>JAYESD010000002.1:614716-1229433 GCA_036927565.1 Tuctoria greenei | reverse complement strand
TAGCACAGTACTGGTCCATGGGCCTCTGACCTCACCGTTTGGTAAAGCCCGGACTGGTCCTCGGGCCTCGGAGATTGGTAAAGCTTGGAACTCACCACTCCGGCCGAATTCGCTAAGGAAGGCCACCAAGCCCAGCAGCTGGAGCTACGCATGAAAGTAAAATAAACAGCCCACCCTACTAACTAGGTGTGGGAGTCCAGTTCTGTTTGCTTGTTTACCGCTTGTTGCATCTCTCGAGTATTCCTCGCACTCCCTCTTTTCCCGAAAATGTGTCTTGTTTTAGTTCATTTTTAAACTAAAACGTTACATATTTTTGAAACGGAGAGATTATGTCTTAACTGTATATCTCCGTCTTTCAAATCTAGAAGCCTTGATCTGCTGCCCTGATTCGAATGAAACGAAATGAAAATTTTGAATGAGAAAAAGAGAGACGTCCATTGCATATGGACTGGTTTGAGCTAGAGAGAGAGAGGGACGTAGCATGAGCTTTCTAGCTTGTTTTTTCATCTTTTGGCTTTTGATGACATTCTCTGATTGGTCCGATGGCCACATGATGCAACGGGCAAGGGTCAAGTTGTCCGCCAAAGAGGGGGGGGGGGGGGGGGGGGGGCATGACTGAACACGAAATAAAGCCTCGCTTTACATGCATGCGATGCATCGATATCCTCCTCCTCCTTCAATCTAGCTAGCTCCCGAGCTAAAGGGTTTCAATTCAGAGCGCAGATTGAGGACTCGTCATCCTCTGCATTCAGTCCTCCACAGCATATATTATTGGATCTGATCAGATCGCGACCGATGCCTCTAGCTCTGTTGATGACAACTGCTCTTTGCAAAAGGAGTAGGGTTGCACAGCATGAGAAGAGAATACTGTATCTGTATCTCGTTCGCATTTACATTTGATGGCTCCAGGGCCTCTCCTCAAATCCATTTCCTTTTCCTCACGGGGATGTCTGTACATACGTACCAGTGCTCTGCAAAACTGGAATCCCTGTACCAACGCTGGCGTAGAGATATACGGTTTTGCACTATAGTGAGACATGGCCCCCGCAGAATCCAACCGTAGGATGGCTCCAAATGTTCTTTTCTGACTCCTAGCTAGTTGACTGCATCGTCGTTGACCACTGACCAAACTCTATCCCCTTCGTCACTCATATCCTATTTAATCTCTACCCAAATCGTAGCCTCTCATTTCTGTTTACCAATTTGATATATGAAACCAGAGAGGATAGAGTTTATTAACTGATATATTAACTGCAGAAATTACTAAAACACCGCGGGTTCACAACTAATACCCCACCTTTATTTGGAAGCAAAATTAAAAACAAAATATTAATACCCTTGAATGGGTGATCATTAAGCAATTACTATAACCTGACCAGAGATCAGAGTGCATGAGCAACAGGCAGTTTTTTTTCCACCAAATGCGATTGATTTTATTTGCTTTGCGTGAATGCCAGCAATCGATGCACGTGAAAACCATCTCAATCTCAATGCCACCATCTCTTTGCCTTGGCTAGCTTTTCCACAGCACAACCACCGCGCGTCCTCCAACAAGACCAAAACCAACACTACTAGTGTACATACACCGCCCGTAGAAATCCCTGTGATTATGCTTATGCATGCTAATAATATATGTCTCGGCGTAGCATCGATGCAGCTACCTTTCGGTCACTGAATATATGGTATATAATGTGGCACCCATTCATGTCTTCACTTGCATGCCAAGCCTTGACGATTGGTCAAAAGATGACAGCACTAAACCCTAAAGCATGCAGCACCTGCATTAAACAACAATCACACACGAGGTAGCTTTTCCTCTACTGACAGTACTCTTCAGACAAATTAGTGTGGTAGTTGCATCTGAGATCCCAATAATTAACAACGTACGCGCAATGTAACAGTTGGGGTAGGACATAAAGACCTATATAATGCATGCTACAGCTGGTCAGCAGAGCTACTGTAGATAACATAAGAAATGGAGAAGATACTACAACTAATAACCTCTAGCTACTACGCAGCATGCATACACGTCTTTTCATCCTTGGACATATATGATGTACTGTAATAATTACTCGGCTCGCCATATAGATGCTGGAACAAGTTTCTGTTCTGAAAAAAAAAGTGAAAAATTGCCGGCCAGAGCTATAGTTGCAAACATGATCATATGCCTCTGTCAGTTAACTGCTACAGCGGCCAGATGCGCTGAACAGTGCAATAGTACCGCATGGTACGTATTACTGCATTGAAAATGTTTACACCGCCTTTTGCGTCTGTGTACAGTCCAATATAACCTCAGTAAAAACTCAAAGCAGACAGAGTACAGTAAAAACTCAAAGCGGACAGCGAACAGTGTCGTGTGCAAATTAAGCATGGTCCAAATTTGTGGACCGAGGTGAGACCTACCACATTGTTTTTCAGACAGCGTCGCCGGGGGGTCTATAGCAGCAAACAAGCATATAGATGCCTGCCTGTGCGTGGAGGCATGATGATCTTATTTAGTTATTTTGTGATTGGTATGAAGGGGTTGCATGGTTGGAGTAAAGGAATCTGGCCTGGACTGGAGCACATCCAAGTGCTCCAGACAAAATACAATTCACAAGTTAAAACCTAGAAAAAACCATGAGAGAGAGAGCAGGTAGAAAGGCGTGCTGCTTGCTTGCTTTTTCTCTCCTTTTTGTTCCTCTCTCTCTCTTTTCAATCTTCATGGCTTCTTGTTGCTGCTGGCTGCTGAGACGGAAGGAATGGAGTGGGCTCTTCTGTATCTTGGGAATAAAAAGGTGACCGATTCCCTGCCAATTTCCTCTCCATCAATCCAGAGCCAAAGTCCACAGTTCCAGTGCATGGGGGTCTAGGAGAATATCACACGAAGCCTACGCATGAGGCTTGCAGGGTACAGTGAGGAGTCTCTACCTCCTTCCTCCACGCTAAGCAGCAGCATGCCAACAGATGGGAATGAGTGAGATCCTTGTGCCATTAGCGCCATGCTGAGCAGACTTTAGTTTGTGCCATGCACGCCGCTCCTAATTGTTTATGTATGTAGTACTAGCAAATATTCTTATATACGTAGTACGTAAGGTACAGCTTTGTAAGCATGATGCAGTGCTTTGTTTTGTTGCATATTATACTACCTTTTGACCTCTATCTTTATGTTAAACAATACTCCCTCCGTCACTATGAACTTGTCGCTTTATAGTTCAAAAGTTTATGAAGACGGAAGGAGTAAATAAAAGAATAGATAGAGAACCGTTGGGTGGTAGTAGTAAGAACGAGTCTCGTAGCAACAACGAAACTAAAAGATGGTAGCCACGCCATCCCCTCCTCCCATCTCTATAAATCGAGCCTCTCTCTCCTAGTCTCCTGCCTTCTTCTACCAGCTCACCCTCCCTTCACAGCTGTGTTGTCTTCTCCCCTAGCTGTCCTCGCCTTTAGCAGCAGTTTCTTCTCCAGGCCGGCTCCTTTTTTTTTCCTCTCTCGATCGGTCACCATGATTTACTCGTGTTCTTGTCGCGCGGTCTTCTCCTCCGTTGCTGCTCGTGATTCTGCCGATCTGTTCGCGTCGATCTCCGTGTCAGCTGGCTAGCTGGGGATTGAGGACGACGGCATGGATGCAGCTAGCAGGAAGTTAAAAGGTTTGATCGATCAGCTCGATCGTGTGTGCCTGGCTCCCTGTATGCCACACATGTAGCCCAATCCGAGGGGGATTGGATGCTGTGGGTGGCGTGCAAGGGGCCAAGCATGCATATCATGATCTACTTCCTCTCTATCCATCTTTCGATCCGTTTGTTCTTTTTTTTTAAAAAAAAAAGAAGGAGCAATGTCCTTGGTGCATATATTTCATGCTGCTGTCCAAACGCCTTTGTTTGTCTGCTGGATTTGGAATTCTTTATGCAGGGGCCAGAATTTAGGAGTCGGCCGGGAAAGGTTGGTGGACCTCTTCAACCTTGATCCAGATCAGTAAGAGACGGTTCTTATTGTAATCCCTGAAATCATCTCTTTTCTTTTTCGTGTCGTTGATATGAATCATACTCGTAAATGCCTCTCCCCGATTTTGAGTGCCTTATTGAGCGTATAGAAACGACCTAGAAATTTCTGCATCCGTTCTTGGGTAGAGTTAGTTGAAATAATGTCGAATTAGTCGGTGACCTAACAATTACTTCTGCCTTCAATCTGCCCCTTGTTTGTGACGCTCTTTTTGTAGTTTAGTTCTTGAGTTCTTCTGGGCTAGTGGGCAAACTGAAACTGATATATATAGCTGGATTTCATTAGGATTTTTTTAATCTTTGCTGGGAATGGCCAGGCGTAATGGATGCTAGGTATAGCTTCAGTTACCACTCACCAATACGTAGTTTATTTTAATGAGGAATTTGAAGATGTATATATGAGCCTTTTCTTCAGTTTGTATCTGTTCTTTCTTCCTCAAATAATTTGCTACGCGGATTTCTACTGTCACCACTTTCCTTTTTCAGGTGATTTATTTCCTGTTCTTATCTTATGCTTCTCAAATTTCTTCGTCCATGCTGAGTCTTCATTAATTTTTCTATATAATACTTGTGTAATGTGGTTTCTATATCATGCCCTTTCTCGCGCGGACGTGTTTGTTATGCTCAATGAAATTTACTCCATTCACACTGTGCATGTCAAATCTGAAAATGATGAATATGACGTTTCTTTACCTCTGTATATATGTATTGTTTGGATGGATTAAATGATTGACTATAAACATGAAAACAGTTTGTTTGATATATTCAGGGGCACCTGAAGTTGTAAGCATCCATCTTTCTATCTGCTAGGAGTAGACGCTAAATCGTCTGCATTAACTCGTACTCTTGTGTGCCCAACATGATGTGATAATAACATCTCTGCAAAGACGTTGCGCTTTCCTGGAACAGGGAGCTTCAGGCGACCACGCGAGCGAGATGCATGCGTAAGGCGGTCTAATCTGACTGCATCTTGTGCTTCGTGCGCATACAACGTGACTCGGTACAGGCTCGCCAGCAGCAGTGATCGAGATGGTGAAGTACTACCGAAAGAGATGGATTCTGAAGATGTCATGCTGTGGTACCTACCAGTACTCATGTCAAACCCAGCATCTTGCAGCTCGGTTTCCTGATCTGCGATGTTGGCGAAGTGTTGCAGCAACAGTCTCATAGTTTTTTTTAGGCAAAAGTTCTTGTGTCAAACCAAGGTCTTATTAACAGGCAGTTAGTACAGGAAACCCGACGATTTGCGACGGCAAGGACCGTCGCAAATAAGTAATTTGCGACAGCTTTCCTTATTTGTGACGGTTTCTGATCTCTGAGTCAGCCAGTGAGTACTACAACATTCAAATGATTCATAAGTAAGTTTAATGTGAAATTGAATTTAAAGAATTTGTCAAAAATGAGTGGCATTTACCTGTGACGAAGCTCTAGAGCTGATCTGAACGTGCCCCAGCAGCTGAGAGCATCTGCTGCCAGTCGACGAGGCACCAACGAAAGCGTCCTCAGGTCTAGAGGGGTAGAACCCCCTCGTCGGCGGCACGTTCTTACCCTTCTTTGACGACATCCTGTTGTAATTAGATAATTAGTAAATATGCAAATAAAATATACAAAATTTATGTTACTATCTTCAAGAAAACATTACTTGTAGTCACTTTCAAAATTCATCAACATCATTGTCATGTGCATGTGCCCTACTCCTTAAACCAGCCCAACGATCTTCCATCGTGGCCTGTTCTAATTTTCGTTTTCGCGTATCATCTGCCTCTACATCTTCAACGTCTTCAATATCTCCAACTAATTGATCGAGTCCTGCACCAAGCTCGACGATAAAAGTGTCTGACAACTCTTCTTCTTGGTACACTTCTTCAACGTCTTCGCTATCACGGTAACCATCATCCCCAGGAGTATATAGCCGCTCACGAGGATTCACCTTATATACCACCCACCAAGCACTGAGCTTCGTGCATGGATAAAGCAGATAATACACTTGTTCAATTTGATGCGCAAGAACAAATGTATCGTAACCTCATAGTCGGTCCTTATGTTTCACTTTCACCATTCCGAATTAGTTTTCTCGAGTTCCATGAGTACAATCAAACCAGTCACAGTCAAAGAAGACAACTCGAATGGTCTTATTTCTGGTAAAAGTAAATTCAAGGATTTTGTTAATTATCCCATAATAATCGGTTAAATTCCCTTGAGTGTCCATTGCTCTCGTCACAACACCGGAATTTGATGTTGCCGCGAGAGGACGATGAGCTTCAAAATGAGTTGTACGGAATCGGAAGCCATTTACGTCATATCGACCATAGCTTCTAACATTCACCAATCCATAAGATAGCTGCCGCAAATCTTTATGAACATTGTGAGTCTGACACTGTCATAAATGATCGTGAATTGAAATAATACTTCTTTAATAATAGTAATTTATAATACATAGAAGACGAGAGAATATTACATATTCTCGAAACCAGGATAGAAAAATTTGCCCACCATTTATTCCTTCGTTTCACATCACTTCTACTTGTTTGGCCGTAGGTTGATGCCTATGTGGCCAATATTGTCTATGGAACTCGCTGAACATGAAAAAACATCTTTTAGTTTACATGTGCAGCAAAATATGTCGATTAGCATAAATGTAGGAGCAACACTTACTCGAAGTATTCATGCATGTCTTCTATATTTGCGTACATGTAGAGTAAAGCAACAATCCTTTCATGTTCGGATAGCACGTAGGTCGTGTAGCTACCAACGGTGGCGCCTCTCGTTTGAAAAATGGAAAGGTTGCTTAGAGGGGGTGTTTCGTCCACATTGTACCGCAATACCGAAGTATTGATATTGTTTTCTTCTGCAAAGTAGACACTTGAAAAGTATCCTACTTCTTTAAGAGCATATGCTTCAGCGATGCACCCTTCCACCCTTGCTCTGTTGCCAACTATTGGTTTTAGATATCGTGATACATCCACCTATATTGTACAAGACCGCCAACTTTAACTTTGAATGAAAGATGGATAAGAAGATGTTGCATTGGATTGAAGAAACCCGGTGGAAAAAAATTTCCATCTTACACAAAATTATGGGTATCTCCTTATCTAACTTATCCATCATCCCGATCTTGATTTCTTTAGCACAAAGTTGTCTATAGAAATAGCTGAGCTCGGCTAAAACCTTCCACACCGCATCATCTAGATAGCCTCGGAACATAGCAGGTAGGAGTCTTTTCATTATAATGTGATAATCATGACTCTTCAACCCAGTAAGGTTTCCTGTGTTAACATTTACGGTTCGTTTTAGGCTAGCTGTGTAACCATCTGGGAATTTCAAAGTTTTCATCCATTTCATAACTTCTTTCTTTTCTTTCGATCGAAGACAGAAAGAAACACGTGACTTTCCACCACTTTCAGAGATTTCAAGTGTTGGACGGTGACAAATGTCTGCCAAATCTAGTCTAGCTTTATAATTGTCTTTCGTTTTGCCAGACATATTCATGCAAGTGCTTATGATACTTTCGCTCATATTGTGCTCCTGGTGCATGACATCAATGTTGTGCATTAGAATCAACGACTTCACATATGGTAGCTCCCAAAGTCCACATATGTGAGTCCAATTGTGTTCCTCTCTATAACCTACGAAATATCCAGGACAACCTTCATCAGGCACGAGTTTGTCCAACATATCAGAAATTTCTAACCCGTTAAGACGCTTCAGTTGTCCTTTAGTGACAACAATGTTCTTTCGAAAGACATGTCTCTGCTGCCTAAATATATAATTCGAGCGCAGCCAATGTCTGTGACAATCGAAGTAAGATATTTTGCCTCCATGAGTTAGTCGAAAGCAATCCGTGTCTGAAGCACATATCGGAAACGTCAGACGACCGTGAGTGCTCCATCCGGAAAACATGCCGTATGCCGACAAATCATGAACGAACCACAAATAAGCAGCTCGAAGGTTGAATTTCTGCTTCTTGTAACTGTCGTACGCTTCGACTTCTGTCCACAAGACTTTCAATTATTCGATCAGCGGTTTTAACATCACGTTGAGACGTGACTCGGGATGATCAGGTCCAGGTACAATGAGACTGAGAAACATGAACTCGTTCTTCGTACAAAAAGCAGGTGGCAGGTTGTACGGAATGACAAAGACAGACCAACATGAGTATGGTATGGCATTCGTGCTGAACGGTGAGAATCCGCCTGTCGCTAATCCGATGCGAACATTCCTCGCATCACGAGAAAAGTCTGGATCGAAACGGTCTAGCGCCTTCCATGCATCACCTTCGGACGGATGCGTCAAGAATTCTTTATTCTCACGTTTACCTTCTTTGTGTCATCTCATGTGTCTTGCGGTTCTTTTTGAAAGAAACATCCGCTTCAACCGAGGTGTCACAGACAAGTAACGAAGCTGCTTATGTGCGACATCTGTCATAACATTATCGCCATCGTCATTAACAACTTCGATATACCTCAATTTACCACATTTCAAGCACATCTTCTCATTGACGTGCTCTTTCCAGAATAGCATGCAGTTGTTTGGGCACAAATTGATTTTCTCATACTTCATATCGAGACCAGATATCTTGATCTTTGATTGATACATATCTAGTGGCTCTTTGCGAGGTTGTGGAAGGATATCGCAGATCAATTTCATGAGATCATTGTAGCAGTTGATGGAAAAAAAGTACTTAGATTTAATTGCCATAAATCTGGTCAAGAAAGCAAGTACGGTCACAACCGTGTGTTCATGCAACGGCTCTTGTGATTTCTTCAGCTCCTTGAAGAACTTCTCTGCCTCATTTGTAAGAGGATCCTCGGCTTCCAGAGCTTCTAGCATCTCATCCATCCTATCAACCTCTGTTATATCATCATCCTCATCTACTTCGGCTATGACTCGAGAATTAGTCTCGCCGTGAAAGGTCCACACTTCATAATGTGTAGTGAAACCGTTTCGACATAAGTGAAACGAAAGCTCCAATCTTCTCAAAAACTTGGTGTTCCGACATTTTGTACATGGGCACCGCACCATATCTTCCGTTGACAACGAAAATGCTCGATCTAAAAATTGATCTAACTTGATAAACCACTCATCCGAGTGACCACCAGTTCTGCTCTTCCAACCAGTATACATCCAACTACAGTCTTAACCCATGTTTGGCTCTGCAGTTTAACGCGAAAGAAATTGTCGTTAATGTATTGTTGTGTTATGTCACGGCCCTACAACCTAGGCAGATAGATCCTAAACCCACCCAAGAGTGATCGAGCGGAGCGTGCTCATGACGAGACGCGTGATCCGGATTCGAACGAAATTTCGGCAGCATAATCCCGCTGTTCTCCACTGCACGTCCAAAAATGGTGCAGCAGAGAACAACAAGGTTACGCCACCGAAATCTCATCCAAATCCGGACCCGCATCTCGTCACAAGCCACACCCCCTCGGTCACTTCGAGGCTGTCTAAAAAGGGACAATTCCGAACATGCACGTCTCACATGCCAATGACATGTGAGACGTGCCGATCCGAAACGGGTGAAAGCATCTAGGCCCCATGAGGTACGGTTTTGGTGATTAATGACAACCATTCGATATTACTAATGAATTTGTGAATGCAAGGTCTCAATGACACTCAATCAAATGAAATCAAAATTACATTGGAGACCCATATAAAATCAACGAATAAGATCAAATCAAATCATATGAAGACAAGAAGTGAAAGCTCTAATTTGACATCACTCAATGCTTGAAGACCATTAAAACAACATTTCCAACAAGTGTCAAAGAGGTCACAAGTTCAAAATTCCAAAAGAACAACTCAAAACAACTCGAAGTCAACAAGTTGAACACACCGGATCAACCGACGTTATATGAGTTGACTACATCGGTCAAGTTGGTTCAATTGAAGAAGAAGACTTCAGACAAATGCACTCACCGGATCATCCGATGTGAGTGGCTCAGTGACATCGGTCCATCATCACAGATCGCAATACCATTGGACCAAGTGAAGCACCGGATCATCCGATGTGCAGATTTACACACATCGGTCGATCACTCCAGTGAGCCTCAAGATCAAGCAAAATTCTGGAGGAAGAGCCACCGGATCATCCGATGAGAAGACAGATCAACATCGGTCTAACAACGGTCATATCTGACACAGTGACATCAGCTAATTTGGCTTTGACCGATGATAACTGAAGGGGAGACATCGGATCATCCGGTGTTCGCAGAGAAGTGATGTCAGTCTACTTTTCCAACGGCTATCTCGTGGAGGCTGGCTATTTATACCCCTTCAACCTGTCAAATCGACAAGACTTGAAGCCCAGACATACTCTACACATCCTAGAGCATTCAAGCAATAGAGCAATCACTTTCACATCATTTGTTCATCATTTGTACACCAAGAGATAGGCTAGAACTAGCTAGAGATAGTGCTTGGGTGCCTCCACTCTTGGTGATTGGAGTCTCTAGTGTAGTGAGAGCCCAAAGGGAGTGACCCTTGGTGTGTGCAACTTCCGGAGCTTGCCAAGAGGATTGTGGAAGCCCGGAGGATCCCAAAAGTGTACAAGGCTTGAGCTCCACCTTGCCAAGGTTGGCGAACGGAGAAGAATAGTGAAGAAGCCCCTAGTCTCGGTGACTTGGGAGTGGCAAAACCCTTCGGTGGGTGCCACAACGTGGACGTAGGAAGATCCTTGTGATCTTACCGAACCACGGGATAAACTCCGTGTCCCTTTGAGCGTTTGCATCCCTCTCCCTTTTACTCTTATGCAATCTTCATTCCGCAACTTTATTTTACATTGATTGCATAGTTTAATTGCATAGGGAATTGGGCTTTAAGTTGTTAGTTTGTAATTGTCTTAAAATTTGAAAGAAAGCCCAATTCACCCCCCCTCTTGGGCGTTTCGATCCTTACAATTGGTATCAGAGCCTTGTTGCTCATTGGATCATTCTAGCTTCACCGCTAGAGAGCTTAAATGGCCAAGAATGGGGGTTTGGTTCCCATCTTCGAGGGCAAGAACTTTGCCTATTGGAAAGCACGCATGCGTGCCTACCTAGAGGCCATTGCTCCCGAAGTGTGGGAAGCGACCCATGCGGGATTTGGAGATCTTAATTATGTTGGTGATCAACTAAAATGGGATGCTAAGGCTAGAAATGCCATCTATGAATGCATTAGTCAAGATGTATTTGCAAGAATAGCTAGTAAAGAAAAAGCTTGTGAAATTTGGGCATGCTTAATTGAAATTCATGAGGGTTCCTCTCGTGTTAAAGAACTCAAATATCACTTGCTAAAATCCAAGTATGATGAATTCAAAATGCTTCCTCATGAGAATGTTAACCAAATGTTTTCTCGCTTAAACGTGCTCATTGAGGAGATTAACGCACTTGACATTGCTTCTCTTGGTAAGGGACTTATCAACCGCAAGATCCTCATGCTTCTACCTAAGCCCAAGTACAACATTATCAACTCAATGCTCCAAAAGGAATCACTTGACAACATTGAAGTCTCGGAGCTCATTGGAGAAATTCATGCTCATGAGATGAGCGTACTTGGAATGATGGAGGAGTCATCGTCAAAAACTATTGCTCTCAAGGCTTCAACCAAGAAGACAACTCCCAAGAAAAAGAAAGTGGTTGAGCCTAGCTCAAGCGAAGAAGAGCAAGCAACAAGCGAAGATGACGATGATGAGCTTGCGTTGATGATGAGAAAATTCTCACGTCTAAACTCCAAAATCGCAAAGAAGGGATACTCCTTTGATCCAAAGAAGAAAGCCTTCCTCCCAAGAAAAGATGAAAACAAAACATGCTACAATTGTGGTGATCAAGGCCACATATCATATGATTGTCCAAGACCCGACAAGAGGAAGGACAACCACAAAGGAAAGTATAGAAAGCTAGAAGAAAGTGATGAAGATGAAGAAGAGGTCAAACCCAAGCGCGCCTTTGGAAAGAAGAAATTTGACAAGGGCAAGAAAACCAAGCTCTTTCCAAATAAGAGAAGAGGGCCTCAAAAAGTCTTCATGTGCGAGGCAAATGAGTGGATCACGGATGAAGAGTCAAGCGATGAAGAGAGTGAAGATGAAGAAAACTTGGCGGGCCTTGCCGTCGTCGACAAAGACAACTCACCTCTTCGTCCACCTCCTATGTGCCTCATGGCTAAAGGTAACTCTAAGGTATGTGACGATTCTAGCGATGATGATGAGCTCTCCCCCGATGAACTAGCATCTATGATTAATGAATACCATGTCATCATAAAAAGGGAAAAGAGCAAGGTTAAAGCACTTGAACAAGCTTGTGCTAAACTTGAGAGAGCGAAGCTCGATTTGCATGACAAGTATGTAACCATACTTAAAGAGCATGACACGCTCAAAACACATGTCAAGCAAATCGAGAAGGAAAATGCTCAAATCAAGCTTGATCATCATGAGCTTGACTTAACAAACCAAGCACTCTTGGGAAAGCACAATGACTTGGTTCAAAAACATGAAATGCTTAACCTTGCTTATGAGGCAATTGAACTAAAAATGAAAAACATGAAAAAGGAAACCCTTGATGGCAAAGTATCTACTATTTTACATGCCACTAATACTTTGGATAAGTCTTTGCCTTTGAAAGCAAGCCTTAGGGAGAAGGAATTGATGGACGAAATTGAAAGTCTCCGCACTAGTGTGGTGAGACTTTCCAAGGGAGAGGACAAGCACAAGGAAATCCTCTACCAACAAGCCAAAGGCTTCAACAAGAGAGGACTTGGATCCTTCCCGGTGCTCAACAAAGGGAAGGTGCCCTCACCGGAGCTTAGGACGAGCTTCATCAAAGAAGTTGGATCCTATTGCCAACATTGTGAGGTCACCGGACACCACACGAGGGAGTGTCCTCTTCCCAACCGTCCTTCTCCCAAATTGCCTCCTAACTACAAATCTACTTTCCATGATTATCACTATCTCTTAAGCAAAGTAGGTGGCAAGGTGAAGGCAAGGTTCATCGGCAAAGATATTAAGGGCATGAAGGGGAAGCTCCCCAAGCAACTTTGGGTCCCAAAATCACTTGTATCACACATACAAGGACCTAAGTTAGCTTGGGTGCCTAAACTCAAAAACTAACTTCATGTGTGTAGGTGAACTACAAAGCCGGAGGAAAACATTGGGTACTCGATAGCGGGTGCACTCAACATATGACCGGCAATGATGGTATGTTCACTACCATAGAGAACCCCGATAATCATGAACAAGTCACCTTTGGTGACAACTCAAAGGGGAAGGTAATTGGTTTAGGTAAAATTGCTATTTCGCATGATTTGTCCATTTCTAATGTACTATATGTTAAGTCACTTAGTTTCAATTTACTTTCCATTGCACAACTATGTGATCTTGGACTAACGTGCACCTTTGACAAGAATGGTGTTGTAGTAACTAGTGAATCAAGCAAAGAACTAATCTTCAAAGGATTTCGGCGTGGACATCTTTACTTGGTGGACTTCTCCAACAAGGATGCTAGCTTGACCACTTGTCTTTTCACTAAGACAAGCTTGGGTTGGCTATGGCATCGACGCATTGCTCACATTGGGATGAGCAAGCTTAAGAAGTCGTTCAAGCTTGGGATGGTGACCGGCGTGAAGGATGTCACGTTTGAGAAGAACAAGCTTTGTAGTGCTTGTCAAGCCGGGAAGCAAGTTGCTTCACACCACCCAATGAAGACAATGGTGTCAACCTCCAAGCCGCTTGAACTACTCCATATGGACCTCTTCGGACCATCCACATATCAAAGTCTTGGTGGTAACTTCTATTGTCTTGTTATCGTTGATGATTATTCTCGATATGCTTGGACTTTGTTTTTAGGTGACAAGGGTGAAACTCCGGAAGTTTTCAAGACCTTTGCCAAACGTGCTCAAAGGGAATTTCAACTTCCCATCATCAAAGTCCGGAGTGACAACGGCACCGAGTTCAAGAACTACAACATTGGGGAGTGGTGTGATCATGAAGGCGTGAAGCATGAGTTTTCAGCCACATACACCCCCCAACAAAACGGTGTCGTTGAAAGGAAGAACAAGACTCTTATCACCCTTGCAAGAGCAATGCTTGATGACTATGGCACGTCGGAAAAGTTTTGGGCCGAAGCAATCAACACGGCGTGCCATGCCGCAAATAGGGTCTATCTTCACCGACTACTCCAAAAGACCCCATATGAGCTCCTCATTGGGAGAAAGCCCAACATCTCCTATTTTAGAGTCTTTGGGTGCAAATGCTACATCTACCGCAAGAAAAGGCTCGGTAAGTTTGAAAGAAGATGTGATGTTGGTATTTTTCTTGGTTATGCATCAAACTCAAAAGCATATCGAGTATTCAACCAAACCTCCGGTCTAGTTGAAGAAAGTTGTGATGTTGAGTTTGATGAGACTAATGGCTCCCAAGAGGAGAGTTTTGGTCATGATGAAATAGATGATGAGCCTCTACGAGAAGCCATGAAAAACATGACCATTGAAGACATCAAGCCGGAAGTTGAAGAGGGCCATGATCAAGGGGGAGCATCAAGCTCCAACATCAACACCTCCATGATGCCTCAAGTTGATGAAGAAGAAGAAGAAAAAGATGATCCATTGCCAATGCAAGATTCACAAGCCACACAACACCAACGACAAGAAGAAGTCCATGATCAAGTCCAACCACAAGAGGAACAAAAAGCTTCACCACCGCCAAGTGACTCACAACCACTTATGAGGCATGGACGCATCTCCAAGGCGCATCCAATGGACCAAATCATTAGAAGTCCTTCAAGGGGCGTAAGTACTCGTTCCCGCCATGTCGCCTCATTTTGTGAGCACTACTCTTTTGTTTCGTGTGTAGAACCCACTCATATAGAGGAAGCACTCCAAGATCCAAATTGGGTGATGGCTATGCAAGAAGAACTCAACAACTTCACCCGCAATGAAGTTTGGGTATTGGAGGAGCGACCCAAGGACAAGAACGTCATCGGTACGAAGTGGGTATACCGGAACAAGCAAGACGAGAATGGCGTCGTGGTCCGCAACAAGGCAAGACTTGTGGCCAAGGGTTTTTCACAAGTTGAAGGACTAGACTTTGGAGAAACATTCGCTCCGGTTGCTCGGTTAGAAGCTATTCGCATACTCCTTGCTTTTGCTTCACATCACAATATAATGCTTTATCAAATGGATGTTAAAAGTGCTTTTCTCAATGGCTATATTAACGAACTTGTTTATGTTGAGCAACCTCCCGGGTTTGAAGATCCGAGGAATCCTAACCATGTGTATAGGTTACACAAGGCGCTCTACGGGCTCAAGCAAGCACCTAGGGCGTGGTATGAGCGACTAAGGGATTTCCTAGTCATGCAAGGATTCAAGATCGGGAGGGTGGATACTACACTCTTCACCAAGCACATCGACGGGGATCTATTCATTTGTCAAATTTATGTCGATGATATCATTTTTGGCTCAACTAACAAATCTCTTAGCCATGAGTTTGGCAAAATGATGTCTAGGGAATTCGAGATGTCAATGATTGGAGAGCTCAACTTCTTCCTTGGATTCCAAATCAAGCAACTTCAAGAGGGGACCTTCATCTATCAAGAGAAGTACACAAAGGACCTCTTGAAGAAATTTGAGATGGGAGATTGTAGCTCAAGAAGCACTCCAATGGCGACAAATTGCCATCTCGACGCGGACATGGACGGTAAACCTATTGATCAATCTCATTACCGTTCTATGATTGGCTCATTGTTATATCTTACCGCATCTAGGCCCGATATTATGTTTAGTGTGTGCTTGTGTGCTCGCTTTCAAGCGGCACCTAAAGAATCGCACAAGAAGGCGGTCTTTAGGATACTTCGGTATCTCAAGCATACCTCAAGTGTAGGTTTGTGGTACCCCAAGAACGCTAGTTTCCATCTCTTGGGATACTCGGATTCGGACTTTGCCGGATGTCGTGTGGATCGCAAGAGTACCTCCGGTGGGTGCCACTTACTTGGGCGTTCCCTAGTATCTTGGTCGAGCAAAAAGCAAAATTCCGTGGCTTTGTCCACCGCGGAAGCGGAGTATATAGCGGCCGGTGCATGTTGTGCCCAAATTCTATATATGAAGCAAACCCTTTTGGACTTTGGAATTAAAATTGGTTGTGTGCCTCTCCTTTGTGACAATGAAAGTGCGGTTAAGATAGCTAGAAACCCCGTTCAACACTCCCGCACTAAGCACATTTATATTCGCCATCACTTCTTGCGTGATCATGAGGCTAAAGGAGACATCTCTTTGCAAGGTGTCAGATCCGAAGAACAATTGGCGGATATCTTCACAAAACCACTTGATGAGAAAACCTTTTCTAGACTTAGAAGTGAATTAAATGTGCTAGATGCATCTAACGTCATGTAAGTTGCCATGTTCATGTAAGGATGCATATCATATAGGTCTTGTCTAACTCCCAAAGGATAGGGGCAAGCTAGAAGTAGTTTTCCCTGAGGAAGCCTTTGGAAGGTTCAAACTTGACAAGATAGATTTACTTTATGCCTTGCATGACCCCTGCCATATAAACTTGCACTCATTTAATCTCTTGCACTATAATTTGTTTGGCATTGCATAACGATAGATTGTCACAAAGGGGAACCCACCTCATGAGAAGGAGACTTGTTTGAAATGCAATATCTCAACTCATATAAGGTGGAAAGAACAAAATGTTAGGTACGTTACTGCCTAGAGGATCATGCTTCAAAGAGATAGAAGTCTTCATACTCTACCTCACAAAGCATGGGCCTTACATTTTATTTGGATATTTTCCTCCATTTTTCTTGGTGTTCCGTTTATGTTAAGGTCTAGCCAAGCTATTGGCATATTAGCTTCTTGAGGGGTAAGGGGTTGCCCAAAAAGTCCTAAGACATGTGTTTCTCCTCGATTGTTTGTTCGGTCAAAGGACATATATGGGATGTTTTCGTTCGGTTGTCATCGGATTATCCGATGCCTATGTCAATCCCTCATCGGTCAAATAGGTGCTCAATCCTCAAAGCCCAACTCTGTCAGAACCTCAAATGATCCGACGAGTTCATCCTGGAAAACATCGGTCCGTCCGATGTTCACTCTTCTGGAGCTGTGATCTATTCAACCGATGTCTACCTCCCTCTAACGTCGGATCATCCGGTGTCAACATCACTCGGTTGAACACCCTTACTGTGATATTCGACCGATGTTAAAAACCCTAAACGTCGGTCAATCCGATGTCAACAGCATTTCTTGAATATCCTTTCTGTGGCAATTGACCGATGCTCACTTCACCTATCATCGGTCCATCCGGTGTTGAGTTTTCGGCTAGGGTTTGGGACCCACTATTTAAACTCGTGCGCCGCCGCCGTTTCTCTTTCTCCCCGATCGATCTTTACACCGCGCGCCGCCGCCTCTTCCGCCGCCCGTCGGCCACCGCGCCGCCGCACCCAGCCGCCCTAACCGCCGCCTAGCACCGCCGCCACCTGCAGCGCCGCCGCCGGCCGCTGCCGCCGTCCCCTTCCGCTCACAGCGCTGCCGCCGCCGCCTCCCCAAGCGCCGCCGCCGCCGTCCCCGGCTGCCACACCTCGCAGCGCCGCTGCCAAGGGCTACCGCCGCCTCCAACCACCTCTCCACCGCATCCAAGCATCGCCGCCGCTCATCCCTCCGTCGAAGCACCTCCACCCGAGAAACGCCGTCTTCTCCGGCCCCCGTCGCTAAGTTTTCCCGAGCTCCATCGTCGCTAAGATGGGTCGTGATCGCAAAGGAAAGGGCAAGGCGATCGCGGAGCCCGCCGCGAAAAAGCGCAAACTTTCGAAGGATGAGAAGAAGGCCTTGATGGCCGCTCGCGCCGCCGAGGAGCGTGAGCGCGGCCGTGGGGGTTCGTTGAGGATTCGCGAGGCCCGTCCAAGGCCGCCTCCCGTGGTCGACGACTCCGACGCCGAAGAGGAGCCAGTCGAGCCTCTCGTCCGCCGGCGCTCAGCCCGGACTCGAGGAGGTCACACCGAGGCTGCTCCTCGTCCGAGACCGACGGCTGCCGACCGTCGTGAGGACAGGGAGGCTGAGAGGGACATCCATGAGATGGACACGGCCGTCCGGGTCGGTGAAGGAGTCCGTCTTGTGGACTATCGGAAGATGAAGGCTAAGCAACTCCGGAAGCTCAGATAGAGTGTACTGCTTGAGGAGTGGTTCCCACAGCCCCGAGAGCTTCTTGTGGACAGTCGCTTCTGGACTGTCACCCAGGCGTCTCTCTATGAGACCTACAAGCGCCGGGGGCACAAGCTCTTTCAGCACAACCACTTGGACTGGAGGCAGCTTGCAGTGGCAGCAGAAACTGAGGTCCGCCCCTTTTTTGAGCGATACAGAGGCTTGGTGGAGCTACTGGATTATGAGAGAAGTGCCTATGTAGAAGAGTGGGTCCGTGTCTTCTACGCGACCCTGTACATCTCAGAGGGCAGGAGGTCGATTGCCTTCATGTTCAATGGTCAGCACTACCACCTCTCGAGGCAGACTTTGGGGCATATCCTTGGTTTGGACCTACACGACACAAGCATACACGAGAAGGTCTATGGACAGGCAGATCCACCGAGGAGGCCACTTACTGGAGGGGTAGCACCTCAGCTGGACGAGATCCGCTCCTTGTTTGGCCCCTCGTTCTCTCCAGACCAGCCGAGAGTCCCAGCTCTCCTGACCCCAGCTGCGCGCATTGTGCACCTCGCCTTGCGCCGCACGCTCCTGCCGAGGTCAGGATACTTGGAGGGGTTCACGAGTCTCCAGCAGACCCTCCTGTTCTACATAATGAACGGGATGGATTTCGATATCGTGGACATACTTCTCTGCGAGATGGAGGACGTAATCACGGATGGAATCGGCATGATGAGGCAGATGGTCTATGGGCACTGGATCAGTTTCATTTGCTCTATGGTGGTGCCTGAGGGACATTCAGCACAAGCCCGGCTAGCTGACGAGAGTGTGACTCGCTTCAGTCACTATCGCGCCTCTGCTCCTGGAGACCGTCGCCTTGGTCGTCCAGTTGAGCGCCAGGTCCGGGCCCGTCTGTCTGAGGAAGACTGGTCCGACCTAGAGCGGGAGGACGAGAGGCTTGCTGAGGCAGAGGCTCAGGGGGAGGACTTGCAGCACGTCTGGTCCGAGAGCGACACAGACGACAGTGTCGAGGAGTACTTCCCTCCCCCTCCACCTTCACCGAGGCAGCACGACGCCGAGGCAGGAGGATCAGCTGCTCCGCCACCGACACCACCTCCTGTGTCCGAGGCGCAGGTGTCACAGCCGTCAGAGCTGTCGGCACTTCTCCAGCAGATGATCGAGCAGCAGCGCCACGACAGGCTTGCAGCTGAGCAGGCCAGGGCGGAGCAGGCTGCTCACCTGGCACAGCTGCAGAGGCAGCAGCAGGAGCTCCAGCTGGAGATCGCCCGTCAGAGGTGAGAGGATACGGACCGGTTCACCAACCTGGTCGATCAGATGCACCGCCGTACCCTCGACCAGCAGCAGCAGACCCAGCAGGCCATGATGGGGATCCTAGGGTTGATCACCAACCTTTACACTCAGACCGGGATCGCCCTTCCTCCACAGCAGCCTGGACTGGGACTGGCTCCAGGTGTTGCTCAGGTGCCCACTACTCCCATCCCTTCCATCAGTATGTCACCACTTCTGGCATCTAGCGCACCGATTCACTCACCACTGCCGGCGACGATCTTGTTCCAGCAGACACCGGCGTCCGTGGTGAGCGCTCCACTTCCTCCAGCTCCACCGGCACCTGCTTTCTCTCCTCCAGCACCGGCAGCGGACCCTCCAGCTCCCGCCGCCCCGGTAGCTCCTACGTCTGGCGACTCCAGCTCCGACGACGGTGCCCAGTTCGTCCTCGCGCCCAGCTCTCAGGGTCTGTAGGCGTTCTGATCCCTTTTTGGTGTCTTGATGCCAAAGGGGGAGAAGATGTAGAAGAGTCAGGGGGAGTGGTAGTAGCAGTCTCAGGGGGAGTGTGTGTGTAGGGGGAGTGTGTGGTTGAGTGTGTGCTTATCCTTTGTATTCATGCTTGAGTACTCTTTTGTAATTTTAATTAAGCACTCTTTCGCTTGTCTCATTTGTTTATGATTTTAATCAATTGAGCTTTTCGCACCACAAATTTCTTTTGCAAACTTAATGTATCCTATGTTGTATTCATTGCATATATTCTTGAGTATTATCATCAAACTCATTATCATTGCGCTTTAAAATATTGTGTTGTCCTCAATCACCAAAAAGGGGGAGATTGAAAGCATCTAGGCCCCATGAGGTACGGTTTCGGTGATTAATGACAACCATTCGATATTACTAATGAATTTGTGAATGCAAGGTCTCAATGACACTCAATCAAATGAAATCAAAATTACATTGGAGACCCATATAAAATCAACGAATAAGATCAAATCAAATCATATGAAGACAAGAAGTGAAAGCTCTAATTTGACATCACTCAATGCTTGAAGACCATTAAAACAACATTTCCAACAAGTGTCAAAGAGGTCACAAGTTCAAAATTCCAAAAGAACAACTCAAAACAACTCGAAGTCAACAAGTTGAACACACCGGATCAACCGACGTTATATGAGTTGACTACATCGGTCAAGTTGGTTCAATTGAAGAAGAAGACCTCAGACAAATGCACTCACCGGATCATCCGATGTGAGTGGCTCAGTGACATCGGTCCATCATCACAGATCGCAATACCATTGGACCAAGTGAAGCACCGGATCATCCGATGTGCAGATTTACACACATCGGTCGATCACTCCAGTGAGCCTCAAGATCAAGCAAAATTCTGGAGGAAGAGCCACCGGATCATCCGATGAGAAGACAGATCAACATCGGTCTAACAACGGTCATATCTGACACAGTGACATCAGCTAATTTGGCTTTGACCGATGATAACTGAAGGGGAGACATCGGATCATCCGGTGTTCGCAGAGAAGTGATGTCAGCCTACTTTTCCAACGGCTATCTCGTGGAGGCTGGCTATTTATACCCCTTCAACCTGTCAAATCGACAAGACTTGAAGCCCAGACATACTCTACACATCCTAGAGCATTCAAGCAATAGAGCAATCACTTTCACAACATTTGTTCATCATTTGTACACCAAGAGATAGGCTAGAACTAGCTAGAGATAGTGCTTGGGTGCCTCCACTCTTGGTGATTGGAGTCTCTAGTGTAGTGAGAGCCCAAAGGGAGTGACCCTTGGTGTGTGCAACTTCCGGAGCTTGCCAAGAGGATTGTGGAAGCCCGGAGGATCCCAAAAGTGTACAAGGCTTGAGCTCCACCTTGCCAAGGTTGGCGAACGGAGAAGAATAGTGAAGAAGCCCCTAGTCTCGGTGACTTGGGAGTGGCAAAACCCTTCGGTGGGTGCCACAACGTGGACGTAGGAAGATCCTTGTGATCTTACCGAACCACGGGATAAACTCCGTGTCCCTTTGAGCGTTTGCATCCCTCTCCCTTTTACTCTTATGCAATCTTCATTCCGCAACTTTATTTTACATTGATTGCATAGTTTAATTGCATAGGGAATTGGGCTTTAAGTTGTTAGTTTGTAATTGTCTTAAAATTTGAAAGAAAGCCCAATTCACCCCCCCTCTTGGGCGTTTCGATCCTTACAACGGGTAATACATTGCTATAGGTTACGTTGCTCATTTTTATTTTCAGGTCATTTAAGAGAGAGGAAAGAACTAGAGAAAGAGTAAGAGGAAAGTTGGTCTTAGATGACAATTCCACATCCATTTCCACCATCCACGCAATCGCGGGTCATTGACGTCCTTATCATTCTGTTCGCTTCCATGTCGCCTTGACGCATACGGTACCACTACTATGATCTATACGGCACGATCACACTTATTGCGTGTCGTGTCCTTCCGGGTTGGTCCGAGCTGGCCCAAAACCCCTTTATTTATATATATTAAGTAGTCACTCAAAAACATTATATGAATGCACTAAAGTCCAAACATACACTAAATAGAATAGAAAAAATTTTTAATTCTAAACACTCGCGCAATCAAAAAAACAAGAGAAAAAATTATTAGTAACCTGCATAATAACATATTTACCAAAGCATGACAAAAAATTATACATAAGCAGTCAATCATCCTCAACTAAATAACTTTAAACCATTTTAATAATAACCCTTGTCTTTCAACAGTTTGGGGTAAGTAAGATACATAAGCAGTTTATAGCTACATAACTTTTGTTATCTTCAGAAAACTGACATTAATATGCATGCATATTGATGCAAGCGTACACTGCAGGCAAGAGGACTGCAGTATTAGGTACTGATCCCACATGATATTCTTGACTAATGCTATTGATATAAAATGTGTTAGTACCAGCCCAGAATGTTACTTTGCCCCCAAAGTTCTGGGTCAATTCGTCACACATACAAGACAGAAAACAGGACGACAAATCCCAGGCATCGATTCATATCCTAGCAACTTCCAAACAAAATGTGTAATTACACTTTGGTTACAACAGTCCAGAATCAGTATTACTTTGCCCCTCAAAGTTCAGACTCAATTCATGATGCATACATGATAGAAAATAGGACCAGTAATCCCCAAGCATCAATTACTGAATTCATTTTCTAGCAACTTATTCGTTCAAACAAAATATGTGTAATTACAGTCTAGTTACAAGTAGCCCAGAATAGGTGTTACTTTGCCCCAAAAGTTCATGCATATAAGATAGAAAACAGGAGTAATCCCTAGGCATAGATTCATACTCTAGCAACTTGATTCATTCAAATAAAATATTTGTAACTTCAAGATGTATCTTAAATCGTTCCAACCAGCAATAATAGCAGCAGGAACAGGACTACCAAAGTGCCATAACAGGAATCATTGGCCCTGGCAAACTCTACTCCATAACAATCCCCTTCCAACCACTCACTGATGATCCTACGCAACAAATTTCACGCTACAACATTAGCTAATCAAGCACCCACTACGATGCTACTACCATCGCACGACAACAGCTCAGCCAAGTTAAAAGTGCATGTAAAGTAAGCCTGCATTCGGGAAGAGAGGAGGAAAAAGGTAAGAGGATCATGCGTATCATACCCAAGCAACGGTGCACTCCTCGCTGGTGACGCTGGCCTGGTTCGCGGGGGGGGGGGGGGGGGGGGGGTCCGGAGCCGGTGGCGCGGCGGGTCGGCAGCGTCAGAGGGCGGCGCCCCGCGCGGGGCGAGGCACGGCTAGCGGGGGCGGGGCCCAGGGGCGGCGGCAGGGTAGCGACGGTGGGCCGACAACGGGGGGCGCGGCAGGCGGCTGAGTTCGGTGTGGAGGGCTGTGGAGGTGAATGAACCGTCGGGATCGGGTCGGCAGGTAATAGCCCTTTATTTGCGACGGCATCCTTAATTGCAACGGCCTTAACCTATGGCCGTCACAGTTAAGGTTATTTGCGGCAGTTTATTACGAAGCCGTCGCAAATAAGTTTTTATTTGCGACGGGTTCCTTATTTGCGACAACCCTAGGGTTGGCTGTCGCAAATAATCTCTTATTTGCGACGGCGCTAGGGTTAGCCGTTGCAAATAAGCTCTTATTTGTGACGGCTACCGACAAGCCGTCGCAATTCACTCTATTTGCGACGGCTGGCCGTCGCAAATAAATTCAGCCGTCGCAAATGGTTGTGTTTCCTGTAGTGAGTCTACGTACACAGGTGCTTTCAACTCACCACCTACGTACACATACGGGCGTTATATTACCCCGTATACGGTGACATTCGACAGTTAAGAGAGCATGCAGTGCTGAATTGTAAGTTTGTAACAGCTATAACTTGTTTGCTCGTACCGTTGAGGAGTAGTGCAAAGTTGCTGTAACCTGCTCTGGAGGCCGGCCGGACAGCTATAGCTTATTTGCTTGTACCGTTGAGGATTAGTGCAAAGTTGCTGCAACCTGCTGGAGGCCGGTCGGCCGGGGGCTTACGCATGATATTTTGCTTGAACAGAATATACTTAATGTACACGTCTGTTTGTGACATGAGTATGGCGTTTCCTGTCCATATTATACTTCGTCTGTTCTGAAATAATCATGTTTGTTTATTTATTGAATTATTTAATCAA
This sequence comes from Tuctoria greenei, assembly GCA_036927565.1. NCBI lineage: Eukaryota > Viridiplantae > Streptophyta > Magnoliopsida > Poales > Poaceae > Tuctoria > Tuctoria greenei. The sequence continues at coordinate 1,205,401 of JAYESD010000002.1, read as the reverse complement.
AAGTATATATATAAGCTGAAACAAGCCCTGTATTCTCATGTACTATTAGCCGTGTGACTGCGCACACATAACGAAGCGGCACATGCCCTAGCTAGCTCTAGCTGCTGGTAGACCGGTCGTTAGCTCCATGCTCCTTGGCGATGGATTCTCGGGGCCGAGCCAAGCCAAACACAAAGACTTTTGTCTCGCAAGGCAACAACAAGCCCTGCGCCCTGGTCATCTCTACCTCCTTCCACCTGAGCTGCAAATGCATGTGGTCAAGTTGCCAGGAAGAGGGGAGGAGGTAGCTTTTGGCTGTGGCGTCGTCCTCTCAGCTCAGATAGCAAGGTAGCCATGCATGTCCCCAGCTTTCTCTCCTTCCGAGGCCTGCGAGATGTCCTCCAAAGTCCATCTAAAGGGAAATTCTCCCATCTCGTGCCTGCCCATCGTCTCTCTCTCCCCCTCTCTCGATAAACACGTTAGTTTATCGACTGAGTGGTAGAATCGTTGGATGGCTAGGGACGCGATGAGGACCACCAGAGCAACAAACGTAACTGGCACTGTGCTATATGTCTATTCCCTTCTGTCCTCTACCTGCAGAGCATACGTACATGCATCCAAATATCCAGGCCCTGCTCATATGCCATGTACTCTCCAAAGACTGGTAGTAGAATCCCAAGAAAATGGCCGAGACACGGTCTAAGCGTGTATCGGAATACGGATTTGAAGCTCAATAAGAAGCAAACATGCATGATGCGCATCTCATGAAAGTAAAGGTAGAACCAGGTTTCATCTATTTTTTTTTTTGAAACGAAGGCAGGAGCGCTGCCCTTCATTATATACTCCCTATTTCTCACGATAATTGTCATTTTGGACAAGATTCTTAGTTCATTTTGAACTAAAAATCTTGTTCAAAACTACAATTATTGTAGAAAAAGAGAGAGTATTTTTGAAAGCCCATATCTCAATTTATTTTTCATTTTCTCATTCTACACTTTCCCAATACATCTCTATCTTTTCCTTCATCCACCTCTCCTTGTTTTCTATGCACCCCATATTTTTCATCAGTTCTTGTTTCGATAAAGACCAGTAAGTACTAATGAAAGAAGGCAAATTAATTTCTTTAACTTATGTAAGGCATGTTGTTGAGTGGAGCCTATAATCAATAATACTAGAGTCAATAATCTTACATGTCCTTTTTTCAAAAAAAAAATCTTACATGTAGAATAATACTAGAGCAGGCATTGCTGGAAACAACTATTGTGCAATCTGCTGTTTTGTGCAAGCATGCAATCTCCACATCCCAACCGTTCGTTACAAATCTAAGGGTGGTTGCACACAGGGTTCTTTTTGCATATTGTCAGCAGCACCAGGTGGAGGGATTTAAGTGCTAAAGTGCAGCACCTTTAAATCGGTAAGGAATGGTTAAGATGTGAAGATTGCACGCTTGCACAAAACAGCAGATTGCATAGTAGTTGTTCCCGGCATTGCTACAGTCACCCTTCTTTCTACCAACGCATGAGTTTGAAGCAAAATAGAAGAAAGTTAAAATAGACTTAATTTATCATTAGTTCAAAATAATGGATTAATTTTTTAGAAGACTCGTCCATTACGGTTAACTAGTTCAAAATGATAATGGTTAGGAGGAAGGAAAAAGAAAATGGTTACTTGCATTATCTTCAAGGCTTCTTTCTAATGCATGTCTTCTTTTCAAAAGGCCCCAGGCCTTCCTGTCTTTCTTTGTCAGTGCGCACTTTCCGCGTTGAGCCACCTGCAGGTCACAATCGTGCAGGCCCAGCACACCAACCAGCACTGCTCGGGCCCACTCTGTCATTGCCACGCAGGAGCACGGCGCTGGCGGCACACTTATCACGCTACGCCAGGAGCCGGGAGCGAAGGCACCGGCCGGCCGGGCATATTGGCGGTGATGGCGAGTGCTGAAGAACGCGAGGACAGGACACTGCCGGCTGCCGCGCCGCGCCCTGTGGCCATGTTCGAATCCTCAGCGCACAGCTCCGGCCTCTGCATGCTGCTGCTGCTGCTATGGCTGCATGCACGATCGACCCAAGGCCTGCGCGCTTGTCGGACGCCGGCGAGACACCACCAACTGAGCGGCCAGCCTCTGCGCTGCGCTGACCTAACTCCACTGCACCTCCATGGATGATCGGGGCCTGCACGCTTGGTCTCCGTTATGCCTGTGCGCTCGCGCCGGCAGCCAGGGCCAGGCGGGCCGGCGGGGGCAAACCACTCCTCCATCACACAGAAACTCGGGGCCCCGAAGCCAAGTACACACGTCACAGAAGGCATCTGAATCCGAAGTACAGTAGCTGGAGCCGTTGCACAGAAACAAGCTACGAGTAGAAACGTAGAATGATGTTGCCTGACAGTGACAGGTCGTGCAGGTTATATGTACAGATGTTCATAGAAAGAAAACTGTACAGATACTAACGTATACTGTACTGTATAACCAATTTATAGAAAAATGTAGAATGTCTGTAAGCAGTGAACAGCTTACCAACTTGTTCGTGCTCTGTATATATATAACCGGGGTTAAATATAAATCTGTACACACAAATCATATGAGCACAAAATGATCTTGCCTACGTACACTATGTTTTCCTCTACAAAGTTGAAGCTCCTGCGCTTTGCGTTACGGCGGCAACCTCAATCGCGTTCCGATATCGCGGTGAACGTGATGGAGGTGCGCGTCGCCTCTTCAGAGGATGACAGAGGCGATGAGCGCGCCATGACGGAGTTCAGCAGCGGGGACGACGACGTGGCCCTGCAGTTCTGAACCTTGAGGTCCCTGAAGTCCCTGATCACGTCGGGCTTGCTGATCTTCTCTGCATCACCCACGTCTGCGTCGCCCTTCAGCATCGCGGCCACCTTGGACATGCTCGGCCGGCGCTTTGTCACGTCCTGGGTACAGAGAAGCCCGATCTTCAGGAACCTGCAGGCTTCATCGACGTCCAGGTCGTCGCCCAGAGAACTGTCTATGATCTTCTCCGGATGCCCCTGGTCGTAATATCTCCATGTCTACGATGACACAAGCCCCCATATAGTTAGAGACTGAAATAGCCGCTACTCCCTCCGTCCCCAAAAACTTGTCGCTTTGTAGTTTAAACATGAACTACAAAGCGACAAGTTTTTTTGGGATGGAGGGAGTATCTTGCATGAAACAGCACCTAAACATCGCTGGCCATGCACATTACAGTAAACTAACTTAAAGTGTGGTAGGACTACAGTAGTCCTTATTCCTACTACTAATTTGAACTAAATGAACGGTAAGGGCGAATAGTGTTTTGAAAAGAACTGTCAAACATTTAGACATCTCGATGTAATCAGCAATTAAAGGAAATGAATCTTGAAACAACAATATCCATGTCAAGTGGATAAGAAGTATATTTATGTTGTTTATTATCCAACCAAAGGTGTTCTCTAGCATGGTATCACATATACCTTCTCCAGAAGAATCTGATCATCATCGGGCAATTTCGTATCAATGTTGCATCTTCCACTGACTATTTCAATGAGTAGAACACCGTAACTGTAAACATCTGCCTTCCTTGTCACTTGTCCTCGAATGCCATATTCAGGAGCCAAGTAACCTCTGTTGGCAAAACAGAAGTGTGAGCAAAAGGAGTATAAAATACCAAAAGATTATATTACAACTGATTGTGTACTACTTCTAGTTTTGTTCTTTCTCATCTTGGTGGTTGTCAGAGATAACCTGTACAAGCCTAGTAGTGAATTGTTTTACATCATTTTGTTTAAAGTACCATCAAAATAAGCATCTAGGTCTACTTATTAAGAAAAACAGAACCTATCAAAAAAAGATACGGTAAAGCAAATCTTGAGAGGCAAAAACAATAACTTTAACTTACAGTGTTCCTGCAACTCTTGTGCTAATATGAGACACATCTGAAGGTAGAAGCTTTGCCAAACCAAAATCAGAGATTTTTGGTGTAAGATCCTTGTCAAGAAGTATATTGCTAGCTTTGATGTCCCGGTGAATAATGTGAGGCCGGACACTATCATGGAGGAATGCTAATCCCTCAGCGACACCGATGCAAATACGTACTCGTGTTTTCCAATTGAATTGGATGTTGCTGTGACCAGAACCTATAAAACAGCAATGTTACAGCACGTGACCATTTTGTCAAAAAATAGAGCAAAACAGAGAGTTCCGTAACGACAAACTACCTAGAAGGGTATGTGCAAGGCTATTATTTTCAAGATAATTGTAGACGAGGATCTTGTGGCTTCCCTCTACACAGCAGCCATAAAGTTTGACAAGATTCTCATGTGTTACATCAGAGATTGCAACAAGCTCGTTAAGAAACTCCTTTGCACCTTGTCTGGAAATTAAAGATAGAACCTTTACAGCGACAGCTGTTCCATCCTTGAGCGTTCCCTGAAATGGTAAATTGGAACATCTCAGACAGACGGCAGTAAGGTAGTAAACTCGGTGCACACTACAAGGTGGACAAGCTGTTATATTACCTTGTACACAGGCCCATAACCTCCCTCACCAATTTTATTGGCATGTTCGAAATTTGATGTTGCCCTAACAAGTTGCTTATAGCTGTATTTAGTTATATTCCCAGGACAAGAGAAGTCTGCAGAAGTAAGTCAAGAATGTCATAAAGGAAGGCACCTTTAACATATACTTTTCGATACAGTGTGTTTTTTTTTTCAATAGCAACTATAGGCATAATAAGAGATCTTACCATTGTTAGATGAATCGTCTTGTTGTCGTTGGAACCTCCTTTCCCCCTTAAAAAGGTGACAAAAACAACTCATCTTTCAAACTATTGGCACACTAGTCCTTTGTGCTGTTTTTCGTCAAATTGAGATGGCAGTTCAGTATCTATGAATGCGTTTCATCGACATGACAACATTCAACAGCAGCCATCATATCCTGAGAAAAAAAAAAGAGAAATAATCAGAGGATATGGCCGTGCAAGTAAGAAGCGCAGTATACACAATGTACAACTTGCAAGTGCACGATGTACAGTACATCCTTGCATGAAAAAACTAGGAACTGGATGTACAGATTAAGTAAAAGTAAAACATTCCCACACACGTTACGTAATCTTGTTGTTCGTTCCGATTTACGCGCCTTCATTCGAGCAGTGACACGAAATGGGCATTTTAATCACCTTCTAATCCGCAAGCAGGGGAACGGAGAGCGAGAGAGAATCAGAAGCACCGTTTCACGCGGCCACCCACAACCGGCACGACAAGATAACTCGAAAACGGGGAACCAAGTTGGGCTTTCTTGCCCCCACGAAATTCAATGAGACGGCAATCTATATCTAACCTGGGCTAATACGGAGAGAGAGAGAGAGGCGAATGCAACCGGCGTGGCGGCCTCAGCCGTCAGTAACGCGAGACCGAAAGGCCACCCCGGCGGCGCCGCGGGCCGACGAGGGAGGCGTCCCTGCTCCGGCGGCGTTGGACTCGCGCGGTGGGGGAGCGGCGCGGGAAGGGAGGAGGAATGATGAGTGATCGATGTACTCCACTTTCCTCCGGCTCGGAACTTTCGTCTGGTGGCTTCTCCGAACGAAGGGGGTCAAGAGGAGAAGCCGTGCCCTTTATGCGAGGGCAGTCAAGCCGTTGGTTGACTCGGTGAGCTTGGGATCTGTGGGCTCGGCTGCCTCCAAGCAGCGCTCTGCTGAGCCGTGCAATTCCCGGAGCCCGTAGGTGGACGAGTTGAGTTGAAAATGACTAGTATAACAATGAGGCGGGTTTCCAGGAAAGGCAACCGCACATGTGGACGCCATCGGAGGGGGGTCGGCCGCCACCACCATGTCTGTTCAGGCCCGGCTAACACCTTGCCTTCTATAACCATTTTGGTTCTGACTGGGTTGACACCAATTTTGAATACTCCTAGCTTAAACGCTGGCTGTGCTGGCAGATTGTCAATGCATCAATTCATGTGGCTGTTATAAGTATGGTTGTTTCTAATTGACTTACATGTGCACAAGGTAGTACTAGCATACAGTTGACCTTCCTAAAAAGAAACAGTCTTTGCAACTTGCACAGAGGTTACCAATTAATCAGCGAGTGGCTTAGCCGCCGATGGTTCATTGACTATATATGTTAACCTCGGCTGGCTCCTGCTGACACCGGACCGCCGAGATCGCGCGTTGACTTCGTCGACCCTGTTGCACCTACGAACGTGTGCTTGCCGTTTTTGAACTATTCCAGATGCTGACATGACTAGACTAGCAGTCTCTAATGAACCTGACATTTCAGGAATCTCCACGGAACGGGAGAGGGGGCGGGAGTAAGGTCAACATCTTGGTTGAGTAGAGTGCGTGGACGGAGAATGTGCTGCTCGGCCACGTCTCTGACTTGCTGGAAGGAAATATCTCCGTTTCTCATCTAGCAATGGGGAAGACGACATGTGTTTCCTCTAATTTATCTTGGGCCTTTGGGAAGGTGAGGGTGTGCGGTCTCAGGCGTCGGCTTCCCGGGAGAATTTATACTGGAGCAGCGTCCCGCCACGGCGCGCCTTAGCTCGCACGCGCTCGTGCAAGTTTTTGCTGGTGCGTAGACGACGATGACGCGTGACGTGTGTTGAGCCATCGTACACTTCGATCTCTTTCTCTAGTTCAGAGAAAACAAAGAAAGAAAAACGTGAGACGAGATTCTTGTCGATTCGCATGTCTCGTCCGCGCCCGACCCTCTGCCGTCCGCTTCTCCCGCGAAGCAGCATCACCGGCAAACAAAACCACCTTCTGCATGCATGCATGCGCGCGGCGTTGGCTGAAAGGGCTAATAAACTTATGATAACTTAATTAACTAGGACAATCCTATGTTTCTTTCTTTGGTGACGGCTGATCGATGTGCATGCTATACATGTGCATGCACAGAAGACACCAAGGCAGGCGACACGTACAGAACCCACGTTTCCTCGCACGTGCACCGTTGCCGACGGGAATGAATGTCCGTCGGCGTGCGCTGTGGCGGCATCTGCCGTCTTTTACATCCAATTCCCCTAATCCCATGGGTGGGAGGATGGTACAGGTGGACCGAGCCCAGCAGCCTTGTGGCCCGGTATAGCTGGAGGCCCAGAACCAGGCTGGCCTGTAAGTCATTTCACTCGCTTTCAGCGGCCCATAGGCCATAGCCCACTCACGGGAAGCTAAGCGCTCGCACATATCCTCCTCGCCAGACTCATCCGCTTTTCTTTGGCTCTTCAATCTTCATCATCACGCAACCAAGCGTTGGCAACCAGACGCACTGACTAATTAATGGGTTGTTTCTTGTTTATGCACAATGGCCATATGGCTTATATATTTGTCAAGCAACGCTTTTTAGCTAAATAAAACCGGCCAGTCCGTGTCATCGCCACGCGACGGGACGGCCAGTGTCTGGCGCGGCGTGCATTTTCTTCTCGTTTTTGACGACAGGCGTCAGTCAGGCGAGGGAGCAAGAGGATGGTGCCGGCGTCGTTTCCTACCCAACAACCTTCTCATTTACTGACTACCACGACATCTGTACTCACGGAGTACTGACTACTCCCATCAGATTCAGAGTAACAGGACACTGGTGAGTCACAATTACCGCTCATGAATTATGAGGAACTTATTATTTACGAGTAGTAGTAGCAGCGACAGATACTAGTAATGCAATTCCGTGTTGACCATGAGTTGTCCGCACTCTGAAGAAAAATGTGCGCGTTTCCAGCTAATATCAATTAGTACTTCCTTCAGATTTTTTTTTATTTTTCACCAACTATTTTATTTTTAAACTAATCGGTAATAAATAAATAAATATAAAAAGAGTATTACATTATTTTGCCGAGGGCGTTAACATTTCCAAAGAAGGACTTGTCGAGGGCGTTAACACAAGGAAGTTTTCAAGAAAGGACATGCCACAAATTCTTCATAGTACTGTTCGGTTGGTTTATTTGAACTAATCTGTGATACTCCCTCATTTCTCAAAAGATTGTCACCTTCTAGTACATTTTTGTACTAAAAAGTGACAATCTTTTGAGAAAGGAGGGAGTAAATAAAAACAAACGAAGCGAATACTAGTTTGCATACACATCGAGGACTGGCTTGACTGACCGAAATTCTGGTAGCCAGCCCAGGGGGTCAAGTGCAAGAATCGTACTGCGGCCCTCCACCTGCTGCCCCTGACTGACTGACCGTCCACGACAACAGCGCCGCCAGTCCATCGCCGCGTCCGCGTGCTCTCTCTCCGAATTCTGCTGGCGAGCGGCGCTCCCTCCAACTCATCGGATCCTGTCATGGACAACACCGAGGAGCCGCCTCCGGAGCCCGGCGATCACGCGGCGGTGAGGTTTCCCCGCCGTTCATTGTTTTTTCCCTTCTATCTATCCCTTTTTTCATGTAGTTTGAGCTTCGGTTGATTCTCCGCTGGTTTATTTTTTTCCCCGTGCGGGAACGACGCGGCACTGTTCACGTTCTGTGTTTCAATTGGAACCGGGCTGAGAATGTTGCTGCCTGAACTTCAAAGACGCGAGCTTCGTGCGCGAATTGCGGCCGAGTTTGGGCGAATCTTTGCGCCTGCTCTATGCGTTTTTTTATCAGTCTTTTTGGCAAACTAGATTAGGACCGGAAGAACAAATCTTTTCCTGCTTTTGGTCCATCCGGGGGCATCCGGCACATTGCCTCAGCTGTGACTGTTTTTTTTTTTTGATAAAGGCTGTGGCTGTGAGCTAAAATTGGGCTTGCTTCTAGTATGATGTTTGCTCACCTTTCTGTGAAACCTGTGGATTGAACTGTTTGGTGTACCGCAATGACATTCTGTGATGATATCTCCGCACGTGGTACCGTACAATTGCGTGCGTGATTAACTGAGTTACTTGTCTGAATAATGGAAGACCTCATGATTCCCCTAGATTACACCTGTAACCAACCTAACCTCGAATGGCATCACCAGTCAGTGGACGTGTGGTCGTGTAGCAGTGAGAAAATAGGCATTGAGAAAGCCGGTGGAGATCATGAACATGCTTCGTCAGGTTACCTTGGTAGTTGAGTTCTGTTCCTCTGTCAACATTTAAGTTTGGACTCCGTGGAAGTTTGAAGGGGCGTATACAGCTTTATCATAAGGAACGGAACAGTTTCATATTGTCACTCTTGTTCGTAGTTGAGAACTTGAGATTGAGTCCTATGATGCATTCTTTTCTTGTTTCACGGAGAGAACCGTGTCTTCCTCTTCTTTTCAGTTTATTCCTTTCGACAAAAGCTTGATCCAACTTATGTAATGCCGGTTACTGAGTGTATTGTTGCTTGAATGTGCAGGCACCGGATCAGGATGGCAATGCCCAAACCACACCTGGGCATAGTCCGCAAAGGCCTAACCTTTCTTTGCAAATACCAGCTAGGACATTGGATAACCATATGCCTACTTCAACGAGAAATAATATACCAGCCAGCCCCAGCCCGACGAGAGCTGGTTTGCCACCTAGACCTAGTTTAACTAGAGCAAAAACATCTATCAAGAACATTGTTGCTCAGCACAGTTTCAGGACAAGGAGTTCAGCCCCGGAAGGTGATCGGGCGATCCTTCTAAATCCTGGGACGCCATTGGAAGGACAGCAAGATAACCCAAATGCAGCAAGATCATATTCTTTGACAAAGGTCATCAACTCTTTTTCAACAAAGCGCACACACTCTCTTCCGGTCAGGCATGTAGGAACTACCGACAAGGTTTCATCTCCGGGGAATCAGATAGATAACCCGCCAACTACACCTGTAAGTATTTTTTTGCAATGGTATGTTCATATAAATGCTAGATAGGTTTCTACTTTCAGAAGAAGTTTATTAACATTTTTGAACAATTGTTCACGCTATTAGCAGAATCAACAAGTTCAAGCAAAAACAAAACGTTCTCTGTCAGTACCTGGAAACCGCAAAATCAGGAGTTTGAGGAGGGCAGATTCACTAGGTGTCATTCGCGTGATTCCGACAACCCCACGTTCTTCTCCAGTTGACACAGTCACATCAGGCAATGGCATTCAAGGGGCAGTCAATGGTATGTAATTGTTTTGAACCATTACTCTAATATTTTTCGTAGAACAAATATCGCTGAGTTGCTTCATAAAGCAGTGTGCGCTCATTGAAGTGTAATTTTGAGGTCTGACAGTTCCTGAAGACGAAGGAGAAGATATTCCTGAAGAAGAGGCAGTCTGCAGGATTTGTTTTGTTGAACTCAACGAAGGAGGGGAAACACTTAAAATGGAGTGCAGCTGCAAAGGAGAACTTGCCCTTGCACACCAAGATTGTGCTATCAAATGGTTTAGCATCAAAGGAAACAAGATATGTGATATCTGCAAACAAGAGGTTAGGAATCTGCCTGTGACTTTACTGAGAATACCAAGTCAAACTGCAAATGCTGCTCAGCAGAGAGCAGCTCAACAATACAGGTAAATGCGTGAGAGAAACAAATGGTTCTTTCATCACACAGTATTGGGCCTGTGATGTATTTACAGTTTTTGTTGCTAGCGTAATGTGGAGCCGAGATTGTACTGTTTTGATTTGTTCAGTGATGATTTGGATGCTCAAATAAGTTGACTTCCGTTTTAACAGATTTTGGCAGGACATTCCAATTTTAATGATTGTTAGCATGCTTGTGTATTTCTGGTTCTTGGAACAGCTTCTGGTTTGTGATCTTTTGCTTTCTTTACTACCATTTCTTTTTTATGTACAGCCACGCTATCTTTTCAGTTTTACTTCCGGTAACATAAAATTTCATTGGAGCAGGTTACCGAGTTGCAGTCACGTGCCCTGGCAATTTCTTTGCCTTTCTCATGTGTGTTGGGTCTCCTTTCTTCTATGATAGCGTCCACCTTGGGTAATCTTTTCCATCCATTCATCTGATACTGAAACGTAAAAGTCATTTTATGTTTAATAAATAGTTGGAGAGATAAAAGATGTAGTTCGCTGTAGCTTGCTCTAATCTGTAACTCCATTGTCCATTGCAACAAAAGCCGTGGATGTTTACTTGGTTCCGGTATTTGTGCAGGAAACGCTAAGTTCTACCTATTTTCTTAGGGTTGATTTTTTTGCTAGTTGGTGAGATTTTATTCCTGCCACCATTAAAATCCATTTTTTTTTCTGGTCATGCAGTGTCAAAGAACTACATATGGGCATATGCTTCATTGCAGTTTGCCATTGTGATCTTGTTTGCTCATATATTCTACAACGTGGTACAGAACTCCTCCCATTGATAGATTTGATATGGATAATGTGCGTGCCACACTGATTATACTCTGCACTGATTATACTCTATTATGATCACATACAGTTGAGAGTGAATCCAGTCCTTGCGGTCTTGCTCTCCTCATTCACTGGGTTTGGAACTGCCATCAGTACGAACACACTGCTAGTAGAGTACCTCAGGTGGAGATCCAGAAGGAATCAGCATGTGGCTCAGCGGGCTTCCAATGACGGGCAGCGTCCTGAATCTGGAAATAACCGTGCAAATGAAAGCAGTGGTGATAGGCAGCGTGAAGAATCTGGCAATGATGCTGTGTGATGGTAAGGTATGTTAACAGCAAACTTGGGACTGGTTTTATTTTTTCTCAAGCAGCGAAAACTTTCAACTGACCTTCTTCTTATCGGTTGTCTACAGATTAATAAGTGTAACGAGTAGTATTCATCAAAGAAGAAAAAAGGGGTTCCTCCAAAGAAGAGTGAAGCATAAGGGGTGTGAACAGCTGGTTTTGATATCTGCAGTGGTTATCGCAAGTCAAACTTCAGTTCTGCTTTTGTAAGGGAAGAAACCTGGGAAACAAACAGAGGGTTCCCCACGGATACATTTCAGGGGCATCCCAGTGTGAAGTCTATTAGTCTGAACATCAAAGTTTTTTTTTTTGCGTGTGTATAAACATTTTTAGATATGATACGGCAAAATCATGTCTACTATTGGGTGTGGCGTATAATTGTGAATTTACCTATTACCAGCCCCATAGACAGAAAAGTGAAGCGCGTGCATCATAAGCATTCACAACTGGGAAGCACAAAACTGTGCCTATGCAACGGGAGAGAATTTTAATTACTCACTTTATTCTAAAATACTTGTCACTTTCTAGTTTATTTTTAAACTAAAAAGTAATGGAGGTAGTAGAAAATTGTATCCTTCTCTGTCACACAGTTCTAAATTCAGCAAGCTCAGATATGCGTCCTGCTTCACGAGCAAGTTTCGCAACTGATGATTTGCTGAACACTTATCTGTTCACTGTTCATTTGGAATTGAAGACCGGATTGACTACTCATCACTAAATTGTTCTGGATATTGTTGAGGTTGCATTGCGTAGTGAAACTACTAATTGAATAATATTAAATCCAAAGACCTACAATTAGAGCGAGCAGAGCAGGCAAACACAGGAGCAGGCTCAGGCCTCAGCGTCGCGCACACCGGTCCATCTTCCTCTTCTTCGTCCGCGCCCGCGCCGGGCCGCCGGGCCCTCCGCAAAGCACGCCGGCCACCATCATCGTCGCCGACGCCGCCTCCGCCTGCTCCTCCTCCTGGCCGCCCTCTACTGGTTGAATCAGTGCGCGTGGGTGCAAAACTCATCCTGGCGCGGGATTGATTGAATCCGTTACCGGTATGGAACGCAAAACTTGTCTTGATGTATCAATCTAGGAGCAAATAAGCTCCGTTCATGGAGATGTTTTCACTGTTCTCAGCAATCGGATCCTTTTTTTCTTCCCTCCGCCAGTTAGTTTCGGACCCTCTTGTGCACGGCACACGCCAAGTCCTGGGCTGGGCATGGCGGGTTTTGGATGGAGACTCGGGTCAACGGTGCATCGGGCATGGAGCGGCCTCCGGGGCTTCTCTTATCTTGCAATTCCGTCTTACCTAGAGGTGCCGAGGCCACCTATCTGTTGTGTTCCTCTCTGCAGCATCAACGATTCAAAATGCTTAGTTCGTAGTGTGTGGGTGCATAGCCAACCTCTTCAATCGAAGTAGAAATTGTTTTTTTAATCACCGCGTTCTGGTGCGTGGTACGCATCCACAGCCTTCTGCTCTGTTGATCTCTCATCAGTTGATCGTGCTTTTCAGAATGTTGGGTTCATCGGACTAGGCAATATGGGCTCCCATATGGCAAGGAACCTTATTACGGCTGGGTATAAAGTGACTGTTCATGATATGTGAGTGGTCACTGAGTTCTTACTCGTGTTTCAGTAATAGTTTATTTTTTCTCATTCGAATTTGGTTTGGAGCTGTAGAAAGGATCACATCTCAGCCCAATGTGATGATCTTTTGTTGCCATTAAGTCATTGTTAGAACAACCAATGAACATTGATTTGTCATATCAATCAGAAATGAGAATGCCATGAAGAAATTCTCAGACGATGGGATTCCCACAAAACAGTCTCCACTTGAAGTCTCGGAGTCGAGTGATGTCATTATTACCATGCTTCCATCCTCTTCCCATGTAAGTCGCTCAATTGCATCTGTACTCCACAATCTTATCAGTCCGTTCCTCACTGCCTGGATCACGAAAAGGAAATTAGTTATCCTTTGATGGAGCGTATTTTGATCCAGCCATCTTGAGTAATGTATTATTTGTTCCTGGAGCAGTTGATATATGATTCTATAATAAGATAGTAAGGCATGAGCATCGTAAAGGGTCTTTGTTGAGTTGAATGCTTACAAATTCACAGGTATTTTTCAGGTTTTAGATGTATACAGTGGACCAACTGGCTTGCTTGGTACTGGGGGGCACCTTGGACCATGGTTGTACATAGATTCATCTACAGTTGATCCACACACATCAAGAAAGATATCTATGGACATCGCCAGATGCCATTTAAAAGAAAATAGAGGTCGGCAGCTATAATTCTGTGTTGCCGGCAAGGTTTAGTAAACAGGACCTATCTAAACCTATAATGATTGGAGTCATGCATTTTCTGTACTTTCAGGCCATGCTGAGAAGCCTATGATACTGGATGCTCCTGTGTCTGGAGGCGTCCCAGCTGCAGAGGCTGGGAAGCTAACTTTTATGGTACTGTTTCTTACTTATCCACCAGCTAGATTCTGCGACTTTGGTTGGACATATCATCATACTATTACACTTCATGGAAGAAGTTGAGCCTTATCAAGTTATGATGCATAGGTTGGTGGTTCAGAGGAGGCATACATAGCAGCCAAGTCCCTACTTCTCTCAATGGGGAAAAAGGCAATTTACTGTGGTGGGTCTGGAAATGGCTCGGCAAGTTTTTATTAAACCCAGTCCTTCACTGATAATTCTTGGTGTACTGATCATCTAATTATGTTCTGACATTTGTATTGAAGGCTGCTAAGATCTGTAACAACATGGCAATGGCTATCAGCATGCTTGGGGTTTCAGAGGCTTTTGCTCTTGGCCAGAACCTTGGAATCAAAGCAAGCACTCTTACAGATATATTCAACTGCTCAAGTGCCCGCTGTTGGAGTAGGTATGGTTTCCACTTTCTTCATGTTGTTCTCTGATGTGAAGTGATTGTGAGATTTTCATCTTCAACATTGGATGTGGAAGAGGATGGCTCCCACACGCTCCCCTCGCTCCCCTTCCACGCGCTCCCCTGCTCCCCGCTCCCCAGCCCTCCACATCGCCGGCCAAGCTCGCATCCCACGCGCAACTTCCACGCCATGCAAACTGTGGTGATCGACCCGACGCCCGTCCCTGGAGGTCAACTCCGGCGATGGCTGGAGATAGAACAGCGGCAAGGAAGGACCAATGGGACTTCGACAAGGGCAAAAGGTTTGAAGAAGAGGTCCTTCGGAGATTCAACTCGCCAATTCAGCATCCATGTTCTTCGACCAAAGGTTCGTTCTTCCTTCTAGCGGTTTTCCGGCGTGCATCCTTCCGGCTCTCGGAGGAGGAAGTTGGGTGGGTTCTGCACGCAGCTCTAGGAGGCTCGCCGGGAGGTTTCTAGGTCTCCCTGGTTCAGGCGCGTAGCTTCCGCTTCTCAGTGGCCAGTAAGCAAGTCGGCCTGCTGGTGAACTCCATCCGAAGGGTCAATACAGCAGCCTTTGACATCTTCTTCCACCTTTGGCGTGATGGAGGGCCTAATTGGTCTTCAGATCTTCGAAAATGGGATAAGGAAGAAGAGCAAAGTTGGACACTAGTGTTGAGCAGAAAGAGGCAAATTTCCAATGCCCGGAATAAGGTATCGTTCTCTTCGCCGCCTCGGCTCCCTTCCCCAGTGCGAGCTGATGTTCGTCTTCCTGAGCGTCCGGGGTTGTGGGTTGGGAGGATGTTCTGCCCGCGCAACTTTTCGTCTTCTGCCGGCCTTGCCCTCCCGTTGGTGTTCCTTTCGTCGGACGCTATCCGTCTTGCCGGCGAAGTTGGCTGGACCATGCCGGCGTTGCTTTCTCGTAGGGCGGGTCTTGATGGGATGGCAAATAGTGGAGGTAGAGCTTCAATTTCAAACTGCACTAGCCACTTCAGTACCTATAGAGCTAGATCGGCGGGCATCATTGCCTCCGCCGCTTCTTCTGACACGAGCCCTGGGAGGCTAGCTGCTCCTCTCCCAAATCCCTCTTGCTTTGCAGCGGGGAGTGCTCCTCAGCTACCGCATTCAAGCCTTAGTGGAACCTCTGCTCGCCAGCACTGCATTCGGGTCAACTTCGGACGTGACCGCTCTGCACCGCGGGTGGAAAACTCCCCCCCTGATAACTCTTGGAAGGTCGCCCGCCGGAACTCCCGTCCCCACTTTGTAAGACTGTGTTACAGATGTCTTAGCCCCAGTCATCTAAAATTCCAATGCACTAGTCAAATTCGGTGCAAGCTTTGTTATGGATATGGACATACGTTGAGGGTCTGCTTCAAAAAGGCCGCAATCAAAAGGGTGTGGATGAAAAAAAGATCGGACGGTGCGGGGCCTTCACCTTCGCCCATTAATACTGGAACCGCTTGCCCTCAACTATCACTTGCCGTCTCCCTCCCTGGAAATACTCCCAGCGGAGACACCGAAGCCACTGCCTCAAGCTTGCAGCTCTACTCAAGGCCTTCCTCTACGCTGCTAGCCATGGCGAACTTTCCAGTTCATCCGGAAAGATTCCTTCCTCACCAACGCTTCCAGATAGAAGATGGTGGCCATGACCGCACTCCCAGGGCTGTTGTGCACCTTCCAGGTATCCATCACGCTCTCCGGGAAGATTGTCTCATTGTAGTGGATGCGGATGGCGTTTTGCATGAAGATGACTATGATATGTTCCGAGTTGCAATAAGAGATCATCTTGTGGATGAGATGGGTTTCGTGGTCAGATCCTCGTGCTTGACACCGCTAGGTATTGCTCTCTACTCTATGGAAACTTGCTTCTATCGTGACACTCTCGTCCTAGGTGACCCGATTGAAGTTGAGGAGGTGAGAATCAGATTCGTGCGTCATGATTATGGAATCAACAGGAGGCAATGGGCCTTTACTAGAGTGGGGTGGTTCATGATTCTTGGTTTTCCAATTGACTACCGTACTTTGGAGACCATTGATACGGCAGTTTCCTCATTTGCAAAACTCCTCCACTGGAACAATATGCCTAGAGATTTGGGTATAGTCTTGGTCAAATGCTTGTATTATGATGCTCAGTCGGTTCCCAGGAGCTTGGTCTTAAGGCAGGGTACTCGAGATGGACCAGCTGGCTCGTGGACCTACCCGCTGTTCATCCTCAACTGGACAAACCCGGATGGGGGAGTTCCATTGGAAGATGATCCTCCGCCCGATGGAAATCCACACCCACCAGAAGGTCCGATGGAGAATGATGTTGATTTCCAGGCAGCGCAACACGATCTAGATGATCCTCAGTGGGAGGCAGCAGATCATCAGCAGGGGAATCACTTGCCTCCCCACCCTCCACACCACGGCCAGAACTGGGGACATTGGCCTCTGCCTCCGCAAGAAGAACCCCCTGAGCTTCACAACTCCAACTCTGTTGTTCCACCAGTGGACAGTCTGTCGGAGCACTCCGAAGGCAGTGTCCAGGGCAGTGCAAACATTCTGCACGGTGAACCTATCTACAACTTTGGGAATTGCGGGAATCAGGCCCTGAGGCCGGATTGGATAAAACCTTTTGATTCACCTGCTCTAAGAAGGATGCTGGTGGCTGCCTTCCCTCACACTAACTTGGCGTGGTGGAACATTCAGTTACAGGATCAAGGTGGGCAGCCCCCCTCAATCAATCTGCAGATGCCAATCCCTGGTGGGACACAGTTCACAGGAAGCTCATCCAGGGCTGTAAAAAGATCCTCTGTCATCCTACAGGAGATCCCCACCGATGCTTCCGACTGTGCGGAGGGTTCCCAACGGGCTGACAAGCATATAAATCTATCACGCAATGACTCAGGAAGATTTGACATTGTTTATACCAGGAAGGCCAAAGCTGCAAAGATAATGGAGGGGTTGGGTATGGAGGATGCTACAACGGATGGGGATGTTTGGAGGCAGGAGGAGAATTCCCAGGCTCTGTCATTTTTGGGTTCGGCTGCCCGAACTGCGGATCAGTTGCAGCCACCAGTTCACATGTCATTGGGCTCAGTCCAGATTAGAGTCGACCAAACAAGTAATCCTCAAGCGTCAGAAACTGTAAGGAGGAGTGCTCGGATCCAAAGAATCCTGCAGGGGCGCAGGACCAGAGGTGTTGGTTCCTCTTCTGAGGATGCTGCTGTGGCTCCGGAGGCGGTGCCAGGCCCCTCCGGCATGGCGGGCCGTCGCTTTTTCTGAATGTGGTGTGCCACTTGTAGTGGCGCGCGCAAAGCTAACCTCGGCCCGCAGAGCAGAGAATGTTGAAGGAAGGAGGGTTAGCTCGTCACTACAAGGAAGGAATTAATGGATACATCAACATGCACCAGTAGGATGGCTCTATATAGGCTTATGTGTACTTACTACTGTAGGTCAGTGATGGCTATATGGTTCCTGATGGATGTATGGTTGGCTTGTGATTTTGCTGTAAAATACAAGGGAGACCAATGCCATAGCAGTAGGTGCATTTTGGGTAGTCTTATGCAACTTAGGGCAATGGGTGACCCGACGCAAGGTGGTCTTGCTACCAGCTTGGCCTTTTGGGAGAAAAATGATGTACCCCGTGTTGCCTGTATGGAATGTTGTATGCTGCCTATACACTCTTTGAGAGGTCTGAACCAAGATGGCGTGAACAGCAGTGCACATGTGTATTATCTCAGGACATCTCTCATCCTTCTGTGCTGTTTGAATCAGTTAGGCATGCCCAAACGTCTGAAATTAGGCCATAACAGAATTACAGTTCCCTAGATGCGATCCTGTAGCCTGGCCTGCATCACATACAGGTTCTACATGGTCAAGCCATGGTTTTCAACCTTAGGCTCCGCTCAATTTCATCCTCACTGTTTTTTCAATGGCACACAACAATTATAGGAAATGGAACATTCTGAATTGGAATATTAGGGGGCTCAATGATGTCAGCAAACAACATGCAATTAGATCAAAGATTGAAGAGATCAGAGACTGCAATGTATTTTGTATCCAAGAAACAAAGAAAGAACATACCGATGCTTCTTTCATCAAGAAGTTTGCACCTAGAAGATTCAACAAGTTTGCTTTCTCGCCGTCCAGAGGGGCTTCCGGGGGCATTCTGTTGGAGTGGAACGGCAGCCTTTTACAGGGAGAGATCACCCAGGTCCTGGACTTTGCTATCACTGTCCAGTTTACTTCGTTACAGAATGGTGTAAAATGGAAATTCATTACTGTGTATGGACCATGTTAAGGGGTCCAAAGAGAGGGGTTCATTCAGTGGCTATGGAATCTACCATTGAACCCAGATGAGTTGTGGATGTTGATTGGTGACTTTAATTTCTACAGATGTGCAGATAATAGGAATAGACCGGGAGCTAACTTAAATGATATGCAGACTTTCAATAATATTATTCAACATCTGGGGTTAATGGAAATTCCATTAAAAGGAAAAAACTACACATGGAGTAACATGCAAGATTCACCATTGCTGGAACAACTAGATTGGTGTTTCACATCGATTCAGTGGACAGTCTCTTTCCCGAATACTCTCCTGCTCCCACTGGCAAGAGACACCTCTGACCACATTCCTTGTGTGGTGCAAATCAGCACAAATATCCCCAAAGCCAATTGCTTCAGGTTCGAGAATTACTGGATACAGCATCCGCACTTTCTAAACATAGTCAAGGATTCTTGGGTTCAACCGCTACCGGCAATGAATGGTGCAAGGAGGGTATCAGCCAAGTTAAAAAGACTAAGGAGCACACTGAAGAAATGGAGCAAAAATTTGGGAAACATCTCCAGACTTATTCAAAACTGTAATGAATCATTGCTGATTGTAGACAAGCTTGAAGAACAAAGAAGGTTATTCCCTCAAGAAAAGGATTTTAGGGCTCTAATCAAAACACAAATGGCCTCCTTGCTTCAGCAGAAAAATGATTATTGGAGACAAAGGTACACAGTTCGCTGGACAAAACTGGGTGATGAGCCCACGAAGTTCTTTCTGGCAGCAGCAACAGAAAGGTATCGTCACAACACAATCACAATAATACATGATATAGATGGCAGGGAGCTGATAGATCATACAGAGAAGGAAGCTTTGCTATGGACAGAATTTAAAGGAAGACTAGGGCAATCAGAACCTATTCAACAGTGGCCTCAGCTTCAGGACATAATGCAAGAACAGCATGATCTCAACCACTTGTGTGACATGATCACCACAGAAGAGATAGATAGAGCATTGAAAGAAATGCCGGCTGATAAAGCACCAGGGCCGGATGGGTTCAACACAAGGTTTTACAAAACATGTTGGTCCATCATTAAGGAGGATATTTACAACCTCTGTTCAGAATTCTTAAATGGCACAGTCAGCTTACAGTCACTAAATAGATCCTTCATCATTCTGCTTCCTAAGGTGAGCAATCCGAGCAAGGTAAGTGACTACAGGCCCATTTCACTGCTCAACACCTCAGTGAAACTCATCACCAAAATTATGTCCTTGAGGCTGCAAGACAGTATCACTCAGTTAATACATGCAAACCAATATGGGTTCATCCGTAACCGCACAATTCAAGACTGCATTGCATGGCATGGGCTTATGAGTATCTGTATCAGTGCAACCAATCGAAGGAAAAAATAGTGGTACTGAAGTTAGACTTTGGGAAGGCTTTTGATATGGTGGAACACAACTTCATTCTGTCGATGCTGAGAACGATGGGATTCCCTGAGCAGTGGGTGTTTTGGATGGAGGATATCATGTCCTCTGCATCTTCTGCAGTTCTACTCAACGGAGTACCTGGAAAGTTCTTCCAATGCAAAAGAGGGGTCCGTCAGGGGGATCCATTATCTCCTCTCTTATTTGTCCTAGCCTCAGAGCTGTTACAAGTACTAGTTAACAAAGCATCAACCATGGGTCTGTTGACAGTACCAATTCATCAGGCGGGCTCAACGGAGTATCCGGTAGTGCAATATGCAGACGACACGATCCTGGTCCTTAAAGCGTCTCAAAGGGAGTTATTTTTCCTCAAAAATCTCCTCCATGCGCTGGGAGGCGCCACAGGCTTGAAGGTCAATTGGGGGAAGTCGAGCTTAATGCCAGTAAATCTAACGGCGCAGGAAACAGAGGAAATGACAGGTACACTTGGCTGCCAAACTGGTGCCTTCCCCTTCACATACTTAGGGTTGCCCTTGGGTCTGAATAGACCTAAGGCAGAGGACTTTGCTAACCTCATCAGCAAAGTGGAGAGGAAGCTCACAACAACAGCTACATGGTTATCTTTGGGTGGCCGGTGCACTCTCGTTAATAGCGTCATCTCCTCCGTCCCGATCTATGCAATGTGTACCCTTAAACTCAATGGTCAAGTCATAAAGGCTATGGATAAGACAAGGAAACTCTGTCTATGGAGAGGATCGGACATAGCAGGTAAAGGAAAACCGCTGGTAGCCTGGAACCAAGTGACGGCACCGCTAGACAAGGGAGGGCTCGGTCTCAAATGTCTCAAAAGTATGAACAAGGCTCTTCTCAGCAAATTCCTATCCAAAATATGCAACAAACAAGACATTCCTTGGGTTCATTTGATAAACAACACATATTGTCGTAACGGCAAGCCTCCACAGAGCACCAAAGGCAAAGGCTCATTCTGGTGGAGGGACATTTTGAGCTGTTGGGAAGACTTCATGGCTCAATCCTCCATCACAATTGGGGTTGGCGATACAATTCTATTATGGAAGGATACTTGGGAAGGTCACCTACTCTGTGAAGACTTTCCAAGGTTATACACCTTCGCTAAGAAAGTAAACATATCCTATGCTCAGTTCAACTTACAGGGAGATGTTCGGCAAAACTTTTATACACCACTTTCAGAGGAGGCGGAGGTAGAGCTCACTAGCCTGCAGTTTATCATGGATCAAGTGAACGATAGAGGACATCCACGTGATGTCTGGAAGGACCTCAACAACAGAGAAGCTCACTGCTCAAGAAAAGGATATCTATATTATTTCAAACACATCAACCCACCACCTCCGTTCCAATGGATTTGGAAAACAAAAATGTTGAAGAAGATTAAAATCTTCACCTGGTTGCTGTTTAGGGACAGATTGAACTCCAGAAACCTACTGAAACGAAAGAATCTCATTATCGAAGGAGATGACTATTCATGTGTGCTTTGCCACTCTAATACGGAGGAATTCACATACCATCTGTTTTTCCTATGCCTATTCAGTGAAGCCTGTTGGGAGATCTTAGGACTTCAGTGGGATCATGATTTATACTTCTTTGATACAATAGCAAGGGCAAAACAGGACTGGGCTCAGCCCTGCTTCATGGAAATCTTTGCAATTGCCTCTTGGGAGATATGGAAGCAAAGAAATGCTAAAATCTTCAGAGCAACACAACCTTCAGTTCAATCATGGAAAGAATGCTTTACTAGCTCACTAAGTGACCAGATTTGTCGGTTTAAACAATCAGACAAGATCAGGCTGGGTCAATGGATGGAGTCTCTCTGAGGCTTCTTGAGGCTTGTCCTAGCTCAGGACATCCTTAGTGTTTTTCTTTTCTTTTTAGGCACTGTGGTCTACTTGTAAAATTGTCACCGTTTTCTATAGCAATATATTCGCTGCAGGGGATTCCCTTGCAGTTTCGCGTTCAAAAACATTGGATGTGGATTTTCATCTTCAGCTTAGATTTTTAAATGATCTTTGATGTTGACTTTGACAGTGACGCATATAACCCAGTTCCTGGAGTCATGGCGGGTGTGCCATCATCAAGGAACTATGATGGCGGTTTCACCTCCAAACTAATGGTACACCGTGATAAAATTTCCTGCTGAGAAAATTGACCTAAGTTTGAGCAGCTGTTCCTGAAAAGTGAATTGCTTGCACCCTTATGCAGGCTAAAGATTTGGATTTGGCCATGGCCTCTGCATCTGGAGTTGGCTTCAAATGTCCCATGGGCTCTGAAGCGCTTGAAATGTAAATTCCCTCTTATTACCGAATGCTACCTCAAAGCAAACCTCTTCTTTTTGCTGGACGACTAACCGGTAACCTTTGCAGTTACCAAAAGTTATGCGACGATGGCTACCAGTCCAAAGACTTCTCCTCTGCATTCCGCCATTACTATGCTGGCAAGGATGAAATGTGATCTCGTAGCAATGTCAGCTAACATGGCGCCTGTTAAAAATAAGCAGAGCAACAAAGCAAATAGATCGATTGGATTGTAAGCAGCAGCTGAGACGATGTTGGGCTTCACCTTTGTGAATAAAACTGTGAATTCATCAATAAACTGTGTTATTTTGCTTCTCGGCAATAAACTGTGAATCTATCAAATCCATTAGCCAAGAGGTACTTGTTTTTCCAGCAGTTTCTTTTCCTGTTCTGTGCCACAAAATTGAGGCATCGATCATGTTCAGGTCTTTCTCACAAAAGTTGTCTGTAATTGCATCAGAAAGTGCAGTTCTCCGTCATGCGCTCCCTGCAGTTTCTACCATCCATAGTTTCCAAATATTATCTGTTTGCACTTTACCTTATCTGTTTTCAACAATTGTATTACAATTCTATGTTTTGATTCCTTCGCATGGTTGAGCAGTACAATTCCTCAACAATTATAGTACAATTCTCTGTCTTGATTCCTTGGATTGGTGAGCAGTAAAGATCATCTACCTGCAGCCCAAGTGGTAGTATCGTATCAGGATGGAGTCCCATGAACTGCGCCTGACTCCAACTTGAGTATGCAGAGAATTCGATTTGATGCTGAACACAGATCGCCTTTGAATCACCGTAATTTGAAACAAGCCAGCAGGGCGATCGATCCGTTCCACAGGCGTGTACGTTTTTTATTTAGTTTTTTTTTCACGAGTCTATTGCCCCTTGCCTGCTATAGGAATGCCGTTGATTCTCAAGATCGGACGGCTGAAAAAAGCGCCACATAACGAGCTGCATCAGGTTCCTACTCCTGGCGCGCCGCCTCCTCACTCACTCTCCCTCCCTCTGTTGCAACTTCCCAAACCCTAACATCTCGCATGGACGACGGCGACGGAGGCCTAAGCTTCGATTTCGAGGGCGGCCTCGACGTGGCCCCGGCAACAGGGGGCCATGCGCCGTCCTCGGTCGACCCCGGCGCGGGCGGCGGTGTCGGCGGCGGCGGCGGTCCTGGGGACGGGCAGGGTTACGGGCGCGGCCGCGGCCGCGGGAGTTACCGGCAGACGGTGTGCCGGCACTGGCTGCGGGGCCTGTGCATGAAGGGCGAGGCCTGCGGGTTCCTCCACCAGTTCGACAAGGCCCGCATGCCCGTATGCCGATTCTTCCGCGACTTTGGCGAGTGCCGCGAGGCGGACTGCGCCTACAAGCACTCCTACGACGATGTTAAGGAGTGCCACATGTGAGATCAGATCCCTGATCACTTACCGCTTCCCCATGTTAATTTTAGCATTTGTTCACTGCGATGCGTTGGTTCAATCCCTCTGTACTGTTGGTTCAGTAGGATTCGTGTGATTTAGCCATTGTAATTGGTTCGTGGGGGGATGCTGCTAACTTTGAGTTTGGGTGCTCATTTCTGTTGGGTGGTTGGATGTTGCTGCGATTGTAATACCTGATTTAACTCCTAATCTTCCCGTGGAATGGAATCAATTTCGTTCAATTCCATCTAATGGAATCAGTTCATTTTCATACTTTCTGCTGATAGAAGCTACTATTAACATGATATTGTGGGAAAGCAATGTACATGACAGTTTTTTACACGAAAAATAGCTGTGTATAACTTGTAGAGCCCGATAGGAATAAATTTATCAACACAATGAAGTGTTTTTTAATGTAAATCTAACATCTATATGTTATCTTTTGCTTCCATGCCAGGTACAAGATGGGATTCTGCCCCAACGGTCCCACTTGCCGATACAAGCATGTCAAGCTACCTGGCCCACCGCCATCTGTTGAGGAAGTTCTCCAGAAGGTTTTGCAGATACGCCCTTTTAACAGATTCGGACCACATAGAAACAGCTATAATCAGCAGACGGAGAGACCGCATCCTCCACAGGTTTCAGGATTGCCCAACCAAAATTCAGCAGACAATGCTCCTGCTCCGGCACAACCAGCTGGTGTACAACAATCACAGACTGTGAATCAACAGACACCACAACAGCAGCAGCAGCAGAAATCCAATGCAACCGACCAGGCCCAAGGTGTTTCAAATGGATTGTCTAATCAGCCCACTAGAATTGCTACGCCCCTTCCACAAGGGCCCTCTAGGTGTGTGTGGAGTTTCTAGTCAACCTTGTAAAGTTTTTAGAACACTGATAAACGATGCAAATAGTCTTAGTTACAATACCATACCTCATAAAATTGATACGCTATGTTATCTGTTTTGATGCTTGGTGATAACAGTACTTACTTTCCAAGTTTATTTCATGTTTTCGTATATAGACTGACAGACGAAATGTATTTTTGTTCTAATTACCTAAGCTAGCTAGCATTTTCGTGTTTGCTGGTTTACCAAGATAGGTTATGTGTGACCTAGTCATCTCAGGTTTTCATGATGAAAAGTGTGAGTAGCATGTGAGGGGATGAGAACTATGCGAATGTTAATGTTGTATTCCAGTCTATAGACATACCATCTCGTACACAGCATGATGTTGAGTCTTTGGGTTGGTAAATGACATGTGATGGTTCGCTAATTGATTCTTGGGTTGGTAAATGTAAAATATCAGGTACTTCATTGTTAAAAGTTGCAATCTGGAGAATCTGGAAATATCAGTTCAGCAGGGAATCTGGGCCACTCAGAGGAGTAATGAGGCTAAACTTAATGAAGCCTTTGAATCCATTGAGAATGTTATCTTAATATTTTCAATTAACAGAACTCGACATTTCCAGGTAAATTGGAGGTTTCATCTTTGCTACCAATACAGAACATACCACCTGAATTCATCTCCGATTACACTACTATTTTAAGTTCATTCGATCACGTCTAATATATAGATCAAATCGTGCTGTACTTTTCAAGGGATGTGCAAAGATGACTTCTAGAATTGGTGGCTTCATTGGTGGTGGAAATTGGAAATCTGCTAATGGAACAGCGCATTATGGTCGAAATTTCTCTATACAGTGGCTTAAGGTGCACTTTCTTCCTGGTCCTCTACTTATGTTTGTTTATCACCGTTGCAATTGTAGTTTGGTCCTTTCCAAATGATGAACATAGGACTTCAGGATCAGCATATGGCTATAAACTCACTTCATGCTTGGATATATATTTTTGTATTTGATGTGGTTTATAAAGCATGATAGTACTGCCCATTTCTGCTCACCCGTCCTCTCCAGGCAAGTCTAGGTGTAGCTTTGCAGTGTGTTCCATCTGGAATTGTAGAACTAAGGTTCGCAAACTTCAATCATTCAAACAGAGAGAAAATGAGGAACTCTTGTGTGGATGTTGCCTGTTTAGCTTATGATTTAGATATTAGTTCATTGGGTGCTGAAGCTATTGTATTAATGCAAAGAGCATCAGTCCATTGGGTGCTGTTGCTTTGTATATTCCTTAAACCTACCCTTTCACCCTTTGTCCATTTCATGAATAAATAGCAAGCTCATTGGTTACCTGTAGTTCTTGCAAGCGCACATGCCCAAAGCTCTTTTTAAGTTATAAACATAACATAATACATTGAGGATGGATTATCACATCTGGATTGATAGGTCATTATGCCAAAGGCCATATGTTTTTGTATTAATGTCTTAAGAATGTTTTTTTCATCATTATTTCTGTACTTACTACACCTTTTGTAGCACAGCTTTGTGAATTGTCATTTCAGAAAACTCATCACCTACGCAACCCATACAATGATAATCTCCCAGTTAAGGTATGTGCTTCACTTTTTGAACAGATGTTGAAAATGATGGTTATTGACTGTGCTTATACAAATGTCACCACTCACAAGTTTATTTGGCTCCTCTATTGGATCTAGTGGTTTCCTTCTTGCTTATTGCTAGCATATTTCCACCTTTGACTGTCCTTTTCAAGTTTCAACGAGGTTGATAAATCTGATTGTCGAATTCAAACCTTCCTGGAAGAGGAGCTGACTTTGCATTAACTTTTTGTTCGTCCACTTATTTCACTAAATCGGAAATATGCTTCCTTATCACTATCCTATAGCTCTATATTTTACCACAAACACTATTGCTTTATGTTTGCTTGGTTGACTTTAGTTTAAAGTTCAAATTGACATTTGGATTTCAATATAATTATTAAACACTTGAAAGACAGTTAATTTAGATGAAAGGAAATTGGTTTAGGTCAAAAAGAATCGAGTCACAGAACTATGTTGACATACTCAGAGTTATGATTGGCTGGCCAATCCTCAAGAAAAATAAAATGTCGTCTTGTTGCTGTTTAACTAGCAGGGAACACTACCCATTCGCGTGCATGTAAACCCTCCTTGCTTACTACCAAAAGATTCCAGGCATTTCAAACTTTCGTATTCTAAGAACTACATCATATGATTATTGAAGCTGGATTTTTTTTGATATTTTTATCACTTCTCTTAAGTTCAGAATTTAACTGATTAGCTCTTTGCTCGCAAGGAACTGATATGCTCATTTTTTGGCTTATGCAGATCAGCAGAGATTGCCAGGAATTAGAACCTTTCATTGGTGAGCAATTGGCTTCCCTGCTCTATCTAGAACCAGACAGTGAACTTACGGTACGCCATGTATTTCTTGACTATTTATCATGTGAATATTATCTTTAGCTACCCTTTTCCCTTGCTGCTAGGCATATCTAGACCATTGCAAGTACAATTGTAATACAATCATAAGCAAGCCATGGCTTTGCTTTGTGCTAGTACTCCAACATTCTTTCGGCGAATTTAAACTGTGTGACTGTTTGCTGTAGTCATTCTCATTTTGGCACCATCTGTGACTAATTTCAGCCCTATACTTACCATTTTCATTGAGCTCATGAAGCTATGCTCTTACCCTCTTACTGATTCAATTGAATTGATTTAAATATGCAAATATAGTGTTTGAATTAGCAAAGGTTTTTTGAATCCGCAAAACTGCTCTGCCAACATCGTCTACGGTGTTGTGATACGTGATAGAGTAGGGGTGGCACCGATTGAGGAGAAGCTAGTCCAATATCGCCTACGGTGGTTTGCGCATATCCAGCGGACACCTCCAGAAGCACCGGTTAACAGTGGGATTATAAAGAGTAGAGAAAATTTTAGGAGGGGTAGAGGTCGACCAAGGTTGACATGGAAGGAGGCGGTGAAATGAGACTTAAAGGAGTGAGAAATACCTAGAGATTTGACTCATGATAGGACTGCATGGAAATTAGCAATACATGTGCCAAAATCATAGTTTATTCGAATTTTGTTACTCTTATCTTCTTTCTTATTAATCCATTTCTAAAATAAATAAAATGTAGAATCTTATTTTATTTGTATTTTTTTATTTTTATTTTTTACTCTCATCTTATTTTCTATTACTTTTCTTCAAAAATTGTTGGGTTTCATTTCTAGCTGACCCCAACTTGTTTGGGACAAAAGCTTGGTTGTTGTTGTAAATTGCTCTGCCAGATATAAAAGTTAACAATGCATACAGTTCTATAATGGCCATGTAGCAGTACTTATTATGGGCGTACCCAGTGCTGAATGCTCCACACATTGTGGGGCCTGGGGAAGGGAATTTCTAGGCAGCCTTCCCCTTGCTTATTTTGCAAGGACCAAGGAGGCTGATTCGAACTCAGGGCCTCCAGTACACAAGTGGAGAGACTACCACTGCGCCAGGCCCGCCCTTCTTTAGCAGCACTTGTTATCTTTATATAAAAGGCTTGATCCATTGGTATATTTTCATTCTTTTGTGTGATGGGTAACTAAATATATCTTGTCATTCTTTTCTTAGAGGTCTGGTCCACTGGTATTACTTGTTCCAAACTTTTTTTTTTGTAATATTGGATGGTGCCTTTTTCTTTCTTTTCACTTGCTTGGAACAAAGGCTTGGTTTGTTGTTGTCAGTTGTCACTTGCTTGAAGTGATGTCCATATATACTGGCTGATACATTTGTTGTGACTCTAGGCTATGCTAATTGCAGCAGAGGCCAAGAGAGAAGAGGAAAAGGCAAAGGGAGTTAGTGCTGATGAGGCAGCTGACAATCAAGATATTGTTCTTTTTGACGAGAATGAGGAAGAGGAAGAGGAAAGTGAGGAAGAAGATGAAAGCAACGGTCAAGAACCTCAGGGAAGGGGAAGAGGAAGGGGGGTGATGTGGCCACCTCAAATGCCTATGCCACGAGGCATGACACCAATGTTTGGAGGGCGTGGCTTCCCTCCCAACATGATGGCTGATGGCTTTGGTTTCAATGGTGGTTTTGGTATGCCCGATCCTTTTGGTATGCCTCGTGGCTTCCCCCCATTTGGCGGTCCAAGGTTTCCTGGTGATTTTGCCAGAGGTGGTCCTATGCCTGGCATGGTCTTCCCGGGCAGGCTGCCGCAACCTGGAGGCCCCTTCCCTATGGGCCTTGATATGATGATGGGCCCTGGTCGTGGACCGCTGATGGGAGGCATGGGAATGGGCGGGCCTGGACGACCTGGTCGTCCCATGGGTATGGCTCCCTTCATGCCCCTGCCACCTCCAAACAGCCGTGGTGTGAAACGGGAGCAAAGAAGGCCAGGTCCAGGTGGTGAGAGGAATGACAGGTACGAGACACCTTCAGACCAGGGAAGTAGGGGCCACGAAAATACTGGGAATTCTGGAGCAGATGGAGCCCGGTCTCAATCTGGGGACAGATACGGCAGAAGCAGCCTTCGGGATGATGACAGTGAGAGCGAAGAGGAAGCGGCTCCAAGGCGGTCAAGGAAACGATAAAGCAATATTGAGAAGCTTAGATACGTGTTGTTACCGATGAGAAGGCTACCTACCTGTGAAAACTGATTTCAAAGGATAACAGATTTTGTGTTGTATGAAACATGAATTCAGTATAACTACTTTTTTCTCTTGGGGGGGGGGGGGGGGGGGCTTAATCTGGTGGTCTATAACAGTATAATGTTGGATGTTGTACAATAACAGTGACATGGATTATATGATGTACTCCTGTCTGTGGTCGTCAGAACGTATGTTAGGCGTGGTGGCAACCGTGCGCTATGTGAGTGGTTTGGGGTGGAGCCTGGAAATGGCCCTACCCTAGCCGCAATGCTAGTTGTTGCTGAACCGTGATTTCCGCGATGCAAACTGCAATCATCCCGGGACGCAAAGCTCGATAAAGTGCTCGGGCGGCCCTGCAAATTAGAGGTGCCGTCGTAGGTTTCACGCTTCGCAGTAGAGTCTGAATATCTGAAAAATGTGTCTAAACTGCAGTATCTTTTAGCCCTGTTGATGAGAGCATGGACATGTGGACCACGAATATTAATCTGATACAGTACTACCTGCTTGGGACGCAGAATTCTATTCCAGAATGAATGCAGAATTGATCCGATTCTTCAGGGGGGTGAGGTAACCTGCTTATCTGCGGATTATTCATGAGCACGTGGCCAGACCACCTGAAGAAGCCGACAGGCACTGAGCGTTCGACGCCTCGACTTGCTGTCGCTGATGAAGACGCGAGCGATCCATCGATTCGCGGATTATCTGAACAAGATTGATACTACCACTAGAGGCCATGCTCCACTTAGCTTGCGACGTGAAAAAAGGCTAGCGAGGATGACTCCGGATCTGCGGCGGGGCCGGCCGGAGATCCGGCGGAGACGCGGAGGAAATCATCAAAACGGTGACGGATGTGGGGAGATGGAGATGGCCAGCCCAGGGGGATGGGATGGGGAGGTGAGACCCTTCAGACGAGTGGGTGGTGCGCGTTACTGCACTCCACATGCTGCTCCCGGCCACTTTAGAGCTTGGCATCAATCAGAACCCAACCACCTCTTGGGAGGGCCATTGAGCCCGCCACGATGACAGAGAGGTACTCCTCACTCAGCATTCAGCACTTGAGACAGAGATAGATGGATGGGTAGGAATTGACGTCTGAAGGAAGAATGGCATCACATTCACGCGCACAAGCCACTGACTGACCCTCATTCAGAAAAAGGGAGGTCAGGTTCAGACAATCCACCCTTCCTTTGCCATTTGCCCTGGAGGATTTGGATTTGCAGAGTGGAATGCCATTAGATCAATCATCGGTGGTGTGTACGTAGGAGTAAGGTCAGCCTCAGATGGGGACCCAAACCTCACATGGAGATGCTGGCCCATGCCAGGCCACTGCAGAGTCACTGTCTCGAAGGGAAAATGGATACCTCATTCTTCGTCCAAGTGGGAAAGGCTGGATGACCTCTGTGCCTGCCCGAGTATATCCTCTCATCTGTCTTCACGTGGTTACAGTACACCAACTTAATTTCACTTTTACTGCTCTCCAATTGGCATGCCAGTAAAAGAAAAGGTAACTTTCAGTAGAACTGATGATCTAGGAGTAAAGTAAGAACCCCTCGATGGAAGTCAGGAGTCATGGTAATTTGTTACTCCTTCCGGATCTTTTTATTTATCATCAGTTAATTCAAAATAAACTAGTCAGTGACAAATAAAAAGATCCGAAAGGAGTATTTAAATACTATTACAATAATGGTTTGGAGCAGATGCCCTAACACAGTGACACAAATGTCCAATGCTCATCTGGAGCCAAAATGCCACGACTGTGAAAGATTATGGACAGAATATGCATTGCGCATGCAACGCTAGGCAACAAGAGAGTTTAGGTCATTTGAGAACCTACATTGGCAGGATTAGTATTCCATAGAACAGAGTTTTGGCATGTTTACCAAATGTGCTGGTAGTTTCTACTTAGACATTGATATCATATGACATGATTATTACTAGATGGTAGTACATAACTTAAAGCTAGGCTTGATCTATGTTGCTTTCAGTTCCATCAGGTTTCAAAACTAGGGAAGTGGTGCAGAAAACACGGCGCCGCAGAGCAGCCTCAAGCGAGGGGCATCTCTCTTCAGAACTCGACTGAACCGACCGATGCGATACCGGTGCTTAAGCTTCTCGATTCCTGTCTGCTAACGTAGTCGTCGCAGCTGCTACCTAGCCTCCTTCCGGGAGCCGTCAAAAGCTCAAGGCCCTTGCCCATCTGCTGCACCTCCTGTGGTGAGAGTATCTTAATGCAGGACACACTATTCACGAATTCCCTGCAAGTTGGAAGGTGAACCGATCATTAGGAAAGGTGTGAAACAGTAACACAGAATTGCTCAGATATTATCAACATGATGGTCAGGAGAACATACTGCCAAGGGTCATCGCCGACAAGGAGGACATCCTCCTCTCGGTCGACGAATACAAGCTGCCAGCCTGATCTGAAAGGGTCTTCCAATTGGCCCTCAAGGCCAAATAGGCGCCCTAGTTCCCTACGGAGCTCATGATAGCTACTAAACCTAGTGATATCCAGCGACCTTCCATAGGTTCCGGATTTGTAAACCTGTTATTCAAACAGAAACAAAATGAAGATTAACAACATGCAAGGAACAAGTTGAAAAGAATTGGATGGTTGACAGTGGACTACAGCTTATCATGAGAAGTGCTTATAACTATAAAAAAAATAGTCATAACACACACATAACAAAAGTTCAAATAGTCAAATATCTGAAAATCTCATGCATGCAGTGCACAGCTTAAACAGGTTTCAGATAAGGACTGGTACAAAAAGTCACTCACCTTCACAAAGGTTGCAGGTGGTCGAGTCACTTGGTCAGAATTATCTGAGCATAGCACATGCCCTGAATCGTCTAGGCAGCCTGGAGAATTAAGTGTGTGATCAAAAGGGAAATCGTTCTGGGTAGGACTCAGGAAGTTGGAGGTGGAATATGGAATGCTAGTTGAATCATTCCCATTCTGGAGGTTCGGGATGCCTCCTTCCATAAGAAGTGACTGTGAGTCTATACTAACACCAAACAAGAGATGATTCTGAGGATCACTATTCCCATCTTGATCCACCAAGCACCCTCTTCCAGGAAGTGGTGCCAATGCAGAACTTTGAGGTATACTAGTAGGTGTACAATCCAGTAGTTCTATCTGCGAAGTAACCTGAGGGCGAGAAGGAAGCAAAGAATCCACCGCAACTCGCTTTGATGACCATGGGTCAGCGACAGGTATGGCGGTGGGTCTTGGCATACTCAAGTGAGAAGCTGCTTCTGATGAGAATGACCTCAGTGTATTTTGCATCGTAGATGCATTGGATGGGGACGATGAGCTCATATTCATGTCAGCAAAGCTTTGTGCCTGTGAGAATGGTAATACATTTTGCAGTGCCATCGGTAAAGACTGTGAGGCCGATGTGAGTTGAGAAAAAGCCGGCAATGCATTAGATACAGGCTGGAAATTGGACATGTTGTTCTGCTGCTGCATTTGTTGATGCTGAGGGACTTGCATACACTGTGAAGACTGCTGCTGATGTTGTGATTCTTGATGCTGCGGTGGTGATTGAAGCTGGTGCTTCTGCTCATTAAATGACTCACTGCGCTGACTCTGCTGCTTAAGGAATTCATTCTGATTCTGGCCTTGGATCGTGCTCTCAGAGACGTTTTGTAGGTACGTCTGCTGCTGAAACTGAGGCTGCACTTGCTGCAAAACCTGACTTGGCAGGAGAGGTGCAGCTCCACCAGTTATGTTCTGTGGTTGCTGAAATTGCAGTATTGTGGCTGATACCTGCTTCGCTGGGTCTTGGAAAGCAGCTGTGGCCATCGTCTGATACATGTCGGGTTGCAGGCCAAGTAAGGAAGCATCCAGCCTTGGTTGCATCCAAGGACTCGTACCAAGTCCACCAAAATTCAATGATTGAAAACCGGGGTTTGCACTATCTCGAAGCCACATGAGAGAGGAAGTCAGGTCATCATCCTTCCCACCTATAGGCAGACATCACCCAGAATGTTATTGGCGTTAAAATAAAAATAACACAAATTGGCAAGTCCAGCTAAACATCAACCGCATTTCATACCATACAGAGAAGGCAAGCCTGTTGGCCATGGACGCTTAAGCCTGAGTGGAAAAGGAGATGGATACATTGGAAATGTCGTCAGCGGTTCAATGTCCCAAAGTGATACCCTAGGCTGCCTCTCTCCAGCAGTTGACTCATCCCA
Source organism: Tuctoria greenei (assembly GCA_036927565.1). Taxonomy (NCBI): domain Eukaryota; kingdom Viridiplantae; phylum Streptophyta; class Magnoliopsida; order Poales; family Poaceae; genus Tuctoria; species Tuctoria greenei. The sequence goes on along the minus strand of JAYESD010000002.1, from coordinate 1,171,873 downwards.
GCCAACCTGCATTAAAAATTATGTTTTCATTATAAACATTAAGTGGGTTTGTGCGAAGGAACCTTTCAAGGATTGACATCTTGTCTAGCTGAAAACGTGCAACGGTATGGATAGCGAGAAGCACAAGCCTGCAACGTACCTTCACAGAACGCCAATGAGAATTTGGCCACCGAACAGGATCAAGGTCACTAATTCCTGTAATTGTCCCCATGTATCTGAAAAAAGAAATTACAGATATAGTTAGACTGGTAGTCTGGTACTATATAGCTGCACATATGCTTTTAGTATCGAGTCAAAGGAATGAAGCACATTGACACAAGATCAAAGCCAGAGGTCTTTTGGGAATTGCGCTCTAACAAAACAAGACAAATACAATCAAAAGGAAATTAATGGAGCAAGTAAAACTTTAGTAGAAGAAAAAAGAACTAGAAACTTGTGCAGCCGGCAGGGCAAAGCTTGCACAGAACAAAAGCATACAAGGTAAAAAATTTGTCATACCTCCTAACACTTGACTCCTCGGTCTCAAAAAGCATCCGGAAACGCATCCCCACAGAGATACGGGTATGATACACTGCCTTTACATATTTAGCAAGTGGTATGACAAACTCTGAAGGGCTTGCCCTGCAAAAAAAAAAAGGTTATAATAACAAAAGGAGATATGCTGAACAAACTGATGTTACAACAGTCCTACCTTGGGTTATAGAAAATTGTGAACCGACTACTCGTTGAAGCAGCATGAGCGGCTGCAGCAAGAAGACCAATGTGCATGCTATCACTAGATAAGACTGAAGATGGCATGACTGTTTGTGGGCGATTTGCATGGCGAATTCCTAGAAGAAGCTGATTATTGTCGTTCCTGAAAAGGCAAGGAAATATAATAAGTGAAACTAGAAGAATTTGTTTAATGTGAAAGAGAAAGGGGGAAAGAATTCGTTTAGCACTATATACTGGACGAATTAACATACCAGATAAATAAAACAGAGTCTCCAGCAACAAGTCTCTTTGCACTTACAAAGACGCTCCAGCCGGTTGTAAGAAGATGCCTCTTTGGCTGACCTGCATCAAGGCATTTTGAGTAAAAAAAAATTCTCTTATTAAGCATTACTTTTGCCAATGGATAACAAATCCCCACCAAAGAAAATAAGCATACATGAACATTCATACTTGATATTGTTTCCCCAGCTAAAATAGTTTTATGTTTCCTTCTTTTTATGATCAACCCAAAGGATTTCTCCGTTTCTAAAGGTCACAAAGATAAAAATCTAGAATTGCGAATGAAGTTTAACATACAAGGTTGTCGATGGCGTTCTTCAAAAATTAATAAATGATATTAATTTTATGTTAGAAAGAAACACTGCTCACCGCGAAATATGTGACGGAACTTCCAATCATTGCCGTGAAGATCTTTTGCAATCAACTCCTGAGCTGGAGGTTGCTGGGTGAAATCCTACAGTGTTATAGGCAAGTTAGTTCACTTTAGTGAACCAAATCAATTCAAATAATATTTTGGAAACTTGGAAGATGCAGTACAAACCAGTGGAGGAAACACTTTCTCAGCTGCTCGACGGGGAACCGAGAATCCTCCATGCGTACTTGTGTCGCTTGCAGTTAATGTTTTGCAAAAATAATTTGTTGGCTGCTTATTTGCAGTACATAATTCGGCAGGCAGATACGGGTTTTTGAGCTCTTGCTGCACGAAAAAAAAAACAAGCCCAGAATCACTATCATGGTTGACAAATACCAGAACGATTTATACATAACACAAATAGAAAAAATAACCAATTACTGGGTTAAGTGGTTGTAGTGTCATCTGCGCATAGACCTCATCAGTTTCTGCATCAGCCTGGAGGAAGGAGATAACACGATTGAACATTAATGCAACAGTGAGAACTACTTAGCTTAAAGAGGATGTGTTCTAAGCACAAACTTACATGCATGGTCACATTATGCAGTTGGCATATAAGCTGCGGAGGCAGATTAGGATAGTTGGGAATCTGAGCCCCCATTTCTTTGTTTGTTGATGCTGCTACCTGTGACCGAAATCCAACAAAAAATTTACATAAAAGGGTAATTTTTAAGCCCTGGATGCACTAAGGGCGAAAATACAGGATTCATGGCAACAAGAAATTCGAGGTCAGAGTGAATTTGTGCTAACCTGCTCGTTATGACCCTGAGGGAAGTACACCACCCGGCTACCCACAGCGGGCAATGAAACAAGTGGACCAGCACATGCATGCCACAACTCCGAATTCAGACATTTATGCTCCTCAACAGCTGTAACGACAACAGTATTTGAGAAGAAGATTATCAAATGAGCGATATCTCAAGGGGGCATGAACAATATGCTTTGCTGAAGGTCATTTCAGAAGATGGGTATGGTACGAACTAGACTTGTAAGAGGCTTGTAAAAGGTAACTGTTTTTGTATCTCACTCAGAAATTACCGACTAATCGGGTGCAAAATCACTCAATCTATCCTAGGGGAATACACAATATCAACAAATCAACTGTAGAGCACGGACTAGAAGTAAGCCAAAATCGAAATTAAAAAATTACAAAAAATGATTAAATCATCTACTCCCAAAGAATTTATCAAAAAAAATCCAGATAAAATTTCTGACTCAAATTCGCCGTATTGAATCGCTAAAGGACTGCACGGTCATATAGCGGCTTCCAAGTGAGGCACACGAACAAATAAGAACAAAATACTAGCCAAACAAAAAGAACTATGTAAGACGAAATGAATGGGGAGAGCATTAGTGCGCAAGGAACGGAACACAGAAGACTGGGCATCGAAGAAAGTACCTTCCGGCGAGGCCGCCTGAGTGGGGAGGACGCTGCCGGACGGCGATGAGAGCCTCATTTTTATCCCCTTCCAAAGGACCGATCAGGCTGCCGATCTGAAGGCAATTTATGAGCGAGTACGGGGGAGCGGGGAAGGAACTGGAAGCGAAGGAAAGATTCCTCCTTTTCAGGCCAAATCACAGTGCCTTCCCGAAAACCATCACTTTCCCAGTTCACCTCGCCAAGCCACCGAGAGCCTTTTGCCCCGGCCTCCCGAAGATTACCGCGCAAGCGCGAGATTGTCTTGTGTCAAAGAACCCAGGCTTGTCACTTGGAAGGCCAGCGAAAAGCCAGCGAAAAGCTGCGATCTTTGGGCGGCCGGGACTGGGAGGCAGCAGCAGGAATGCGCGAACAAGTGTACCTTCCAACGGCCGGTCGATCGAAGGAGGCGCGCCGTCAGATCTCGCGGCCGCGATGCCGAGACGGCTAGCTCCGCGCCGCCGCTCTCCGGCAGATCCGACCGCCAACGCCGCCGCCGCCGCCGCTGGAGAGGGGGCCCAGGAGCATGCTCGCTGCTGCTGCTTCTTCTTCTTCTTCCCTCTGGCTTCTCTCCCGTGCGTTGTTGCGACCTCGAAGCTCAAACAAACAGTTGCAGCAGGGAGAAATGGTTGGGCTTGTTGCTTCGCTTCGCTTCGCTTGCTTCTCCCTCTCGCCGCTTCCGGCTGCTACTCCCGAAGTTTTGCTCTCGGGGTTTTAACCCCACGAGTGGTGCTCCTCTTTTTCAGCTTTTCCATCTCCCTCTCCCCTCTCTCTCATCTCATCTCCTGCGCGATTTTTGTCTATTCGCTGTGTACCCTCTCTCTCTCTCTCCTTTTACCAGTAGAGTAGAGTAGGAGTACTGGTTTCGCGTGAGGCGTGCACTCGCACATGTACAGTGTGTGCATGCCCGCCTTACTCCTCGGTTTAGTAACCTCTCTAATTAATCGTGATGTACGGAATCACCGTTAGGACCGCACTAGTAGTATAAAAGTCTGTACTAGGACAAGGACCCTCTGCTACTAGTAGTACAGTAGGGATGGCTTTACGTGGACAATCAGAAGTAAATTTCTGTTCTATCTAGTTTTTTTTTAAAGAAAAATCAGTTGTCATTCTGGTTTAACATCGCGGGGAGTTTCGACCGCGCATGCCATGCTCATTTAAACCGCGAAGTCTACTTACTCACGCTTTTTTGGCTTCAATGCTCGCGTCTCCACATTAGAGTTATTTGAGCCTGTATGACGGACTGCAGCACAACTGTTCCTTTCGACTATGTTGTTGTTCAAGACCGGAGCACCACCCAGCGGAATACAGTACGACGACGACAGTGAAACTTGGTGCAGTCTTCGCTCGTTTTCCGGCGACAGCAACTCGATCAACAATACGTTAGCGGCGTTTGGTTTTGCCGGTCTCACCGGTGACAGACGACAAGAATATGCGGCGTCGGCGGTATGATTAACACGAGTTGGGGAATCGATCGGCATTAGTAGTTTTTAGTTTTTCTGATATATAGCTAGATCCATCAAGTGACTGGGGGAAAGCAAATATTCGTGGTGGGCGTGTCAAGGATCGATGACGATGATGAGATACGTACGATACCACATGGCCGGCCTCCTCCTGGTACGGTGTCCAACTGTCCAAGCTTGCAGCTTCTGGGTTCATGCTATTTCCAGCATGTGTCAGGAATCGTTGACTCGTTGACCCACCTGCTTATTTGTCGTTGTCCTCTATTTGTTTCTCGTGTTCGTGTAACTGACTCCCGGGCTTTGAGCCAGTTCCTGTTTCTCGAATATCGCCTGCAAGACTGACTGGTTCTGAAGCCTCTCGATTGGCAAGCAACTCGATCGCCCCCGGGTCACGCCTTCCGCGCACGCACGCACGCAGCGGTGACGGCAGCTCAGCTGGCTTACGTCCCGTGCTACTCCTGCGGGCGCCACCAGCGCGTCGTTGCCGCTTCGAGAGGGCCACCATCGTCTCGCGCTCGCCGGGACGGAACCGAGACCGCGCCGATCGAGCGAGGCAACGACGACGCGTTCGCTTGCCGCGCGCGCGCAGACTAACTTGCTTCCTCTCCAGCTCTCGCAGTACTCCCTCCTTCCCATATTAATTGTCGTTTAGGACAGAAATTTAAGTTCAAAATGAACTAAAATCCTTGTCCTAAACGACAAATAATATGGGAAGGAGGGATTACGATTTTGGTGCACGGCTTGCTAGCTAGCGAGCTGCTACGGCGTCGTGGATGGCACGGCCGGACGACGAGAGCGAACAGCCATCACCTGTAGCCGCGTGCCGTTGTGGCTACTACGTACGTACGTACGTACTCCTTGCCACTAAAAGCAGCTCCTCGGACTCCGAGCGACGACGGCGACTGATCAGGCCTCGATCGGGAAACACGTATACTCCTCGGACCAAGTACAGACATTGAGCTCAGCGTCAATTAAGGGCGTACGTACAACGCGGAGACGGAACGATCCGCCTCGCGCTGACAGAGGCGATTCCGGCCGGTTTTCCGTGCGAATTTGGCCGTTTCTCCCTGTCCAGTAGCGCGGTGCGTCAGGGAAAGCTGATGAGTCACACGGCTCGCCGCCACACACGGAACGAACTACGGCGCCGATCGACCATCCCTCTCTCCTCATGCTTCTCACTGGGGTCTGCTGGGGACCCCTCACCATGCACCAATGGTCCATCGATGGCTACCTTGCCTAGCTCTCTCTCTAGAGGTAGAGGAGGAAGGGCTGGCTAGCTTAATTCCGGCTAGTATATAACAAGTTCGATCAGCACAAAAATTAAAGGCGTTCTATATTAAGTGTTAGGGAAAAGGGGACACAAGATTTAACGTGGAAAAAACTCCCTCAAGGTGGAGGAGAAAAAAACCACGGGAAACAGATCTATTATTAGGGTTGAGGTACAAGTACAGGGGTGACCTATATTTATAGGCGTAGAACAGATAGAGATACAATCCTATCCCAATAAAACGTACAAGAGATAGAGTCATATCCCAACAAATCTCCCTCTGACTCTAAATCTATACAAAAATCTGTTTCCCAAACACCACTAGGGTGCTAAGCTCCACGAATGCCTACCAAGTCAAGACAATGCTTGAACTTGGTATTAGATAATGACTTTGTAAGCATGTCTGCGGGATTTTCATCTGTATGTATCTTTTCAACCACAATCTTGCCTTCTGCGACAACATCACGAATGAAATGATACTTGATATCAATGTGTTTGGTCTTAAATTGATACATGTCATTCTTGGTCAAACAAATAACACTATGGCTGTCACAATTAACCTTTATGACATCCTGAGGAACACCGAGTTCAGAAACAAGACCACGCATCCAAATAGCTTCTTTAACCCCTTCAGTAGCAGCAACATACTCCGCTTCAGTAGTAGAGAGAGCAGTTATAGATTGAAGGGAAGCCTTCCAACTCACCGCAGAACCACATAAAGAAAATACATAGCCAGAGATGGAGCGTCTTTTATCAAGATCACCAGCATAATCAGAATCAACAAATCCAATAACATCATTTGACTTCACTGAATTCTTGTCAAATAATAATCCGAAGTTAGAAGTACCTTTCAAATAACGAAGAATCCACTTCACTGCATTCCAATGTTCTTTGCCTGGATTATGCATAAATCTGCTAACCACACTAACAGCATGAGCCAAATCGGGTCTTGTACAGATCATAGCATACATGAGATTTCCAACAGCACTGGAATATGGAATACGAGACATGTACTCTCTATCTTCTTCATTATCAGGACATTGCAAAGATGACAATTTAAAATGTGAAGCAAACGGTGTAGGAACAGATTTGCAATTATTGAGACTGTACCTTTCAAGCACTTTCTCAATGTAACTTTTCTGAGATAGAAATAGAGTACCAGCACGACGGTCACGTTTAATTTCCATTCCAAGAATCTTTTTGGCTGGTCCAAGATCTTTCATATCAAATTCATCACTAAGTTGAGCCTTCAATTCATCAATTAGTGACTTTTCATGAGAAGCAATAAGCATATCATCAACATAGAGCAGTAAATACACGAAAGATCCATTGGAGAACTGCTTCAAGTAAATGCAATGATCATAATTGCTTCTAGAATAACCATGTGCAAGCATAAACGAGTCAAACCTTTTATACCACTGCCTAGGAGCTTGTTTCAAACCATAAAGAGATTTCTTCAAGTGACATACTAAGTGCTCTTGTCCAGAAGCAGAAAAACCCTCAGGTTGTGTCATATAAATCTCCTCATCTAAATCTCCATGAAGAAAAGCAGTTTTGACATCAAGTTGCTCTAGCTCCAAATCAAACATAGCAACAATTGCAAGCATAACTCGAATAGAAGAGTGACGAACAACGGGAGAGAAAACCTCATTAAAATCAATACCTTCCTTTTGTTCAAAACCTCTCACAACTAGACGAGCTTTAAATCTTGATGGTTCAACTCCAGGTACACCCTCCTTCCTTTTATAAATCCACTTGCACTTTAAAGGTCTTTTACCTACAGGAAGCTCAACCAAATCCCATGTAGAATTCTTTTGAAGGCTCTCAAATTCATCATTCATAGCAACTAACCATTGGGATGAATTATCACGTGAGATAGCTTCCGAATAAGAAGAAGGTTCAAATGCACCATTAGTATCTTGAGCAATAATGAAAGCATAATGAGCCATACTATCAGTGTCACGATATCGTTGTGGCAAAACGATATTCCTTCTAGGTCTATCAATTGCAATACTGTGATTATCAATAACCGGAGGTGCAAGAGTAGAAACTGACTGTATAGTAGAGGAAGCAACAGAATCATCATTAACAGGTACATCTACCTCAAGATTCTGAACAGTAGTTTCAGGTATAGGTGTGGATGAAGAATCAGTAGTAATACCTCCAGCAGATTTAAATGTACTTTCATCAAAAGTAACATCACGACTGACAATCACCTTTCTAGAATCTGGACAATATACACGATATCCTTTTACACCACAACCATAGCCAACAAAAATGCATTTTTGAGCTCTTGGCATAAGCTTTCCATTGTTAACATGAGCATAAGCGGTGCAACCGAAAATCTTAAGGTTGGAATAATCAACAGGTTTACTTGTCCATACTTCTTCTGGAATTTTGAAATCAATCGCTGAATTAGGAGCGCGATTAATCAAATAACATGCTGTAGAAGCAGTTTCAGCCCATAAAAATTGTTTTTCCCATAATCCTGCATTAGAAAGCATACAACGAGACATTTCCAGAATAGTACGATTCATCCTTTCTGCAATACCATTTTGCTGAGGAGTACCTGGAACAGTTCTAGGTCTAGCAATACCATGATCAGCACAGAATGAATCAAACTCACCACTGCAAAATTCCAATCCATTATCGGTCCTTAATTTCTTGATTTTTCTGCCAGTCTGATTTTCAACTAAAGCTTTCCACAACTTGAACGTAAGAAAAGCTTCATCTTTATGCTTCAGGAAATAAGCCCAAACTTTGCGAGAAAAATCATCAATAAACGTGATCATATACTCACGACCTCCAATTGAACAATGAGGAGCAGGACCCCAAAGATCAGAATGAATATAATCAAGTATTCCTTTAGTGCAATGAGTTGATAAAGAGAAACTGACCCTCTTTTGTTTACCAAAAACACAATGTTCACAAAATTCCAATTTACCAATATCGTCCAAATAACCTCTCTTATGCAAGAGATGCATACCTTTTTCACTCATATGACCAAGTCGCATATGTCATAGCTTCGTGTTTAATGTGTTGGATACAATAGAAACAGCTGCAGTACCTGTAACTGTGGATCCTTGCAAATAATAGAGATTGTTCATACGATTTGCCTTTAAAACCACACGATTACCTTGAGAGACCTTAAGAACACCATTATTAGCAGAAAATTTGAATCCCATTGCTTCTAATGTGCCCAAAGAAATAAGATTTCTCTTCATTTTTGGAACATAACGAACATTGGTAAGGGTCTTGAAAGTGCCATCATGAACTTTAATTTGAATAGAACCAATTCCAATAATTTCAAGTGAAGATTCATCACCAATAATAACATCACCATCATGAATATTAGAATAATCAGAAAACCACTCTCTATGCGAGCAAATGTGAAAAGAGCAAGCCGAATCAAGAACCCAAGACATACGCTTTTCAACATTTGAGGTGACCATAAGTGACTCCCCACTATCCAAATTCTCAGCAATACTAGCTTCAGCAGAAGATTTATCCAACTCTTTCTTTTTCTTTCTTTCTTCCTTATTTTTCAGCTTAAAACATTGGGAGATCTCATGATTATCAGCTTTACAATTGAAAGTGCATCTAGGTTCCCCGTGGGTTTTGGATGATTGATGACGACAATTAAGTCGCTAATGAGCTCAAGTGATCTTAGCACAGGTGAAGACTCAATCGGAGACGCAAACCCTCAAAAAGGAAAAGGAAGGAAACGGAGTCAACTCGAAGCGTAGAAACTAGGGTTTCTAGCGTGATTGAGTTAGACTAGCCATAGTAATAGGAGGGTGTGTGTGTAAAGTGCATTGAGATCAAGTTTGGGAGCTCAAAGTGGTTTAGAGGTCAAACCTATGAAAGAAATGAGTGAATGAGTGGTCTGGCTGTAGGGCCGGACTAGTCCGCCCCTGGCCGGCCAAGTCCGTTATCGGCCGGACCAGAAGGGTCTGACCGAGATAGGACTAGTCCGTTTGTGACCGGACTAGTCCGGGTAGCTGTGAGTGGGTTTTGGGGATGAAGTCCCAAAATCACGGACTTGTCCGTTTTGGACCGGACCAAGAGGTCCTGAGTGAGAACGGACTAGTCCGCCCGTGGGGCCGGACTAGTCCGGGTTGGCTAGGAAAAGGTGCTTCTGTGGCTAAGTCTGGGAGGACCGGACTAGTCCGCCCTAGGGGCCGGACTAGTCCGTGGTCCTCAGACTAGTCCGTTTTCACACGAAGCAGAAGGCTCTGTGTGAGATCGGACTAGTCCAGTGTTGACCGGACTAGTCCGTTCTGGAAGTGACCGTTTGAATTTGAAGTTTGGCGGGTAGCGTGACGATAGTGTGTTAGCTGTCGGGACCTGACAAAGGGGTCAGTGGTCCCCTAGGCCGGACTAGTCCGGGCCAGTGGCCGGACTAGTCCGCCCTTTTGCTGAAGTCAGCAGATTGGGCTTGGGACCCCTATAAAAAGGGGACCCCCGACCTCATTTCGAAAACCTTTGGAAAAACTCAAACCCTAGCGCCGCCACAGCCAACTTGGAGCACTCCTAAGCCTCCTTCTTGCCTACTTTCCCTCTAAAACTAATTCTTGAGTGGATTAGGGTTTAGTGAGGTGGAGAAGAGGAAGAACATCGCGCTTGTGCTCCCGGTTTGATCTCTTGCACTCGTTGAGTCTTTGTGGGCTGTGTATTGAGTTTGTTTTATTGTGTTGATCACCTTTGTGGTGTGGGAGCCTCAGTTTGTGAGAAGCCCCAACGAACTTTGTAATCACCGTTGTGATTAGTGGAGAACCAAGTTAGGCCCGTGCGGTAAACTTGGTGAGGGAAGGGTTGTTGGACCCGGTCCTTTGTGGACTCCTCAACGGGGACGTAGATTCCTTGTGTGGAATCGAACCTCGGGATAAAATCCTTGCCCCCTTGTGTTCTTCGCATTCATTCTATTGATTACTTTGTTCTAGGGTTGGTAGTCTTGTTTCATACTCCGCATTGCTACAAACTTGTGGAAACTTGACTTGCTCTTGTGTAGGTTGTTGCTCAACTTGACTTAAACATATACTCACTTGTAGCAACGATAAAATTCCCTAAACTTGCTAGAAACATTTTTTTAGGGTTATTCACGCAGGCTGACCGGACTAGTCCGCCCCCTGACCGGACTAGTCCGCCCCCTGTAATTTAATCTCGTTTTATTGAGTCATTTGCAGGTCAATTAGCCTATTCACCCCCCCTCTAGGCAACTTTCAATTGGTATCAGAGCCGGACTCTCCACAAATAGTCTAACAACTCGGAGAGATGGCCGGAGTGGTGAATGACGATGCATCGAGCAGCAACTACGAGGCGACCCGTGAGGAGACGTTGGCTTATCAAGATAAGCCAACGGACGATGAGGAGACTCGCCAACTCAAGGCGAAGCTCCGGGAGAAGTTGAACATCTCCAAGATTGATCCGTCAAACCAATCAAGTGGTGGTGGCGGAGCCAACTACAACCGACAAGGGTTCAACTATGAACGCCTTGCCGCCAACAACCACTACATGTCCATCCCATTGGGGAAACCTCCCCAATTCGATGGAACGGACTACGGTATGTGGAAACACAACATGAAGATCCACCTCGTGTCACTCAACCCAGCGTTGTGGCAAATTGTCATGACCGGGGTGGAGATTCCAAAGGATGAGGACAACATAACTCAAGAACAAGCCATCCTCATCCACCGCAACGCTCAAGCTGCGGGTGTGATCATCTCATCTCTCTCTAGAGATGAGTTCAACCGTGTCGATGGCCTTGAAGTGGCCAAAGACATATGGAACACCCTCAAGACGGCGCATGAGGGAAACCGAGTGGTCAAGGAGGCCAAGATCGAGCTCATCGAAGAAGAGCTTGGGAGATTCGCCATCTTGGATGGTGAATCCCCCCAAGACATGTACAACCGGCTGAAGGTGCTGATCAACAAGAGCCGATCATATGGCTGCACCAAGTGGACCGACCACGAGGTGGTGAAGAGGATGATCCGGGCATTCATGCCTAGGAACGTCTCTCTGTGCTCCATGATTCGGGTAAGCCCGGGGTTCACTCAAATGACCCCAGAGGAGGTCCTTGGGAGGATCATCAACCATGAAATCATGGAGAAGGAGGCGCTCTTCTACAACGACCTCCAAAAGTTCACCGCCTCCAAGATGAAGAACGTTGCACTCAAGGCAACGCCCTCTTCAAAGGAGCAAGAAGAAAGTGATGAGGAGAGCCTCGACACCGATGAGGAAGAGGCCTTCTTCATCAACAAATTCAAGAGAATGATGAGGAGGAAGAAAGGGGGGCACAACTATGAGGGCAAGGGAAAGGAAAGAGCAAGGCCCAAATCAAAAAGGTCTTGCTACAACTGTGGCGAGTATGGGCACTTCATCGCTGATTGCCCACACGAAGAAACGAAGAAGAAGAAGGAAGGGAAGCCTTAAGAAAGGAGATTCTTCAAGAAGAAGAGGCCCTCCGGACAAGCCCATTTGGGGAAGGAGTGGGACTCTAACGATGAGTCCTCCTCCGAAGAAGAAGAGGAGAAGATGGCCACCATAGCCATCGGGAGGAACTCCAAGGGAGGCAAGCTCTTCCCCAACCTCAACAACGACCACAAGCCTACTTGCCTTATGGCAAGGGAAGGAAAGAGAAAGGTAACATCTCATCCTTCCTCCCCAACTTCCTCACATGATGATTTTGATAGCGCTAGTGAAAATGAAAGTATGTTTAAGGACATAAGTAAAAGCACCCTACGAAGGATGAAATTGCTTATGGATGAGATCTTTGAGAAGGAGGATCTCATCAATAGACAAGAGGACATGCTCATCCTTGAGAAGGAGAGATGTCAAGAGCTTGATGAGCTCCTTGAGCTCGAAAGAGAGAAGAGCAAGGCATTGGAACACGAACTTGCTCTTTGCAAGAAAACGTGTTCAAGTCTTGAGGAGAAGTCGATTGAGCTCAAGGATGAACTTGGAAGCTTGTCAAAAGCTAACAAGATCCTTGAGACTCAAGTTGAGTCACTCAAGAACAATGTAGCCTCTTCCTTCAAGAGCTCAACCCCCTCAAAGGCCTCATCCAAGGCAACATCACCTTGCAAGTGCTCCAACTTGATCCTTAAACTTAAGGATGAACTCAACCTAGCACAAGGCAAACAAGCACCTAAGGTTGCCATCTTTGACAAGGAAAAGGTGGCATATGCACGAAGTGCATTCACCAACACAAGACCACCCCATGTCAAGGATGGTCTTGGCTATACTAGAGGTGCAAGGCATAACGCCAAAACCTCCAAGTATGGCAAAGACATGATTGTCTTTGTTAAGGGGAGTTCATCCCAAACTAAAAATGAAAAGAACTCACCCTCTAGCAAAAACTTGCCTAAATCTGAACCGCATCATTTATTTCATGATTTTGATGCATCTTATGTGTTGAAGAAGAACAAACACGGCAATGTGTTTGCTAGATATGTTGGGCCACTCCGCAAGAGCCCCAAGCCTTGCGTGTGGGTGCCAAAATGCCTAACCACTAACGTCAAAGGACCCAACTCCGCTTGGGTACCTAAAAGAAAGGCATAAAACTTGTTTTGTAGACTTACTCCTCCGGTGGATCGAAATGGGTATTGGATAGCGGATGCACCAACCACATGACCGGAGAGAGAAGCATGTTCATAGAGTATGAGGAGAATAAGGACCCAAGTGAAGGAATCTTCTTTGGGGACAATAGCCAAGGGAAAATCCTTGGCTCCGGTAAAATTTCTATCTCCTCATTACATACTTTATCAAATGTCTTGCATGTTGATTCTCTAGACTATAATCTCCTATCCATATCACAACTATGTGATAGAGGATATAAATGTGTGTTTACTAGTGAGGGAGTGAGTATCATTAGAGAAGGTAATGACTCGATAGCCTTTAAGGGAGTGCTCAAGGGAAAGCTCTATCTTGTGGACTTCACCGCGGATAAAGCTCAACTTGACACATGCTTAATGGCAAAAGCCAACATGGGATGGCTTTGGCACAGAAGGCTAGCCCATGTTGGAATGAGAAACCTTCAGAAGCTCCTTAAGGGTGAGCATGTTCGTGGCCTAAAGGATGTAGTATTTGAAAAGGATAGGCCATGTAGTGCTTGCCAAGCGGGAAAGCAAGTAGGAGCTCAACACCCCTCTAAGAATGTCATGACGACAACTAGACCTTTGGAGTTACTCCATATGGACCTTTTCGGCCCCATTGCCTATATTAGCATTGGTGGCAGCAAGTATGGTCTAGTTATCGTTGATGATTTTTCAAGGTATACTTGGGTCTTCTTCTTGCATGATAAAAGTGAAACTTCTGGTGTCATCAAGAAATTTCTAAGGAGAGCTCAAAATGAGTTCACCTTGATGATAAAGGCTATAAGAAGTGACAATGGCACCGAATTCAAAAACATGCAAGTAGAAGAGTTCCTAGATGAGGAGGGCATCAAGCATGAGTTTTCCGCTCCCTATTCTCCACAACAAAATGGCATAGCCGAAAGAAAGAATAGGACGCTTATTGAGATGTCAAGGACGATGCTAGATGAGTACAAAACATCGGACCGGTTTTGGGCGGAAGCGGTTAACACCGCTTGCCATGCCGTGAACCGATTGTACCTTCATCGCCTCCTCAAGAAGACTCCCTATGAGCTTCTCATTGGTAAGAAACCCAATGTTTCTTACTTTCGGGTCTTTGGTAGCAAGTGCTATATCCTCAACAAGAAGCCTAGGACTTCGAAGTTTGCTTCAAAGTCCGATGAGGGTTTCTTGTTTGGATATGACTCAAACACTCATGCGTACCGTGTGTTCAACAAATCCTCCGGAATTGTTGAAGTAGCACGTGACGTAGTGTTTGACGAGACCAATGGCTCTCAAGTGGAGCAGGTTGATCAACATGCCCTTGATCAAGAGGAACCTCCACTAGAAGCTCTAAGGAAAATGGCACTTGGAGATGTTCGCCCACAAGAACCATCTCAAAGTTCAAGTGACCATCCTCTCTATGAAGTAGGTCAAAACCCCATTGGACAAGTTGAAGATCCTCTAGATGCTCCCCAAAGTGATAATGAGAATGAAGATCAAGGGGGAGGCATGAATCAAGGGGGAGACCAAAGTGAAGAAGATGAACCAAGTAATTCAAGAGGTCAACCCCCGCATCCTCGTGTTCATCAAAGTGTTCAACGGGACCATCCCGTTGACAACATTCTAGGAGATATCACAAAAGGAGTAACAACACGCTCACGTGTTGCAAACTTTTGTGAGCATTTCTCTTTTGTCTCATCCTTGGAACCACATAAGGTTGAAGATGCCTTAAGGGATCCGGATTGGGTAGTTGCCATGCAAGAGGAGCTCAACAACTTTGAAAGGAACAAGGTTTGGGAGCTTGTCAAGCGCCCTCAAGCTAATGTTGTTGGAACCAAGTGGGTGTTTCGCAACAAACAAGATGAGCATGGCGTGGTAACTAGGAACAAGGCACGACTTGTGGCAAAAGGATACTCACAAGTTGAAGGATTGGATTTTGATGAGACATTTGCCCCCGTAGCTAGGCTTGAGTCAATTCGGATACTATTAGCCTTTGCTACTCATCATGATTTCAAGCTCTACCAAATGGATGTTAAGAGCGCATTCCTAAATGGTCCAATCAAGGAAGAAGTTTTTGTAGAGCAACCTCCGGGATTTGAAGACCAAGACTATCCTAACCATGTGTACAAATTGCGAAAGGCCCTTTATGGCCTCAAGCAAGCTCCTAGAGCTTGGTATGAGTGCCTAAGAGACTTTCTAGTTGAGAATGGTTTTAGGATAGGAAAAGCGGATTATACCCTTTTCACAAAGCACTTCAACGAGGATCTTTTTGTGTGCCAAATATATGTGGATGACATCATATTTGGTTCCACAAATAAGGTGTTTTGTGACAAGTTCTCCAAGATAATGACGGAGAGGTTTGAAATGTCCATGATGGGTGAGTTGAAGTTCTTTCTAGGATTTCAAGTGAAACAACTCAAAGAAGGGACGTTCATAAGTCAAACTAAGTATACTCAAGATATTCTAAGAAAGTTTGACATGGACAAAGCAAAACCCATCAAAACCCCTATGGGGACAAATGGACACCTAGACCTAAATGAGGACGGTCCAAGTGTGGATCAAAAGCTATATAGGTCTATGATCGGATCACTTCTCTATCTTTGTGCATCTAGGCCCGATATCATGCTAAGTGTGTGTATGTGTGCACGCTTTCAAGCAGCACCCAAGGCTTGTCATTTGACCGCCGTTAAAAGGATCTTGAGATATCTTGTACACACACCTACCCTAGGACTTTGGTACCCCAAAGGATCCAAGTTTAACCTCATCGGATATTCCGATGCGGACTATGCGGGTGCAAAGTTGATAGGAAGAGCACATCGGGTACGTGCCAATTCTTAGGTCGATCTCTTGTGTCTTGGTCCTCTAAGAAGCAAAACTCTATTGCTCTCTCCACCGCCGAAGCTGAATACGTTGCAGCCGGAAGTTGTTGTGCACAACTTCTCTGGATGCGACAAAGGCTTGGGGATTATGGGATTAACCTACGTAAAATTCCACTCTTGTGTGACAACGAGAGTGCAATCAAGATAGCCCATAATCCGGTGGAACACTCTAGGACCAAACATATAGACATTCGACACCATTTCTTGCGAGATCACTCAATGAAGGGAGACATTGAGATTTCGCATGTGAGGACGGAACATCAACTTGCGGACATCTTCACCAAGCCTCTTGACGAGAAGCGTTTCTGTGAGCTAAGAAGTGAGCTCAACGTGTTGGATTCTCGGAACGTGGCTTAAACCACATTCCTGATATATTTTGAGCCACATTTCGAAAAACTCCTCTCTATGTCGATTTCTCCTCAAATTTGTTTGAGAAATCTATTTTCTTCATGAAAATGTTCATAAGTTGTTCTTTATTGACTCATAATCATGTTTGTCATGTTTTCCTTGCTATATCTGTCCAAAAGGACTTATCTTTATGGGCAAAACCCAAATATATTGTTTTTCAGCGCAGCTGGACCGGACTAGTCCGCCCCTATGGCCGGACAAGTCCGGGTCAGACTAGTCCGCGGCTAGTCCGCACACCGGACTAGTCCGGCCTTCCACCGGACAAGTCCGGACCCGGACTAGTCTGGGTCTGGTCCGCAGACCGGACTAGTCCGGCCCCTCAACCGGACTAGTCCGGCCCTTGGGGACTTAAACCCCCAGGCGGCCCGGACCCCCCCTCTCTCTTTCTCACTTGACTCTCAAGCTTCCACGCGCGCACAACCGCCCCCAAATCGGCGATTTTGCGCTCCAACCACCAAAACTCAACTCCAATCCGCGCATCGAAGTCCTTGGGAGTGAGGGATCACTTCCCCGCGCTCCACCTTCGAGATCCACGCCGATTTCGACGACTCAAGCGGATTTTTGAAGGTATTTCACCGTTCCTCAAAAACTAGCCCCATTCTTGATTCTTCAAGTTTTTGATAGGAACACCTTCATTAATGTTGTTCTATACACCCTTGCGATCATAGCCTAGGAGTATTGCGCATTGGTTCACAAATTTTTCGATGAATCAATTAGGGTTAGGGTTCTTCCTGTGTAACCCGGACTAGTCCGGCCACCAGGCGGACAAGTCCGGCCGGCGGACTAGTCCGCCCCTGGGGCGGACAAGTCCGGTTTGCACAGGGCAAACCCTACTTCTAGTTGGTTCTCGAGATCTTTTCGGCAATACTTCTTCTTCCTAGGCTCATATCTTCCTCTCTCCATCCTTTGCACGGAATGTCGAACTCCAAGCGCTCTCCTCCGCGTGTCAACCTCGAGGGGCGTACCAAGGCCCAAATTGCCGAGGCTCGGACTAAGGCTGCGCTAATGGAGGCGCAGAAGGCCAAGGAGGAAAGAAAGCTCAAGGCACTCGAAGCATCCAAGGTGGTTGCGAGCATCTACAATGAGGATGAAGCCATTGCCCGTGCCACCGTAGAATCACTGAATGAGCTGCGAAAGAAGAAAAGAGAGGATAGGGAGGCCCATAACTCCAAGGCCGCTGAGGCCAATGCCCCAAAGAGGAAGAAGCTCGTCACTCTTGGCGAGAAGGCTAAGGGCAAGGAGCCAGCCCAAGAAGAGGCTGTCCCTAGGGTCGAGCGTGACCCGAAGAAGGGAAAAGCTCCGGCTCCTATCGAGCCAAAGAAGAAGAACCCCGCAGTCAAGATATCAGCTAAGAGGGCTGCTGGTGGGGTTGTGATCAAGGAAAAGGGGAAGGCCACCTCTATTGGCCCCCTTGAAGTCCACACACCGGAAAGGAATCCCAACCGGCAAAAGGAACTGTCAGCAAATGTGTTCCATGGCAAAGGGGCTGAAAAGGCCCGAAGGCTAAGGACCGAGAAGGTCTATAAATTTGAAAGGAGCACAGCTGATCCCAGGTTTTGGTGTGACTTCCACTGTGACTATTACAGGCTAGTCGACCAACAAATGAAGAAGCCAGTGATAGAGGCTCAGTGGGTGGACTGGGACTATATGGCGAAGAAGGAGCACTCGGCCTTTGATGCCGTGATTGAAGCTGCCGAGCGCCATGATATCAAGAAGATCATGGGCTTCAAATATGATTGGAATGTGGAAGTTATTCTCCAATTCTACTCTACAATCTATTTCACAAGCTCAGGTGACAGGAGGATAATTTGGATGACTCATGGTGAACAATACTCTGTCACCTATGCTGAGTTTGCAAGGATCCTTGGTCTTGAGGCTCACATGGACCACGAGATCATTATCTCGAACCTCAAGGCAGTGGATCGTGAGGAGCTGGCTTACATGTATCCAAGCCATCTCCCGTTTGATGCCGGACTAGCTCGGAACATCAAGCCATTCTACAGCATCATGAACCGGATACTTAGGAGGACCATTGCACCCAAGGACGGTGATGCAGGGGTCATTCAAGGAAACCTAAGGCACCTGCTCATTCTGATTGATGGGGAAGAGAAGTTCAATCTCGTCGACTACATCTTCGACGACATCTTCAACATCTCGCATACCCCCAACAGGGCGTGCGGGTATGCCCCTTACATTATGTGCCTTATTGAGAAGGTGTCGGGCGTGTCCTTTGTCAAGGATGTATCGCACCGACCTCTGCGCCCCCAGAAGCCGCCAAATGTGCCGGTGCCTCCAAGACGCAAGAATGCTGATCCTCCGTCTCGCCCAGTGGCGCCTCCGTCTCCGCCTCCGCCTCAGTCCATGAGTGCGTTCTTCAAATGCTTCAAGGCCATCTTCACCTCGTGCCGGAAGCAAGAGATTCGCGCTCAGAGGGCACACAAGCGCCAAGAGAAGTATCTCAAGGCGGTGTGTGAGAAGCTTGAAGTTCCGATGTCATCTCCTGAGGAGAGTGATGGGGAGATCACTCCTTTCCCCGTCTTCACTTCCGATGAGCTTGCTCAGCTCCAGGAGGATGGAAGCTCCTCTCGGGCAGCTCCCTCGACAAGGGAATCCTCCGACAACGACGACAACGACGAAGAGCCAGAGGCAAACATTGAAGACTCTGAAGCCACTGAGAGCGAAAGTGGAGAAGATGAGGACTAGGTTTAGTTAGTTGTTCCCCCTTCTTTTCCTTTTTGGTGCCTTGATGCCAAAGGGGGAGAGTTAAGGGAGTTTAGTGAGTTTAGTCCTTTTATGGGTGTGTTTTGTGATGTATGACTGTCATGTAAGTGTGTTTTGTGATGTATGACTGTCATGTAACATATTTATGCTCTTGGATGTTTACATTTGTGCAAGACTCGTTAATGTTGCTTACTATCAATATATTGCTCTTATTGTCAATCTTATGAATGTATTGATGTTATTCATGTCTTGTCACAAACTGTTGAGCACATCACGTAGGCACCCCACCATAACGTGTGTGGGTATGAAAGAACTTCTCCATCTCTTTTACATGTTGCATACATTGAGGGGGAGTCATTCATACGCACACATGTTATGAAAACCAAAACTTTATACTCTTATTTGTGAAGGACTTAATGTGTTGTCATCAATCACCAAAAAGGGGGAGATTGAAAGTGCATCTAGGTTCCCCGTGGGTTTTGGATGATTGATGACGACAATTAAGTCGCTAATGAGCTCAAGTGATCTTAGCACAGGTGAAGACTCAATCGGAGACGCAAACCCTCAAAAAGGAAAAGGAAGGAAATAGAGTCAACTCGAAGCGTAGAAACTAGGGTTTCTAGCGTGATTGAGTTAGACTAGTCGTAGTAATAGGAGGGTGTGTGTGTAAAGTGCATTGAGATCAAGTTTGGGAGCTCAAAGTGGTTTAGAGGTCAAACCTATGAAAGAAATGAGTGAATGAGTGGTCTGGCTGTAGGGCCGGACTAGTCCGTGCAGGAGGCCGGACTAGTCCGCCCCTGGCCGGCCAAGTCCGTTATCAGCCGGACCAGAAGGGTCTGACCGAGATAGGACTAGTCCGTTTGTGACCGGACTAGTCCGGGTAGCTGTGAGTGGGTTTTGGGGATGAAGTCCCAAAATCACGGACTTGTCCGTTTTGGACCGGACCAAGAGGTCCTGAGTGAGAACGGACTAGTCCGCCCGTGGGGCCGGACTAGTCCGGGTTGGCTAGGAAAAGGTGCTTCTGTGGCTAAGTCTGGGAGGACCAGACTAGTGCGCTCTAGGGGCCGGACTAGTCCGTGGTCCTCAGACTAGTCCGTTTTTACACAAAGTAGAAGGCTCTGTGTGAGATCGGACTAGTCCGGTGTTGACTGGACTAGTCCGTTCTGGAAGTGACCGTTTAAATTTGAAGTTTGGCGGGTAGCGTGACGATAGTGTGTCAGCTGTCGGGACCTGACAAAGGGGTCAGTGGTCCCCTAGGCCGGACTAGTCCGGGCCAGTGGCCGGACTAGTCCGCCCTTTTGCTGAAGTCAGTAGATTGGGCTTGGGACCCCTATAAAAAGGGGACCCCCGGCCTCATTTCGAAAACCTTTGGAAAAACTCAAACCCTAGCGCCGCCACAGCCAACTTGGAGCACTCCTAAGCCTCCTTCTTGCCTACTTTCCCTCTAAAACTAATTCTTGAGTGGATTAGGGTTTAGTGAGGTGGAGAAGAGGAAGAACATCGCACTTGTGCTCCCGGTTTGATCTCTTGCACTCGTTGAGTCTTTGTGGGCTGTGTATTGAGTTTGTTTTATTGTGTTGATCACCTTTGTGGTGTGGGAGCCTCAGTTTGTGAGAAGCCCCAACGAACTTTGTAATCACCGTTGTGATTAGTGGAGAACCAAGTTAGGCCCGTGCGGTAAACTTGGTGAGGGAAGGGTTGTTGGACCCGATCCTTTGTGGACTCCTCAATGGGGACGTAGATTCCTTGTGTGGAATCGAACCTCGGGATAAAATCCTTGCCCCCTTGTGTTCTTCGCATTCATTCTATTGATTACTTTGTTCTAGGGTTGGTAGTCTTGTTTCATACTCCACATTGCTACAAACTTGTGGAAACTTGACTTGCTCTTGTGTAGGTTGTTGCTCAACTTGACTTAAACATATACTCACTTGTAGCAACGAGAAAATTCCCTAAAACTTGCTAGAAACATTTTTTAGGGTTATTCACGCAGGCTGACCGGACTAGTCCGCCCCCTGACCGGACTAGTCCGCCCCCTGTAATTTAATCTCGTTTTATTGAGTCATTTGCAGGTCAATTAGCCTATTCACCCCCCCTCTAGGCAACTTTCAACAATATCGGCAAAAAGTGTTGGATTTACGACTCCTAGACTTAGATCTTGATCTTGATTTACTAGAATTGTCCGCTTGTTGAGTTCGACCTCGAACAATAAAACCCTCACCCTTTGACTCAAAACGAGAATCACAATCAAATTTCTCCTTAGACAACAAATTTGACTTAACATTCTCAAAACTGAGTGAGGTATTATTTCCATAAAGCATAATTTCTTTAAAATGCTTAAACGAAGCGGGTAAAGAAACAACCAACAAAATTGTCTTATCCTCATCATCAATTTTCACATCCAAACTTGCAAGATCAACACAAATTGAATTAAATTCAGCAAGATGTGATTGGATAGAGGTACCTTCCGCCATGCGAATAGTGTACAGACGTTCCTTAAGACGGAGCTTATTTGCAAGACTTTTAGTCATATAAAGCTCCTCCAATTTCTTCCACAATTCTGCGGCTGATTTTGCGTTCAAGACTTCACGCAAAACATCTGTAGACAAACTGAGCTGCAAGGCGGACAAAGCTTTTTCATCAAGTTCTTCTCATTTATCAGCTGGCATATCATTAGGCTTATCATTTAAAGCCTTGCGCACACCCAACTGAGTAAGAACAGCCTTCATCTGAATCTGCCATATGGAAAAACTGATTTTTCCATCAAATTTTGGAATATCCAATTTAGTAGACATGACAGTAAATATCAGATATAAAATAAAATTTTGATAGACTTCAAAGATTTAGAAAACGACACTAGATCTGATACTCTTCTGTGTGCGACGCAGCAAAGAAGACCCGAAACAAAATTGCCTAGGGCTCTGTGCTTGTGTATGTGTTGAAGACAAGCCAATTTTCTTCACTTGGCCACGGCAATCTTTCTGCACCTACTTTCTTCACGTGGGCAGTAGATCAATACTAATGCTTGCCAGGTTGATTTGACAAGAGCAGGGAGGTGCAGGCTTTATCAGGAGTCAGGAGTCTCTTGACCGTAAGGAGCCCAAGCACGGAAATCGAAGCCAAGGAAGAGCTTCCTCTCTCTTCGTGGGTGGTAGGCCTGGATCAGAGCAGGCGGTGGCTGGAATCTTCTGATGACGTTCTTCGTGATGAGAAGCCAACCACGAGCGCAGCCCGCGGGGAAGTGCGTCGCAGAAAGCCGATAGGCGACGCAGATCTCAAGCGCGAAGTAGGCGAAGCCAACGAGCGATCCGGTTGACCGGCGGCGCGCCTGACAGCAAAGAACGCGATGGCGGCGCATGCCGGATAAAATAGATCTTATCTCTACAGCTCTGTATACCACTTGTTAGGGAAAAGGGGACACAGGATTTAACGTGGAAAAAACTCCCCCAAGGTGGAGGAGAAAAAAACCACGGGAAACAGATCTATTATTAGGGTTGAGGTACAAGTACAGGGGTGACCTATATTTATAGGCGTAGAACAGATAGAGATACAATCCTATCCCAATAAAACGTACAAGAGATAGAGTCATATCCCAACATTAAGGAAATACAATACAAGCATACACGCACGCATATTATTTGGACGAACCACTTTGAGAGATTGGGCCAGCAGATCTAAAAACTCATTTTCTACTTAATTACGAAGTTTTTTCTGGAGGCGGTGATGATAAAGAAACTAAAGGGGTGCATGGCAAAAGATTGCAATTAGTTTTCAATTCATACGGGCTGGCATAGGCCCAGCCTCCTCTCCTCTTGGAAGAAGTAATGGCGCTATTTTCGTAATGAGCAGCCTAGTTCATGCAAGGACAATTCCATGCATGCCTTTTTATTGCAGCGCTAGATCCTAGAGCTTTTTCTCAACTTTAACTCGCCATCCGAGGGTTTGTCCAATTGCACCTTTCTCAGTTTTAACTCGCTATCACTCCATGGAGTCATGGACTCTCTCTCATCCCCTACCTCCCTCTCTTGAGTGTCTTCGGCCTAGTCGTGTCAAAAACACATCATGATTGTGCTTGATGTGACCGGTGACCCTAGGAGCTGTACAATTGTCACGAATTGGATCCAGCGAAATAAATTGGCGTCAACTAATACTACTCAAAAGTGACACTACTATTCACATATAGACTTGAAACAGACATCCGATACTCTCTCCTTCCCATATTATTTGTCGTTTAGGACAAGAATTTTAGTTCAAAATGAACTAAATTTTTTGTCCTAAACGACAAATAATATGGGAAGGAGGGAGTACAATGCAAGCTGATTTTTCTTCCTCCAACGAGGATGGTTTTTTTGGATTTCAAAAATTCTTCTGCACGAGAAAATTAAAACAAAGTGTAAAGCAGGGACTATGTAAACACTGCTACAAAGTGTAAAGCAGGGACTAATCACAACTACTGCAAGTGTAAAGAAAGAATTAATGGAAAAGGATAGCTCGATTCCATCTCTATGATTGGGCACTGCTGCCGCAACATGAGCCTGCTTTTTGATCCTCCTAGGAATCTCCCGAAACGAATATATGTGCAAGCAAGCAATGTAGTTGAAGTACTACTGGTGGTCTCGTAGCTGTAGCTTTTTATATTTGCAACTGTGTTCCTAGCTTATCAAAAGCACAGACCGGTTGCAGTAAACAGACTGAAACAACTGTGAAAAGAGCATGCCTGATGTCGTCTCGTCCTGTGGCTCTGCACGGTAATAACGGAAGGTTTGTTCCAGTTGCTCTACATGTTCTTCTTGATCAGCATCAACATCAACCGCCTAACTTGCTCGATTTAGGGCGCCAGAACATGCGACGTGGACAGTTCCAGCTTTTGCTTCTATTTCTACGGACTGTATTTCAGTCTTTTCTGTGAAATTCCCGCGATTTTCTAGTGAAATACACGCCTAAATATATATGATGACATGGTGGGGATTCTAAAAATACAGTTGACAACTAAACTGAAGAAA
Source organism: Tuctoria greenei (assembly GCA_036927565.1). Taxonomy (NCBI): domain Eukaryota; kingdom Viridiplantae; phylum Streptophyta; class Magnoliopsida; order Poales; family Poaceae; genus Tuctoria; species Tuctoria greenei. Next base: position 1,147,739 of record JAYESD010000002.1, on the reverse strand, counting down.
CCTGCCAGCTGTTGCAGCTTTTGAAAGCAACTCGACTGAATCAAGTACGACGAACACATGCATCTCATAGGTTTGAGGAAAAATATCAGCAAGTTAATCTGTGATCAAAATTGAGAAGATCCAAGTCTGCTTCATTCGATCGTTCATGTCAAAGGCTGAATAGTTTTGCAGCTCAAGAGAGTTAACGTTCTACAGGGAAAGACGTTGATGCATACTACACACGCATGCAGCTAGTGGCAACAAAAACAGTGCCCCTGACGCTGACGGGAACCCCTCACCCACACACTAGTCCCCTCAATTCATGCATGGGCCCGCTACAGGATAGGAGCCGGGCCCACTGGCCCCGTCCTTGGGTGCCATCAAATCATGGATCGATACGAGCAGGGAGAGAAACGCATGTGGCTGAAAAAGGCGTGACATGACAAATTACTGAAAAAATAATAAATCGAATACTCCCTCCGTCCCATTCCAACTCTATTTCTGGAAACGGTCAAAGTTAAACTCATTTAAGTTTGACCAAGTTTATATAAAAATATATAAGTCTCTAAGATCTAAAATAAATATGTTGTGAAAATATAATTCATGATGAATCCAATAGTACTAATATAGTGTTACGAAAGATAATATTTTTTCGTGTAGATTTGGTCAAAGTTAGATTAGTTTGACTTTGACCAATTCTAAAAATAGAGATGAAATGGGACGGAGGGAGTATAAGAATATCACAGGAACAACAGTGCCAAAAGTAAAGCAGTCAAGAAAGGCATCCAATGTTCCCAAGGTTGCATTATTCTTTCCTCAAGTTTGAGCACAAGGATAAACTTTCCCACAGTGATTAAACAAAAATATAGAAAAAGAATAAGATTATGAGATTAGGTATCATCATTGGGAAGAAGTATGGGCCTATGGGGCAGTAGACTGAAATAGCTGCTATACTAGCAGATTTGTCAAATATATAGGCCTAGATGCATGATCTTAATTAATGGCACCTGCGTTCATCATTACCAAATTCAGCATGAGATGCAACAACTTTATGTCAATACATGTCCTGAACACAAAAGCATGCATTCACCTAGTTCCTTCATTCATTTCCCCTTTATACAAAGATAGTGAAGTTCAATCACTGTTTTCCTAGCTATCCAAGTTCAGGCATTGGCAGTGTTGGCGAAGCCAGATGAGAGAGTACTTTGGTGCTCACCCAGACAAGCACAATTTTCAAGTATTTTTAAGTTAAACCTATGATATTAGCAAGAGAAAGTTGTTTTTGACCGTGGTGCATGCATGTGCACCCGCCGGTGCTTAAGAACCTGGCTTCCAGTCTTCCACAGTGCACATTGGAGCAAAGCAGTTGATATACAACATCAAAGAGAACAACCAAACAAGGATGTACGTAAGCTTTCATTCCTTACTTGGATGCATTGGTTGAGTGGAATAATCATACTTAGTGCTACGCATGTAACTCAGTAATTAATGCATGGTTCATATTTCACTGGCGTGGAAAAAGACTACAGAATATACATACAGCCACGTGCACAGGTGCAGACTTGCAGTATGGGAAGCTCCACTTCTCTGAAGTCCAGATCTGGTCAGCAAATAGCTCAGCATGCACCTCGAATTCTCTCTGAAAGAGCTGGCTCCATCATTGCAAGCTACAAAACAAATATGCATGGGCCAGTAGCCAATAATTAAACGCTCTAGACAATAATTCATCCAGCAAACAATTTACATGCACGCATGTTTCTGTCTTTCAACAGAAATTCTAGATTTACAGTCCAGTTTCAGTTCAGATTAGGTTCCCTAATTTCTTTATAAAGTGCATGTCCTTATGTGGCTACTCAGATATATAGTACTAACACAGAGAGTGCCACCTCATGATACCTAATCCTCTGAAAGCAACGTACGGATGTGGGTCAATCAGTAATTTAATGTACTGCAGTGCATAGTCTCGGTCAAGCTTGTGAAGCACTGCTCCATTCCTGTAATAAAGCCCTAAAATTCCGGCATGAAGAGTACACACGTCCAACTAATCATAGTTTAATCTGAAATGACACCACAACTTAGTTCAATTAATAAAAATGCTGACCTCAATGTGGACCACTCTGTCTGAAGTTTGGGAGGAATTAAGCTGATAACAACAAGCACATGAAAGACCAAAAGCAGGAACAAATGCAAAAGCATATAGACTAGCCACAACATTTGCATGACAGGGACAGTACCACCCTAATATTATACACCAGGTGGTGGCCCCGGCCGCAGCGATAAGCACCCAGTACACAGGTGCGGCATCATACAAACTGGATGGATCAAGTACTTGAAAAAGATGTGTATTTTTTGCTGTCCCTGTTAGTTTTTGGAGTACGTGGTCTAGAGAACAAGGTGGACAATGATGATGTTTTGGAGGGAATCAATGTTCCCTATGAGGCTTTTAATTATGGGAGCTCCATGCCGTTAAAGAGTAAAGCCAAGCATGCTAACGCCAACGCAAAGCATGCCATTGTCTGCCTGCCTGCCCCCATGTATTGACATGCTTTCCTAATAATGCCACTTCATCAGGAGGCAAACATGCAGCTTGTCCAAAGCTAAGATTACTACTTTTCTGCATCCCCTGCTTGCTAAGACTAGTACAATGACTGGCTAAAGTACACTCATTTAAACCCAAACACAAGTGCCATGCTGGTTTCTCAAATTGAAAATTAGTGGTACAGTGATAGGGTGTTTCTGACAAAGAGGAACACATAAGAACATACTATGCAGATGTTAGTACGTACTCCCTCTGTTCCTTTTTATCTATCACCAACTAGTTCAAAAATAAACTAACCTGTAATAAATGAAAAGAAATGGAGGGAGTATTCCCTATACTCCTCAATATCCTTGTTTGAATCGATCCTCGTAGCTTCACAGCAATAGAAAGCACTCGGAAGCCAAATTGGACTGTGGTGTATATCAGTAGTATACCACTAATAATAACACATCTGAAACATGGGAGAAGAAAAAACGGACCATCTAACCTGACAGATTTGTCAAGATGAAATGACATATAGACGAAGGAATTGCGTGCAGCTAAAAGGATCGGGTCCAATAAGGCCGTATCTACTGACAATCATGCGCATTAGACGAGGGGTCAAAAGTGGGTTGAAAAAATGACAGTTATAATGACCAAACTTTTCTCTAATATCTTTGGTGTCAACTTTGAGTGGTCGCAACTGTAACACCCCAGCCACTACAGGCCTGACAGTTGTTACTCCTGACAGCTCTATAAGATCACATACTAGCTTCACAGACCAACACTAGTCTTTTATGCGCATTTTGTTTTCACTCGTGCACATCCGGGAAAACTTCCTGGCCGGTCATCCATCCTCAAATTGCTCCGGGTCAAGCGCGCTTAACCTTAGAGTTCATTGCAGGTGGACTTCTGGAAAAGAAAGTATATCTTGATAGTATGAGTTATTCTATCAATCTTATTAAGCCTTCAGTAAGGATGTCACGCAACAAGAGAGGCTACGGCTGCCCACATGTGCAAGCAAAACTATCCGCCGTTTCCAGGCCATGCACGGCGTTTTTCTCCTCCGATTCAACACGGCGTGTACGTCCTCCTCGGTTCTTACCATGTGTTCGCACACCGTCGTGCGCACGGCCATCGGCGGCAGCCGGCGTGCATGCATGGCCCCGGATGCATGATGACAGCTTTACCTTCGCTTGTCTTTGGTCTCTGACTGGCTCCCCGTGTGAGCATCTTACTCATGGCGGCAGCATGGCCCCTGCATATATATGGTACGTGTGATGCATGGAGTACAATGCTTCTGCAGTGCCTGTGCACATGCGCGTTTTTCAGCCTTCTGTACCCCTGAAATGAGATACGATGGACAGATCGATTGGCCAAAATTCTGACCTCCTGCTGGTACACGTACTAACACACAAGCATGCATGGATCATAAATGGTCGTTTTCAGTAACTAACAGAAGCAAGTAATTAAGCACCTGCGCGCGCCCGTCGTCAGGACTGACGGCGCGGCTGTTGAACGATATAAAAAACCACTAATCGATATCAAAATCGAGTGGAACAGCGGTCAAAGACATCACGCTCTCAATGAAGGCAACAATAGTCTGCCTGCAAGAAACTAAAATTAATGAGATCGATGACTTTGCAATCATGCAAACGTTAGGACCACGATTTGTTGACCACTACTCGTACCTTCCTGCAGAAGGTACGAGAGGGGGGATCCTGATCGCCGCGGCATCCGACCTATTCAGCATAATTTCATCATCACGCACAAAAAACACATTGTCTGTCACGATACAGATGCGTATAGACAACTCAGAATGGACACTTACTGGAGTCTATGGGCCGCAAGAAACAACGGAAAAGCTGCAATTCCTCGAAGAATTAAAGAACTGTAGGAATCAGTACTTGAATAGGTGGCTTCTAATAGGCGACTTCAATATGATCCTTAATGCCGGTGACAAGAACCGAGGTAGTATTAACAGGGGAATAATGGAGACATTTCGTCACACAATTGATGAATTGGAACTCATGGAACTGAAACTAGAAGGAAGGAAATTCACATGGTCCAACCAACAACGAAACCCCATTATGACGAGGATCGATAGAATGTTCTGCTCCACGCAATGGAAGGATTTATTTCCTTCGCCATGCCTGCAAGGTCTAACCTACACATTGTCAGACCATAGCCCGCTGTTGTTGCTAGGAGGAATCAATCAAGAAAAAAGCAAGGTATTTAGATTCGAGGAGTTCTGGATATCCATGCCAGGGTTCCTGGAAACGGTACAGGAAGCATGGAATAAACCGATGAGGGTCACGAACGCTATGCGAACAATGCAAACCAAGCTATCTAGAACTGCTAAGGCACTTACAAAATGGAACAAAACAAATATTGGGAACACGACGATGCAGCTCACAATCGCAAAAGAAACAATAGCACTCTTGGAAGAAGCACAAGAAACACGAATGCTAACCACAGAAGAATGGGAATTCAAAGAGAGGCTAAAGATTAAACATTTGGGTCTGCTGGCCATACAACGGATTAAAGCTAGACAGCGCGCTCGGATAAAGAACATCAAATACGCAGATGCAAACTCTAAGTTATTCCACCTGAGAGCAAATGGAAGGAAAGCAAGAAACTTCATCCACACCATCAAAACGCAGACAGGCCTAGCAATCACCCAAAAAGAAAAGGAAGAGGAAATATTTACACACTTCCGAAACCTGTTGGGGACAACACAACGCAGAGAACACACCATAGACTGGGAGCAACTAAACTATGAACAAGTAGACCTGCGATCACTAGAGAACGACATCACGGAGGAGGAAGTGAAGATGGCTGTGTGGGATCTGCCAAAGGACAAAAGTCCAGGCCCGGATGGTTTTACAACCTCTTTTTTCTCTAAAAGCTGGGAAGTAATAAAAACGGACTTGTTCCGAGTGTTTCATCAACTGTCGCAACTCAGAGGAGGATGTTTCGAGCTGCTAAACACCGCACACATCCTGCTGCTGCCGAAAAAAGAAAAGACAGAGTACCTTGCGGATTTCAGGCCAATAAGCCTTATACATAGCGTGGCAAAAATCTTCTCCAAGATATTGGCAAATCGGCTAGCACCAAAACTGGACACACTAATAGCGCCAAACCAAAGTGCCTTTATTAAAAAGCGGTGTATACATGACAATTTTCTACTAGTACAAAATAGTATCAAAGAATGCCAAACCAAGAAGAAGTCGGCGTTATTCATAAAGCTAGATATAAGAAAGGCATTCGACTCTGTGCATTGGACATATATGTTGGAATTGCTACAAGCCAGGGGGTTTGGCCCTAGATGGAGGGAATGGGTATCTTTGGCTCTGAGAACATCCACATCCAAGGTCCTTCTGAACGGGACAGCCGGCAAACCGTTACAACAGAAGAGAGGGCTCCGGCAAGGAGATCCTCTCTCCCCCATGCTTTTCATCCTAGCTTTCGACCCGTTGCAGAGAATTCTAAAGCTAGCAGAACAACAGGGATTAACGCAACCGGTCTTGCCACGGATCCAACATGCGAGCATCTCCATGTATGCAGACGACGCGGCACTGTTGATCAGGCCCTTAGTAAGCGAAGTGGCAAACATAAAAAGCATCCTGAATTTTTTTGGGGATGCTTCCGGACTGGTGGTAAACTTAGAAAAAACAGAAATTTTCCCAATCCATGTACAGAACGAAGAGAAAGAACAGCTACTGCAAGAATTCCCAGGACAAATCGGAAAATTCCCTTGCAGGTATTTGGGTTTACCATTACACATCAAGAAGCTGAAGAAACAAGACTACCAGCCGCTCCTTGACAAAGTTAGTGGGAAATTACAAAAATGGAAAGGAAAACTTTTATCAAAGGCTGGAAGGATAGCCCTAACCAAATCAGTACTAACCAGCATTGTTACCTACCATGCAACATCTATAATCCTGCCAAAGTGGGTAATAAAAAAAGTGGACCAAACCAGAAGACACTTCATCTGGACCGGAGAGAGCTATGAACAAGGAAAGAATGGTTTGTGTTTAGTACAATGGAACATGGTATGCAGGCCAAAGGAGCTGGGGGGATTAGGTCTGCTTGACTTGGAAAAATATAGCACGGCACTTAGGTTGCGGTGGCTGTGGCAGTCATGGACAGAAGAAGGAAAACCATGGCTAGGCATGAGCTTACCATGTACAGAGCAGGATCAAAAGCTTTTTGCTGCATCAGTGCATATCACAGTGGGAAATGGACAAAAAACCCTCTTCTGGCATGATAAATGGAATGGGAAGATAACACTGAAAGAAATAGCCCCAAATTTGTATAATAAAGCAAAAAGGAAATATAGAACTGTGGAAGTTGAACTCACCAATTTCGGCTGGGTAAGAGGGCTTCGAGCTCTAAACCAAGAAGAAGACTTCCGGCAACTCATTATGGTATGGCAGCTAGTGAGAGGAGTGACACTGGATAATCAAGCACAGGACCTAATCACTTGGAAGTGGAACAATTCAGGGGTTTACTCGGCAAAGACGGCATACAACATCCAGTTCACTGGAGCAACAATCCCATTCAAATCTGAACACTTATGGAAAGCCAAAGTGGAACCAAAGGTAGCATTCTTTGGCTGGACGGCGATGCATGGGAAGAACCTCACAACTGATAATTTGGAGAAGAGGGGATGGGAAAACGGTGTAGTTTGCCCCTTGTGCCTTGAGGAACCAGAGACGATCCGACACTTGCTCCTTGATTGCACATACACAAAAGAGGTTGTAGATATAATTGAAAGATGGTTCCATCTTCAAGAGGGAAAGTTGTTGTCGACCTCTCCCCAAGCGGATATAGCATTGACACTACAACAATCAACTGAAAATGCACCAAGAGGAGAGAGACGGAGAAAAGCAGGGCTAATCTTGTATACATGGTGGAATATATGGAAGGAAAGAAATAGAAGAATCTTTCAAGGAATGGAGAAGGCGGCCCTTGCAGTTGCAATACTTTCAAAGGAGGACTATCAATGGAAGTTGCGGGCGGAAGAACATTTCCAGCCTTTCAATAACCTCAGCTCCCTGGGAAGGGAATGAAACTTGAGTAACACCATGTAATTCAAATCATTTCGCTCTGTTTTTCGTACCACAAGGCAACTATTGTTGCTCGTTGTATTTTAACTTTATCTGACATTTTTTCCTCCTATAATGCAAAGGCAGAACACCTGCCATTTTAAGTCAAAAAAAAAAAATCGAGTGGAACGCTGACGAAAATCTGGACACATGCATGCCCGGATCCAGGGCCGCAGGGTCCCCCATGTCCATTACTACACGACAGCTCACCGCGCGCAGTGTCAGCATGCAGCCATGCAAAGCACCTCGCGTATCAAAAAGGCTTTTTTCATTCATTCTGCCCAAGATCTGGACATATATTGATAATGCAGGATATCTTTTCTCCTTCTCCTTTTCCTTTCCAGTTTTCTGCATGATGCCCCACTGATTGATGAATTATTATTTACGTATCATGTGCCCCATGCCATGAATATTGAAGACGGCCGGCATGGATTCTGCTACACTATCGTCAGTATATATATACTCCCTCCTTTCTCGAAAGTTTGTCGCTTTCTAGTTCAAAATTGAACTAGTAAGCGACAAACTTTCGAGAAAGGAGGGAGTACTTCAGTAGCGCTTCACACTGCTGTCACAGGATGGACCGCCGGTCGACGACCGGAGACGATGGTCTTTGGACTGTTCATCTCCAGCGAGCTAGTATGCTCTGAGAACTGAGATCTCTCTGACCGGCGCGCCACCGTCAGCTTGATTATATAAGTATCATCTCGGGCCCAGTCGGTGTGCAGCGCCATGCACTCATGTGCAGCAACAGTGCAACTGAAACTGTCGTTCCATATATAAAGAAGGAGATGCAGCATATATTGCTTAGGTAGCATAAAGCGTGCATGCAGTGTAGGCAGGGCATGGACGACGACATGTCTGCGTGCGCGCCCGCGGTGATGGTCAGTGGGGTGCTCGCCGTGTTGTGTGCGCGAGTGCGCCCATGCGACGAGCCAGCAGGAGTGGTAGCTAGCTACCTGCTCGTCAGGTTCAGCCAAAGATGCCCTTCAGAGCGAGAGGCAGGTGTGCGTAGTTTGACCTGCAGGGTTAGTCCAAGTACAGATAATGCAGGTCATCGCCAGCTACTCCACCCATGCATGGTCAGCACCTTCAAACATGCCTGATATCTAAACCTCTTGGCAATTAGTCTAGCATCCATGCTGCGCATGGCCATGTCATTTTGCTTCCATAATAACAGCTTTTTGTCGTGGAGATATACGTCCAGATTTGATCGAATAATACATCAAACCACCTTTTGATAACATGATAACAAATTACGGTGCATGGTCGAAAGAAAATGTTGTGCTCTATTTCACGTGTTACTGAAGTGACAGTAAAGTTGAGGACGATGAACACCGTTAAGAAATAAAACCTGAGGGTTAAGTATGCAGTTCCTCGTGCGATGAATTGCACGTAGGCTTTTCAATTTTGGGCCAAATTCATGCATCTCGAGTATGGAGCCCATCTTTACTTTTGGCCGGATCCACGCAACGTTAGTGAATCAAATCCGCCCAATAAATGAACGCCGTACAATGGTTATCAAAACAGCCCAAACGGTAGTTACAGTCCATCTAGAACATGGGCTCGGCCTGTTATGCATGCGTTGAGAAACACGTGAACGACTTGTCGTGCATCACAAATGCGGAATCACTTAATTAGATTGCATTGATCATTATCATAAAGATGTTCGTGCCGTTTTAATTTGGCAGGCCAGTGACGATCCCTTCGCCGCGGTACGTCTCGTCGCCGCCGCGGTCCGCGTCGACGCGGAGAGAGGAGTACTACGAGAGCAGCTTCACGTGCTCGACGGCCGCCGCGTACCCGGCGGCTCGCTATTACTACGGCGACGTCAAGGACGGCAGAGCGAACAACAGCAGCGCCGGCGCCGGCGCCAGCTCGGTGGCCGGCCACGCGCGCGGCGGCACTACCGGAACCAGCGCACGAGCAGCCGCAGCTTCTGCTGCTTCACTTCAAACTCGGAGACCAGCAGCAACGCATCCAGCATCCGTCGGACACGCCGGGTGCTGTCACCGGCGGCCGAGACGTCCACAATGACTGACTTCTCCGGCGAGGACTATAACTCTCCGCCGTCGGCCACGTCGTCGTCGTCTTTCTTCACGAATCCGATGGCGCGTACGCCGCGGGGCCTGGAGGATGTCGTGATGGAGGTGAGGGAGCGGGCGCCGCTGCTGATGGACGATGGCGACATTGACAGTGTTGGCGCCGCGGCGGTAGACGAGGCGATTGCATGGGCCAAGGAGAGGTTCTGGAGCCATGCCAATTAAGCTAACGATGACGATGAGGACAAGATAATTGAGATGTCAACCCTAAAAAATTTCAATTTTTTTTAATTCATGGATTGCTAGTGCACATCTATTAGATCAGGTCGGCGTCAAGATCTTATTTGGAGTGCTGGGCTGCAGGCGGAGGTGGGCCTTCAGGTGGCGATGGACCTTCGGGCAAAAACTGTTCATGGGCCCATTGTATATATACACGTACTCCCTGTGTAGTTTGTATGTGAACTACAAAACGACAATTTTTTTTTAATGAAAGAAATATATGCATCAAGAGAATAGAGAAGGCGAGCCTAAAAGATGTACGTATGCACGTGTGGTTTCGGACCCAGAATGTTGATATCAATAATCAAATCCGAAACCTAACAATTCCGAAGCACGAAAATTTAAGGAAATGGTTATCGAAAGACACGACAGAAGAGATCTAGGAGAAGCAAGCCCACCGGCAACCTAATACAAAGCTTCTAGGCTGGTTCGGGCCGGCCGTCGTCGATCAGTTGGAAGACGAGGACGACGCGTCGTCGCCGCGGTGGAGCGCATTATTGTCCTTCCGGCGGCCTTCCAGGAACCATTCCAGCGACCTCTTCAGCGACAGCTTCCCGGCGCCGCCGCCGCCGTCCTCCTCCTCCATCGCCCTCCTCGCCGTGCTCAAGATCGCCCTCGCCTGCTCCTCCTCGGTGGCTGCCACGCCGCAGCCCAATGCCGCCTGCTGCCCCGGCGCCGCCGCCGCCGCCTTCTTAGCAGCGCCACGCTGATTGTTCTTCGGCTTGGTCATTGTTGTCGACGATGGATCGATCGGCCGGCCGGCCGGCCGGGTTGAATTCCCTCTCTGCTTGTTGATTAATTCTCTGCTCTTGCCTCTCACTGCTTCTCTCCTCTCCGGAGACAAGAATCTCAGAGAGAAGAGAGAGACAGAGAGAGATATAGGGAGAGGGAACCAACAAGATCACGGCCGGTGTGATCTCGATGGATATGGAGGAAGATAGAAGAGGGCAGCCGGCCGGCCGGCGTCCTTTTATACCCGCGCCCCACTCGAGATAGCTAGAGATCGCCCGCGCGCATGGCTTCGGTTTCATATGCATGGCTTCCAGTTTTGGAAACCCGCGTCGCTGTCAAACAGCAGCTCCAGCCTCCCGGCTAAAACCGGCAGCTGCTAGCCTGGGAAACGACTGGCCAAACCGATCTCGATCGGGTGACTGATCGACCACATGACTGACTGCTCTTTCGCACGTGCTTGGATTTTGATTTAGGAGCGCGTGCGTTGCGTTTTACAAGTTCCATTCTTTCTCGAGGAGTGGATATGGTAGATTTCGGCAATGCCACCAATTAAGCTAGCTAGATTTTTTTTAATAGAAAAATGACCAAGCTAGCTAGTCAGCGCGAATATTTGTGTGCATTGGATGACCCGCGATTAATTCCAGCAATCACAAGGGCGCGCCTAAAAAGGAATTTGAGATCCTTGGTGCATTACTGTATTTTATCATTAGTAGCTCTCACTGATTAATTCTAGCAACAACAGGATGTTCCAAATATACATATTAACCTCACTGATTTAGTTTACAGATTGTATTGTATTATTAACATGATATTCGAGATCTGCTTGGCTAGTTCAATTCAAGGAGATTTTCAAAGGCACCAGTATATATTTAGCATGATACTCAAAATAATCAATCCTAGAAACTTCATTAATAATGTTATCGTTAATTCGTTATTGTTCTACTAATTACTAGTTGTGTAGTGCCTTTACTGTCACAGGGGACGTGACCAATGCGCATTATCGATCTATATATTGAATTTCGAAACACACTAGTTGAATTTGAAGTTTTCCATTGAAACTTTCCTGAGTTGGATTCTCTCACTGAAACTTCCACGAGCTTATACCTTTTTAACTGAAACTTTTCACGTGAAATTTTTTACTCTGTTTGTCTCCGTTTTGCGTATTTTCAGTTATAACACGTGAGCGAAACGTGTTGATATATGAATTTGGGAAGTAAATCTGGGTACCAGCCTATGCAACATAATTGCTGCGCCAAATGGCCAATGGCCAGCAATGGCAAGTTCCAAGCATTACTTTTCAACAGCTAGCTGCCCAATAGGCCAGGAAGGACGCTGTACAAAAGCAAAAGATTCAGGGCCAGCTGGCTCGTGCAAATTCTAGCACCAAGAGTAGGCATGTTTTCCACGTGCATGTAACGAAGATTATGAAAGTAGCATCGCTGTTAAAAGTTCGGGTCGCACACAGCAAAGGCCAATTCTGTGTTATCTCATATGAACGATTAAACCGAATTCCCTCCGCCCTGAAGAGTTTGTCGCTTGTTAATTAAAAATGAAATGCAAAATGATAAAATTTCGAGAATGTAGGAAGTACAGATTTCATATAAAAACGACTAAACTGTACCTAATGGCTAATTACAGAACACTGTCCTCAAAGAACAGAATTACAAAGCAACTGAATCTAATGCATATTAAATAAAAATACATGCTGCTGGAGGGAAGGTATCACCTCCACCGGTATGCTGCACTGCCATAAAACTCTGAGATGATAATTCCTACCGAAGCCTAAGCTGCTTGTGCTGTGCCTACCCTGAAATCAACTACGAATCTAGTGCTAATCAGTATTCAGCACATTAGTTCGCTACTGTCAGACTGTCTGCTAATGGATACCAAATATATCTTGAGAATCCCCATTCTTGAATCTCACATGCTTTGATACACGTTCGTGCTTTATGTACAGGATACAGTGTGTGTGTATATATATATTTCTCTCAGCCTGCATGGAGTTTAAAGGAAAATTTGCAGTTAGTACTTTTAGCAAGAAATCTAACCATGGTTCAATTTAATAAATCAATAAGAGATAGTATATGGAAATACTGTTACAAACAATGAAACATAGAAAAATATGTATGGAACCATATAACTATAGATTAAACAATACACAGCAGTAAAGAAAAGCCATGGGCAAGACAAACATGAAAAAAGCAACTCAGTTCAAACCTATCACACATCACGCCTGAAGGGTGGATTTACTGCAGTTTTTTTTCATGACTTAACCGATTGTGGAGGGCTTGATTCGATTTCTTGGCATGCTCCCCCTTCGAAGGAGAGGGGTATCCATTGAAAATACAAGCAAACTACCATCCTTGGTTCCTACTAGGAAGCACTCTTCAGGGGTCACAACCAAAGAAGTAATTGTCTTCCCAGCTCCATCATACCTCCATACAGTATCAAGAGAATGCATAGAACGCAGAACTATTTGCCCATGCTCACCGGCACAAACCATGAACTCTCCACAACAACTAAGTTCCATGCAATTGAGACGTCCACTGGATGGTGAGGAGACAATATGTTTTCCATTGATGGAATACATGTGCAAGGAGAGGTCACCCGCAGAATATAGTACCACCTTCCCATGCTGTGAGGCTACCAATTTTGACAAACCAATGCCTGAAGGATGTCGAATGGATCGAACATATCTCCCCTCACGTAATGTATGAAAAATACATGTACCATCTTTTGAACCACTGACAACAATGTCCAGTTCTGTACTAACAAATAAGCATGTTATGATGTCATCATGACCACATAAGATATGAACAGGCCTTTCCATTATAACATGATCCTTTTCTGAAAGTTCAAAATTCACGCTCCTCATTTTTGGTCTTCCTCGAAATGCATGCCAGATCATTACAGTAGTGTCATAACTACCAGTGGCAACCACGTTTCCATCAGATGAAACTGCAGAGCAAAAATAAGTTTTGCCTTATTAAGAAAAGGAATAAGGCCAATTGTTGACATTTTTACAATGCAAAAAGTGTATAATTGGATCTGATCGCAACCAAAAACACAATTGGTAATGCTGTTTATTGTCATTATCCAAATTACTAAGAGCATCTCCAAGAGTCTAATAAATTAGTGTTGGAGTGTATAAGTAAATTGCCTATCATTCTCCATCAGCTTAAGCTACCATGTTAAGCTACTATGTGCTAACTCATTGCCCTCAAAAGTTTAAGCTGATAGAGAAAGATATACAATTCACTTATACACTCCAACACTCTCCCTCACATGAGGCTCCCTCGGACCTCAAACATGGAAATAGGAGTGGGCTTGCGCCCGCCAGGATTCAAACTCGAGAACACTGGCTCTGATAACAATTTAAAGTACTATGCGCTCACCGGTTGCGCCCAAAAGCTTATTATGAGATCAGATACAGAGGTCTTTAGTTCGAATCCTGACGGGCACAAACCCACTCACATTTCCACGTTTGAGGCCTAAGAGAGCCTCACGTGAGGGAGAGTGTTAGAGTGATAAGTGAGTAGATTACCCTTTCCGATGAACTTAAGCTTCCGATGCAACCGATCATCAGTAGTTTAACAATTAGCCCCTAAAATCATTTTTTGGAAGCAATCAAAAAATTGTAAGAGGTATTTCTTTCTCCTCTCCTCTAACGGTACCCCTTAAAGTGCATCTAGAAACATTTCTAATTAGGCTAAGTCAGCATTTGAGGTCACAACAACATTAATTCTCTTGGGAGAAGAAGGATTGAGGCTCCCAACTTTCCCCTATTGTAGTTACAAATGAGGGAAGTTTAGGGGGGATGGAAATACTGGGAGTGGTTTTGGGAACCTGTTAGAGGCATTTTTTTTCTGGCCAAACCCCAATAATTTAGTTTAGGGGGTGTTTTCGTTTATCTTTTGGAGATGCTCTAAGCCTGTAAACAGAAGTTTTTCTTCTGCTATTGCGCATATATGCAAAGGGCACAATAAGATAAGATGCATCAACTGACTATTGTCCGTTTCTGGTAGCTTAGGCCTGACTATTGCACATATTATTGATGACAAGCTCTTTGTAGGATATTTTGCACCCCAGATATTATTTTTGCTAATTACCAAAATCTATCAGTTTAATTCTGGAAAACACAATTTTGAGGCAAAAAAGCATAAATGCTAAAATGTCTGGTACCTGCAACACAGCCAACAACATCCTTATGTTGCCTGATGCTCTGCATAATCCTTCCATCACTAAGAGAAATTATCTGGAAACTATTCTCCCAGTTTCCACATAGAATCAAATAATTGTCACCATTATTTTGCATTGTCGCTAAGCACTGTCTTCCAAACACAACATTTTCAGCAAGGAAAGTGTCAATTTTACGCGGTGAGATAATATCTGGACCAATTCCAAAGAAATATTCCTACAAAATAAAGGGTAAATGCAATAAGGCATATGAGATATTGGGATACAGATACTTGTATTTAATGTGCCTTCAGTCAGGAAGAACCTGTGGTCCAGAAAATGTAAAATTTCCACCTGACTGTAGCTGTCTTCTCAACCACAGCTTTACTGACATTATGAGTCCCTCATTCATCAATATAATTGAGTTATCCAATAAACCAATAAACAATATAGCAGACATGTGACTGAATGTACTAGAAACACTTGAAGTCAATGTTATTGACTGTGGTGCAAAATACAGTGGATGAGCAATTGGGATAGGAGGTCCTCTCCTTGGATGTTTCATACGAAAAATTTGGATTGGTGTCTGTCCAAAATTTGCAATTTGATCTTTAATGGCAGATTTATGCAACACGTCATCCATATTTTCCAGATCAACTGCACCCTCATACGTCACATAGTAAAATATGTTTGCTGCCTGTCCAAATAGTGAATATGAGTGATATTTGACTACTAGAGTTTCAGTGATGCAGGCAAAAAGTAGCATTTGCACCTCAACAGCTGGCTGCCCACGCTGCTTGTAACCAAATATGAGGTCAATCCAGTGATGAAGGTTAGAGCTCACATATTCACTTTCAAGGGCTTCTCGGTTGATGCGGATGAATTCTTCAGGAGAATCCTGCAACTACGTGTCAGTTAATGTCTTAATGATACAAGGATGCCACGTAAAATGACCAGATGGGATAAATATACCCCCTCTATTTTAAAATTGTTGTCGTTAGGACAACAATTCTAGTTCAAAATGAATAACGACAATAATTTGTGAATAAGGAGAGTATGCCGTATATGTAATAAAATTAACAACAATGGGCTAAAATTGCTATTTTAGAGCCTCATGAGCCTGAGTTGACATAACTATGCAGAAGTTGGTCTTTGCAAGACTACAATTTCATAAGCTTGACTTTGCCAACTGACCTTCGCCCACGGAGGGAGAGCAACATCACCTAAAGGTTCACCATCCTGCTTAACACCAAGATGATATGAATTTGAATTTTCAAGAAACTCAGGCATGTAAAAGAATTCAGGAATGAGCTCTTTGACGTCACTTGTGTTTGACAAGCTGTTTCGATAAGAGCCCTCGATGCTCTGGAATAGACGATCTGCATGGTCAAACTTGCCACCCTGCATAAGGGTGCCAGACAGGAATAATGGTAAACAGTATGGTAAGATCATATCTTTTGGACCATAATCAAATATGGCAAGGGAAGGTGGTGACCTAACAAATCATAAATAATGGTTTGATAATAAAAGGGTAATAAGTTCATTTTATAAGAAATATGGAAAATATTCATCAAAGGAAAAAGTGAGAACCTGAAAGCTAAGATGTAGAGTTGTAAATGGCTCGAGCCTAAGCATGTAATGAAGGACAATTCCCATGCTAGAATAGTGAGATCCGTAATAAAAACTGCAGGAAGGAAATAAATCATGTTTTAAATGCAAATAGTGGAAACTCACACAATAAGCAGAAGAATCATCAACGAAACAGGCAGAATTTTGAGTCGAGCTAACCTCGGTATATCAGGATCGCAAAAATTGATATATCTATCTTCAAAAACCTGCTCAATATTACTTTTGAGTCATCCTAAGAGATGTCAGCCGACTAATACATAAAGAGAAAACATGTACCCGGTTAACCATACCTTGAAGCGTTTTTCATCCAAAGCACCAACTGGCTTCGAAAAATCCCTAAAAGTAGATGACTTGTTGAAATCAAGCTTTTCAGATGTGTAATCAGATAATACCCATGGAAATATAGGATATTGAGTTAAGTCGTTGTAAGATCGTCCAGCAAGGGTGTTAAGAATCATCAGATACTCAAAATTACTGATTTCCCTCCTTATCCATCTTTCCCTGGAATTCTCAGCCATTTCAAGTGCAACTCGCCTGTCGACAAACGAAATGATACTATTTTTGTCTTTTGTACTTCCTTTAGGGAACAAAGCTTCATTCCTGAGAGAAACTAGGAGAGACCCAGCATTTCTAGTGTCCTTTTGGGAGGAGAAGTTCAAAAATATAGGTGCACTTGAATCATCAAAGAAGATCTCGATTGCAGTATACTGTAGCAGGTAACGTGTCCAATGAACTGCTTTTATCTGCAAATATATATGAATGTCGATCAACAATTAAGCAAGGGAGGGCAAGGGAGAAGGAGAGAGATACCTTGGTTATGTTCCACCTTCTGTGATGTTTGATCTTGTTAGATTGGTTTTGCATCAAGGCACCACCAGTTTCAATCATACTGTCTCGGCATCCATCAAGTCTCTCAACTCCCAGTCCGTTCTTGCAGTCTGAATCTTTTTTGTCTGTAAACTTGCTGAAAACAGACGATCCTCCACTTCCTTCAACAAAAAATTCAAAAGAAAAATGCATAACAGTTCGAGTAATATCCAATTGCCCTGCCAGTTTTCTCTTTGGGGTTATAAGAACACAACAAACGGAACATAGCACCTGCAAAATGGGAAAACGGAAATAAACAGTTTTTGGTTACCTTCAGCTGAAAATTACACTAAATATTTAATTACCTTTGTATAATCATTATCTCCACTATTAGGTGATGTTTCTTTCTTATTATGTACAGAAGAGGAATCTGCAGCATCATTTAGGTTCTGGTTCTCTGTGGGATTATTCAGGGAACATTCACTTGCAGCATTGGTGTTTTCCAGTGGTTCATAGCCACTGTCCTCTGTGATCTCTCGCACTCCTGTCAGAAATCGCTTCATTTTCTCAGGAATTTCTGTGCTTACAGAAGGTTGATCAACTGTAGGCATTGAGGTTTCATTCCTTGAGTACAAAGGTTGACATAGACGTTCATCAAATTTGTAATTACGCTTGAGCTTCAACCGGCGTCGCCATTTATCCTCTGTCCTGTCAAGTTTCCAGTGGGTCACAATATTATTTGGAAAAGGGTTAGCAGACCATGGTCCCCTTTCATCCATCAGAGCACGTGAAATATGTATCCACCTATCCTGAAACAAAATACAAGTAGTTAACCCTGACTGTGGTCTCCCTAAGAAGCATTTGCCATATTTAGTAGAATCAAGACAGAATCATTTACCGCGATTATTTGCTTATCCTCATTAAAAGCAAGTCGAGAAGCTGCTTTCCTACTGTCGTCAGCTGACAGGGAGGCAGTGATAGTAAATTGTATCTCATTTTCGATAGTCTGCACTAATTCTGTCTCCTTAGTGAAACGCTCATTAAGCTTAGAATTAATTTCTTGGACTTGTTTTAATCGACCAGCCTGAACAGCTCTCACGTGCTTCACCTCATCAGCAACCTGAAAAGATATAAAGCTGGTCAACTGTTAGAGGACAAAGAACAAAATCAACAGAATAACAAGAAGTGCAAAACTCAGAACAAGCTTTATCAATGAAATAATACATCTTCCTAGCACAAGGAAAAAGGAACAGACCGCGGCAATAACACGATCCTTCTGTATAAATCTAAGAATGGGCCCAGACTCTTTACTGTCATTGATTTCCATGAAATCATCTCTGCCCGAGATATTAGTAACAAACATTGACTTTCCACACATCATAGTTTCAATAATCAAGTGAGACAAAACATGGAAACGTGCACCATCATCAAGCTGTCCGTACTTAGATCTTACAATCAGTAAAGACCTGTACAATGAAAAGATTAGGAGAACACTTTATGATAGCTCAAAGTAATAGAGTGTCGTACATACCATATCAAAAGGTGCAATTTACTTTTTCTTTGGTCATCTTCTGAAATTAGGACAGGAAGCAAAGTCATGAACTGCAGGGCACACTTGGATGCATTTTCGAATCCAGCTTTGCAGAGGTACAGAATCAAAAGGTGGAATAGAAGTTTTGGAAGTATCTCGTCCCTCAACATTGTAGCTTTTTCAACAGATTTGTTCATTTTTGTACCTAATGAATTACTAAAACCACCAGATGCAACAACAGCAGCCCTTTGCCCCAAAGACACGGCTTCAACATTTGGAATGTTTGGCACCAATTTGCTTGGCCCTTCTCTGTTCAAATTACATATAATAAGCCATACCCTGTCAAAAAATCTCCACCAATCGTTGCTAACTTCATCTCCATGAGAAAATTTGCAGTCCCTCCAATGGAATCTGGAAAATGGAAAGTTTGTGAAGGGTGATGCAACTGCCCAGCTACTTTTATAAACTTCACAAAATGCAAAACAAATGAAATGAAAATTTTAAATGGATTATGCATGTACATATGACAAAAGAAGGTTAGCATGTGATCCTGGAAAGCAACATGAAGCCAGGTCATCCTTAAGAAGCATAGCAACTGAAGACATTAGTATGCTTCACTTTTGTATATGTACTGAGTGTCAGTATTGATTATTGAATGTTCAAACAACAATATCGTATGTATACTAGTTCCATATCCTAGTGAACATGTGACTGTCGATTGAAATGTACAACCTCCGTCCTCAAAAGTTTGTCGCTTGTTAGTTCATTTTTGAACTAACAAGCGACAAACATTTGGGGACGGAGGGAGTACATTTTACAATACCAGCAGAGAAAAATGGTATGAAAGTATGTATAGTGGCTGCAAGCATAGAATCCACAAGAGTCATCTAGTGTTCCATATTGCGAGTTGTCCTTGTCCTTAAACCATGATTTTTTTAAATGTCATCTGAATTGAGTTTGCACCAACTTGACAACTTTCAAGGAGTAGTGATTAGGTCACCTATATACTTTTTATTATATTGCCATCCAAATAATCATGGTGGATGGTCTCATTCTTTGTATAGGAAAGGTTTTGGCAAGGTTTATCATCCACAGAAAGTGCAGGTAACAGCTCAAGCATTATCAAAAAGAGGTTGGAGTTCATATCAAATGTAGCTATTACAAAATATTTGAGCAAATGTTTAAAAAAGAACATTTTACATAAGAACCACAGGGAAAAAACAAGTACCTTTCACATGGACCGTTACTCTCAGCATTTAAAATCACATTCATTGCCAACTTAATATCTTCCTCCCATATGTTATCATGTGAAGATTCCTCTGAAAAGTTAGAAGATGGAAACTGCAGAAGAAAGAATCAGATTTACTGCACATGCATTTATAACATGACATTTCCAGTTTGCTTCAAGCATGTTTAGAATCATACCAAAAGCTTCATTCCTATTTGATTTACAAACAACTCATATATAAGCTTCAAAAAATATAGCACATTATCACTGAATGGCTCGGAAAGAAAAATATTTTCTTCCACAGATGTTTGAACCAGTCTCTCTGCAATATCATCAAGTATATCCCGCAGCAAGTAGGAATTTGATAGCTCCCCCTGCAAAATAATGACCGCGAGGGCCATAATGCTGTCAGTGTAAAGAAACATGGGCTAAAAAAATCATATATATAGAATAAATAAAGGATGAGATAAATGCCCGACCTGGTCAGCTTTGAGAAGAAAAAAGTTAGTTGTATGGTAAAGCTGACGCCAGCCACCTCTTACAGAGCGCAGGTAGTAAGAAAGGACCAAAGAATATAAGTTCCTCACAAGAATTAGTTCATCCATCTCCACACTGCCAAACCCACATTGGTTAAGTAATTCGTAGTCCTTAAATACATCAAGCTTTGTGGACATTTCAAGCCAAGAGTTCCAACTGTGCTCCTGACAAAAGTGTTCCAGGATCAATACACAAAGAATGGTGAATATAGACTTACAGAAAGAATAGGTACCATGAAGGCCTCAATGTTTGAAGGGTTGGAATCCAGTAAACCAAGAAGATTGTTTAATATTCTTGTACGTGCTGAATAATCTCGACAAGAATGCACGTATCTAAAAATGCAGACCAAGATCTGAGGAACCGAAAAGTGTGGCAAGCTCGAATGCTCGTAATTGTTATCTTTCGGCATGTCAGATTGGGTACTGTTCTCGAGAACCTGTACAGAGAAAGCAGCAGGTCACCATCATGGTTCAGTGCTCAAAAGGTTGCTAAAAGAGAAACAAAATTAAATGGCAATATGACATGGAGCTGGTAAAATAACCTGTTGTAGGCAGATTCCACCAAGAAGAACATTGAAAAAAGCTGTACATAAGTTTTCCGAGGGCGGAAATTTAAATAGCCTTTCAGATATTGTATAAGAGAACAGTTGAGATGCAACTGGTATTTCTTTTCTTAAGTTTTCAACAATGGGTCTAGACTTCCCTACGAGTAAGGGTAGTAGTTCTGTTCCTTTCTTCTCAGAAGGAATCTCAGCCAAAAGCTTCCCTAAGAGCTGAAGCCCCAACAGTCGGACTGGCTCAAATTCCCTAAAGAAAGAACAAAGGTCAAATACACTACAACCTCACCATCTATATCAAATAAGTATGATTTATGGAGATTTAGTTTCAAATGGTAAACTAGCGACATGATTTGCTAGATAAGCAACTGCACGGAAGAAATAGCTATAGGCTGAAACAATTATGAATATATTACCTCTTAAGAAGATTAATGAAAATGCAACAGCCACCAAGGCAATTTACATTCTCCAAGAAAGATGACAAAAGTGAGCTCTGTGAAAGAGCACGGATGATCATGTTCAGTACATCCTCGACACATGCGATGTCTTGACTCTTCTCGAAAAAGGATACAATTGATCTTATATCATCTGGAGAATTTTTTTCCCTGTCAAATGACACATGTTGTATTGTATTACAAATGCAAGTCTGCAAAAAGGTTAAATAATGCTATAGAATTATGTGCAAGTGTGTAATGATTGGAACCACGTGATGTGCATTAAAATGGACACAATTCCGAGTTATTTGTTATCTAAAAAACTCAACCACCCTAGGAGAAACTAGAGAGCATCTTTATTAAGAAAAAACTAGGGACCCAAACTCATTTCAAAGAAGACTTGAACCTCGGTGGTCAGGGTGTACATCCACGCCCGTAACCAACTGAGCTAGGCTCAGTTCCTATATCTATTATCTAAGGAAACAACCAAAGACAAAAGGGTAAATGGAAAGATAGTAAAAGCATCTCCCAAGCTGTAAGGACTTACTTTAAGCTCATTTCTGCTAAATTCAGGAGGAGAAGCCGAAGTTTGCGAATCTGTTCTGCCTCAGGTCTCTCCCCAATAACTTGTTTAGTAACAGGATGCAGCAAAGGCTTAACATACCTAGAATCTACCAAATCCCCATAATACTGGCAAACAATGTCAATAACCTTAGGAAGTCCACATAGCACAGGTAAAAGCCTTCCATCCATTTTAAAATATTCCATCAAAAACATATAAAGATCTAACTGTACTTCATAACTTGCGTATACCCAAATTTGTGGATTTAAGTAAATTTGTGAAATGGCATCTTTCAGCAGAACTTTTGACATCCCTGGACATGCAAAAAAGGTATTAGCATGCACTTATCACATATATTTTTTTTACACGAGCGCAAACATACACACACACACACACAGAGAGAGAGAGAGAGAGAGAGAGAGAGAGAGATTACCACAGTTCCTTAGAACATTGAACATATACTTCAGTGAGGAAAGTGTTTTGATGTTTAACAGTTGAGGTCTAGCAGATTGAAGCAAGAAGCCTAAAATAGATAACCCTGAAAGAAGGTACATCTGTTGTTGGTTTGAAACATTTCCATCCAGGACGGTTGCAACCAGCTCGATGACCTCAGCTGCCAATTTATCATTGATAAGTATATTGTAAGATTGCACGACATCAGTTGAAGCATCCCAAAATTGTGTGAAGAGTGGAAAAAATACTGAGACACCACCCACACAGTAAATAATATCCTGTGGTAAGTGTCGCGAGCATAACTTTGTTCCCCTCATGATTTTCGCTTCCAATGTACGTTTTTCAGCATCATCAAGAGTAGATGACACACTGAACAAACTCCTGCCATCAGTAGCCTGGGCAGAAGCGGGAATGCAAAATATTAGGTCTTCATGTGAATATGCAACACCGCAGGGACCAAAATATCTCAAGCTTGCGTCTGTTAAGCTACTATATGCTGGCCGGTTGCACCCCAAAGCTTAAACTGATGTGGATGGGTAGACACTTCACTTATACACTCCAACACCCCCCTCCCCCCACGTGGGGTTCCCTCGGCCTCTAACGTGGAAAATAGGAGTGGACTTGCGTCCGCTAGGATTCGAACTCAAGACTTCTGACTCTGATACTATGTTAAGCTACTATACACTGACCGGTTGCACCCAAAAGCTTAAGCTGATAAGAAAGGGTAGACAATTCACTTATACACTCCAACAGCACCCATCCGATCTCACTTGGGTAATCATCCTTAGTTGGTTGTAGTTGGTTGTTATCCAGGAATTTATATTTGGTCCGTTGGGTTTATTGATACGCAAACTCACTTGGGCTTCTGGCCAGATTTTCAACTCTAAAAGCCAAAAGCCGATACAAAAGGCAAACTTTTCAGGCCAGCTTCTCGAGTCGCCGACTACCAGACTACCAGAAAAGTCCAAAATGGAATAGCGTCCAGAAGCACAGTCCAACTTGCTTTTCATGGTTTTTGGAGCATTGATATTTAATTGTCCCTCTCCCCTCCCGCGCATAGGCCTGCTATCGAGTCACCGGGGTACACGAATCTAGCTACCTTAAAATCGAGGATTGGGCTCGCCTTTGATGGCACACCGACATTCCCGACCTGAAGACTGCCTCGTCCGCTGACATCCACATCATCATGCTCGGATTGGATTTCCTCCATCTGCAGTGCTTTTGCACATGTTCCAATTTTACCCCTCACCCCTCTCACCGGTTCGTCACATGTATTTTAGAATTGATGCCACGATTTTATGCTTGACGGAGGATGCTTGGTCATAGTGATAGATTTTTGCTAAATTATTGTAAATTAATGCAAAAAGTTTATTGTCACACTGCATGCTTCGCTTGTGATTCATGAAAAAATCACCGTTTTCATTTTTGGGATGTTGGAGTGCTAATCAGGAGAGTGATTGCAAAGGCATATGCATATCCATTTTTTGGATTTTCCATAGTTATTAAGGCGGTAAGGCGACTCAAGGCGATGGACCCCTTTTTACCTTTTAAGCGATAAGGCGAGGCAACACCTTAGTAAGATACAAAAAAAAAATTGTTGGTTTTTTTATTTTTTTCCCGGTTATCTGGACGAATTGGCCCAATGACTGTGAAACCAGCCCACTACCAGTGGTCCAACGGCGGTCTAGCAACCTCCTAACTCCCACAGTCTAAGCCCGTTAGCCACAACACTGGCCCAACAGCCTCCTGACTCCCAGCCTAAGCCCATTAGGCCAGCAGCAACCGGAGCCTCCGCCTTCCTTCCGTGCGAGCGTCTCCTTCCTCTGCACCTGAGCCACCACCTCCTCTGCTAACGCTGCCGCATCCGCCCGCCAGATCTGCGCGCCTCCTCTGAAACCCGAGCCGTCGCCCCCTCCGCCAGATCTGTGTGCCTCCTCTGCACCTGAGCCGCCGCCTCCCACCGCCAGATTTGCGCGCCGCCGCCTCCTTGCCTCCGCCGCCCCCTGTCTCTACCGCCTTACTGATGCCCAGGACGCCTTACGACGAAAACTAAGGCGCCCAAGACGCCCCAGGCTCCCTGCTCGCCTTACCGCTTAAGCGACTCCTTAATTACAATGATTGCCTCAAATATATTAGAGGGTCAAATACTACTTGCATGCACAATTGCACATACATCTTGTCTTATCATTTCCCCTAGCATTAAACAAATAGCATTAGCACTAAGTAGCCAAGGGCATAGCAGATATTTCACTTCATTCAGCTGAAAAAGCCAACTAGTTGATCATCCAATAGTAGAGCAAGCAAATAGACACAACTTTTACAAAAGCATCTTCTGTAAAAGCAGTCTCTCAAAAGGCAACAGCCAAAAGCAGCTTTTCAAAAAGCTCTAGATCAAACAAACAGGGCCTAAGAATATCCATGTGAGACAACCTCACAAGTCACAACTACAACCACGAAGAGGCCACTGCCCACCTATTCGGCCAGAGTGTTACTTTCTAGGTTAAAAGTTTAACATCATGTATATCAACGAAGAGAGCTCAAACCTGTGCATTGAAACCAAAAATTATCTTTGATGAAATGCCGTCTCTTGCATCAAGAACTGCCCTGTTCAATGAATCATCTCCGTGGAATGAGTACATATAACTTGGTCCAAGAAAATATATGCCCTTTATTTGTTCAGGAGAGAGAGCATCAGAAAACACATAAACTGGACCCATTTGACCTGTAAAGGCAAAAGTTTTTTCGAAACCAATAGAGATAGGTTCTTCACCAACAGGTATCAATTCTGTACCAATGGTACAATGTGTCATCGCTTCATTGAATTTTGCATACCTAAAAATAGCACCAATATATTTCGGTGTTTAAGACAGGCAAAACATCAGAATTACATGCTAAAAAAGTGTCAATAAAAGCTAACAAAATCATAAAGTATACATAAGAAAGGATTATTTTTAATCCAAGTACTAGGTTCATAACTGCCCTCCCTCCTTAATATCAAACATGGTAGTCCCTTATTGAATAGTATTGGTATGGTCATAAATGTGCACGATTACCATCAGTACAACAACTTAAATAGTAACACATTAGTGAAAAAAATTTGGAACCATTTCTTCTCTTTAATGTAGTGAGACATAGCTGTCCTGCATTTGAGAAAAAAGTTTGGAAAACAATATTATGTAAACAACTTTGATGACAAACTTTTAATCATTTCCATGTCACCAAGCTAAGTAGCCCTCAAAGATTCAAATGTTTGATAAAACACATTATAAAACAAGCTAAAGACACTCATTCAGATAGCGATAAATAATAGTACCATGAATGGCACATTAATTTATCAACTGAATTTCAACTGTTGCGCACAAGGTTGAATAATGAATACTGTTGGGAGTCCGATGAAAAATAGCAGTTTATGGTTTGCAATGTTGGTTCAGCTTCACAGTATAGCATAATGCCAAACAAAATTTCAACAAATTAATTCACCAACCAACCAATTTATATGAATCTTTCGACAAAGCAATGCACCAAAACCTAAATCACATACTATAGCCCAAAACAGAAACCACGCCATTTAAAGAAGAATTAGAACTTAAAAGAAAGATTTGCTCACCCACACTTCTCAGACGACACTAGCTCCCCATCTATATAGCATCTCAGCTGGCTTCCTCCCGAAAAAGCCCTCCCAACATTATGAGTAACAGAAAGGAATTTCCACTGCTTTGATGGGAGCTTTAGTGGTAACAGAACACATTGATGTTTTTGATTGATAGACTGCTAAAAACCAGGAGGCAGAGAGTTTAGCTTTGGATCATGAATTAATGATTCCTGGGAAAGTTACAGATTCAATTTGTGCGCAGTAAGATATTTACAACTCCTATTGAAGTCAATTGTCCGGATTTGGGAATGAGAAAACAAAAGGTTACTAAGCTTAGCTTTGTTACATCTCAATACTTTCGGATATAGACACATAGTAAATGTTTGGAAACATATCTAAATAATCAGATGTAACCCACAGAATCATATATAATTGTAAGAGATAATTGAAAAGTTCATTAAATGGTTTGAACCAACTTTATTTGGAATGCCTATAGTAGGCAATGACTATCAGGCTAGTATTGTTGCAGTCAAAGAACTGGGTCAGGTCTGATACGTTGGTCAACAAAATGGGCATTAATAATTTATAGGCCAAAAAAACTACAACTCTATCTACGCAGTAGTTAACAAACTAAACATCACATCATGAGCTCAAAAAAAAAAAACTAAACATCTTAGCATCACAAAATGCAAAACATATAAAGCTAATAAACTAATCTCTCCAATATTTTCTTATTGATATTGCTTACCTCGAAGCAACACCAACAAAAAAGTATTGGAGGCTGTAAGTCACAAATAACTGCACTCTTTGAATGCATGCAATTACCTCATATACTAAAGCACTTTTATTAATTACAGCTGAGCAACCCTTCCCATCTTCGGTGAAAAAGGAGAAAAGGCCCATCATACCGTTGTCTGGGAAATTTTCAACCCTTAACCAGCAGGAAAAAGTTAGCCCCCTATTGTAAGGCCACAAGAAGGGAGATTTTAATTGTATGCCCTGCCACGGAAAAAGAAAGAGTGCCAGTTAGTCATTAATAAAAAATTCGATGATAAAGTGATTCCTAACAAATATATTTAAAAGGAAATGAAAAGAAAACTGAATTTACTGGAAGAATATCAGTACAAAAAACCTTCAAAGATTTATGCATAAAAAAGGTAAAATGAAAGGACACTTTGATGAAATCATGGAAGGAAAAAACGGGAATGTGATATAATGGTGATACTTTCTAAACGTAGAACTCAGGAACGCATTCTGACAAAACCCTAACAACTTCTTTCTTTTAAAGAAAAAAAAATTGTTCAAAAACTACCCAATTTCGACCTACGGAACCACAGTGTGAGAAGTAACTATCTAGTGATATTTTACTATGAATTGCAGCTGGTGAAGTTTTAAATTGCTAAACAAATATAACAGGACGCACAGAATCATGGCCACTGAACTCAAAGAAAGCTTCTGGTCCCTTCTCCTTGAGCATGCGACTGAGACTTGTCAAAAGCAAAGAAGTGTGCTTCTGCTTAGCACCAATCTTCTCACAACGCAAGAGGGCAAATATTCTCCGAATGTCCTTGCCACATATACTATGTGCACCAATTATCTGTATTAACTCTGCGATTTCAATAACTGCATCATCCTTTTCCTCTATTGCAAACCAATCCAGAAGAAAACCTAGTGATCCTGCTCGGAAACAAGATGTTCTATTTGTAATGGATTGCTTGAGCAACTGCTGCAATATGACAAGCCCATAATGCTGAAGTGGTGTGCTGCTCTGCCACACAAAAGTTGTTGATGTCATAACGAAGAAGTGTATAAATGGAGTTATCAGAGGCCGATGTTATCATATGAGAAAGATAGAGAGGACCTTCTGTAAAATATTCAAAAACAATACAACGGCATCTTCATTCTGAAGGAAAAGTAGAGAAAACGTTATGTCAGTTACAATTATAAAAGAACAAAGTGAAAATTAAATGAATCAATAATTGGAAATATTGTGTTACATTTTTCAAATATATGATATGTACTAGCCTTTATTGTTGTCTTCTCATTTAATTCGAACTTTTCATCAACCAGCATGCTGAGCAATGCATCCAAGAGTCTCTCATTTGGCACCCATTTGTAGAAATCCAGCACCAAGCTCTGTAATGTTTGATACCCAGGACCAGCTAGCAATCTAAAGGCATCCTAGACAAAACAAACCAAGATTTTTACCAGTGAATCAGAAGAAGTTATTGCATGAACCATATGCACCAATATGATTATTCGATTACCTTGGATGCATCATTTCCTTTAAGTAACAAAGTCAAAGTCTGAAGGACATTAAGGACCAACCGGTCATCAGTAACCTCATTGAAAGTTCCATTCAACAAAGAGATAATATGCAGAAAGCACCCTTGATCACGGAACACATTTTGATAGTACTAAGCAAAAAAGAGCATACAAGTACATTGTCAGTACATTTAACTGGTAGGGAGCCATACTGTCATTTTACGCTACTATGTACAAAGCCATATATGGAAACCTACCATGCAATCTATCATTATGATATCTCTCATGCTGACCAGCAAATCAATTAATAATTCTGAGTCAACCTTTTCATTTTCCTTTGCTCGTGCAAAGTTGTCTAAATATTTGGAGCACAGCAGCGATTTTGCTGTATGATCTTGCGTGGACGATGAAGGTAACTGGTTGCAGGGAATCATAACCATATTTTAGCTCAAATATAAATAATAAGACTAACAGAAAGAGAATCCAAGATAAATATAATCTTACCCTAAATAAGGCAAGAATTTGCTCAAGCGCATGCTTCCGAAGATTTTCTTCTTGGAACAGCTCGAATAAACACTCTATACAGTCAGCATTGTGCAAAACGAGAATTCTTCCATACCTCGATATAGTGACATATTCCTTAAAGAGGCTCAAAACTAACTGTCTGCATATAAGAGAGTTCTCAGCTCTTCCATCAATATTTTTAATCTGAGAACCATCTCTGCTAATGATAGCATCAGGACAAGGATAGTTCTCGAACTTGTATAGTTCTTGTGTCTGATGGCATGCAACCTTAAGTATTCTAGTAATTATATCCAATGACTTAAATGAAGCTAGGGTTTGTTCTGTGGCAAGTTGTAGAATAACACGGAAGCTTTTAAGAAGAATGCTGACTGCCAAAGGATCAGAGGTGCCATGTTCAAGTGCCTCTAGCAGCGCTGAGCATTCTGGCTACAAAGTATGAACAAGATTTTCAGAACAAACTAAAATAATAAGCACTTCTGCTTATAAAATGAACTAAACATAGAATAAGATAAAAAACATTTTACCATATTATATTTGTTTTCATTTAGTGTAGCAGCAAGTTCCAACAAGGAAATAGCTTCCATTTGAAGAATGTTAACATCAGTACGACATGAGTCAACTGATATTCTGTTATTAACATCACTATTTTGGATCTCTGTAACAACATGAAAATGGGCGTCTTCTGCATATGATCCAAAGTAGAAAAAGTTCTCTGAAAATATCAAGTCCCATAAACCTTCCTCTCGAAAAGCCGTCAGCAGCGCTGGTGTCGAAACAAGAACCCTTCTGAACAAGCGAATCATGTAATATTGAAGGGTTTTTGCGAAATTCCTGGAAAATGAGACAGCATACAGGGTAAAGGTCGTCAAGTAAAAGTTTTAGTTATATTTAGGAATTAAAACTCAGAAAGTAATCCTATTTTGTAGAGTAGTAGCTGGCATCCTATTAGTTTATTGTTGCACAGATGGGTCATAAGGCTGCGTACAAAGGATCCAAAGTGGGTAAGACCCTTCCCCGGACCATGCACAAGCGGGAGCTAGGTGCACCGGGCTGCCCTTTATAATGTTAATGGTCACTAGATCTCTATCAATAACTAACTAATATGTCAAAATTGCCATTGATTAAAAGGATGCTATTTTTGTTGTGGACAAAACATGTGTTAGCTTCACAATAAAATCTTCTGTAGAACAAATTAAAGCATCTTTAATACCATTGAACAAAGCGATGAAGTACTAAAGATAACTATTCTAGTTAAAAGGGAGATTCAAAAACATACAAAGAAGCTCACTTTATATGGTTTGGCAGTTGTGTTTCAGTTGTACAAGCTTTGATGCATAGAAAGACCATCTGAAGAACCCTGATGATCCATCTCACAGATTGCTCACGGTATGCAGATGGGATGGATACTGGATTCTGTCTGACAGAAGTTCCATTGGAACAGTATGTCATATCCTTTGAAGGAAGAACAAAAGTACAGAGTGCATCACTCAACTTTACAGAGTAGTCATTCCATTCAGTCATATCAAGAAAATTAACTGAGCCAGAGATAGAATCTGGTGCAAGTGAAGCCTTGCCATTATCCTTTTGCCAATGGAACTCCTGAATCATAAATGCAGGCCAAGATATGCTGTTTGCAAATTTGTGTACCCGTCCATTTTCACATAAATATTGCAAATTGTTGACGTTGCCAAATCTAAATAGTGGTCAAGGATGCACTAAAAGAATATAAACTATCAGTGTGCTGTATATAAGTCCAAATGCACTACTAAATTCTGTCAAAATCATTGTTAGCCAATAGCTAATCCTTCAGTATGCCTCCATGATATCATGATCATGATCAAGGCTCTTCCTAAATTACAGATCAAAACAGTGCTACGATATGCTAGAACTTGCAAGACATATTGTAAGTGACAACTTGAAGATGGTTTAAAGCAAAGGATACACTGCCTCACTCAGAGTTTGCAAGTATTGTGTCTGGAGGAGAAGTATTTCTCTCCTACAGGGCAACAGCAATGTCAGAATACAAAGTTATAAAATCTGGAAGGTGAATATGAAACCAACCAAGGTACAGGTGAATAGTTATTAATTATTGTGGCAGTAGTAGTTCTAAAACATCAGGGGTCATTTTTATCAAAGGAAAATGCGCGTTACAAAGAATAGTGTATCAGCATGCATTGTATAGCATTCAAAAATGCCTCCTCTCGAGAAACAGAACAGAGTGGTATAATTGTCAGTAACTAAATAATATCAAGTTTGTTCAAAACAAACTAAATAAACATGACCTAAACACTAAGACAATGTATGGTATAAGAGAGTAGCTATCTTAGGAGTGCCAAAATAGTGATGTTCCAATTTTCAGCAGTTCTGCCACATAATTCGACGAAGAAAATGCAAATTTAATTTTGCCAATTAAATAGAAGGACAATCTAGTGCTTCAAAATTGATTTTCAACATGCAAATGTCATGTAAAAATAAGATCAATGAAAGTTATAAATGATGCCAATATATGCACCTTTCATCTCTTGAGATGGACGAATATTTCAAAATTGAAAATTTACTGGACGGAAGTCCTAGCCCATCCAGTAGAATCTCCAGTCCACCAATGCTTCTGAAATGATTCTGTGCGCGGGTACCAGAAATAGTTGAACGCAGAGTACACAAACTGATAAATTGAAGTGACAGATCAGACCACTGCTCTTTCAAATTAAGTTTTTGAATGGCCCTTAAGAGTTCTGCAGTACCATGTTTAGATTTATTAAATAACAAAATGACATAAATTCAAGGATAACCTACATGATTTTTCATTAAAAGAATAGCCTAATTATATCACCTTAAAATTCACTGGAAAACTTGACTTTAAAGTACAGAGTGGTGAATCTTTTTGAGTAAAAATGATTTGATAGTCCAACGAATACAATGGCAGTAGTATAGCTTTGTCAAGAAATTAGTGCCATAATCCCCAATGATGGTTTAAAAACTGAAGTGGGGAACTATACTTATTTCTAAACAACTAAAAGGTAACTTTACCTACTAACCAATATACACCACCAGCTTCCATCACAAGAACAATAGCCTTCTGCTTCCATTGTTGAAGTGTATCAGAAATGTTGCTTTCTGAATTACTTGAAGTGGCGGTGACCGAATGGCCATTTGATTGGATACACTTAGTGGTCTTGACAAAATGGGGAATCCTTGCAAAGGTTAGGTCCGACTTCAAGAAGTTCGAAATTATTGTGGTTATGCATACAAGTACATTTATCATCGTATTAGTACTTTCTACTCCATCTGACGGTCGGTCATCTGCAGCAAGCATATTGTTCAACCTTTTGAGCTGAGAAACTGCAGCTGAATATAGCAAATATAAATGTTAATGAGATTTAATTTATAAAGAAGACTCAAGGAAGAGATGATAAAGTATTTACAGCGGTGTACATGAACAAACAACAAACAACGGCAGTGCAACATAAACAGCATCAACTTGCTCAATCCCACTAAAACAAATAAATAAGGAAACAATATTAATCCACTGTTTTCTACTATAACAACTTGTAAAACCACAAACCCGCAATTACTGCATTGTTCATTAGTACACTTTATGAGAAATGAACAAAAGGTTATAAAAAATATAAAACAAGTAATGCTGAGGAACGACTCAAATGGAGCACCACAAAATTACCAAGGACTCTGTTCAAAAAGAACAGCCACAACTCCCAAATCCTGAAGGATTTAATATGTTGCACTAGGTATCTCTATAGAGGTGTAGAAATGCCAAATGGCAGAAAGAGGTTAATCCAAAACTCTCAAACACGATAACTAGTCTACAACGGGATCCAACCACAAGCCTGTGTAATGCTTTGTGAAATCACAGAGGAAGCACATCTGTGGTGAAAAACAGTGGGAGTACGGAGACTTAGTGCTGCTGCTATGACAGTTCATCCTTTAGGCGGTTTTAGGACCTGTTTATTTCAGTTTTTGCTGGCTTTTCCATTTGAAAAGCCAAAAGCTGAAACAAACAGGGTCCTAAGAAGCTGGCTTTTGAAAAGATGAAAAGCTAGCTTTCAAGAAAATGAATTAAAAGCTGAAAAGCTCACTGATGGCTGCTTTTCTAGCTTTTTGGTGTAGTGAGAAGTTTATATTACAAAAGCCAATAGCAAAACCCAACAGACAAAAGCCAACAACTAGAATTTCAAAAAGCTCAAAAGCTCCACCCAAACTAACAGACCCTAAGCTTGGATGGGGTGAATATACAACAACAACAACAACAACAACAAAGTCTTTTTGTCCCAAGCTAGTTTGGGGTAGGCTAGAGATGAAACTCACAAAAAAAAGGTCAATCAAAAATAAAAAAGAAGAAAACAGAAAAAGAGGAAAACGAAGGGAAAAAGAGGGGGGGGGGGGGCAAAGCTCAAGGTAAAAAAAAGAAGCTAAAAATCAAGATTCTGGCATGTCGATTGATCAAGATTCTGGCGTGTGGGTTGCTAGTTTCCACTCTCTCCTATCTATGGCTAGCTCCTCAACGATATTCCAATTCCACACGTCTCTCTTCACGGCCTCCTCCTATGTCAAGGTTGGTCGTCCTTTGCCTCTCTTCACATTTGCGTAGGAAGTGGCGAGTATGTAAAATCAAAACCAACCCCTAGCTAAGGTAAAGGCACTGTAATCAGACCGTTTTTCTCCTTAACACAATACATGCAGTTCTCCTGCATGTTCGAGAGAGAAAAAATAACTAGTGCAAGACAACAACTGAAACACGTTATATGTGAAGCGTTGAAGGTACATGAGTATGTCTCCAGAAGCCAAGGGGTTGACACCTCTACTCGCTAGTTGCTATTGAAGTGCAAGCTATTATGTTACTTAGATGGGTATTAAAACATGATATCATCCAATTTAAGGCCTTAGTCTTCTAGTAAAGTCAATAGTAGCAAAAACAGAATATGCTTCTAAAACTTTGATTTACTCATAAAAGGACAGGAACAAAATATGTGAACCACAAAAAACATCTCTTATTATTAACACCTGAGGAAACTCCTACCTTTCAGTAAATAAATAACCTTTTGCACGCCACCATAGTAGTTAAATGTTTTACAGTTATGCAAGGAGCGAGTCAGAATTATGAAGCAGTCCAGAACTTGTAATTTTTCTTTGCTTAATCCCAGATTTGTTAGTTGCTCTGAATGATCGCTTGGAGGATATTCTTGATTGCTGCAACCTAATAATGCAATAGCAAGAAGTGTGATCTCAGTGACAACAACAGCTGCCAAAGCAAAATAACCACATTCTATCTGTGTTCATTAAATATCTGACGCTGTTTCATGGACAGAATGGGAAGGTAAGAAATATGGGAACTTAAGACGATCAAAGTAAATTCTCAAACATAAAATTATGGGTTAAATTATAATGGAAGATTGGACGCATATCTCGGATAAACTTTTATCATTGCATAGAGTAAAGCTACTTACTTTCATTGATAGTTGCTGTAATTAGAGAAATCTCTTGAATCAGAATAAGAATAACATCAGGAGGATGCCCACAAGAGCATCCTATAACTGTTTCACTAGATCCTACTTCTTGATCAAATGATGGCTCAACAGGATGTGGTCCCCAGTCTCTAAATGTCTCTGCAAATTGTGAGACAAAAAGTTCCAGGGATCTCTCCTTTTCAACCTGTAAAGTCATTATAATGAAACATAAGAGGCAATGCAACATAAAGTGATACAGCTACAAATAAATATTAGCACAATACAATGATGTTTACTGTTTATGGAACAGCCTGATTATCGCACTTAAGACTTTGAGTCTTTGACCTTTACATTTTTAGAAGAATAAATTGAGAGAGTTATTTGATGCGTAAAGAGGAGTATACATTGCTATAAAGACCCAACTAGTTTCGTTTTGAAGCTGAAGCAGACTTGAAATTTGAGAGCAACATATCTCACTCTGTAAACATTTAACTTTGCGCACACAAGTAAACTATTATCACAGTGAGTGCACAAAATACCGACCAGGTAGTAGTGGCCAATTCTTTTTTAGTTGATAAAATGGTCAGCTCTAATTATCAGGGTTCACTTATTATTTTGAAATATAGTTTTGTACGTTCATACAATTTATTTGTATGGTATCATGCTTGGATGACACTTTATTCAGACATGAGATGGATAAGAATCACGAGAAACAGTAAACTACATGTGGATAATCCTCTTACATTACATCAAGGTATGGAAAGGTATGTAACTACTGCAAGATACTAATTGTAAACACATAACTTTTAAAAGGAAACTAGCAATCTTTCAGAGAGTTACCTTATCATGTGCATTCTCGTACTTTTCCCAAAGTGTCTTTAGGAGGCCTTCCTCCGCGCCATCACTAAAATCAGATATAACATGATGAGGAGAAATATTTGTGCAGCCACATTAATGTAGCACAAAAAACCAGGACGTCCAAAGATGATTTCAATCATGGTCTGTTTGGTTCTCGGATTTGGCATTGTGGAATTGAATTGCGTTTCAAATTCAAATCCACATGGAAATGGACTCAAATTCGATTCAGTTGTTTGGACGGCATCATCAGAGGGAGGGCAACTGCTTGCCTGCTTGCTGCAGGACCGGCCTTCGTGAGCGCGCCTGGCGCAGAAGGTGCTCTCAGGACCAGGCCTCCACGTACTCACTCATTCAATCAAACGGCA
Organism: Tuctoria greenei; assembly: GCA_036927565.1. Taxonomy (NCBI): domain Eukaryota; kingdom Viridiplantae; phylum Streptophyta; class Magnoliopsida; order Poales; family Poaceae; genus Tuctoria; species Tuctoria greenei. The sequence continues at coordinate 1,112,104 of JAYESD010000002.1, read as the reverse complement.
AGCATGCCGGAAGGGGAAGCGGTGGACAATGCCGATAGGCAAGGCGCCATGGAGATTAGGGTTTCCGTACATCGAACTTTAGGGAGGAAGGGGAAGCGGAAGCGGGGGAGAGAGAAGATGTGAGAGAGGGCAAAGGATAGGACGAAAGGGAGAACCGGCTGTCAGCACCTCCCTCGCCGCCCCGCCTCGTCGCTGCTCTCCCGTCCGCGAGAGGAGAGCAGAGTGAGGAGGGAAATGTGAGCAGAGTGAATGAGTGATGCATTGCTCCGCCAAAACGCGTGGAATTGGGCCTCGTTTTTATTCTAATTCGCTGGCATGACGTGCATATCAGGGATTTAGGACACTCATGTTTCATTAACGAGCGTGAAGGTGAGTGCGAGGACGTGATCATCCAACGGCGTACCTGAAGACAACACGGCGTGTGGGCGCGTTGTCGAAGTCATCGTCGGTAGGGAAGGAGCTTTCGGGCGTGGTGGACGCAACAACGCCCGGAGCGGCGGGAGGCGGAGGCGGCGGCGCCTTGCGGAGGAGATCGGCGACGCCACGCACGATGTTCATCGCCTCCGATCCGAGCCTAGCAGCACCGCACCATCGATGCTCACCGCCTAGGTAGTAGGTTGGTCGCCTCTTCGAATGAGAAACCCCGCCTCGATCAATACCTAAGATCCAGATCAAATCCAATCATCCGAAATGTAGCCTCGGATTTGGGGAGAGAAGAGGAACACGATCGCGCTGCATGGAACAGGGGATTCTGCATGTACGATCGCACTGCGTCTCGAGCTCGCTCGCCTATGTTTAGAGCGCGAAATATGCGGAGTGATGGGGACTTGAGGAGTGGTCGCATGCAATGCAACTCGATCGTGGCGGAGAAGATAAGTTTAGGGGGAGGCGCTTTGCAAAAGTGCTAACTGATCCAGCCGCTAACTATTTTGGGAAGTGTTTGCTTCTTCTGGCTTGTACCTAAGATGTCTACGCAATACGTGTACGAAGGCGTAATAAGTGTCCAGTGCTTCTTCATTGTTCTTTTACGGTTTTACGTGTTCAAGTGAGTGCAGGGCTGCAGGCAACATGCACCAACGAAACTTCAAAACGAACATCAAAAGTTTGACTCTTTTGAAAAAAAAAGACATAGAACAGTAGTATATTAATAACTTATCTACCTGTTAATTTGGAATATTTGTTACCGGTTAATTAAAAATGAATTAACTGTTGATAAATATTTCGAACCAGAAGAAAGTATATTCTACAATCCGTTGCGTGTAGCAAAAAAAAACATGTGTGAATATTATCATCATCAATCAGTAGTTTGAGGAAGCAAGAAAGCTTCCCTACAAAGAATTCACAGGAAACGTTTTTTAGCTACTAGCATCTCAAGACAGTCAAAAGAATCGGGGAGCTGCTCAGCAATCTGAACATGCCAATGCATCCTCTTCACTCGTCTTATACTCTTATCCCCAGAAGTTTCAGTCACCCCTTCGTGACAAGAAACAGGGCCAGATCAGAGCTTCGGGTTCAGAGAGGCCTAGTTCTACGTCCTGAAGCCCGGCCACAGAGAAGCGCATTCTTCGGGATGGGGTTCTCATCCCGCCACGAGTTCGCCGGCGAGTAGACCCGGAGGTAGAACTGCTGGCCGAGATATTGCCTGGCCCAGCTCTCCGACCTGACGTTCCACATCCCCACATTGTCCAGTGGCATGTAGATGGCTGTCCATGCCTGTGGGTACACCTGAAAAAGATAGTCCATGCAAGAGGAATAAATTGGTGATTTCTTTTTTTTTTCAGGCAGCCATCAGAACAACTTTCCTCCAAGCATGTGTTTCTTGTAAGAACATGGTGAGAACGTAGCATGGTACTTGCAAATTCAGGAATACGAGTAGACCAAGGTGAACTACAGCGAGCGGTTGCATTATCAATACCTGCAAGGTGTATCTAGCAATGGCGTCTCTAAGGTTGTAACCCTGACGACTTGCTGGTGTCCACTGTCCTCCATCCATCCTATTCATCCAGAAACAAATCACCCTTTTTCAGTCACAGCATATTCACCAGTGAGATGAAACAAGGCAGGTTTTTGCCAGAATAAAAGAAGAAAACGCACCCAACTACCCAGAACGCGTAACCATCAATGTGCCATGACTGCACAAAGTTCTCTGCATTCTGAAATACAATCTCAACGTATTCCCGCATGTTGGCCGCCATGACGGACGTCTGAAGATAGGCACCGCCACCGCTTGGGTTGTCGGGCATGCTGCCCAGTGCAAACACTCCCTGAATGTTGTAAAAATCGGCGACCTTGAGAGGAGTATCAGCAGGGATGAAGGAGACACTGTTTACTGTGTATCTCAGCTTGCCGTTGATAGTGGCCCTTGAATTGGCAAGTCTGATGGTTCTTGTGGTGTTGACAAGACCATAATGGTAAGACCCCTGAGGATTTGGCCTTGGTCCACTCGCTGTTAGGTTCCACCTGTTTAGAGTTTGGCAACAAAACAAAATAAATTCAGGGGGAAATATATATTGTGCTCGAAGTGACTTTGGTTTTCAAGTAGTATTGTAAGCTATGATATTCCAAACGTTACTGAAGTTTCCTTTGAGGCTGCACTCCGGAATGTTCCAACAATAATTGAAAATGAAATGCCACACCATCCTTGAATAGGATTGTTATCCCTATTTGTTGTCAAGTTAAACCAGGCTAGTGTAGGAAGATATAGTTTTCATGACTTCCCCAATTTCTGATGTATTATACTGGATAATGCAAAGATGAAAACTTGGCACATTTATACCCCTCCTAGTGAAATAAATATTATATCATGGTGAACTTACCGAATTGATCTGGCCTGATTCAGAGAATAATCAATCTCAACTGTAGGTGCTGGGGGAAGCGGTACTGTTGCAGCCCCATTTGCATTGCTGTAGTGGAGGATGGCACTGTTGGTGAGCACAGGGGTGGTAAAACGTGTAGAGACAATAATGGAGTAGTCCGCTGGTGGCTGGTCAGCTGTAACGAGGAATGAGTAGGATTGGCCTAGATGGATATCGATGGATGTGTATGTGGTCTGCATGGAATGTGATCCCTCAACCTCAACCAGGACCATGGAGTGGCCTTGTATCCTTATGTTCACTGACGTAGCAATGCCCACGTTTGATACCCGAAAGCGGTATGTTTTTCCTGCAACATTACATGAAGCAATTTACTGAACTCTCTGTATTTACAGATGAAGAGTTTGACAGAATTCAGATTTAAGGAGTTTTACCTTGATCTACCGTGAATCTGTTGCCATTCCAGCCTTGGCCATTAATAAGAAGTCCATCAGGCATCGGTATGTCATTGCCACTGTCCAAAATGCCTTTCAAGTCCTGCAAAAAGTTGCAGTTTCAGTTTTAACAGTGCACCACGATGAACAGCAAAACTGCAATAAAGACACATAAGCATATGGGCATACAGTGTGATTGACTTTGAACCAGTCACCAGTCAATATGGTGAAATCGCCAGCGGGAGGATCAAATGGAACCGGGATCCTCGGTCGGCTAAGAACCCTGATGCCACCGTACCCACCGGCTGCCTTGTGAAATGCAAGGGAAGGAAAGTAGTAGAAGCTGCCGATTTGGTCCTTGAACTGCATGTTGTAAGTGAAGTTGCCACCCGGAGGGATTGGGCAGTTGGTACCAGAGACGCCATCTTGCCATGAGCTCCTCCTCTGCTGAATACCTTGCCTACAAATATATGAGCCGTCAGAATATAGTTACGGGTCTCCATAATCCAAATTGCAACATGAAAATTAACAGTAGTGAACGTCACATGATGTGTTATGTAACCATTGGACTGATGCTGTAGTTAACAATTCGATGGTAGGGTAGCGCACAGGTAATACCGACAAGTATTTGTGTTTTCTTATACAAAAGATTCCTGATCCCAATGTAGTACACTATTGCATCACTTGAGGCAAAAGATAGATCGCACTAATCTGCACATGCTCAATGCTAAAGTACATTAGGACCCGCTGAACTAAGCATTTGCTGAACAGTCGCTCTTTTCATCAAGGATCTGGAAGGCGAAAGCACATGCAAAAAGAAAAAAAGGTGTGACTCTGCATATCGTAACAGTATTGGGTTCCTCGAGCTAGCACCTAAAAAGCGACCGAAACAGCCCACTCTCCCGTGACATCACACAGTAGCACCAAAGTGATCTCTGCAAGACACCTAGCTGATCAAGATCCACAGCTGAGACTACTGTGATCAATGTATTTTAGATATGAACCTATTTGTTGAAACCCTGGCTTGCTATCATGAGTATCCACAGTTTTCCCATTCCCAGCCACGATATATAGCATGTGGGGGAGAGATTGGCACATGTACTACCCATCAATCTCAGAAACAAACATTCCGGGAGAGAACTGGAACTGGAAACAGCCAAGATTGGCCAGACGACATGTTCCCCTGATTCACGTCGTGATCCAGATCATGCTACCAATGCATCCACAAATCCATAATAATATGGACAAAATGGTAAAATGAGCCGACCAGTTCCTTCCCGGAACCAACGAAAGCAACGTTTGAAGGGAGGCATGTCAGGCTTGAACAGGCAAGTTTCTTGGTGGGACAGTAAAAACAGAACAGTAGGAGAAAGTAAGAAAAAAACAATCTACCATGAGAGGAGGAATGGGACCGGCAGGTTGTTGAAGACATTAACGATGATGTTGTCGTTGGTGACGGCGTCGATCTGCGGCCCCGGGAACTGGCCGTTGATCAGGATCCCCTGCATCACACACACGTTCGTTAACAATGACGAACGCAGCTAATAAATCCAGCTTCACTTGTCGCGGCGAAACCAATGGGCAGCACGGAGAGGGAGAAGAACCTCCTGCTTGACGCCGAGAGGGTAGATGTCGCCGAAGGTGACGTTCCAGGTGTAGAACCTGTATGGGTCGTCGCCGCGCACCAGGAGGAGGAGGGAGGACGGCAGCAAGGCGAAGAGGACGAGGAGGAGGCAGAGGCGGAAGGAAGCGGGCCCCGTTCTCGTCATCGTCTCGCACGGACGGACGGATCGCCGGTAGCCGCCTAGCCGGTGCCGCCGCGCTACCGACACTGCACACTCCTCTCTCACTCTCCTCTCTCAGTGAGCAGGATCTCTTTTACCAGTTCACTCTCTTGCAGTCAGCAGCGTCTCTTTTATCAGCTCTCAGTTGGTCGCCTGGACCCGGACGCGGGTGTGGTGTGGAAGCGCCCGGAAGGGGACAAACGATGGACAGCGATGACAGAGGTCGATCTGTGACGACGGGAGTAGTAGAGGGGAGAGGAGAATATAAATGAGCTGCAGTGATGGCGATTGGCTGGTTCGTTTGGGGAATGCAGATGGGGGTGACGCGGTGGTGGATTGGAGCATGTCGTGGAGCAAATGGGGTAGTGGCGGTGAGCTGTCACAGGACGTGGGGTGAAACGGCGGGGCGGGGCATGGCGGGGGCCGGTTCCGCCGCGCAGGGCTGGGGATCCTGCGTGCGTGCCCGCGTCCTCTCCCCCACGCAAAGCCAGCTAGCTGCAATGCAACGCGGTGGAGTGAGGGAGGACGCGGTGGATTCGAGCATGTCTGTCGCGGAGGTGAGCTGGCACGGTCGACCCACCCCCACGTTGGCACGTGCTTACCCGTGTCACCTTCTGCATCCTTCCAAGTACGATCTATCGATGCGATACCTCGCTTTGCTTGTACGTACTACGTACGTGAGCATGGACCAGGGTTGGCTTGGACCTGGAGATGTCGCCGCTTTCTGAAACGGCCGAGGAAGTGGAGTTCAGGTCAGAGCAACTTTGCTCGCCATCTACGAAAAACGCAGGGATTTCATTTCAATGGTTTGTTTTTATTTCCTCGCTATGGACGAAGAAACTCCTTTTATTTTTACCGATAGAAGAAGCCCATTGGACATTATTCTAGGCCCACGGAGCCGAACATCAGGCCCAACGCACTCCCAACCCATTTTATCATGACTTCCGACGGAGACAAGCCGATACAGCCCAACATATGAAGCCCAGTTTGGTCCAGCCCGAAAAAGCCCACGGCGCCGATGATTTCTAGGTTTTCCTCCGTCCTCCGTTTCGCCGCCACGGAGGCTATATATGTACTGGCAGAAGCATTCCTCATCTTCACCGTCTAGGGTTCCAATCACCGGCCGCCGCCGCCGCCGCGTCTCTCGCTTCGCGTCCGCGCATCGATCTGCTGGTTTACCCGTTTCGAATTTGCTCTGTTTGGTTTTATCGTTTCTCTCGTCCTCTCTTGTTCTTGTTGGCGGGAGCACGATTACCGCCGTGCTGGTCGCCTCCTGCAGGAAGGGGATAGATCGACGCGTCAAGAAATCGTTTCAGTTGCCATGGCTTCCGTAGGCATCATGATTGTTGCTTGACCACATCTCCCTGCCAAGCCCATTTTACTTTCTTTTTTACTTCGGTTCAGTACCTCCAATGGCTCCATCCTTTTATCTGCACGGTGCTAACCCCGGGCTCGTCTGATTACTAACCCTTGAAGAAGGAAGCCCCAATGCCTGTGCCAGATCCACCGTGCCATTCAGTGTTGCAGGCTATCACTTCCCTTGTGATTGGTCTGTGTCAAAGTAATGGATACAATCTCACACCCTATTTCTGCCCCCCCCCCTCTTATTTTTGTTCCTTTGACTGACTGATGGCGATGATTTGATCTTACCCGCGCTTCTGATTAACCCGTGAAGCAAAAGGGAAAAATAATGGTTGAATTTCTTGATATGAGCCATTCGGTAGCAATTTCTTTTACCTTTAGGTTAGATCAGGTGATTATTACCCTTTTCAAGTGTGATTTGGCCATGATGATACCCTTCTCAGCTTAATACGCCAGTTCTGCTTCTGAAAATTCGTGAATGATAAAGCTGATTGTTAATCTGAGCCTTGTAGCACCATTTGTATATAGTAGTAATCACTTTAGGATCGCCTGTTTTATCATAGATCTTTCGATTTTATCGAGGCCGCTGATGAATCGCCCAATGTTTTGAGGCTGCAATCGGCTCCAAGTTCCTGCTTTGTCAGGATGAACCTCTTGGAGCTGCTGCACTCGCATGACAGCACCGGGCCATCCTGAGGCTCCAACTTTCTATGCATTTATTACTTTCACAACTAACAGCGCTTGTTCATTGCAACTAGTACTGTACATCCTTAAATTTTTATGCTGGCCGGTGATGAAAACTTCAGTAAAACACCATCTTTCGGGACTGATCGGCCCAACTTGGCCATGCTGCTATTCTGCAATTCTGAGGCCAATCTAGGCTTTTCGTAGTAGTGCTTTTTTACCACTTTTCTGCTCTTTGATTTTATCTTCTGCAATTATTTACAGCAACTGAGCCGAGTTTAACTATCCCTGCGCAAGTTCCTCTGATTTGCGCTGAGGCTGAAAAACTCGGAGAGCGTGTGTTGTCATCAGCTTCGTCTCGTATTTTCTGTGAGATGGGAGTTAAATAACAGCACGAGATTCAATTCACAAAACATTATTTTCTTTGCAGAAAACGTTCTGAAAGTTGGCTTCATTTGATATATCAAGCACGTCCTGCGTGGCGCTGCAGGCTGGTGACTTCCGAGGAACGCGATTCAAACTGAACCGAATCGCTAAACATCATAAAAGAGCAAATTCCAATTGACTTGGAAGATCAAATGGTTAACGCTAATCAATCATTCTTAATGTGCTCACGGACTGATTTGGAATTCAGTTCGAGGACTCCTGCACGTAATTTGAATTAAATAATTAAGATGGATCGTACCTATTTTGAATACAATGTAAATCTAATAATTTTCGAAAGAACCTCCTCGGATCAATACCTGTTGTTTAGCGTACTGACTTGAATGACCCTGAAGTTTCATAGAAATTCGTGATTCAAGTCGGAAGATCAATGTTGTTCAAGGGTCGCTTCCGAGAACAGCTCTGGGGACTCCTGCATGAAGTCGACTTTCGAATGATTTAGTGCAGGATGGACCGTAAGAGCAAGGATAATGGAGTAGCCGGTTGCAGGCTGTAACTCAATGCCATGTCACTTTAGAGTCAACAGTTTAGCCTTCTTATATAATAGACTAGCTATTAGATTGACTGTAAAGTGATTGGAATAAATGCCCTGTTTTGCCTACCCCCAATCGCATGCAGCCACATAGGTAGAGTCACCTCGTAAATGCCGCTGCGCCTGGCTACTATTCTGGAGCCAGCAACTCTCTCTCTCTTCTTTACTCCCTCGTCCACGTAAGCAATATGCTGATGTGGATTCTTTTGAGCCAGCTGACTAGGCTCTATTATACTTGCTCTAACTAATTCGGGTACCATATGAATCGAATACTACAAGTGCAGGGTTTTCGATTCCAAAGTTGTGATGTAATATCGTGTAGCTGATCTGCCTCTTCGGTAAACAGCTCAACATTTGATCGAACTCCTGCAATTCAACTTGGATGGACAAGAAAATTCAGACTGATGGCTGTTGATCGTATTGGTTTAATAAAGGGGCTTTCTTAGATATTATTAGTAGCTAATTATTTATTTTAACCACTAATTTGGTAATTGACCATTAACGGTTTATCAATTACAATTTTTTTATTTGATTTTTTTAAATAATATAATCCTTACAAATTATGGATTAACAATAAACAAAGAAAACTCACCTCCGCTCCGCACTTAGACGTCTGTTCCAGCTCGTCGCGAGCGTCGCTTGACACCGGACGTGGATTCAGGCACGTGAGCAGTGAGCTCTAGCATATCCGTTTATTTGTCGTTTCGGAAATGTTGACTACCACTGGAAAAGGAAAAGAGTTGAGAGGTAGTAGGTTTCGTCCGTTCTCACTGCCTTGCGTTTTTAAAATAAAAATTAGTACGTAGGTTTCTAACATAAAACTAGGATACCTTTTAATTTTCCAGCTTTAGGATTGTTGACCCTCCAAATTGAGATATGAGATTCAATGATACTAAGAGTACATGTGTTCTTTTTTAATAAATCTTACTTCTTCCCGTCTTCAAAAGTTTATCGCTTTGTAGTTCATTTTTGAACTACAAAATGACAACTTTTTTGGAATGGAAGAAGTACAAAAGAAATGCTTACTCTAAATAGTGTGAGTGTGTTCGAGACATGGCCACCTTTGCTTGTGTTTAATGACCCAAGAACAGTTAATATATGTTTGAGAACCTTTTTTCGATTTGAGAATTTTATTAATTTTTTTCTTGTCAATTATAACAAGATGATATCACTTACATAAAAAAATCTCACTCGAAGCCTAAAATAAGAGAAATATATATATATATAAAGAAAACATGCAAAAATTTTAACGATAATCAATTTGAAGGCTATATCGTCACTGACCGAGAGAAAATATTATTGATTACCTGTTCCAACTGCATGCAGGATGCCAAAACCATAGTCTGGGAAGTATGCTCTGAAGCACAGCCAAGAGTTGTAATTTCGATGGAGGTCTTTTGGTAGCTGGAAGGTTTATGTAATCAAAACCATACATTCAAAATCAAATGCTTGAAAAAACTTGAGGTTATCTGTCGAATTATTCATACATGGTTTTTATTTCAAGGTGTACCTTTGCAGCAAAGTGGATTAAATTGAGTTTTCTGTTGACATGCAAATACATGATGAGCTTGACTTTTTTTAGATAACTGATGAGGGGAGGTTGGGAAAGGACGATAAGGTTACGGGTCCAACTGTGCCAAGTAATGCAGCCGCTGCTCATCGGCCATGAAAACTCGCGCATGAACTGAAGCCAAATCTCAGTGGCGTGGCATTGAAAGAGCAGTAGCGTAGCATCGGCCGCGAGTCTGAAGTTGAGCAACACGGGCGGTGGTAACCCGGCAGTAACGGGGACGTTCGTGGCGGCCCCGTTCCGCTGCCACCGGCGCCACACGCCAAGACGGCCGGCAAGAACGCCGCGGCCGCGTCACGGAGGCGCGAACCGTCCCCGCTTAGCGAATTAACAATGCTCCCTCCAAATTAAGCAGCGACGACCTGGCATTCTGTCTCGGAATTTTCTGAACCCGACGACGCCTCCACTTCACCGCTGCAATATCCAAGCGTCCAGCCGAGCAAATCCAGCAGGAACACGCAAGGTATCCACTATTAAATTGACAGTTACCGCCGCTTCCGTCCGTCTACTCACTGCAACACCCAAGCAAAGCTCGCGGTGGTGGGTGTACCCTGCACTGCCGTGTCGGTGGACTCCTCACGCCGCCCCGCCCCGCCATGCCCACATGGGTCGCGTGGGGGAAGGTGGACGAACGCGGATTAAAAGAATCAAGGACCGACCCGCCCGTCTCTGTCCTCGCTCCTCCTCCACCTCCATACATGTGCCTCCTCTGCACCTTGCGGGAGGTGAGAGGAGGAGGAGGACGAGGACGAGGTAGGTGGTGAATTGGTGCTGGTGTGGCTGGCGGCAGCCATGAGTTGGAGGAGGGGAGGCGGTGGCTTGGACGCGGGCGTGGGCCGGAGGTGGGTGCTGCTGCTCTGCGTCGGCAGCTTCTGCCTCGGCCTGCTCTTCACCGGCAGGTAATTGCTTGCTCGACGGGAGTTCGACTGCGTTAGCTCGTCAGCTTCAAGTCGAGATTTTGTAGCTCATGCTGCAGGGTACTTATACGTTTCTTGTCTGGGACGGATGCGGCGCCGGCAAGATCTGTGTTTGAATTTCCGGGGAGGGGGTGTAGGCGATTGGATTGGACTACATTGTGTTTCTAATTCGCGTGTATGATGATCGATTGAACTGGTGGGGTGTTCAAGGCCTCATGACCAGTGACTTTCCCAGTGTTCTATGTTTGGGCCATCTGTTAATCCATTGGGGCCGATTGCTAATGACGCTGCACGCCTGCATTTTTGCCATAGAATCGTTCATATGTGTTCTAAATAGGTTAAGTTCTCCTAACTGCGGTCTCCGGGACTAGCTCCTCGATTAATATTCGAGGTTTACTTATTGCACACTACATCACAACTTTAAGCCTATGAAGTCTCATGTCAGCAAAAAGTTTATCAGTAATTTCGCCCAATGTATGTGCATTACTTGATCCTGATCGTTTTTACCCAGGACATGGACATTACCCGAGGCAAATGAGTTACCTATACCAAATGCAAAAAGACAGAAAGTGGCTCAGCTTACTGCCGGTGACTGTAATCTAGCTAAAGTATTTTTCTTTCTTGCCTAAGTAAATTCCTGAAAGTATTTTTTTTTTTCAAATGCAAAATATGGATTGACGACTCTTGTTGTGCTCAAAAAAATTACCTAGGATCAGTATTTGTGGCCTTGATATTGCGCAACAAGGCAACAATCGACCATGCTGAAAATTTTATGCCTCTGTGTTGCCAGGTTCAAAGAAAACACGATTACAGTGAAATACTACAGATGTCAGATACTAACCATGGTGTACAGTATGTGTTGTTTTTTGTCTTGTTGATTTTATTCAAGAAATTTTCAAGGGAGATATTTTATATGTAACTGGAGTTGAACTGGCTTCTTTGCAGGACATTGGATAAGACAATAGCAAACTTGGAGACAGAACTCTCAGCTGCAAAAACACTACAGGAATCTTTTCTCAATGGTTCTCCAGTTTCAGAAGAGTACAAGAGTTCGGAGTCCACCAGAAGGCAGAAGTACCTTATGGTGATAGGCATCAATACTGCTTTTAGCAGCCGTAAAAGAAGGGATTCTATCCGCAACACCTGGATGCCTCAAGGTTCTTCACACTGAATATCCTTATAGTGCCTCATGAAGCATTTCGAGAATATGAAATATTAACGATAAAATAACAATAAAAACAGGGGAGAAGAGGAGAAAACTGGAGGAAGAGAAGGGAATCATAATTCGTTTTGTTATTGGTCACAGGTGTGTACCTCTCTTTTTTATGTACAGATTTATTGGCAACACAAGAAAGTGATCCGTAGTTATGTTTTCTTGCAGTGCTATATCAGGTGGAATTGTGGATAGAGCAATTGAAGCAGAGGATAGAAAACATGGAGACTTCATGAGGCTGGTAAGATTCTCTTTCCCTTCTGTAGAAAGTGATCCGTAGGTATGTTTACTTGCATGTCTTTCACTTTGCCTAATTATTGTCATTTGACCTTTTAATGTAGGATCATGTTGAAGGATACCTTGAATTGTCAGGGAAAACTAAGACATACTTTGCTACAGCTGTTGCTTTATGGGATGCTAATTTCTATGTGAAGGTTGATGACGATGTACATGTGAATATAGGTAAATTCGAACCTTGATCCACTGCCTTTTTTCATTCTTAAGTTTCGAGCAGTGTAAACATAGGTGTATTTTTATCATGTTGATTCAAATGTTTTTTAAGATCATTATTGTTGTCCTGTTTATACTTGAATGTATTTTTTTCACCAAAAGTTTCAAGATATTTCCAAGGTGTCAAGCACTTGTATGCTGATGTTAACTGTAGTGTTCCTCTACTCTATTGAATCGAATGGAACTAAGAAAAGTTTGTCAAGCATTAGCAGTTAGTGCATCCAAGGCTCACGGTCCCATCAATTACATTGTGTGTTGACAAACGCTCAATTCCTAACATGAATCTTTTTACACGTGCAGCAACACTTGGAAACATCTTATCTAAACATGTTTCCAAGCCAAGAGTATACATTGGATGCATGAAGTCTGGTCCTGTCCTATCTGACAAGTAAAGAAAGTACTCAATTTGATTCATTATTTCTGCCTCATGGTTTTGCTAGTCGTTTCATGAAATTGCTACTGTGCAGGGATGTCAGGTACTATGAACCCGAGCACTGGAAATTTGGGGATGCAAATAACAAATATTTTCGACATGCTACCGGTCAACTATACGCTATTTCAAAAGATTTGGCAGCATACATATCTATAAACAAGTGAGGCACCACCTGATCTAGTTGTTTCAGTAGATACCATCTCTGTAATACTATTTCATGCCAGATAAGTAACCTCATTTATGCTAATGCAATTACACAGGCATGTTCTGCACAAGTACATTAACGAAGATGTTTCTTTGGGAGCTTGGTTAATAGGATTAGATGTTGAGCATATTGATGACCGCAGACTATGCTGTGGTACCCCACCTGGTGAGCTTCTGTTTCTCTGTTTCAGTATGAGTTTGGACTTATTGTCCAACTTGAGGATTCACCTTGGTCTTGAAAAGCTATATTTGAAAATGATTAGAAAGGAAAAAATATTCCTTATACATATCGTTGTTCATAGTGGATTACCTGTTGATCACAGATTGTGAATGGAAAGCTCAGGCAGGGAACACCTGCGCGGCATCGTTCGACTGGAAATGCAGTGGCATCTGCAACTCCGTGCAGAACATCTGGGGAGTTCATAACAAGTGTGCAGAAGGTGAAAAAGCATTGTTGACTGCTGCTTTCTAGTCGAAGCTGGAAGGCCGCAAGAGCTATCGACACGACACGAGTAGGTGGTGCTCTGTTATACGTATATTAGGTGTATATTTTGCAGAAAATGTCTTGTTCCTGGTTCATATGTAGGCCTGTAACTAGGTAGCTACGGTTCATGATTGGGCAACGCCACTGAAGCAGATCGCGGTTTTACTCAGCGTCTGCTGGTGCCAATCAGGGTTTCGAGGGGTATACGACTGATTCAGTCTTTGACCTATTGGGGTGATCATTTTTGTATGGATGAAGCTAATAAAATTTTAAAAAACTCAATTGTATCATGTGTACTAAATTATTCTTGGTTCTGTTGCATTTCTCTTGTGATCTCGTTTGCTTGGGAGTGTACCCTGAATTCATATCCTGCTGCCGGCGACGTCGATGGACATTGTTTCCGGTATAATTCATAGTCGGCAACAATTGTTGTGCAATCTAGCATTTGATGCAATCATGCATTTACAGTCTTTGAATTCTTATTTTACAATAATTGTATTTTTGCACATAAATCACTAGATCTGTTCACAAGCTGGTGGAAGAATTTATGTGCAGTTACCATAGAATGAGAATCCGAGAGTTGAGTGCGCATGATTGCACAATTGCACGAGATGTTAAATTGCACAAGAGTAGGTGTCTTCATAGTCTCTCTGTTTTAAAAAGTTTATCGTTTTGTAGTTTATTTTACTTTTTGGACGGAGAGGGTACTCCTTTTATTTTCAAATATTTGTCACATTTTAGTGTTTTTTAACTAAACAGTGCTAAATATTTGGGTACGGAGAGTACACTGTACACTGGGGTCGGCACGGCGTGCGCGCGAATCTGAAGAAAGCAAAAGGAACGCTGCAGGCAGCGGCCCTACCTGTCGGCCACAAGCCAATTGTCACGCCCGGTCATCGTAAAGATGAACAGACGCTAATCACATGTACGCCAGGATCAGTTGAATCGTACATGCGTTGACGAAAGTGAAATACCATTACATTGCCATGTTCGATTACATAAATAGTCTTACAGAACGACCCGAAGGTCTACAAATACACCCCACAAATATTTACAACACTAAACAGTTCAACACTACAGAAAGCAAGATAGATAAGCGGGCTTCGTCTCCACAGGCAGCCGTTGCGCGTGAGGTCGCCAGCCTAGACCAAGTCCTCCGGGTTGACGTAGAAGTCCTCCGGTGCAGCTTCTTCTTCTTCATACTCTAAAGGAGAATTAAACGCTTGAGTACATAGAGTACTCAGCAAGTGCGGGAAGAGAATGACATGATTGGCTAGAGCAAGGAAAGGCCAATTATGGCTTAGCACTATGCTTAGAACCTATCCTTAGCCTCCAATTATCACTATCATAATTCATTAAATAATCCACACATGATTAATGATAATGAAAGTACTTGAATCATAATGAATCACCATTTCCCCAACCATAGGCTAATTATGAACTGGCCCCAAGCCGCTCTTGTCCGTGAGCACGGCTGTCATGACAGTTTTACCAAATCTCTGCAGAGAGTGTACCCTTTCCCCACAAGCAGTGATTTCATCCCCTGTTGCCAGGTGGACTAAGTGAACCTCCCTGATTGCCCGTGGTAGCTAACCACATTACACACTTCCTTTGGTGTGAGGCCAGGAGATCACAACATGGTCTTTACAAAGGTACTCCCGATTAGTGCTAGCCCTCTAAGGTTTCCACCACTGGGGATTCTCGGAGTAACCCTCCGCCCCAGAGCCCCCTCTTGAGCCTTGCGGTTCCAAGAGCAGATCACCCGCCTCATTCCCCGCACCATCCAGCCACTAGCAGTTCATCGGGAGAAACCTAATTAATTGACCAAGCTGCCCCATCTCAGTCTCGTGGTGGTACTATAAAGCTTAGTGGCTTCCTCCATAAACCGGTCCTTAGAATCCGGTGGTAACAAGCCCCAGTCCCGGGTCTCGTGCACAATGCACCAAACCAAAACTAACCAACCACCAGATTCCTATCCACTAACATTATGTAAATTCATCACCAAATTAAAGTAATCATAAGGTTGAGCATAGAACATTTGTATGTAATCCCATTCCCAACATCTAAGCATGGCTAAGCATAAATAAAGCCTATCTACTACCCAACCCATTTCAGGTAACAAGGAATGGTAAGGAACAGGGCATGTAAACATGAAGTAGGACCTCAATTTTAATTAGCATGCAACTAGCTAATTCCCTAAAATAGGTACAAGATGGTCAAGGGCACTTGCCTTCGTTGGAGACTTGAGAATTGACGAAGTCTTGGTCTTGGAAGTTGAGGTTAGGGTCGTAGAACGACTCTAGATATATTCCCAAGCAATGGCAAGAATAGAATAAGGCTAAATAAGTAAAGGCACGCAAAACAATGCATTCACACATACACATAAGCACAAAATCCTACACTAATGCGTCCCTACGAGGTATTTATCACTTAACATGGCCAAAGTATGCATTTTATATTTTTCCTACAATTTTGGGATTTTATTATAGCCTAAAACCAATTTTATTGAATTTTCTATAGCAAAAATTTATTTTAAAACATTTATAATAATTAATCCAGGGACCAAATATATTTTATATGAATTCTACAATTAATTCACAGCATAAAATAGTTTATAACAATTTTTCATAACATCCCTACATTTATTTACCATTTTTATCTAATTTCTATACCTCAAATACAATTAAAAACCCTATTCAGCAAATAAATAAAAGTCCAGGGGCTAAATAAATAGTTTTCTAAACTGTACAGGGTCTAAATACATAATTCTACCAAAATACAGGGGTTAGAATGCTTAATTAAATGATTAAAACCAATTTTTAGGGTTCCAGGGGCTAGTCTGTGATTTCTGGGGGCTAGATTCGAATTACCGAGAAGCACAGGGGGTAGCTAGTGAAATTCCAGGGGCTCCGGTGCAAATGCGCAGGCGGGAAAGGAGATTCAAATGTGAGCCGTTGGATTCTAAATGGACGCGCGAGATTTAAAACGGCCGAACCGTTACGGCCTTCTAATCTCAGCCGTCGGCCTCAACCCAACGCCCGGGATGTGGCCACGTCGCCTCTGGCGACGCCGGCCACGCGCGCGCGGCGGCGCACGGCACCCGCGGCGGCGATGCTCGCCGGCGTTGGCCAAAATGGCCAAAACGCCGCTAATTCCACACGCGCTTTACACTAAACGGAAGAGGGGAAGGTAAGGAACTCACCTCGGGGAGTTTCACTGCGCGAAAACGGTCGGAGGGTGGTTGACGTCGAGGAGTGGCGGCAACCGGCGTTGGCAACCTTCGGACCTGGCAAAACCCCGGTAGATTCTCCGCACCAACTTGCCCGACGAGCTCCTGGCGACAAGGCGATGCGGTTAGAGGAGGAGGGAGCAAGGATGAGGCACTGGATCGACGGGAACGCGTGAAACGTACCAAGAATGGTGGTTGGCTAGGGTTCGGGCGCGCAGAAGGGTAGAGAGAGGGGGAAGGCGAAGTTTTATAGAGGGGAAATGGGCGTCTACTGCAGGCGAGCGCGAATGGCAGTTTCTCGGGGTAGATCGGCGCGGGATGGAGCAGTTAGAGGGAGGAGTGGCGCGGCGTGGGCGCGGGAAGGAGAGAGGGAGGCGGTTGCGCCGCGAGGAAGAAGGGGAGCGGGGAAAAGCAGCGCCGACAGGTGGGGCCGCTCGGCAGAGAGAGAAAGGAAGAGGGAGGATGCAGTGGGCTGGTGGGAGAGGGAAGGGAATTGGGCCAGGGAGGAGAAATCGGCCCAACAGGGGGGTTTAATTCCTTTTTCTTTTTCTTTTTCACTTTCTCTTCTTTTGATTTGAATACAATTCAAATTTAAACGTTTGCTACTCGATTGAACATCAAAATTCATCCAAAAATGCATGCTACAATGATCAAGGGTTTGAGCGAATTTTTGTACAAGAAATATGGATGTTACAACTCTACCCCCCTTAAAAGGAATCTCGCCCTCGAGATTCGGACGCTCTAAGAGAATAGATGAGGGAAATCCGCCTTGAGAGCTTCTTCTCTTTCCCATGTTGCTTCTGCCTCAGAGTGATGCTTCCATTGCACTTTACACATGCGAATGACTTTGTTTCTTGTGATCTTTTCCAGTGTCTCAAGTATCTTGACAGGCTGCTCCACATAAGACAAATCTTCTTGGACATCCACTGCTTCCATTGGCAATTGCTCTTCAGGCACCCTTAGGCACTTCTTAAGTTGCGACACATGGAACACATTGTGCACATCTGCCATGTATGGCGGAAGCTCAAGTTGATAAGCCACTTCACCACGTCGTTCCAATATCTTGAACGGACCAATGTATCGGGGTGACAACTTGCCTCTTACTTTGAACCTTCTCAATCCTCTCATAGGTGACACCTTCAAGTATACATAGTCACCAACTTCAAATGTGAGATCGCGTCTTCGTGTATCCGCGTAACTCTTCTGTCTTGTTTGAGCTGCTTTTAGATTCTTCCGAATTTCTTGTACTTGTCTTTCAGCCTCTTGTAATACGTCAGGCCCAAAGACTTGACTTTCCCCAGTTTGATTCCAAAACAACGGTGTCCTACATTTTCGCCCATACAATGCTTCAAAAGGAGACATCTTCAAACTGGCTTGATAACTGTTGTTGTAAGAAAATTCGGCATATGGCAGATTCTTGTCCCAACTCTTGCTATTCTTTAAAGCACACGCTCTCAACATGTCTTCTAATATCTGGTTGGTGCGTTCTGTCTGACCATCAGTTTGAGGATGATACGCCGAACTGAAATTTAGACGGGTATCCATTGATTCATGCAACTTCTGCCAGAATCTTGAGGTGAATTGAGTGCCTCTGTCTGAGATGATCTTCTTAGGAACTCCATGTAAGCATACAATCCTGGAGATGTACAGTTCCGCCAACTTGGGGCCGTTGTAGGTCTCTTTCATAGGAATAAAGTGAGCCACTTTAGTTAGACGGTCCACAATAATCCATATAGAATCATATCCAGACTGTGTTCTTGGTAGTCCCACAATGAAGTCCATACTAATTTCTTCCCACTTCCATTCTGGCACTTTGATTGGTTGCAATAACCCTGCTGGTCTTTGATGTTCCGCCTTAATCAATTGACATGTATCACATATGGCCACATATTCGGCTACATCCCGTTTCATTCCATGCCACCAATATCGATCTTTAAGGTCTTGATACATCTTTGTGCTTCCGGGATGAATGGAGTATGATGAGTCATGAGCTTCTCTTAATATCAACTCTTTAATCTTCTTGACATCTGGAACACAAATCCGCTTTCCAAGCCATAAGGTTCCTTGTTCATCCTCTCTAAAGTTCGGAGCTTTCCCTTTCTTCATCAACTGTTTGATCTCCTTGACCTTCTCATCATTCTTCTGCCCTTCTCGTATGTCACGCTCAAGGGTTGAGTCCACTTCCATAGCAACTGCTTCAGTGCTAGACACTAGACATAGATTTAACCTTGCAAACTCTTCACATAGCTGGGGTTGAAGAGCTTGGACTGACAAGTTATTGCTTTGTCCCTTCCTGCTTAGAGCATCCGCGACCACATTAGCCTTGCCCGGATGATAGTTGATTCCCACATCAAAATCATTGATTAATTCCAACCAACGACGTTGCCTGAGGTTAAGATCCGACTGTGTAAATATGTACTTCAAGCTCTTGTGATCTGTATATATCTCCGTCCTTTTTCCCATCAAGTAGTGTCTCCATATCTTCAAAGCATGAACAACAGCTGCCAATTCTAAGTCATGTGTTGGATAGTTCCTCTCATGTTTCCGAAGCTGTCTCGAAGCGTAAGCTACAACATGTCCTCCTTGCATTAAGACACATCCTAAACCATGACCAGATGCATCACAATAGACCACAAACTCCTTTTGCATATCAAGCATCACCAATACCGGCGCACTGGTCAACCTCTTCTTCAATTCGGTGAAGCTCACTTCACATTCGGGGGTCCACTTGAAAGCAACTCCTTTCTCAAGCAACTTGGTTAGTGGTCGAGAGATCTTTGAAAATCCCTCGATGAATCGACGGTAATAACCAGCCATACCTAAGAATCTTCTTATATCATGTACACTCTCAGGTGTTTCCCACTTAAGGACATCGGCCACTTTGCCTGGATCCACTGCTATACCTCCTTCGGATATAACATGTCCCAAAAAGGATACCTCCTTTAGCCAAAACTCACACTTGCTAAGTTTGGCATACAGTTGATGTTGGCGAAGCTTCTGTAGGGCCATCCTGAGGTGCTCCTCGTGCTCTTCTTCCGTCTTGGAGTAGATAAGTATGTCATCGATGAATACCACTACGAACTTGTCCAAGTACTCCATGAAAACCTTGTTCATAAGATACATAAAATACGCCGGAGCATTGGTCAATCCAAATGACATGACTGTATACTCATACAATCCATACCGAGAGACAAATGCCGTCTTGGGAATATCCGACGGTCTAATCTTCAATTGATGGTAGCCCGAACGAAGATCAATCTTGGAAAACACACATGCTCCTCTTAACTGATCAAATAAATCTTCAATCCTTGGTAGTGGGTATTTGTTCTTGATTGTTACCTCATTTAGAGCACGATAGTCCACACACAACCTTTGAGTTCCATCCTTCTTAGGTACAAATATGACTGGTGCTCCCCAAGGCGATGAGCTAGGGCGAATATATCCTTTTGCCAATAACTCCTCAATATGATCCTTTAGTTCAGCTAATTGTTTAGCATCCATTCTATATGGCCTCTTATATATTGGGGCCGTTCCAGGCACTAATTCAATGATAAATTCAATCTCTCGATCAGGGGGCATACCTGGCAAGTCATCTGGGAATACATCCGGAAATTCTTTCACAACCATGATGTCTTTGGTACTCTCAAGATGGTTGAGTTGCACTACTGCTTCTTGTGTCTGATCTGGCTTGAATTCCACTGTGGTGCCATCCGGGTGTGTTAAGCAGACTGTTCTAGTTGCACAATGAATTACTCCTTGATTCTTTGTCAACCAGTCCATTCCCAGAATGATATCTAATCCTTGTGAGTCCAACACTATTAGGTTGGCCCAAAAGACTACCCCCCTTATGTTTATACTCACTTTTCGGCATAGATGCCTTGTCACCATCTCTCCTCCAGGAGAGTTTATCAATAATGGCCCATTCAAGAATGTAACTACCATGTCATGCTTCTTTATGAAATCCTTGGATATGAATGAATGTGTAGCACCCGAATCAAACAATATGGTGGCGGGGTGGGAGTTGACAGAGAACGTACCGATCACCACATCAGGTGCCTCCTGTGCTTGCTCCAGAGTCACATGGTTGACACGGCCAGTTGGGTTTTGCTGCTTCTTTGGACAACTGCTGGCATAGTGTCCCCATTCTCCGCACTTGTAGCATTGTACTCCTGCAGCATTATTCGGACCCTTGTTGCCTCCTGACTGGTTTCTTGGGGGTTGGCCACTTGGACGGTTAGCTGGGGCTGAAGGGCGGGGTGGCTGCATCTGCTGTCGTGGGGGTTGCATTGGCTGGCGTGGTGGCTGCTGCTGCTGCTGCTGGCGCGTTGGCTGGTTGTAGGGAGTGGGTGGCCTGTAGCTGGAGTTGGGAAACCTCTGTCCCGAGTAGTTCATGGGACGAGTCATGTGAGTTGTAGGTGGAGGGTTGAGACGGGGGCGTACATTGCTGCTGGAGGCATGTGCTGCTAAAGTCAACTTCCTCTTTCTTTCGTCATCTTCCAGTTCCTTCTTAGTCCTTTCCACTTCAAAAGCTTTGTCCACTAACTTCTGGAAGTCGCCGTAGTCGCTGGAAGACATAGCAAACTTTAACTCTTTGTCCAGCCCGTTCTTGAAGCGGAATTGCTTCTTGGCGTCGGTGTCCACGTCTGTTGGGGCATAGCGGGATAGCTGGGTGAAGGCATTCAGGTAGGCCCTCACAGTCATACGGCCTTGCTTTAGCATCAGGAACTCTTCACGCCTGGCTTGTATCTCTCCTTCAGGTACGAAGTGATTGCGGAAGTTGGTTCGGAATTCTTCCCATGTAATATTTTCCGGGTCCCGGTGGGCTTCGGTGAAGGCGGTCCACCAGTCAGCTGCTGGTCCTTGAAGTTGATGGGAGGCTAGTAGCACTTTCTCCCTTCCTTCACAGTGGATGAGCCTCAGCTTGCTATCAATGGTACGAAGCCAATCATCGGCGTCCATGGGTTCGGTAACGGTGGCAAAAGTGGGTGGATGGGTGTTCAGTAAGTCCCTAAGGAAGGACCTAGGTGGAAAAGGTGGTGGTGGCGGAAGGTTGTAGTTTGGTGGTGGTGGGGGTGGGGCTTGTTGCAGGTTGGTGACAATCTGGGTGAGGTTGTTGAGTAGTTGAGTCTGAAGAGCCATCATCTGTTGCATCTGTTGAGAGGCTGGGGCTCCTCGAGCACCCCTTGCATTCCATCCAGGGACACCTCCAAGTTCCTCATCCAGAGGTGGGTTACCACGACCACGGCCTCTACCTCTACCTCGTCCAGCCATCTGTGATAGAGAAGTTCATTGAGGTCTTAGAATAATAGATGAGATAAGAAAGGATATGCTAGGGTAACACGGTCCCCACTATATGCATCAAGGGTAATAGACATAAAGCAAGTTCATTAATCAACTAGTGTGGAGGTGGACAAGATGCCTAAGCATTCCACCACTCACACGACACATAAACACTACTAAAGACATGGATGTAGACAGGATGCCGAAGCATTCCACAACTCATGTCGCAACCAACACACACAACATAAAGCAAACTACTAGCATAACAACATAAAAGGCACAACTCAAGACTAGGGAGGGCGTAGCTACACGCTCCTACAAACTAAGGATAACTGTCCTGAGTCGTCCAACGGGGAAACGAGTCCACTCCTACTCGTCGGAGTCCTCCTCAACCTCCATCTCCGGGTCTTCTTCTTCTGAGTCTTCTCTTGAGTTCTCGGGGGAGTTCATGCGGCGATCCGGAGAGTTCGGGTCCCAAGGCTCCACGTCCGAAGCGTACTGCTGAGAGTTAGGATCAACTCCAGTGATCCTCGTGTAGCGTCGTCGAAGTCGCTCGTAGCGGTCGACCAGGTCCCTGCTGTCCTGCAGCTCCTGCTGACAACGCTGGAGTCGCGAAGACAACTCCACAACGTCGTCCACCAGCCTCTCGCACTGGGGGTGAGTCAAGCGTCCCTCGACGTCACGTCCAGTGAAGGCGGCTGTGCCACTAGGGCGCTGAGGGGTGTACGCGTGCTCCGTGCACCCAAGAAGGAACCTGTGGGCGTGGCTCCAGTAGGTGGTCGCCTCCCACGTGGCGTCCTCCTCAGCTGCACGCTGGGAGCTCCTCCAGGCCGGAGAGAAGTGCGAGTGCAGCAACTCCGAGTCGTAGTAGACGGCCAGCTGAGAAGTCCACTCCAGCTCACCAGTATAGGGTGCAAAGACCCTAGTGGTGTGGTAGACTAAGCGGACACGGTACTCACGGTACCCCGCAGCTCGAAGAAGAGAACGAAGACGGACGCGCATCCTCGAAGCAGCACTCCCGTTGGAGAGCAGTGTCGTCTCCCTCCGGGGTGTGTGAGGTGCGGAGCGGCTGGCTAGGGCGTGCTGAGGAACACGACCTCCAGTCGACTTACGGGCCGTCTGCTTGGTCCGCGCCATCTACAAACATTTGAAAAGAAGAGAGTGAGATTAATATTTAATAAATCAAGTTAGAATAAAAACAATAAGCAAAGCAAGGTAAGAAGCACAAGGGTTGAGATGGAGAGCACAAAGTTTTGGAAATACTATTTCATATGAAAATAGTATAGTCCTTAATTTTCGGCCATTTCTAACTAGGCTTGCGTCCTACGGGCAACACGGCTCTGATACCACTTTGTCACGCCCGGTCATCGTAAAGATGAACAGACGCTAATCACATGTACGCCAGGATCAGTTGAATCGTACATGCGTTGACGAAAGTGAAATACCATTACATTGCCATGTTCGATTACATAAATAGTCTTACAGAACGACCCGAAGGTCTACAAATACACTACACAAATATTTACAACACTAAACAGTTCAACACTACAGAAAGCAAGATAGATAAGCGGGCTTCGTCTCCACAGGCAGCCGTTGCGCGTGAGGTCGCCAGCCTAGACCAAGTCCTCCGGGTTGACGTAGAAGTCCTCCGGTGCAGCTTCTTCTTCTTCATACTCTAAAGGAGAATTAAACGCTTGAGTACATAGAGTACTCAGCAAGTGCGGGAAGAGAATGACATGATTGGCTAGAGCAAGGAAAGGCCAATTATGGCTTAGCACTATGCTTAGAACCTATCCTTAGCCTCCAATTATCACTATCATAATTCATTAAATAATCCACACATGATTAATGATAATGAAAGTACTTGAATCATAATGAATCACCATTTCCCCAACCATAGGCTAATTATGAACTGGCCCCAAGCCGCTCTTGTCCGTGAGCACGGCTGTCATGACAGTTTTACCAAATCTCTGCAGAGAGTGTACCCTTTCCCCACAAGCAGTGATTTCATCCCCTGTTGCCAGGTGGACTAAGTGAACCTCCCTGATTGCCCGTGGTAGCTAACCACATTACACACTTCCTTTGGTGTGAGGCCAGGAGATCACAACATGGTCTTTATAAAGGTACTCCCGATTAGTGCTAGCCCTCTAAGGTTTCCACCACTGGGGATTCTCGGAGTAACCCTCCGCCCCAGAGCCCCCTCTTGAGCCTTGCGGTTCCAAGAGCAGATCACCCGCCTCATTCCCCGCACCATCCAGCCACTAGCAGTTCATCGGGAGAAACCTAATTAATTGACCAAGCTGCCCCATCTCAGTCTCGTGGTGGTACTATAAAGCTTAGTGGCTTCCTCCATAAACCGGTCCTTAGAATCCGGTGGTAACAAGCCCCAGTCCCGGGTCTCGTGCACAATGCACCAAACCAAAACTAACCAACCACCAGATTCCTATCCACTAACATTATGTAAATTCATCACCAAATTAAAGTAATCATAAGGTTGAGCATAGAACATTTGTATGTAATCACATTCCCAACATCTAAGCATGGCTAAGCATAAATAAAGCCTATCTACTACCCAACCCATTTCAGGTAACAAGGAATGGTAAGGAACAGGGCATGTAAACATGAAGTAGGACCTCAATTTTAATTAGCATGCAACTAGCTAATTCCCTAAAATAGGTACAAGATGGTCAAGGGCACTTGCCTTCGTTGGAGACTTGAGAATTGACGAAGTTTTGGTCTTGGAAGTTGAGGTTAGGGTCGTAGAACGACTCTAGATATATTCCCAAGCAATGGCAAGAATAGAATAAGGTTAAATAAGTAAAGGCACGCAAAACAATGCATTCACACATACACATAAGCACAAAATCCTACACTAATGCGTCCCTACGAGGTATTTATCACTTAACATGGCCAAAGTATGCATTTTATATTTTTCCTACAATTTTGGGATTTTATTATAGCCTAAAACCAATTTTATTGAATTTTCTATAGCAAAAATGTATTTTAAAACATTTATAATAATTAATCCAGGGACTAAATATATTTTATATGAATTCTACAATTAATTCACAGCATAAAATAGTTTATAACAATTTTTCATAACATCCCTACATTTATTTACCATTTTTATCTAATTTCTATACCTCAAATACAATTAAAAACCCTATTCAGCAAATAAATAAAAGTCCAGGGGCTAAATAAATAGTTTTCTAAACTGTACAGGGTCTAAATACATAATTCTACCAAAATACAGGGGTTAGAATGCTTAATTAAATGATTAAAACCAATTTTTAGGGTTCCAGGGGCTAGTCTGTGATTTCTGGGGGCTAGATTCGAATTACCGAGAAGCACAGGGGGTAGCTAGTGAAATTCCAGGGGCTCCGGTGCAAATGCGCAGGCGGGAAAGGAGATTCAAATGTGAGCCGTTGGATTCTAAATGGACGCGCGAGATTTAAAACGGCCGAACCGTTACGGCCTTCTAATCTCAGCCGTCGGCCTCAACCCAACGGCCGGGATGTGGCCACGTCGCCTCTGGCGACGCCGGCCACGCGCGCGCGGCGGCGCACGGCACCCGCGGCGGCGATGCTCGCCGGCGTTGGCCAAAATGGCCAAAACGCCGCTAATTCCACACGCGCTTTACACTAAACGGAAGAGGGGAAGGTAAGGAACTCACCTCGGGGAGTTTCACTGCGCGAAAACGGTCGGAGGGTGGTTGACGTCGAGGAGTGGCGGCAACCGGCGTTGGCAACCTTCGGACCTGGCAAAACCCCGGTAGATTCTCCGCACCAACTTGCCCGACGAGCTCCTGGCGACAAGGCGATGCGGTTAGAGGAGGAGGGAGCAAGGATGAGGCACTGGATCGACGGGAACGCGTGAAACGTACCAAGAATGGTGGTTGGCTAGGGTTCGGGCGCGCAGAAGGGTAGAGAGAGGGGGAAGGCGAAGTTTTATAGAGGGGAAATGGGCGTCTACTGCAGGCGAGCGCGAATGGCAGTTTCTCGGGGTAGATCGGCGCGGGATGGAGCAGTTAGAGGGAGGAGTGGCGCGGCGTGGGCGCGGGAAGGAGAGAGGGAGGCGGTTGCGCCGCGAGGAAGAAGGGGAGCGGGGGAAAGCAGCGCCGACAGGTGGGGCCGCTCGGCAGAGAGAGAAAGGAAGAGGGAGGATGCAGTGGGCTGGTGGGAGAGGGAAGGGAATTGGGCCAGGGAGGAGAAATCGGCCCAACAGGGGGGTTTAATTCCTTTTTCTTTTTCTTTTTCACTTTCTCTTCTTTTGATTTGAATACAATTCAAATTTAAACGTTTGCTACTCGATTGAACATCAAAATTCATCCAAAAATGCATGCTACAATGATCAAGGGTTTGAGCGAATTTTTGTACAAGAAATATGGATGTTACACCAATCACAACGCCCCCGCCCGACTTCCTCCCCAATCCAGTCCGGCGAGCAAATCACCGCCCGGTCGAAGCGTCGAAGCCTCCCTCCGTCCTCTCAAGGTATGCGAGTTCTCGATCCTCCCTCCATCCCTCTGACGTATGCGTGAATTTCCTTTTCGTGTTCGTTGAGGATCTGGTTGATTAGGTTGTGATTGCCTTTTCCTGTTCGCGTTCCGGGAATCTGTAGTCGATTTACGTCTAGAGGCGCGGGGATCATCGGCTGCTTTCAGGTTACGTGGTGTAGATCCGTGTTGCTTTCCTCGGTCCTGTTCGACATGTTGTCTAGTTCTGGTCGCGCACGGATTGCCGCGCTAGGGTTCTGAAGGTTTGAGCGTGCGCGTGGTCGAACGGACTGGCTAGCTAGGCTTCTCTTTTGATGGATTATCGGGTCTGTTCTTTCCATGGACCGTTTTGATGGTTCATGTTAGGTCACTGTTTAGATCAATCTAGGTGGATATTCCGCTCGGTTGGTGTTTAGTCTGTGTCAGACGCCTAGGGAACTGCTGGGCGCCTGCACGCCAAGCGCCCGCCTAGGCGCCCGGTCATGGCTTAGTGCCTGGCCGCTTAGGACCCCTAAAAAACGCTGGTCTGTGTAAAAATTCCGTAACATTGGTAGCAATTTCTATACCTGTGCCTGGCTGATTGGTATTGGTATATATTGGTCAGATCACTGTTATTGAATCGTTTCATTTTGCACTTTTCATGCTTGTTTAACGCATATTTTTGTAGGTTCCATACTCGTGAGGCTGACACGGAGCAGCATAGTTTGGGTCTCTCTGTGCTCGCTTCGGCTCGGCGGCTTGGGACTGTCGCCGATGGTGAATGAAGCTGCCAGTTTGTGCTAAGAAAGTGGGCCAGGCCGAAGGAAGTTTTCGGCCCATATGAATCCGGCTGCTGGACCGGTTTCGAGCGGAGATCCCATCAGAACTTGAACCGATTTCCTCTTTTTTTGCTGGTAAGAACATCCTAAGCTTGCTTCGCCTGATCGCTCGTCTGAGCTCTTCCGTAAGATTCCTTCATTGTCGCGATTGATCTTATATGAAACATTCTTGCCGAGATGGACACTCCAATTCATCAATCTCTTCGCTGCGGATTCTTTTGCTCTGTGTGTGTGAATATACTCAATAGGGGTTTTATCCCAAAATTTTGGGGTTTCAGCTGAGCTGCCTTATATTTGTATAAATTTCAGCATCCCAATACGGAAGAAGAAATGTCGGGGGTGGTGACAAAGTTCGCTGTTACATCTATGATGATGTGGATCGTCCCGGTTGCGATCGTGTATGGGTTTTACTACCAGATGATTCCAGGTTTGGCTATTGTTCTCCCTACTGTATGGCGTGCTCGAACTCCCATGTGCAAGTGAAATACATTATACGATGATTTCGTGCTCCTTGCTCAGGTGTGAGTCAGCTGTCGTCCTCGACGCAGACAATGATCAGTGGATTCCTCGCGGTCATATCTGTCAACCTGGTGATTGGCTTTTACATATGGATGGCAATGAAGGAGACTCCCCACCAAGAGCCGCAGCCAGATCCAACTTTCCTGGCTAACGCGAAAGCAAGCGTTAATCAGCCAACATCTTGTCAACTCAGTGATGATTCCAAGGGGAAGGGGAAGGGGAAGGTCGAGTAAGCACTGCACAGGATGACTAGGGTTTCCTTCTATGTTATCAGCTTGTTAGTGGAGAAGAGTTCTGTTATATCATCACTCAATGCCACATCCTTTCAATTTGATGATTGTGCGGTAAGCTTGTAAATCATTAGGATTCTGGTTCTGGATTCATAAGATGGATCTTTTGTAGCCGTTTGATATGGATACTGTGTTAACTGTATTATTTTGGTTAGGGATCCTGAATAAAATTACCACTGGTCATATTTATATAAGTTTCTTTTTTGTGATTTGGCCAGTCCTCTACAGTGTGATATTGCTCTGTTTTTTTTTTTCAGAAGATGAAACCTAGTAATATACTCCTTCCGTCTCAAAAAGCTTGTCGCTTTGTAGTTCACTCCTTCCGTCTCAAAAAGCTTGTCGCTTTCTAGTTCATTTTTGAACTACAAAGCGTCAAATTTTTTGGAACGGAGGTTGTAGTTATTAAGTGATATTTATCGTAGCTGACTTCAATGTGCAACAAATGTTAATATTTATTTCTGTAGATATGTAACCTGTTGTTAGGACAAACCCTGTACTTTGTGCATACGTATAAGGAGGCAGGTTTGTCATCAATGCTTATACCATTAGCTTTTATGGATATTTGATACTAATTACTAGTTGGTTGACATGATTGCAACTTTGACCCATCTTGAGATGTAAGATTGGATTTCATGGAGTAACCGTCTGTAAATTACCATTATCTGGTAGCCAATTACTACCTCCGTTTCTTTTGATTTGTCACCGGCTAGTTCATTTTTGAACTAACCGGTGACAAATAAATAGAAACGGAGGGAATACTATTTGTGAACAACTAGCTGAGTGGGGTGCAATGACTAAATTATTTTTATGCAAAATAAAAAACTTCAATAGCTTTTGTGACCTGTGACACAAAGCTGATAGACTGTCCATTTTTTAGTTATGAACTTCCTAGTTCAGTTGTATCTGAAGCACTAACCCTTGTAGCGCCTTAGTTGTTTTTGTCATATGCGCAATTTGTACAGGATCATATAATTGTTGGTAACCTGCTTAGGGTCTTTTCTTTTCCAAAATCCTTATTTGAATTTTGAATTTCCATAGTTTCATGTTTTTTTGTCGGAATCATCCACCTCCATTTCATTAACAAAACATCCAGAAAGTTTTTACAGGATCTGGTGTTTAAGTGCGAGTTTTATCCCAACTAAAAATGCCTACTATGTTGCTTATGATGGTGAGCTTCTGTTTCGCTGTTATTGTCCAACTTGATATACTTTAGTAGAATGATCTGATAATCCATTTTCTTCAGGATCGTTAGAATTATGCCTCTGACATACATAGTTTGCATTCAACCATAGATTTCAGCAACTGACACTGTCAAACTGTGCAGAGTGTTATTTATCCTGCTTTCGTTTTGTGTTTAGCATGCATCTATGATTTCTTGTTATACGTTTTAACCAGTGCACACTTGCTAATTGCTCGATATTCCAGTCCAAGTGAGACAGACGAGCTCTCAAACCCTCGCGGACCGGTGCAACCAAACCACTCCGCTCTCGCGCACACCGTCTCACTCCGCTCTCGCGACGTCGTCGTCTCTCCAACTGCACCGGCTCGTGCCACTGCCGCCCGCCATTAAGGCGTGGCAGAGGTGTGGCCGCCTGCTTCTAGTCGCCATGAAGCCAAGACAGCGGCTGCTGCTGGTTTTCTCCCATCTCTGGCAAGCCCCATTCAATAACACGCTGGAGCATTCATGTGACCCCTTTCGGATAGTAGATGTCGCGCATTTACGATGCCACGGTCCGTGCTCTCTCGCTCCGCGTGCTATGTATATAGCGCCCGCCGCCCACAGTACCCACCACTTCCATAGCTCTACTCAGCGATAGTACCTCGCCACGCACCGCTTCCATAACAGCTGTCGCCGGCTGGTCATAGTAGCCAGGACGAGTGAGGACGGGGGAGATGGATGTGAGCGACGTGCTGCTTGTTGCGCTGGCGGCGTCGCTGGCGGCGGTGTGGTGGCGGCGCTGCTCCAAGACGGGCGGGGTGGACGGCCTCCCGCCGGGGCCGCCGGGGTGGCCGGTGGTGGGGAACCTGTTCCAGGTGATCCTGCAGCGGCGGCCGTTCATGTACGTGGTGCGCGACCTTCGGGAGAAGTACGGGCCCATCTTCACCATGCGCATGGGGCAGCGCACGCTCATCATCGTCACCTCGGCGGACCTCATCCACGAGGCGCTCGTCAAGCAAGGGCCCACGTTCGCCAGCCGCCCGGCGGACAGCCCCACGCGCCTCCTCTTCAGTGTCGGCAAGTGCACCGTCAACTCGGCGCCCTACGGCCCGCTCTGGCGCGCGCTGCGCCGCAACTTCGTCGCCGAGATCGTGTCTCCCCACCGCGTCAAGAGCTTCTCCTGGATCCGGGAGTGGGCCGTCAACGCGCACCTGCGCCGCCTCCGCGCCGAGTTCGCCGCCACGGGCGCCGTGCGCATGATGGCCAGCTGCCGCCTCACCATCTGCAGCATCCTCATCTGCATCTGCTTCGGCGCCAAGATCTCCGACGACCTCATCCGAGACATCGAGGCGGTGCTCAAGGACGTCATGATGATGACCTTGCCCAAGCTCCCCGACTTCCTGCCCCTCCTCACGCCGCTCTTCAAGAAGCAGCTCACCGAGGCTAGGAACCTGCGCCGCCGGCAGCTCGACTGCCTCGTGCCGCTGGTGCGCGCGCGGAGGGAGTTCCTCCGGGGGGGCAGCACCAAGAAGACGGTCGCCGTCGCCGGCGTGGAGATGATGAGCGGGCCCGGGGAAGCGTACGTCGACTCGCTCTTCGACCTCGAGCCGCCGGGGCGCGGGAAGAGGCTCGGCGAGGAGGAGCTCGTCACGCTCTGCTCCGAGGTCATGAGCGCCGGCACGGACACCAGCGCCACCGCGCTCGAGTGGGCCATGATGCACCTCGTCCTCGACCCCGCCGTGCAGGAACGCCTCTATGACGAGGTCGTCGGGAAGGTCGGCAAGACTGCTAGGATCACCGAGGCCGACGTCGAGGCCATGCCCTACCTGCAGGTAAACACTATGTATACTCGCTAGTAATTTTTCATGACTGGCTGAAAATGGAAATGAAAATAAAAAGACGATCTGATGAATCATTTGCAGGCGGTGGTGAAGGAGACGTTCCGGCGGCACCCGCCGAGCCACTTCGTGCTGTCGCACGCGGCGACGCAGGCGGACGCGGAGCTGGGCGGGTACCGCGTGCCGGCGGACGCGAGCGTGGAGTTCTACACGGCGTGGGTGACGGAGAACCCGGAGACGTGGCCGGAGCCGGAGGCGTGGCGCCCCGAGCGGTTCCTGGAGGGCGGCGAGGGCTTCGACACCGACCTCACCGGCACCCGCGAGCTGCGCATGATGCCCTTCGGCGCGGGGCGCCGCACCTGCCCCGCCTTCACGCTCGGCGTGCTCCACATCCAGCTCATGCTCGCCAACATGGTCCGCGAGTTCCGGTGGGTGCCGCCCGCCGGCGAGGGCCCGCCTGACCCCACCGAGACCTTCGCCTTCACCGTCGTCATGAAGAACTCGCTCCGCGCCGCCATCGTCGAGCGCTCGGAAGAGGGAGTGGAGCCACTAGTTAGTGACTGATGAATGCTCTGGTTCTTGACACGTGGAGTACGTACTAAGTTGTGCGGTGTGGCTCGTGTTTGAGAAATCAATTCGTTGGATTATGTTTTGTTGCCGTCGCTCGCCTATTTACTGTCGTGGGCACGCCAAATTTTGACCGCAATCCAAATTAATCTTATGGACACATCAATTTTTGGAAAGGCATGCGATGATAAGAAACCAATGCAATGATGCCAGTGCTAATGATCAAGGCAAAACCAAGGACATAACAACATTACGTGTGTGGACTCAAAAACCAGGTTGCCCAACGTGTCACCTCATGTTGATGCCAAAACGACCCTCGCACTCGCTGTCTTGCCACCGTCAACCGCCACCCATCCGCGCCCAACCGGTGCGGTGCGCTTGCATCTCCGCGCACCGGCGCCGATCAGCCGACCTTTCATGAGTTGGAACTTGGAAGCCGCTCGTGTCTACCGCTGCAAGGATCCAACGCGCCATGGCAAAAACTGACTGCGGCGAGGAGAAGGATCGGGTTGCTAGCTCAGCTTGCCCGTGAAGACCAGCTGGGAGGCGGGCGGCTGGCCGGCCAGCTCACCGCCTGGACTTTTCACATGCATGCATTCAATAACACTCTCAGAACGGTAACCGAGCTCCAATAAATCGATCCAACCCCGCTACCTGTAACTCACCTTGCAACGGACCCCTGCGTTCAGTTTTCTTTACTCTGGTAGAGGGTCAGGTCAGATCACGTCTGTTCATGGCGGCGCTCCGTCCAGATCCGACACCGTGAGTCGTGGCTGGATGGTTTGTTCAGCGACGCAACGATGCCAATTGCCAAGCGAGAAGCGACGCCTTAAGCGAAACCTCATCTCGCCAAGGGCCACCGGGCCACCGGAGGAACTCCGGTGCCCCCCTCCGGCCGGCGGCGACCCACGCAGCATGCAGTAGTTAATGTCGTTCCCGTAATCGTCTTGACCCGATCATATCGGAGACTTTAGAAAGTAAGAGGCAATTTACTGAATAATTCTGGAGAAACACGATAAAAACAGCAGCGATCGGCAAACAGACGGGACGAGAATTAACGCGTACCGGTTTGGAGTCGAACGCACCGCTGTAGATCCGACGGCGAACAGCCGCTGCAGACGTTGGTGACGACGTTGAGCCGCAGCGCCAGATCTGGTCGGTAGACGAGCCGTAGTGAAGAACGCGAGCAGTCGCACAGAGCGCTTCCCAAAAACCTTATTCGCCCTCTCCCGGTGCAGGATCGCAAGGGCGAGCGGTTCCGGAGACCTGCTCTCCCGATCGTCGGTGCACGCCGGCGCTCGGGATGGAGTAGACTAGAAGGCGGCGCAAGGAACGCGAACGTGGGAACGATCTGATCGTTGGATGCTCTGCCGTACCGCGGACGCCCGTATTTATAGAGTCCCAGGATGCGGTTCGTATGCGATCCGGAGGGTCCAGATCCGAACCGACTCCGCAGTCATAGACGCGTCCGTCTCTAACGACTTGGACTCTGACTCGGTAGCCCCAAAAATTCGGAGGCCCAAAAGCCCAATTTAATTTTCTGCAAAAATATAAAATCTGGGCTCGGCTCGAATTCACACGAACACACGCGCGCGCGCGTGTGCGAGGCGAGGCGAGGCGTGGCGTGGCGTGGCGTGGCGAGGCGAGCGAGCGAGGAGGAGGAGGAGGAGGAGCGCGCGTGGGCCACCCCTCTCTTCTCTCTCACTCAAGGAGT
Organism: Tuctoria greenei; assembly: GCA_036927565.1. Lineage (NCBI taxonomy): Eukaryota > Viridiplantae > Streptophyta > Magnoliopsida > Poales > Poaceae > Tuctoria > Tuctoria greenei. Next base: position 1,078,811 of record JAYESD010000002.1, on the reverse strand, counting down.
GGAAGAGCAACCACCCTTATATGTAGGGGTTGCTCCACTTCCACTTCCCATGTGGGACTAAACACTTAGCATCACTCCCTCTTGCCCTAATGGGCCTTTGAGATTTTCTAGGATTTATTTCTGAATTAATATTGAGCCAAGCCCATTAAATTCCAACAATCCCCCACCAAATCTCAAAGCCATTAGGAGAGAGGTCATTCTCGTTCCTTGTTTAATATACTAGTGTTTTCAGCAGAGACTGTGAAGTTGAACTTCTGCCTAGATCCTCAAGTTTCATCAGGTCACAACTTGAACAATGGACTACGCCTTGAATTGCAAGTTTTGTGTGAACTGACTTCATCCAAAGACCATTACCAGTACTTGACTACCAGTAGTCTACCCCGCGGGTGGAGCATATGCGTCGTACTCCCTGGTCTATTCATGAGCTTTCCAGAGATCACCCAAATCTCACAGATTGCGACGTTAGACAATCGGAGCTCATATAGGTGTGTTTCCTTCAAGACTGCCCTGTAGGACGGCATCTTTGCTACACATAGCCAACAGAAACACATTAAGGCAAATCGCCAACCTGCCTTACAGTTTGAGAGTACAAGTGTGCATCTTCACATAGAGAGGGTATAAAGGAAGTACTCTCCTCGGTGAACCACTAGCTTGTTTTCTCATGTCCTAATTCACGGGATCTCCGATCACATAGATTGGGTTACTACTATGGTTTCACATCAATGGGTCTCAAACCCATCTCTCTCGATGCACTTTCTATCACATTACGTGATAGACCCTTCGTAAAGGGATCTGTCAGGTTTTTGTCTGTTTGTATGTACGAAACAGTAATAACTCCAGAGTTTCTCATTTTCCTGACAGATTTTAAACGTCTCTTGACGTGTCTTGATGATTTTGCATTATCCTTAGAACTGGTTAGTTTGGTAATCACCGTCTGATTGTCACAGTTCATAAGGATTGCCGGCAATGGTTTCTCAACTATAGGCAAATCCATCAAGAGCTCTCGCAGCCATTCTGCCTCCGCAGTGGCTGTCTCTAAAGCAGTGGGTTCTGCTTCCATGGTTGACCTCGTCAAAATGGTCTGTTTGCAAGACCTCCATGATATAGCGCCACCAGCTAGAGTGAACAAATATCCACTTGTAGCATAGAGTTCATCAACATCAGAGATCCAGTTCGAATCACTATAACCCTCAGGCACGGCCGGATGCCCAGTATAGTGAATTCCATAACTCATTGTACCTCTCAGATAGCGCATAATCCTTTCAAGTGCATGCCAATGATCTGTACCCGGGTTTGACATGAACCTGCTCAGTTTGCTTACAGCAAACGAGATATCAGGACGGGTTGCGCTAGCTAAGTACATGAGCGAACCGATAATCTGAGAATATCTGAGTTGATCTCTTGACTCTTTCTTGTTCTTTCTAAGTATCACGCTGGGATCATAAGGCGTAGGAGAAATCTTGCTATCCGTAAAGCCGAACCGGCTCAAGATTTTCTCAACATAGTGGGATTGATTTAAAGTAATTCGACTCTCGTCCTTATTCAGCTTAATGTTCAGAATAACATTAGCTTCTCCCAGATCTTTCATATCAAAACACTTTGATAGAAAAGACTTGACCTCAGAAATTATATTAATGCTCGTACCAAAAATAAGTATATCATCTACATACAAGCATAACATAACGCTATCGCCCCCACCATGGCGATAGTACACGCACCGATCAGCCTCATTAATGACAAAGCCCGCAGACGTCAAAGTACTATCGAACTTCTCATGCCATTGCTTAGGTGCTTGTTTCAGGCCATACAAGGATTTTAACAGTTTGCACACCTTTGTCTCTTCACCTTTCACTACGAACCCATCAGGCTATTCCATGTAAATCTCCTCTTCCAACTCTCCGTTCAGGAAAGCTGTCTTTACATCCATTTGATGGATGATTAGACCATAAGAGGCAGTCAAAGAAAGTAGTACACGAATTGTCGTCATTCTGACGACAGGTGAATAGGTGTCAAAATAGTCTTCACCTTCTTTTTGAGTATAGCCTTTTGCAACTAGTCTTGCCTTGTACTTTTCAATAGTACCGTCAGGTCTGAGCTTCTTCTTGAACACCCACTTGCAGCCTACTGGTTTGCACCCGTATGACCGTTCAGTTAACTCCCAGGTTCCATTAGAAAGAATTGAGTTCATCTCACTATGAACTGCTTCTTTCCAGTCATCTGCATCAGGTGATGCATATGCCTCTGCTATGGATCTAGGAGTATCGTCTACAAGGTACACAATGAAATCATCACCAAAGGATTTTGCAATCCGTGATCTCTTACTCGACTGAGTTATTTCATTGTGTTCTTCCTCTGGGACATTCTCAAACGGTGTATCAAGAAACTCGCTAGTTGTGGTAGATTCAGGACAAATTTCAGAAGAGATCCTAGCAGTGCTATGCATATCTTTCATAGGAAATATATTCTCAAAAAATGTTGCATCACGAGATTCCATAATAGTATCAACATGCATATCAGGTACCTCAGATTTAACTACTAAAAATCTATATGCGATGCTCCGATGAGCATAGCCTAGAAAGATACAATCCACTGTCTTTGGTCCCAGCTTGCGTTTCTTGGTAATTGGAACATTGACTTTTGCCAAACATCCCCAAGTACGCAAGTATGAAAGTGATGGTTTTCTCCCAACCCACTCCTCATAAGGAGTTTTCTCTTTATTCTTGTTTGGAACGCGGTTTAGGACATGACATGAAGTCAATAGAGCCTCCCCCCACCATGCCTTAGATAAACTGGACGTGTCTAACATGGAATTCACCAAGTCACACAATGTGCGGTTTTTCCTCTCGGCTACTTCGTTTGATTGGGGTGAATAGGGAGGCGTCCTCTCATGTATAATACCGTGTTCCGCACAAAAATCATCAAATATTTTGGGAAAATACTCACCACCACGATCTGACCTAAGACTTTTGATCTTTCTCTCTAATTGAGTTTTTACTTCAGATTTATAGATTTTAAAGTAGTCTAAAGCTTCATCTTTAGTTTGCAACAAGTAGACATAACAGAATATAGTAGAATCGTCTATTAATGTCATAAAATATTTCTTTCCACCTTTTGTCAACACACCATTCATCTCGCATAGATCAGAATGTATGAGTTCTAATGGTGCCAAGTTTCTCTCCTCGGCTGCCTTGTGAGGCTTTCGAGGTTGCTTTGACTGCACACAACTATGGCACTTGGAACCTTTGACAATAGTGAATTCCGGAATTAATTTGAGACTAGATAGCCGATTAATTAAACCAAAATTAACGTGATATAAACGAGAATGTCAAACACTTGCATCATCATTAATACCGCCACAAATATGGTTTACTGACTTATTACTAAACTCCGAAAGAGAAAAGCGGAGCAAGCCTCCGCATTCATAGCCTTTACCAATAAATTGTCCATGCTTAGACACAACTATTTTATTGGACTCTAAAACTACTTTAAACCCATCTCTGCATAGAAGGGTACCGCTAACAAGATTCTTGTTCATAGTAGGGACATGCTGCACGTTCTTCAGCTGGACAATTTTTCCCGAAGTGAACTTCAGATCGACCGTGCCAACACCACGAACAGAAGCATGTGACCCATTCCCCATTAGTACGGCGGAATCCCGGATGAACTGGTAAGAAGTAAACATGGACATGTCAGAACATACATGAACATTAGCACCCGTATCAAACTACCAAGATGGTGTTTGAGAAACAGAAAGAACAGTAAAGGAATTACCATACCCATCTGCATTGCTGGATGTCACGATGTTGACATTCTTTTTCCCTTTGCGATCTGCCCTCTCAGGACAGTTCTTGGAAATATGTCCTTGCTCCCCACAGGTGTAGCAGCAGCCATCATTGGCTTTGTTTGACTTCTTCTTCTTGAAAGCAGTAGTTTTGTTTGGCTTGAATAGAGACTTATTCCCTTTGTTCTTGACATAGGGTTTCTACACCATATTAGCATTGGCGCTTGATTGACTCTCGCCTCCTTTCTCAGTAGCGTCCTTAGCCCGAGCCTTCTCCTCAACATCAAGAGATGCTATCAGGTTTTCAACTGATATTTCCTGTCTCTTGTGTTTGAGGGTTGTGGCGAAGTTCCTCCATGATGGAGGTAACTTTGCAATAATGCACCCAGCCACAAACTTGTCGGGTAAAGGACACTTAAGGAGATTGAGCTCTCTCGCAAGGCACTGTATTTCATGAGCTTGTTCAACTACAGGACGGTTGTTAACCATCTTGTAGTCATGAAAATTCTCCATGATATACAGTTCACCACCTGCATCGGCTGCACCATACTTAGTGTTAAGTGCATCCCAAAGCTCTTTCCCATCTGTGACTGTCAGATAGACATCACAGAGTTTATTATCAAGAACACATAAGATGCATCCTCTCAGGGCAGAATTGGCTTCCTCGAACTTTGTCTGTTCTTCAACAGACAAAGGACCTTGAGGCCTGCCCTCGGTTACCCAGAAGATCTTAAGCGATTGGAGCCAGAGCGTGGCCTTAACTTGCCACCTCTTGAAGTGCACGCCAGAGAATTTCTCCGGCCTCAGTGCATCGGCCAAAGTCATCATGTTCAACTCAGGAAATTGCCTAATAAGGTTTTTGGATTGTTAGAAAGTAAGAGGCAATTTACTGAATAATTCCGGAGAAACACGATAAAAACAGCAACGATCGGCAAACAGACGGGACGAGAATTAACGCGTACCGGTTTGGAGTCGAACGCACCGCTTTAGATCCGACGGCGAACAGCCGCTGCAGGCGTTGGTGACGACGTTGAGCCGCAGCGCCAGATCTGGTCGGTAGACGAGCCGTGGTGAAGAACGCGAGCAGTCGCGCAGAGCGCTTCCCAAAAACCTTATTCGCCCTCTCCCGGTGCAGGATCGCAAGGGTGAGCGGTTCCGGAGACCTGCTCTCCCGATCGTCGGTGCACGCCGGCGCTCGGGATGGAGTAGACTAGAAGGCGGCGCAAGGAACGCGAATGTGGGAACGATATGATCGTGGGATGCTCTGCCGTACCGCGAACGCCCGTATTTATAGAGTCCCAGGAGGCGGTTCGTATGCGATCCGGAGGGTCCAGATCCGAACCGACTCCGCAGTCGTAGACGCGTCCGTCTCTAACGACTTGGACTCTGGCTCGGCTCGAATTCACACGAACACACGCGTGTGTGCGAGGCGGGGCGGGGCGCGGGGCGGGGCGAGGCGAGGCGAGCGAGGAGGAGGAGGAGGAGGAGCGCGCGTGGGCCACCCCTCTCTTCCTCTCTTCTCTCTCACTCAAGGAGTGGAAGAGCAACCTCCCTTATATGTAGGGGTTGCTCCACTTCTACTTCTCATGTGGGACTAAACACTTAGCACCACTGCCTCTTGTCCTAATGAGCCTTTGAGATTTTCTAGGATTTATTTCTAAATTAATATTGGGCCAATCCCATTAAATTCCAACAATCCATGCTCCCTCCGTCGAATGTCGATGAGCGACAGGGACGTCTTAACCAAAAAAAGGTGACAAACTACGTATCCAGGAATGAAAGCAACTGATCAGCGAGATTGCATGCACTGTCGATCAGGTGAGCCAATGCAAGTACGAGTGGTTGGTACCCAGTCGTGGCAGTGGCAGGAGAGACGAACAAGTGGTCGGCCGTCGGTCAACATCGCGGCGGCGAACGTGGCCGGAGCTTAATGCTTGACACGCGGACCGGACGGGGAACGGGGGAAGGAAGAAGGTGTGCGCCTTGGCCAAGTGGGACTCGACCGCGTGAACGACGACGCTCGCGGCGTCGTGCTCGGTCGGCTGGTCCTCGCCTTCTTCCCACACCAGTGGCCGACCTAGCATTTTATGGAGGGTACGCCACACAAACTTTTGTATGCAACTTGATAAATTTATTTATAAATTCGATAAAATAAAATTCGTAACATAATTTGATATGCAAACAGTAAATAACATGATAGATTTTAAATTTAGTAAATTAAAATATAAACTGTTCAAATGTAATATTGATAATTTAAAAATATAGAGCCTTTTTAACCGTCATTTTTAAAATGACATGACTATTGATGATATCATCATCACATATCTGACTCAAGGATTATGATCAGACAACCATGCAAATGAGTATCACCCATCTTATTAATTGCGTTGGGTTTGTAATTTGGTACTAATTCCACAACTTTCAGCAACTGCTACTATCTACCATTCTAACAATAATACATAAAGAAGATAACTGATATAGCATTTAAAGTATATAGAACAAGTTGCTCTCTCACACCACTTTTCATGGTGTGAAACGGTCAAATACATTTTTTATGTGAATGCTCAGATACATTTTGAGGGTGTATAACGATGGGGTTCGCTTCAAAACCAAACAAGTTCAGTTAGTATGAAGATAAAAGTTTCCAGCCATCTTAGAAGGACTGAAATCCTCTGCAGTAAATACACTGCAATTACTGCAGCTGACAGGTGGGCCCCGCTCCCTCTGGTCCCACTTGTCAGCTGCAGTAACGATTTGAGTCCATCCCAGGAACGAACATCTGTTTTATCTAGTACAGTGGCCCTCAGCTTCAGTTTTTATCTGCATAAATCGAACTAAAAACTACACAGGCACGACATGAGTACTGCAGGCGTCAGTAGCGGGCTACCATGAGGGCTGCGGCCTCAGTATCATACGCTGATCGCTGCCTGCCATCTTTGCTCTCTGCGTTGTAAACTTGCCAGGCCTTGCGTCGCAGCCTGTTTAGGCCTTTTGCCTCACTGTTCGTAGACTTAGCCTGGCATACCTTGCACCTCTTCTCCATCTCAAACGTCGAGCGATGGGATGTGTATGCTGGCAGACCTAAGGCCTGTTTGAATTGTTTCTCTTGTCTATCTTTATAAATTTCGATGTTGCCAAATTCTGGTAAAGGATTTGATCACCCAAAATTTTCCCAACATTGGTAAAGAAAATGAACTAACACAACACATTAGTCTATTAGCTTGTCTAATTTTAGTTTCAATCCAAATATACTCATATTTGATAATCAACTACTCCCTCCGTCTCCGAAAGCTCCGTCTACAAAGCGACAAGCTTTCGAAGACGGAAAGAGTACCAAATTTTAGTAAGATAACTATCGACAACAAACAAAACACACCCCTAGCTCCGATGGAGGGAGGTGTCAACAGAGCAGCTCGTAAACGAACAGCTCGTGGGAAAGAGGAAGCAGGACTCACCGTAGACGGCGGCACACGGTCTCTTATCTTTGACGCGTGCAACTGTCACCTGTTACAGTGTCAGGGAATGGCTTGGACCTTCTCCAATCCCATATCTAAACTTTTACTGGTCCTAGCGAAAATCTGAAGACGCGAGTGCAGAGCTTCATGTACATCCTTTTGTTTGAAAAAAAAATACGCAAAATGGGCAGAAACAAATGAATGAGTGAAGCAACAGGCAGCGTATGAATAAGTAGCAGGATATGAGTATTTCTGAACACAGTCTGAAACCAACTCGCTCATCTGACAAAAGTGCAGGTAAAAATGGGAATCAACTAGCATTTATTCCTGTACACACATACCAGCATGTTCATTTACACAAAAAAAAAGGATACGTATGTAACTCTGCTTCCATGGCCATGTTGTGGGGTCAAAGGCTGAAGAAACAGAACATGGAACACTGAGAACGGCCTTAGCTATGAAGGCCCACGACACCTGGGCTTGGAAGTACCACACGTCCCATTTTCATACTACTCCCTCTGTCTCTAAAACTTGTCACTTTATAATTCATTTTTAACTACAAAACGACAAGCTTTTAGAGACGGATGGAGTATAAAGGAGGAGGTCACCTTACATCAGAAACAGCGATTTTAATAATAATCCACCGATGGAAAGGCAGCTTCTGAGCTTGGCAGGTCTTATTACATTCTATTGTGCTCATGGGTGATTCTTATCAGATAAGAACTGATTGAAAGGTGAAAAAAGGAATTCAATGTGAAATAAAACTAGGCATGCTTGTTGAAGATCCAGCTGTTGTTCATTCCAACTTGGCTTCTGCCCTTTTCGGAGGATCCAGCTGCAGGTAAGTGTAGGGTTCAGTTGGCTCTTCCCTGCAAACATCAGGTCCATACGTGAACTGCTGATGCAAACAAAATTATGTATGTTTGAACAAATATGCAGAATAACCATGTCAGTTACAAGTTTACTTAGGTGAATTCATCATGACCAATCTCTACGATAAAACCTTACACTTGAATGAAGTCTTTGATATGGTGTTTTAATCCCAACTTCTAAAATACTTTCAGTTTTTTACTTTTTTATATAGGAGCAAATTTATGTTAGCTTCATTCAGATATTAGAGGTAAAACTTCGTCCTTGTAGAGAGGAAAATGATACTTCACGATAATTTAGTGTGATTTAACAGGTAAAGCTTGCTTGCACCCAAAAAACAATCTCAGGGCACCAATATGGCCCAAATGACTAAAAGGACTGAGATATGCAAGCACATTTTGAGTTTCCTGGCCCAAGATTGACAGCTAACTCATGCATAGAAGAGCATATGCCCTATTCATGATACAACCCAAGCAACAAAACGAAACAACCATCTCAAAGATGCAAGGGAAGCGATTTTAATGTGTTAGAACTACCCAATGATGTCTTATATCATATATTCATATCAATGTGCAGAGATGAGGCATCAAAAGCATCGATGGCCAGATGTCATGAGACAAAACCATCAAACACAGAAATCATACCCAGGATTTGACCGCATGCACTGCCAGAAGAGTTTGAATGGACCAGGAACTGTCTTAAATGGATTTCCTTCAAAGCAAGCCTGCACAATATCCAGAAAACAAAAGTTAAGTATGTTCAGCCTATGTGCACCAAAGATCTTTTTCCCGAAAGATTGCGCACCAAAGATTTTCAAACTTCAGAGGACTATGAGACCTAGCAATCACCATTCATCGGAGGAAGATGCAACAGCAAATGGGCAAGGTACTGGAGATAGCAAGTGATAAGAGAGCGAAAGAACCTGGACGACATCCTCGGCGCGGTCGTTGCAGCGGTGCGCCTTGGGCTGCCGCTTGTCCCCCTCCGGCAAACCCCATGGGCTCTCCCTCCGCGGCACCGGCCTCTCCTCGCTCATCCTTCCACTCCTCCAACGACCAGCACCACCTCGGCTACTCTCCCCTCTTCACTTCAAAGAAGAGTAAAATGAGTAAGATTCAACAGAACGACACATCAGCCCGACAAATCCTCAGTCCACGGCACCGCAGAAAGGAGATCATAGGAAAGGGGCTCACCTCGAGAGCTCGCCCTCTTCCCTCCGTGGGCGGCGTCCGATCAGAGGAGACGACGACGGCGGGCCGGCAGCTTGCCCTTCCTACTCGTCCGAGAAGAGGCGACGGGGTACGGTGAGACGACGAAGCGAAGGCGAGCAATTGGGCTCGATTCTTCTCCGGCCCAATTACCCAAAACTGTTTCGGCCCGTTCGGAGATAAAACACTAAATTACCAACTCAGGCCTTGAATCCGGATCCAGGCCCACACGCAGTGACAAAATAGCGAGGGTAAAAGAGTAATTTGGGTAGAGCTTCTAAACCCTAGTGGGCTGCGGCCTCGTATATAATCCCTCGCCCTCACCCTCGTCTCTGGAGTTTCGGCGGCGGCGGAGGCATCGGCGGCGGAGGCAACAGCGGCTTACTCGTGATCCAACCCAGTCGCTCTCAGCCCGAGTTCGACATCGCTCAACGCAACCATGGTAAGGGATCATCCTGTCGTGGCTTGCGATTCGTAATCGGATCTATATTCAATCATGCTAGAGTCGTGGTACGTGTAGTACTGAGATATGAATTCCTAGTTGGCACAAATTTCGCGGATCAGAAGTTACGTTTGATATGCTGTTATTTAGCCCTGTGCGTAGTCATACTAGATTCGTATATTACAGTATCGTCCTGGGTCCTGGCGTTAGGCATGGAGTCTGTGCAGGGATAGGCTCTGCAGATTTCATCACTGCAGTAGTTTTTTAGGAGATATATAGAAAAAATGGAGTAGTTATGTGTGCTAGTCTATTGTATAATACATTTCTTGACAGTCTACTTATTATAAACTTATGTTTCTTGACTACGAGTATTTAGGAGTTTGCTATAGTGGACTGGGTTCTGAGCGGGAAACTGGGAAGCAGGCATGAGATTAGATGATTTATCATAATTTACACTGTTACATTCATGTTTTGAATGAGGCAAGCAAGTGGTTTGGTTTGCAGAGATAATTGCAAGTCTGTTTGCTTTTGTTAACTGTACTAGAATATGTTAGAACAGTGGTAATCTAAGTGTAAGTGTACGATCATGATGAGTATTAGGCTACCCTGTATTGCTTATCTTCTACTCCCTCCTTCTCACAATAATTGTCATTTTGGACAAGATTACAAAATTCTTGTCCAAATCGACAATTAGTGTGAGAAGGAGGGAGTATGTTACTTTGGGTTTTTATTTTACTCTACAATATGAGATATAGTATCAAGTTGGGTAGCTCATTGTGTATGGTGTTTTCACTGAATGTTGTCAAGTTCATGGTAATCTCATACTCCTTTATGTTGTCAGTCGAGGAGGAAGACCAGGGAGCCCAAGGAGGAGAATGTCACTCTTGGACCCACTGTCCGTGAAGGAGAGTATGTATTTGGTGTTGCTCACATTTTTGCGTCCTTCAACGACACCTTCATTGTAAGTAGCATTTTGTATTCCTCTGGGTTAACCTATTAATATTCTTCTGTTGCCGTCGTTTAACATTTTGAGCCTCTAATATGCAGCACGTCACAGATTTATCTGGGAAGGAAACACTGGTTCGGATCACTGGTATCTTCTGATGTCTATACTGTTTCTTGTGCCTACTTAGTCTGTAATGGTATTTAGCTGTAGCTATGATGGTCGTACTATGCAGGTGGCATGAAGGTCAAGGCTGATCGTGATGAATCATCTCCTTATGCAGCTATGCTTGCATCACAAGATGTTGCACAGCGTTGCAAGGTGTGTATAATGAAATCAAGAGGATTTCCTTAAGGAGAGTTTGATACAGTTAATTGTGTTTCCATGTATCTAAATTGATGTTTCGCTAAATCTGATTGGAGCAATTTTGGAATTTGGTATCATTGGAACTTGGTAAATAACCTGTCTGTTCTTTTTCTTTCAGGAACTTGGTATCACTGCACTGCACATTAAGCTTCGTGCTACTGGAGGCAACAAGACCAAAACTCCTGGACCCGGTGCTCAGTCTGCTCTTAGGGCCCTTGCTAGGTCGGGCATGAAGATTGGTCGTATTGGTAAGAAATCAGACTTGTAGCTAATATTCACTCTTCTGGGGTTTTCTTGCTTTCAAATAGTTGTTTCGAATATATTGACTGAACATATAATGATGGTCATATTTATGTTGTTCCTTGCAGAGGATGTGACTCCAGTTCCCACTGACAGCACTCGCAGAAAGGGTGGGAGGAGGGGAAGGAGGCTGTAGGTGTCTCCCGGCACATTATCTTGTGGTGCTGTCGCTCAAGAAAATAGTCCTCTATGTATTGTCTTGCTGTTCCTATGCTTATCAAGAGGAGCTTTAATTTTGCTCTATGTTAAGGATCATTTTATGTTGGCTGGACCTATGATGGTGCATGGATCCTGTTTTTGGTTAACGAGCTCACTTGTTACGTTTATGCTAAAACATTCATTATCACTCTACATCGCCCTGTGTGTTCCAGAATTGTCTCATTTCTCAGTGGTTGGTCGTTTACATAATAATATTCCGTGTTCTTGCTTGGTGCTAGACGTAAACAATGCTTTTTCAAAGAGTTTTTGGCTTTCGGAGTAACTATTTAGGTGCTTGTGCTGAATGTTTTAATATCGGTAACATGTTCATTCTACTTGTAAGTACTCTGTTTCACTTGACTGATGGCGTTGGTTGTTGCGACTTGTGAACAACCTCGATGTATTTCTTCGAACTTTTTGACAACCACCGCGCCAAATTGATGGCAGCTCAACGTAAATACATAATACGTGCAGTCAAACACCGAGCAGACTTGGTAAGCCGACTTGTCAATTTTAGATCTTTTTGCTCCAGTTTGAAAACATCAAAACAGATTATCATTGACTTTGAGAACGAAGTTAGATTTTTTGTAAACCCTACTCTTCGGAGAGCATTCCAGTTCAAACAAACAAAAATAACATATACTCTCTCCATTCTTAAATATGCAACATATTCAAATTTTTCTCAAAAAGTCATATATTTAGAGACGAAGAGGATATATATTTATGTTAATAAAATTTGCTAAAGGTCGTCAAAAATAATATCTCTATGTACTCCCTCCTTCCCATATTATTTGTCGTTTAGGATAAAGATTTTAGTTCATTTTGAACTACAATTCTTGTCCTAAATGACAAATAATATGAGAAGGAGGGAGTATTTGGGAACGGGGATTATGACAACTCTTTGAAAATAGCCGTTTGAACACAAAATGATCCGACCATTGATATTTTTAACTACAACAAAACAATCATAAAAAGATTATTTTTAAATAAGTGAGACAAACCGCCACCACTGGCCGCCGGGCCCCACCCCATCGCTGCCGTAGCGCCTCGGGGGTACGGGACTCTGCCCGTCCTCCTACCCGGGTCGTGCCTTCCTCCCCTCCGGCTGTAAAATTATCACCCTCTCCCGAATCCATCCAATCCCCAATCCAGTCCCGCAAGCGAATCGCCGACCGATCGAAGAGAAGAAGCCTTTCCTCATCCCCTCAAGGTATGCGAGTCCCCCTCTGATGTATGTGTGAATTTCACTTCCGTGTTCGTTGTGGATCTGCTGGTTCAGGTTGATTAGGTTGTGACGCCATGGCTTTCCTGTTCGTGTTCCGGAAATTTGTAGTCGATTTATGGCTATAGGTGTAGAATCACGGTTGCTTTAGTGTTATGTAGTGTAGATCCGTGTTGGTTGGCTCGGTCGTTTTCGGCCGCGCACGGATTGCCGCGCTAGGGTTCTGACGTTGTGGGCAAAAGTGGCCGCCAAGCCTGGCTCGCCACCCTCATCCTCTTTGCCGGGACCCGGAGTAGATCGTCCTGCTCCTTTGTGTTGGCATAATCAACCCTAATACCCTAACCTAGTTTTCCCTTCTCTCCCTCCATTTATGTCCATGTATTCAATCAAGTAACATTATTCATTTGTTGTCAGGCTTCAAGATCAATCCAAATGTCTGCCAATCCCCCGCCTCCTCCTGGGTCTTCAGCTCCGGCGGGGGGCAGCTACTTCCCGCTCCCTTTCCACCTGCAGCAGCAGCAGCCGCCGCCACAGATCCCCATAGCGGCAACTGGCTACCAGCAGTACCAGCAGCAGATGCAGCAAGCGCACCAGCTCTTCCAGCGGGACGCGCAGACCATCACCCCCGAGGCGCTGCAGAGCGTCAAGGCTGCCCTCGCCACCAGCGACGTCCTCGACCCCAGCGCCAACGCCAGGTCCTCCGACCCCTCCGCCACAAAGAAACCTGTTCCTCGCCGCGCTGCTGGACAATCCTGGGAGGATCCGACCCTCACCGACTGGCCTGAAAGTACGGTCCCTTCACTGAATTACCTTCATTTATTTATGTATGCATGCCTCACCTTGGGTATCAACAATTTAATTCACAGACGACTATCGGCTGTTTTGTGGAGATTTGGGTAACGAAGTTAACGATGATGTTCTCTCCAAAGCATTCTCACGGTTCCCCTCCTTCAACATGGCAAGGGTACTATCACTGTCCTCCCAACTATAAAATTTTTAGATCATCAGATAAAAGTTGTTGAAAAATAATAATTCATTAGCGTTAGTTCTAGCTAGACCGTGTTTTCTTCAGATCATCAGAAAAAGTTGCTGACAAATCATAATTTCTTAGCCACTAGTACTAGCTAGTTTCTGTTTCCAAATCATCAGAACAAAAAAATGTTGACAAGTCATAATTCCTTAGGGAATAGTACTGCCTAGTTTCTTTAAAAAAAAATTATTGGCTGAATCTGTACGTGTACCCTTTCCAGGTTGTTAGAGACAAGAGAACTGGCAAAACCAAAGGTTATGGATTTGTGAGCTTTTCAAACCCTACAGACCTGGCTGCAGCGATCAAAGAAATGAATGGTTTGCACCCCTGATGTTCTTTTTTACATATTGACTTACTGCCACTTATCAGCATGTGTTGATTGACTCTTACCCTTGTCCTTCAGGAAAATATGTTGGGAACCGCCCTATCAAGCTACGCAAGAGCAACTGGAAGGAGCGGACAGATGTTGATGCTTTACAAAGACAGAAGGTATCTTCCTGTTTCCTTCTTTGGAAAATCCTTGCTTCCTTCAAAAAATAATTCATATTTTTCAATTTTCAGAACCATACTCAGAGGAAGCCTAAAATTCCCAAGAAGAGTATTCTTCACAAGTAAATCCATACAGCCCTGCTGAAGGTATCCCCTGCAGAGGTTACAGGGTAAGTTTCTTTTCAAGTTACATAGTTTAGACAAAAAAACAGATGTTGGACCTTCATGTAAGGAGACACAGTAAGGTCTTTACTGTTCTTTTAACCAGCTTGTAATAAACTAGTAATGTGTATCTTCAGAAGAAGATGCAAATGCATATAACCTTTCCTCACATGAGCTAAACATTGTCCTCACATCAACATCATGCAGTCTATCATTCACAACAATAGTTCGCCTTATATTTGAGATTGGAGAGGGTAGTGAATAGTTGGTCTGTTACTTTGTACAATAATGTCCTGGAAGAAAATTAAGGAAGTAAAAAATAAAATAATATTGTACTCTCATTTCCTAGGCCCCTCCCTTCTACTTTTTTTCCCTGGAGGCAAAGAAGACGGCCAGGCTGATGATTTTGTAATAGGTCCTGTGTAAAAGCACCCTGGATCCCTACTACTCCTACATTTTCCTAACACCCTGGCCTTGCCGATAAGTCAAATTTAAATTGTATTTTCATTGTTTGATAGATCTTATGGTTATGGTTCATCTACTTTATACAATCACCGATGTCCATATATGTTATAGAAAGCATTTAGTTAGACCAAAAGATCACTGGTATGAAGATTGGGCTCTTGATTAGCCTGCTTCTAGGGCTCTTGCTAGGTCTGTTAACTGTCATGAAGATTGGGCTCATTGGTAAGAAATCAGACATGTAGCTAAAATTAACTCTTCTAGGGTTTTCTTGTTTTTACAAATAGTTGTTTTTAACAGTGGGATCCTAAAGGGTTGGAAAATATTAGGTGGGGTTAAAGAGCGACAAAGGGAATAACTTGAAGATATGGGTGGGGGCAGTAAAATGTGACTTGAGGGATTAGCTTGAAGATTTGGCTCATGATACAACCGCATGGAATCAGCTTTCGTGTGTAACCTTTTAGATGACTCGTATTTTGTTACTCTTATCTCTGTCTTTCTTTCTTTTATATTAAATAAATTGTTGGGTTTCTTATCTAGCCTACCCCAACGTGTTTGGGACAAAGTTTTTGTTATTGTTGTTACAGTTATATTGACAGATTGCACGTATAATGATGGCAACATTACGTTCTTCCTAGCAGTGGATGTGATTGCAGAGGATGTGACTCCAGTTCGCGCTGACAGCACTGGCAGAAAGGGTGGTAAGAGGGGAAGGAAGCTGGAGGTGTCTTGTTCAGGCATATCATCTTGTGGCGCTGGCCCTCAATGTATTGTCTTGCTGTTCCTATGCTTATCAAGAGGAACTTTAATTTTGCTCTATGTTGAGGATCATTTTATGTTAGTTGGACCTATGGTGTTGCATGATCTTGTTTTGGATAACGTGGTCACTTGTTATATTTGTCTTAAAACTTGTACTCTGTTTCTGTTCATTAATATATATGCTTACCTTTATAAAAAAAAGCATGGTGAAGTTCGTTGTTGCGACTTGCGAACCGCCTTCACGCATCCATGCATTTTGTTTTGAGCAACCACCACAGCCAATGGATGGCAGCTGAACCTAATCAGTGTTGCTTGCCTTTCAATCTTGCGTTGGTTGGCACAACCGCATAAGGCTACCGTAATCGTTTACTCTAAACTACACTCTATACTATACACTTCTAATATATTTCTCTGCACTTATACTTGCTTCTTGTAACTTTTAGAGTAAATCACTGCTGACTGAGCCAGCTGAGTCGAGCAATGACCCTGCCTTTGACAGTTTGCACGGCATAGCTGAACCCAGACTTGGAAATCCAGTAAACACCGGGATGCAAATCTTGCAATGCGTTAACTTCTAAAAGCCCCTCTTCCTCTAGCGCAAGCAAGACGACGACGCAGAGATGGTGCTGAAAATAATTCGTTGCTTTGCGAAGAAGCGACGAGCCAGCGGATAAGACCATCCGCAGTGGCATACTGTAAATCATACTGGATACACTGTTTCGTAGTGTAATTTAGAGTACGTACTGTAAAAGCTGAAGGAAAATAGTGTATAGAGTATGCTTTAGAGTACGCTGGTGCGGATGGTGAGGAAAGCGCCTTGGCAAGACCGGAGCATCTTTTGCGATAGAGAAATCGACGTTGCCTCCCATGGGAAGAAAGCGACGTCCTTTTTTTTTCCTTTTCATCATGATTTGATTGATTTTTTTTAATATTTTTCCGCCACGGAATGGTCCTTGCACGAACGAACGTTCATCGAGTCAAGCACTTGCAAAATAGTAATAAAAATAAACTACTAGGAAAGAAAGAATTATAGCACGGAAAGCAACTTTCACAAGGACCGCAAGCCAGGTCCACATGTCCCTAACGTATGGGTGTTTGCGACCAGGAACGACCCCCGCCCTCCGTTATTCGCCGTGTAAATCACGTCGTCAAATACGGAGCAGATTTTTTTGGGAAGCCAGATACAGAGCAGTCTTGAGAATGCCGACATGTCAATTTTTCTACAATTTTTTCCTTCAGTACGAAACATCAAAAACAGATGATCATTGACTTGTGAGAATTAGGTTCTTATAGTTTTTGTAAACTCTACTCTCTGTAGAGCATTCTAGTTCAACCAAAACACAAAAGATACATTATAGGATGAATTTAGATATGGTTGCCGGTTTGTTTGATATTCAACTTGCTCTGTCAAGAATTAACTATTAATATTTTTTCTTTAGCACAGCAAAACAATCATAGAGAGGATATTAGGCAACATATTCTTTCATAATCATAATAAAAGAGTATAACAATACTTCAAACTACTCTAATATTTCCTTATTATATTTTCCTTCGTTTTGATCATTGAGACCACCACGGTAACGGCGACTCACGCCGTCGACCGGATAACGGCCACCTACTACAGGTGCCAAACGGCGTTTAACCTCCTTGATATCTCCGCTGCGGCATCTGGCTTTCTTTTCGGAGAAACTGCGCGGTGGGAACGGCTCCACGTCGCCGCCGGGGCCCACCACCACCGACTCCTTAGCGTCACGGGTGACGGGTCGGGCTCGGCCTCCTTCTATAAATTACCACCCTCTCCCCGCCTCCTCCCCAATCCATCAGATCCCCAATTCGGTCCCGCGAGCAAATCACCACCCGATCGAAGCGGCGAAGCCTTCCCTCATCCTCTCAAGGTATTCGAGTTCTCGATCCTTACCCCTATGATGTACGCGTGAATTTCCATTTCGTGCTTGTTGCGGATCTGCCGGTTCGAGTTGATTAGGTTGTGATGGCATGCCTTTTCCTCTTCCTGTTACGGGATCTGTAGAACCACCGGCTGTTTTCAGTAGATCCGTGTTGCTTGTCTCGGTCCTGTTCGACATGTTCTCTAGTTCTGTCTGCGCACTGATTGCCGAACTAGGGTTCTGACTTCGTGATCGTGCGCGCGATTGGACGGACTGGCTAGCTAGGCTTGTTCATCTGATGGATTAGGATTAGGCTGATCGATCGGGACTGCTCCATGGACCGTTTTGATGGTTCATGTTAGGTCGCTGGTTAGATCATTCTAAATGGCGATACCGCTCGATTGTTGTTTTATCTGTCTAGAATTCCATAGATCGGCGAGTCTTCTATGTCTACGACTGGCTGGTTGGTATCAACTAATCAGTTCCTGTTAATTTTGTCGATGTTTCTTTTTTGTACTCTACATGCTTGTTTACATCATATGTTTGTAGTTTCTGTATCTAGATTGCTCTATGCAACTTGCCCATGTGATTATGATGCTTAGGAATGAAATTCGTTATGCTATGTACAACCATGGTTAATTTGGCTATAATACTGCTAGATTATTTGTGTTCATCTTGTCACTTTTTCTGTTTTTCTATCTGCTCATACTCCTTGAAGGCAGGATTTCCAAGCCTTGCATAAAACAGCTTTGTTATATATGCTTTTACATAGTATGCGGAGCTACTTTGTGGAACTGTTTATGTGTTTATATTATTATTACTGCACATCTAGTTCTTTGATACCCTTCATGATTGTTTATGGTGGCCTAACCTTCTTATCCTTTCTTATGTTAATGTTTGCAGATGCAGATCTTCGTTAAGACCCTGACTGGCAAGACCATCACCCTCGAGGTTGAATCCTCGGACACCATTGACAACGTCAAGGCCAAGATCCAGGACAAGGAGGGCATCCCCCCGGACCAGCAGCGTCTCATCTTTGCCGGCAAGCAGCTAGAGGATGGCCGCACCCTTGCTGACTACAACATCCAGAAGGAGTCCACCCTCCACCTCGTCCTGAGGCTCAGGGGTGGCATGCAGATCTTCGTCAAGACCCTCACTGGGAAGACCATCACGCTTGAGGTGGAGTCATCTGACACCATCGACAACGTGAAGGCCAAGATCCAGGACAAGGAGGGCATCCCCCCGGACCAGCAGCGTCTCATCTTTGCTGGCAAGCAGCTTGAGGACGGCCGGACCCTTGCTGACTACAACATCCAGAAGGAGTCCACCCTCCACCTCGTCTTGAGGCTCAGAGGTGGCATGCAGATCTTCGTCAAGACCCTCACTGGCAAGACCATCACGCTTGAGGTGGAGTCGTCTGACACCATCGACAACGTGAAGGCAAAGATCCAGGACAAGGAGGGCATCCCCCCGGACCAGCAGCGTCTCATCTTTGCTGGCAAGCAGCTTGAAGATGGGCGCACCCTTGCTGACTACAACATCCAGAAGGAGTCCACCCTTCATCTCGTCCTGAGGCTCAGGGGTGGCATGCAGATCTTCGTCAAGACCCTCACTGGGAAGACAATCACCTTGGAAGTTGAGTCTTCTGACACCATCGACAACGTGAAGGCCAAGATCCAGGATAAGGAGGGCATCCCCCCGGACCAGCAGCGTCTCATCTTTGCTGGCAAGCAGCTTGAGGATGGCCGCACCCTTGCTGACTACAACATCCAGAAGGAGTCCACCCTCCACCTCGTGTTGAGGCTCAGGGGTGGCATGCAGATCTTTGTCAAGACCCTTACTGGGAAAACCATCACCTTGGAGGTGGAGTCTTCAGACACCATCGACAATGTGAAGGCGAAGATTCAGGACAAGGAGGGCATTCCCCCAGACCAGCAGCGTCTGATCTTTGCTGGGAAGCAGCTGGAAGATGGCCGTACCCTTGCTGACTACAATATTCAGAAGGAATCCACTC
This sequence comes from Tuctoria greenei, assembly GCA_036927565.1. Lineage (NCBI taxonomy): Eukaryota > Viridiplantae > Streptophyta > Magnoliopsida > Poales > Poaceae > Tuctoria > Tuctoria greenei. The sequence goes on along the minus strand of JAYESD010000002.1, from coordinate 1,059,224 downwards.
TGCACCTGGTGCTTCGTCTCCGTGGCGGCCAGTAAGTTCTTGGTCAGGAACTGCTGTTGTACCTGGGTTCACAAGTATGGTGCCTTCCAGTGTCCCCGATGATGGTTCAGAAAGTGACGTTTCCAGTCCGTTTGTTGGTCGAGTCTCTGTCGTGGTATGAGTCCTGTGTCATGTGGTCGTGTTTGTGAAACATTGCTGCGCAGCAGCTTGGTTGATCGGTGATGAATAAGTGAACCCTGAACTTGTGTGAATTCTGCTTACTTTATATGCTGCATGTTCGTTGTTGAAGCGGCATATTCTGATTGCGCACTGGTTTATCTGCTGCATTTACATTTTTTTATCTGTGCTCGATTTGCCTGTGGCTGTCCATGTTTTGGCCAAAATTGGTTGCTGCTTGCTAGTCTCTTCGTGTTAGCACTAATGGTTGCTGATTGGTATTCGGAATCGATGATTAACTTTCATAGACAAATTAGGAGGAATCGATGTCCACGTTTCCTTTTGGCTGCTCACATATTCCCGTTGTTGGCATACAATGTTTCCCGGGCAGGCAGATTTGGCTGATGACATACGGCGCAAAAGTGTTGCATCTCTTCAATTCTTAGCGTGCGAAGAAACCTCGTCAAACTAAAAACTTCGTGTGCAAATTCAGATTTCCTGGAGATGCAAAGATTGGACAGATGCAAATTCAATCTCTACTTGCAAGTTGTAACATTTACCACGAAACTGGCTAGGACAAATATGCGTTACTGCTTTCTTTTCTGAGAGACAGACAACCAGAGCTAAGAAGCACGCGTGACATGTGCGGGCTATGCTGAGACGACGCGATGTCAAACTGGGCGGGCTTGCTCGGTACTCCGCGGACGGCGTTCAATGCCAACATACAGGCCCGTCCGGCCCAACTGAGAGTCGTTATGACGAACACCCCCCCAATCTGTCCTATGGAAAGCCCAGCCCAGCCCGAGTCATGCGTTGAAACGATATGATGTCACCTTTCACCCAACAGCCAGCTGCTAACCAAGTGCTGCTCTGCGACAAGGTCACGGACAGCAACGTCACAACCGACGTATGAAAACGTCGTTTCAAAACTCCATGTGCCGTCATGTACGTGACGAACGCGCACCGTCTCGTTTCGCCAGACGTGTACTCCCTCCATCTCATGAACTTGTCACTTTATAATTCATTTTTAAATTACAAATCGGTAAGTTTACGGAGACAGAGGGAGTAGCCTGGCGGCTGCAACAGCAGACCAATTCCTGGGCGTCACGTATACGTGTGTGCTCAACGAACCCACTTACTGCACGCACGCGTAAATAAAGAACCATATCTGTAGCATAGGTATTCATCATCAGTAGAAACAATAATGGACGTACATGTGACAGATGAACTGGTATTCTAGACACGTACGTACGCTGGTAAAGGAATAATAATACTTAACAATTTTAGGAACTGAAATTAACATTTGGCATCGGAGCAACGAGAGCGCGCGTGTCCGTTGCCACCAACTAGAGACGGTGAGTGGTGATCATATCGTCACCAACTTGAAAGGAATTACCCTTTGGGTTTTTTTCTCCCATTTTTTAGTTCTCATCCCTGAAGGCGGCCTTTAATCTGTTTTCGGGTGAAGCTCGTTACTGCTGGATGTATGGGCCGCCTCTCTCCAATCACTCGCCTGGCCAGCACAAAGAATCTCTGATGAATTCGTCAACAAAGAATCTTTGACTCGTTAGCGACGGAGAGAGAATATTTAGATCAAATTAATAGGAAGTTAACTTTAAAAACGGGAATGATGATTTTCAGTCCACTGAAATTAAAGATTCTTTCACAGGCTGGTAGCATCACAAAAACTACTTAATAGAACAGCTTGCAAATAGAATACGAATGTCTTTAGCCTGTTATCTGTCACTAAAAGCTGGGGACGACTATATACGGCTGGATTAGGTGGCTTTGTTATATTCTAGTGACCGTATCATACACTTTGGTTCTTTTAACATTTAGTATAAAATATAACAAATGATGTGGTCGGTAGAGGAACCCAGATTAAACTTCTTCTAAACCTCCTTCATTAGACTGCGTAACAAAGCGACGACGGGGTGTGAGGTTACTTGGCTCTGCAAAAAATGTCACTATTTTAAGTAGGTATCTCAGCTGTTGTGCAGGAGGATGTGTACTGAATATATAAAGCAGCATCTCACTATAAGCTCATCAATTAAGGAAAAAACAAATTACTGGGCATTCTGTAACTAGGCATCTGCATGCACCTCAATAATTGTCTCCCCATTCCTCCCCAACCTGAGCTGGAAGTTTGTTGGTGACATGAAGAGTCCCTTGACCAATGTATAGTACTCCCTCCTTTCTCAAAAGATTGTCACCTTTAGTTCATTTTTTGAACTAAAAGTGACAATCTTTTGAGAAAGGAGGGAGTACTGTTTTTCGCTAGTAGCCCAGATAATGATTTTCATGATAGGCTGTGACATAGACTACTCATGCATGGTTAGTTGTATGCTGATCAGGCACTGGCTAAAAGTGTTGCACTAGTATGAGTGGTGAGTGTGCGTGTACATGATTCCCATCATGCATGGTCCATACGGGTTCGCTACTGATCTTCCAGGTGTTGAGCTGATTCAGTTCTCGAGACCATTGCTGTTCACGGGATTTTACTCTCTCTTCCCTCCTTAGTAAAAGGCCTCAGTTTGCCTACCTTATCTCTCAGCAACGACTGAAGCCGTGAAAGCTTCTTAATGTTGATGCCAAACATGGGGTGAAAAGATTAAAACTGAGACCTGAGAGAGATACGGTTGGTGCTCGTCGCATCTGTTAAATCCATTTATCGCCCGAAATTAAATATGAATCGGAATTGTTACTGTAGAACATGACGGTGCGAAACCAACCCTTGATGATATATAACAAGACCTTGACATCATCCAGGACAAGCGGTACGTAGGGAGAGTGACCCTCATCAGGCTACTAGGCTGTCGGTGTGAGCGCGACGAGAGCCACGGCCCAAGAGCTAGGACACATGTGAATTTGGTGAGCAATGACGCTGCGCCCTAACCACCCTAAACGTTTTGGAGCTTACTATGGGGAGGGTTCGATCAGTTCGGTACTGTATGGACACTGTCACTGCTTTTAATTAGCAAGGAAAATGGGATAAAAACGAAGGAAGCTGCTACTTCTTGGAACATATTGCCTTTTTTATTTGTTACCGGCTAGTTAATTTTTGAACTAACCGGTGATAAATAAAAAGAAACAGAATTAGTATAGTTTTTATCATCCGTGCATGGGGGGAGTCTGTATACCCCTCTTTCCTGACGCTGTATTGGACGGGGAAACTGAATCATTTGTGCTGAGAAAGAGAAAGAGAAAGGAGGAGCTGCTACAGAGCGTAAAGGGAACTCGGCGAGCGGCTTTTGGTGAGGTCCGTCTACCGGCTACCTCGGCATCATTCATTCTCTTTACCTTTGAGCCTCTGCTTGCTGATGTATGGAGCATTTCAACGATTACTGATGTCATACGAGACCGTTGGCCAGTGGAGAGTACTGCAACAGAGTGCACACACATGTTGTTGTTGCTGTGCAGTTGTTAGAGAGAGGCGGCGGCAGTGACACTGTGACAGCAACCGCGAAAGAGTACAGTACGTCGTGCACAACCCCGTCTTCCTCGATCATCTCTTCTCTACCGGCCGAGCAAGCCGGTCGTTAAACCCCGCGCTGTCCATGCCGCGTCGTCGTTCTCCACCTACTACTACTTTTATTACTAATCTCATTGAATCAGCAGAAATTCGAATGTGCTGGCGTTTAATAACCAAACCCCACTAATCACGTTTGCCGCCACAGTGCCTGCCGCTCCTTGCTGTTACTGTGTATATATATACCTGAGAACCCGGCACGAGACTGTGTACCAGTCACACACTCACACACCAGAGAGCCAGAGCTAGCAAGAGCGTAGTAGAGAGAACACCGCGCCGTCCGGCGAGGGATCGATCAATAATTAAGGCGATGGCTAGAATGGCCGTAATAATGGTGGCGCTTATGGTGGTGGCGGCGGCCGCCTTCGTCGGCGGCGCGCGGGCCGCGCAGCTGCGGGACCGGTTCTACGCGCACAGCTGCCCGCGCGCGGAGCAGATCGTGAAGCGCTACGTGGAGCAGCACGTCCCGCACGCGCCCTCCGTCGCCGCCACGCTCATCCGCACCCACTTCCACGACTGCTTCGTCAGGGTAAGTCTGCTGCTGCTCCTTCTTCTGCTTCGGCGACGCGAACGACGGACGATGCTGATCGACGATGCCAACGAGAGCAATGCAATGCAGGGGTGCGACGCGTCGGTGCTGCTCAACGCGACGGGCGGGGAAGAGGCGGAGAGGGACGCGGCGCCCAACCTGACGCTGCGCAGCTTCGGCTTCATCGACCGCGTCAAGGCCCTCGTCGAGGAGGAGTGTCCCGGCGTCGTCTCCTGCGCCGACATCCTCGCGCTCGCCGCCCGTGACTCCGTCGTCGTCATCGTAAGCAACCACGCACTCGATCACGCCATAATTAACCGCACACCAGCCCTGCTCTCCTAGCTCTGCTCGCCGCGCGCGCGCGGTCTCACCAGGGCAGGTCAGGACGCTGATGGCAAGTGATGATGGTGAATGCAGGGCGGGCCGTCTTGGCCAGTGCCCACAGGTCGGCGTGACGGCACGGTGTCCATCAAGCAGGAGGCGCTGGACCAGATCCCGGCGCCCACCATGAACTTCACCCAGCTCCTCCAATCCTTCCACAACAAGAGCCTCGACCTGGCAGACCTCGTCTGGCTCTCAGGTAAAACTAAAACCCCTGCCGCATGCATCATCCGTCCTTCATACCGCCTCTGCTTATTCTGCACCTGATCGATGACAACTGCAAACTTTAGGTAAAGAGACAGGTTAACAGCGACAGTGTTGAATGCTGGTTCATCATTACGTCTAATTATCATCCGTTTAAACGTCCTACTAGTAATAATCCAAACGCCACCGACCTGTAATGATGCGAAGTTTGTGGCTGAATCATCATGTCTCTGGTAGGGCTGCATAAGCACACTGTGGGGTTGTTGTACCTCTGGAAAGTGACTACTAGTAAGTAAGAGTGCCAGCAGCTTTGACAAATTCTTTAAGCCGGAAACTAGCAGTCCAGAACACGCTCCTACCCTCTAACTAGCTAGTCTCAAGTCAAGGACCAATAATGCACGCTGTCTCGATCGAGCTAGATTTGCCTCCGAGATTATTGAGAAAAAACAGCAACTTCATTAGCCTGTCCTGTGTACAGCGGAACAGCAGACACTTGATGTGGCATTTGTCACCTTTTGTTCATGGAGCATTTGCCAGTTTAATCTAGCTAACCGTGAAGCAGAAAAGCTAATCAGTGAGGCAGGCACGTCTTTCATATATGCATGCATGATATTAACGGGCAACCTGCACTGATGTAGACTGCACGCCACTGCTAACTAAAGATTTATCATATGATGCACTATCAATTTCAGTTCGATATCTAGCTAACAACGTTAACAGTTGATTATTGATGCTTTCGAAGTATGTTGATGTCTAGGTCATGTGCATATAAGATTCCATATTCAAATAGTGACCGAACCTTAATTGGGTGATATATGGATTGATGGTGAGCAGGGGCCCACACCATCGGCATCTCCCACTGCAACTCCTTCACGGAGCGGCTGTACAACTTCACGGGACGCGGCGGCCCCGGCGACGCGGACCCGTCGCTGGACGCGCGCTACGCGGCGAACCTGCGGCGGACCAAGTGCAGGTCGGCGACGGACAACACGACCATCGTGGAGATGGACCCGGGCAGCTTCCGGACCTTCGACCTGAGCTACTACCGCGGCGTGCTGAAGCGGCGGGGTCTGTTCCAGTCCGACGCCGCGCTGATCAAGGACGCGGCGGCCAAGGCCGACATCCTCAGCGTCGTGAACGCGCCGCTCGAGATGTTCTATCGAGTGTTCGCGCGGTCTATGGTAAAATTGGGCATGATCGAAGTGAAGACCGGCACGGAAGGCGAGATTAGAAAGCATTGCGCAGTCGCCAACAGCCACAGCCACTGGTAGGACGGCTGGCGTCTCCTTTCTTCTGAGGTCACAGCCGGTGGTATGGGGATGGCCGGATCGGATGGATATCTTGTTGTTTGTACGTTGTTCTCTTTATTTTATTTCCTTTTATTTTCTTCTCGGTGTATGTATTCCTTTGTTTCAATCTCGTTCTCTTGTTTCAATTGTAACTGTGCGCGCGCGCTGGTCTTGTGATTTTTTTTTTTGGCAAGTGTAAGTTGTTGGGTCAGTGACGGAGATACATGGGAATAATAATGATAATAATGAAATGGAGGGATTATATTTTTCCCAAGTGAAGCCCAAGCTTGGTCCTTAGTTCAACTAGGCCTGAACCGAAGATGATCATCTACGAAGTGAAGCCCAAGCTAAAAACACACCATTTCTGGCCAGGCCCGTAAAGCCCATTCTTCCTAGGTTTTCTCTCTCTCTCTCTTGTAATTTCGCGCAAGGCCTCTTCCCCTAGCCGCCGGCGATGCTATAAGTAGTCGTCTGACCCTGTATCCCTCTACTCCACCTAGGGTTCCAAGCACCAGCCGCCACCGCCGCCTCATCACCGCAGTTTTGTCCCCGCGCCTCGCCTGCGCTATGTTTCTATTATCTTCTTTCCGGCTGCGTCGTTGATTCGATTTTTTTGTCATTTTTCTGTGGTTGCAATTGTTGGTTTGGTGATTGGAGCAGTGATGAGCAATTTACGTGGACTAGAGTTTCTGATACTACTAGACAATAGTATTTGAAGACCAACCCTTGGCTGTCTGAGCTCCCAAATCCAACCATCAACTTTCTCTTGCTTGGATCAGATCGTTTTCGGTTCCCGTCGCTGCACTGACTGGCTCGAGAAAGGTTATGATGAACACTTGTGTTTTGGACTAGAGTTTCTGATACTACTTGTGGTAGTTGAAGACCAAACCCTTGGCTGTGAACTCAAATCTCAAGTCAATCTTCAGTTTCTATTGGTTGTTCAATTACTCTTCGTTTTATGCGCCCATTACCAATTCCGGAGGATGTTTCCGTTCTTCACGGTATAATGGCTCGGGTGCGAAATGATAATCTGTGGTTATATCCTGATTGGTGGCGGTTTTGGTGCCAATCCAGTCCTGGAAAGGCCACATATATTTGAAATTCTATTTTTCTCCGTTTAGTTTAACCGTTTTTGGGAACTAAATGATGCGATACTTCGAAAGGGAAAGCGTCCAATCTGTTCGATTGAGGCGTTTCATGACAGTTCTTTCATATCAGATAGGTAGATCTGATGGATACCTCAAACTGCATTTTTGTATTGGTTTCTGTTCTGTTTCGTTTTGGTGATGTGGATGATGATAACCAAAGTAAATACAGTTATCCCTGTCTAATTCCTTCACAAGGGTGCTGAGAACACTTCATATCTGACATACACTTCTAGTTTTGTTAACATGCTTATTTTACTTCTTTTTACATATAATTTAGTTTACTGTTTCGCCTTGGCCTTTGATGACATTATGGTTTCAGAACAGGCAAAATGTTTGCCTGAAATCTGTTGAAATTCTCATGAACTAGGACGGTCTGAGGCCATTTCAATACAGTTATTTTCACTCATGTACTTTTCAGCAATTGCATTTCAGTGAACAGCAGTAATTGTTGGGCACTCAGCAGAACAACGGCGAATGCAGATATGATGCGGATTTTCGGAAAATGTTGTGCGAACAGCTGTAACTCGGATGAATTGTGACTTATGTTTCTTCGGTTGTCAAAAGAAAGATGGTTCCTGTAATAAATTTTGATGCATCGGATGGAGTCCTATTTATAGTCCTGATCTGCCATTTGTGTTTGTCAATGCTCTCTTTTGAACTAATCAGCATTAAATAAAAGTAACTTTCTATTCACCCGCACAGATTTATCGACATCTACTCAGTATCATGCCAACAATCTACATTGTATATGAAGCAACGGTTCTGAAAGTTCAATTTGTTCCTCTACCTACTCCATCTAAATTGCATAATGATATTTATAATTATAAGATTGAACCAATCTGTACCAAAATAACACTTCCCTGTGTATACAGCGACCTCTTAGAATAAAATCATGAAGCTAGCTAATTTACAAGTGTTTTGCTTTGTTAACATACAATACACTATGTTAACTGTCAAACATCGACAGCGATATACAGAAATGAAGCAGTTGCAGCTAGCATACAGTACGTTTAAGAAGCTTCTCACATTCTCCACTTCATGGCTTTTATTTGAGCTGTGGTTTATGCCACGTTAATAGCAAGTCATTCCAGCATTGAATAGATCCCCAGACAATAATAGTAATATAGATTATATTAGTAGGAATATAGTCATAAACATCTCCAGATTTAGTTTTCCCTATCGGTAAAGCGGTCATAATTTCTTTGTCTAAAAGATAATTTTACTTAGTAGCACGTTCTAAAAGGCATGAAAACTGTTAAGCTAAGACACATCAATCCCTGGAGGAATTCAGGAAATAGCACCGTTTTTAGTTTGAGCTTACAAAATAGCATCCAAATAGACATCAAACAGCACTGGCTTTACAATATGCATTTACGAAACAGCATTCTACTTTTTCACTCGTTAGAGAAAGAACCACAAATAAGAGTATCCTGAATAATGAAGCACATTACAAATGGATAAATAAAAAATACGAGAAGTGTTAATTTAAGACTGCTTAATCATAGTCAGTTGCATATAACAATATATATATTCCCTCTGTCCCAAAAAATTTATCGTTTTGTAATTCATTTTTTAACTACAAAGAGATAAACTTTTTGTAAAGGGGAGGAGGAGTACATAGTATAGAACATGTGCAGATTGAAACCAACTTCCCCATTACAATAACATTTACCATTAAAATGTCACAATTGAGCAATTAAGTGTTTATGCTGATTAAAAGGAGTTATTGTGCTGGGAAACAGGCCAATAAAAAAGAGGGCAAATTGGTCATTTAGTTTTAAGTGAAAGCAAATAACAAAATTAGAATAGGTAGAAACTGAGGTTCTATGCGTCCTTGTGCTGGTTACGGGGCTGTTTCCTGAAGAGGCGCTGTTTCCTGAAGAGGCTCAAAATCAGTACTGTTTCGCGAGTACCACACAAAACCAGTGTCATACTGAATTCTTCCTCAATCTCTTGGAATAAAACCGTGGTGCGGAAAAATTACTGATGGAAGGAGTAAACCGATTCAACCACTCTGAAACAGACAACTTGTAGCTTAGCATACTGCAGCAAATTTAAGAAGCATTACATTGTCTGATACAAGTAATATGGGAATGAGGGAGTAATACACATGCTACAATAGTTTGTTGAGAATGTCACACACAACCATCTCCCACAGCGATCCAAAAGAAGAGGTCCTAGTATGTAACCTTTTCACCTAGTGCTCTGTTTATGATAAGAAGAATATACATCATCATACTGGCCCACTTCGTTTGGATCAGCAGAAGCTCCAAGACCCAATCGGCCACTGAACCCTGGTTTGCTAGCAATAGTACCATCAGCATGCATCCCTGTCTCGAGGTTTACTAGCAAGTTATGCGGTGGAGGAATACAAGCACCTCCCATTCGCACAGGAGGTTCCTTCTCATAGTCATCATAACCATCAGGTTCACTTTGCTTCATTGGACCTTCTGAAGGATTTACCTCACCGATCTCCCTGAAGAACTTTGATACGCGCTCAAGGATCTGAGACTCGGGGACAGTAGATGGAGGGATGGCCGTGGGAATGTCAAGTGGGCTCAAGGGAGAGTATGGTACTCCACTCCCAATCTGCATTTTCCTAACCATACCAGGAATGAGGCCAGGTGGGAAGAGTGGATATGGTGGTGTTGAATCATTTGTAGTAGCAGGAGCAGCACTTTGAGGAAGCACGGAAGGGGGTAAAGAGTTTTCATGAAGCACTGAGGGTAAAGACGGTTGCACTTGCAAGGATCCTGGAAGAGTAGTTTGACCTACAGGAGGGTAAACACCAGCTGGAAGTTGGTTTACTGGAAATTGCAGTGGAGACACAGATTGAGGCGGAACAGAAACAGGATATGTCTTATCCTTCTCCGGAGGTACGGATGACCATTTTGAGGGCACCGACACTGATCCTGGAAAAACATCCATAATTTTAAGATTTAATTCCAAGGCCAAACAAAAGGTCCATGCGATACATCTTAAAATGTACTGCAAAGAGATGTTTTAACAGCATATAATTAATTTACAGGATGGTTTAATGGCAATCAAAACAGTAATACAACTTTCTAACCATTGAAAACATAGCAATTAAGATTATCCTGATACGATAAAGGGAACAAAATCCATAAATTCTCTTAATCACTTGCTGTGGTATGGCAATCTGTTAATTAATTTAAGAGCTACCAGCCAATGTCACTATTGTAGCTGTTAGAGTTGCTGAACAAAAAGAAGAGAATTATAATTCATATCTGACTGGAAATCCATTGGTAATGTACGCTGCGCATACCACTGAATTCTTACATTGAAGCTATCAACACAGAAGCTGCCAAGTCGAGAGATAGAAGTGGTCAAAAGGAGATACCTGGAAAGGTTGAGGGATCTGGTGAAGCATGCTGCGATTCCGCAGAATGTGGTATCCCACCTTTCATCTCCCTCTCAAGGTTAGAGATAGTTTCCTGGTCATAAACTTCTTTTGAAGCCCAGAACTGAAGGATTTTCTCAAGGCGAACCTGGCTGTCATCTTCCCTCTGTGGATTATTATAAATCCTTGCAAGCATGGAGCCCAGCACAGGTTTGAAAGCAAGAGCCTCAGTGTCAATGTCCCGGATACTAGTTCGTCTCTGTAGGCTGTAGCAGATAAAAAAATGTTCAGCAGATCACCAGCAATATATTACATGCATATAGTCACTCACTCACTAGTTTCAATTGATCAAAGCTGATGAGGTACCAGCTTCTCCAGATTAAGTCGTCGAATCAAACAGAATAGAGTGGCATAAGCCATTTTGATCTACTCGTTTGATCCATAATCAATATCATGAAAAGCTAGTCAATTTTACAAAATATTGCACAACCCTTCACCAATGGATGCAGGCAAAAGCTAAAGCGAAATGTAACCACATCAGGCTGGCTGGTGATCTCTTTTCTTGGCCTTCGTTATTTGCCAAAGAACAATCATTCCTAAGTATAAATGCTCTATACTGACATTACTAAGATAAGATGGAAACAATATCTGCCCAATTAACACTTCATACGCTGGTAATAACCGCATGAAAGCCAAAGCATTCTACTACAGACTCTCATAAACATGAACATAAAGTCATCAAATCGATTTAAGAATTACGCTAAAAAAGCAAATACAGATATTAAATTCAAGCCATACCTTTCAAACAGAATATCGTTCACCAGGAATATAATGTGGAGCTGCCTCTCTGAATCCTCCAGGGCAAATACTCTGTCCCTAAGAGCTTCAGCCATAGCCGGCGCAAATGGTGACCTTTGCATAAACCATGTCTTTGCTCCCTTAATCGATTCCTTGGTGCCATTAAGATGGTTGAGGACCTCGTGCAGCTCAGCAGCAACTTCAGTGGGCAGCGGCCCGGAAAGCCCATTGAATCTTGCCGCAGATTCGTAATCCCCATGGCCGTGGGCAGCATACTGCTGGTGCGGGTCATAGAAAGGTGGGTACGCCTGCTGGTGCATCGGCGGCCCCTGCATCATCGGACCCATCGGCGGAACCAAATGCATTGACGCCGGAGGGTAGGGCGCTATTGGAGGGCGCGGCGAGACCCAGAGCTTGTACCTGTAGTAGGCGTGCCCTTCCCCACCGAAGACGAAAGCGTAGTCGGGGTTGTCGTGCTGCTTCTCGCGGATCATGGCCTCGAACTGGGGCCCATTCTTGGCGATGTACTCTACGAGCTTGTCGATGCGCTTCTGGAGCTCGGGATCAGCAGGTGGCGGGGCCATCGGTGGCGGTGGAGCGGAGTCGTACTGCTGGTGCATGTAGTGGTGGTGCGGCGGTGGCGACGGCGTCGACATGACGTGCGGCGGGTGCGCCGCGAAGGAGGGAGGCGGCTGCTGGTGCGGAGGGAGGTGCGGGTAGGCCGGCGGCATGGCGCGCGGGTAGGGCGCGTGAGCGTACTGCGGGTGCGGCGCCGCGTACGGCGGCGCCGCGTGAGGGTGCGGGGCCGGGTACTGCGCCTGCGGATGGTAGCCGTACTGCGGCGGAGGCGGCGCCTGCTGCGCCTGCGCGTACGCCATCGCGGCCGCGGCGTAGTCCTGGGCTTGCCGGTCCATGGAGCCGGCGGATTCTGAGCGCCGGTGACGGCGGCTGCGGAGAGGAGGACCGAACCGAAAGGGTAGGCTGGTGACGCCACAGGTAGGGCACCCTCGTGTAGGCCACTGGGCCAGATCCTGGTACCCAACATCTGACTTGGCCCATTAATCGGCCTGAACCGTTAATAATATGGCTTTCTTTTAGGCCCATCATTCCTTCGTTCTTTTATCAGAGACTCTCTCAATTCTAAAATACACATCATTTTGAACAAGAATCTTAATTCAAAATGAAGTAAAATTCTTATTCTAAATGACAATTATTTGGTATGTAAGGGTAACCGATTTCCTCTTTGTTTTCATGTCCTAAGCTAAACAATATCCTTTTTTTCTGCAGGATATATTATAAATAAATCCCCGTGTAACTATGTAGATACATATTCCTTCTGTCTTCATAAACTTGTTGCTTTATAGTTCAAAAATGAACTACAAAATGATAAATTTATGGAGACAGAGGAAGTATATACTATATAGATAATGGACGCATGCATTAGCATGTTTACCACAAGGATACCAAATCAAATTCCAAAAACAATCAAACAATTAAGGGTACCAATGGGAGTTTCTGACAAAATTATCACAAATACAATTTACTAAAAAGTAAGCGTCTCGACTCGTCTTTGATGAAGTAACAACTCGTTCACAGTAGATCAGTACAAAAGAAGGCCCCAGGATGCTGGGTGCCCGGAGGACAAAAGGGACTTCCACAAGCTGCTAGGCAACGATGGCACCATATCGTCACCTCACTAATCAACATGAACATCTTCATCTTCGTCACCGTACTGAAGCAAAAACAAAAGGCACAGGATATCATCAGAAATTAGGAACTTGGTGGATAATGATTTACTCTGAAAACATAACATAGGAGAGTGTGCAAACTGTTACTCCTTTCTCGAAAGTTTGTCGATTTTGTATTCATTTTTGAACTAGAAAGCCACAAACTTTCGAGAATGAGAAGGTAGAGAGTACATAATGTCATGAACTCATGATATTTTGGAAGACTCAGAATTTTAATGACAAAAAGAAAAAGAATACTTCACACTTCTAGCAAATTTGATGGATATACAATAATAATTTTGTTATTAATAGATCATTTACTAAAAGCAGGTATTGGACCTTAAGAATAAAAAATAATGAGGGTCAGGTTACAACTGTGTGGATAGAACACAAGAAAGAAGAATATTATGTGAGCATAAATGCTGCAGATTGTTCGCCAAATAGAAGTAACCATGTATGTGAACCAAACTTAGATGGTGACCTACTTGATGACAAATATATTTCAAACCCTTAGTGCTACCTAACATTTAGCAGAATATGCCCAAAAGCAACCACCAGAATTTACACAAATTGTAGTAATAGTACCGAAATAAAAGGGCATAAAGAGAACTGCATAACAAGATAGTGAGGCATCAACCGCCTGAGAAAGTCTACAGAAAATTAATTGCCATGGGAAGATGTCTTAATTCTCACCCTGTCTGTAAAAACATTGCTTGAAACAATGTTTCCTCCTTCGCTGTTGTCACCCTCACCTAATTTCTTCTGCGCAGAGAATGATTTCGGCATACCATTTCCCTTGCCATCGCTAGAAGGTTCCAGAGCATGTTCCGGTCTATATTTCTCTGGAATTGGGATCATATCATCGTCACCCTCTTTCCTTTTCTTCCCTGAAAAGAAAACCACAGTTTGGTCATGGAAATACATATGGTCCCAACAAAAGTTTATGTATATATTCAAGACAACTGTCTGCAGACAGGAGAAGGACAATGAAAAGGATAAAAATCGGTTCAACAACAACATATCCTTTTAGTCCCAAGCAAGTAAGGGTAGGCTAGAGATGAAACCCACAAGGCCCAAAACGAACAACAGTCAAAAAAAAGAAAGACAACAAAGGAAAATACAAAATAAGGAGAGAGGAAAAGAGCAATAAACCAAAACAAATAAGGGTAAAAAAAGCTCAAACCGAAAATAAGGAATCTAAATCAGCTCAACATTTAATACAATTAATTGAGAATGTCCTTTTAGTCAAGTTCCATCAGTGAAAAGATATAGACATCTGTCTACCAAATACTAGCAAGAGCGGGGGAAATGGATAAGAATCAAGAAGGTTAAGATACATACCAGTTTTTGTTTCTTCACTTGTTAAGAGAGCAATTGATCTTTTTCTAGCAGTTGAAACATGATTTTGGCGTTGATCACTTGGGCTAATTTCATAAGCGTTGTATTGATCTTCGTTGGCATTCTCCTTGTTACAAGGCTTCAAAGTATCTGAAGCAAGCAAATCTGCCAACCTTTCAAAACGAGCTTGAGCCCTGCGTTTACCGATGATGTGTCAATAGTTGGATGGTAATTAATTATTTAAAAAGTAAAAGTAGACTTATTATGACCCATTCAGACCAATCAGAAGATCATGTATAGTTCATATATAGGGAAAAGAAACTTGCCGCTTTAAATCCTCCCGTGCTTTCATATAACGCCCATGTGCTTTGACGATTTTCTTTGTTTTGGAGGCCATCCTAAATTGAAAAAGCAATATCATAAAAATACAAATACCTGGGAGCCTTTTCTTTTACTGAAGGAGTCACCGACTGATATTCAAAATAACTATCATGCTCATATGTTAAAGAAACAGAATACCTTTGGCAATCTTCGTGAGCTTCATTCAATTGTGATTCAAGACCGTCTACTTTGCTAGAAAGCTTGCGCACTTCTTCAATCTTCTTCTCCAATACCATCTGTGATACAAAGAACCATTGAGGTACAATTCAATGCATGATTTCATGTCAATATGCGCTCGCTCATAAATTAGTACTCATCTAAGTTTGACAGCACCACAGTTTAATGAAAAAGAAGAAAATATTGGTTGTCATGATGTCTTAAATAGATTAAATATCTTGTAAACCTGGAGATTTGAAATTCCTCGACATAGAATATCACTACACAATCATTGGAGTTAAAGCAGAAGAAATACAAAATTTTGGAACACCAAATTGCATGCGCAGTTAAAACTAAATTACAGTTAAGTGACCAAGACAACAAAACTGATTCATAGACTCCAGGGATCAGCTTCTCAGTTCACCAGTGAATAAGTGATGACTCAATAACTGATAAGTGTTCCATACATAACAAATGCACTATATTTGTTACTGACCTCCAGTTTAGATTTATCTTCACGCAGTGCTTCCATGTCAACATGAACTTGTTTCAGCTGCAGAGCAAATACAAATATATAAAACAGGTCCAGGAATATGGGGATAGCTCCACTTGTATGTTATAATGTTAACAAGATAGAATGCCATAGTTCAAACCTACCTTTGCTTCATAATCAGCATTTTTTTCATCACTGCTGGGGGATCTTTCATCCTTTTCTCTGTCTATGTTATCAGAGGTTCTAAAACTTTCTGATGAATCAGATTTTCCACCATCAGGACTTTTCCTATGCTTTCTGTCCCTGAAAAGGAAAACCCACGAAAAGCCATGACATATGCACACTTTAGAAATAAGGACAAAGGTAAAAAAAATAACCTGGCTACTGCTATGATAGAGATATTTAGAACAGGATCCAAAGATATTTAACTAAAATGAGATAGAAAGGTTGTCCTTTAGTATAACTTCTGAGGTAAACTACAGAAAACTTCAAATCATATGGTTACATTGCAACTCACATATATTAAAACAATTACCAAATACTAAACCATGAGGCCATATGAGGAGAGACTATAATACCAACAAAATGTGCAATTAACTGATTGCATAACAAAATAAAAAAGGCATATGCTGAAAATGAATCTCCAGAATCATTATTTTATACCTCTTCCTAATAGGTGATCTTGAGTGACTAGATCCTGCAAGTTTAAGGGCAAAGGAATTAAAAGATAGAATGCATTATGCGGCCAATGACATTTGTCATTTGCAGATAGAATGATTACCCCTATCCTGAGAACTTTGTTTCTCGTCACGAAATGAACGACCTCTGGTATCTCTTTCTTCAGGGGAATACCTCCCACGAGGTGAGAGTCTTCTCTCAGGCCTGAATCTGAAGTCACGATCTCTGGAATCTCGTCTCCCTATGTGAGTTAGGTGGACGTTTTAGAAAAAAGAAACATTATGTCATCAAATAACAGAACTTGGATGGAGCTACATAGAGGTGAGGCAACACACAAACCCGTCAGGCTTACCACAACCTTGAGGCATATGATTATTCAATTAGCTACAAGTAGCAGAGGTCCAGGATGACCCCGTGGGAAATAGACCAGTAGAACCAATACAACTAGTGCAGAGGAGATGCCCAATACATGATCAGGAATCATGATTTCAAATAGATTCAGCACTTGTAGTACCAGTCATCAGAATAAGGGAATCTTCAAATTTTGATATAATGCTCTGATTATCACGAAGAGGAATCTCCCACAACTCCAATGTAACCAAATAAAGTTATTTTCACTTAATCAGATGTTAGCCATATGACTGCCCAGTGCTCGGGATGAGAGTCATGAATAAAACCCAGACGAGAGTTTGATGCATTTCAAAGCGTGCGTGCCAATTAGATGCAAAGGCTGCTAATAACATAGTCAAAGCACGTTGGCATAACATGAATATGATTGAGAAGGTGAACTGTACAATATATCTCATGATATCTTCTGTTACAGATAAGCATTCGAGTGGCCATAGAATGATTGACTGCCAGCTGAAGCTGAACAAAGCCAGCAATGAAAATAGGACATGCCATCTTATGGAAGCAGTCAATCGCATAAATCTGTCCTCGAGACGTCTATTTTGAACAGTATTAAAATCAACTAACAACCAGCATGAATGCCACGTTTTTCTGCAATAAAATCAGATTTATCGGTAATTGATCATGTTCTGTATCAGCGGGCAATTAATTCAAATACTATACAGGAAAGATAGATCACATATGCACCATGAAACAAGTAGATATGATTAGAAAAAGAGAGAGAGAGAGAGAACTGTCAAGAATGATTTTGGTGCGAATCCATTATAATACTATGGTATTTCAGTGGACGTTATCTCAACCAGAAGAAGCTGCAAAGCATGGTGACCTACTAATAATCCAATACATTTGCGTATCATTCTCTTCATGGATACTCTTATTAAATTGTAAAACTGCGGAATTCTTCCAAATCATTTCACCATTTACGAAATCTGCTCCTGAACCCAGAACATTCCTAGAGTTTTGGCAGAAACAAGAGCTTCAGATGGCACTGCTTTCTCTTGTTTCTGCTCCACGGCCGGCATGTCACTCTCCTCACCATGTTGTTCATAAATAACCAATAATCCAAAGATAAAAATCGACTCACTGAACACACAAACAAGATGCATCTTTCACACACTTCCTCTCTTTTCGGTTGGATAGAATGCATCTACGACCTAAATTTCCGTCAACACACTCATGCTGTATCGAGTGCATTTTGCATAAAACAAAAATACCAGGAGGCAGACAATAAGGGGCCGCAAAGTCGTAAAAGGGCCAACCAAAAGCGTGGATCGAAATGGGAGCAACGAAGATCAGAGAGAAAGAGAGGGGGCGGCGGGATGGGACGGGGGGGCGTGGATATACCAGGTCGAGAGTGTGGCTGGAACGAGGAGCGGGGTGGCGGCCTCCGGAGCTCGGCCTCGCCGTGGGCAAAGCCGCAGTTGGGGCGGGGGCAGCCGCCCCTGCCCCTCCACAACGCGCACAGCTTCGTCTTGTACGCCGGGCCACGGAAGGGAGGAGGGCCCGACGCATCCGCGCCGCCTCTGTCTCTCGGTCCATCCCTCATGGTTCCCGGACGGCTAAGGCGGCGGCGGCGCGCGAGAGCGAGACGGCGGCCGGGGAGACGAACCGAAGGCGAGCGCGACGAAGAGAAATGGCGAACACGAGGAGTCGAGGACGAGCCTTTACTAGGGCCGGAGCGTATGAGACAAATCAACGGCGCAGTGTATTTTGGGCCAAAGTTTCGCCGCGAATTAGCAGCGGAAACTCTATAGGTCGGCCCACTGGCACCTTTTGAAGCCCAGCCAGTTAAGAGTCGATAAGAGAGGAAGAGAGCCAGTGCAAGTCAGACACAGGAATTAGTGGCAATGAACACGAACTGAACCACTTATAAAGCATTTTGTCCACATTTGTTGCAATGAACACGAACTGAACCATTCAATTTAGTCCACTTATAAAGCATTATGTCCACATTTTGAACCGTACTGATGCTTTATTAGTTGCGTTACCCCCATTTTGTGCACATTTGTCTCTAATCAAATGTATTCCATCCTTTCTAAAATAAATGACAATGCTAGTTCAATTTTGAAATAACGAGTGTCACTTATTTTGATATGGATAAAGTATTCCCTCCGTACTTGAATGTTTGTCATTTTGTAGTTCATTTTTGAACTATAAAACCACAAATTTTCAAAAATGGAATGAGTATTTAGCTTTTGTTACCTAAAACTAGTAACAGAAAAATGGACCATTGGTTATTGCATCAGTATGCACCTCACTTTCCAAATCTAAGAGCTAGGATAGCTAGAAGGTACTTCTTCCGTTTCTAAATTATTGTCGTTAGTATAAAAAATGTAGTTGAGGGGGTTACTATGTAACGTGTTG
This sequence comes from Tuctoria greenei, assembly GCA_036927565.1. Lineage (NCBI taxonomy): Eukaryota > Viridiplantae > Streptophyta > Magnoliopsida > Poales > Poaceae > Tuctoria > Tuctoria greenei. Next base: position 1,040,284 of record JAYESD010000002.1, on the reverse strand, counting down.
CCGACACATTGATAGAAAACCGACAACAAAAGAATTGTTTTGCTTTTCGTTTGCAATAGTAACCGTCCAATGAGGACACTTTTTATCACGCTATTTACTCTCTATGCCCTTAAAGGTTTGTCGTTTTGTAGTTAATTTTTAAACTACAAAACAACAAACTTTTGAGAATGAAGAGAGTACAATGCGTTATCGAAACCTTAGATCCCACACGTGTGACTGGGTTGTTAATTTCTTATTCACATTTTGCATGACAACGAATCATTAATTATTAGTAGTTTGAAATTAGCATCTCAATTCAACTAATGCAAGAAGTGGTTTTTTCCTTCAATATATCGCACAAAAGGCAGAAGATCAACCAGAGACCACATTTCTTTGACACTATACTCTACTGTCTACTCCTTATCTTAATTTGGAGATCAACCGTTACGAACAGTGTTAGTTTTTATTCGATCCTACTAGTATTTTTCCCGTTAGAAGATTTAGAGCGATGTGCATTGTATCGAGCGCCATGCAAAGGTTGGTGTCCGCCGCAGCCCCATTTGGCGTTCCGTTCGGCCGCTTCTGGTCCGTTGGAAGACCACGCACACCGCATGCATCTCTGCCGGCGCCACTCCATGCATGCATGACGCCCAACGACAGCTCCAGCGACGACGCCCTCACTTGTTTACTCGTTTCCGTTACCATGGCCTCTGGCGCTGCATGTGCCAGGTGCGACCCGTTCCGTTTGATTTTGTTTTTGCGTCGCCGTTTTAACATTTTTGAATCCACGGAGTCTAGTCTCTCGTGTCTGTTTCATTCTGTACCTTTTCATCCTTTTTCTGGTCAACATGAAGACCAAATTCATTGGGGAGGAGTGTATCTTGTGGTATGGTGTCCAGTGATTTGGATTCACTACTTGCTTCTTAAGGTTCTTCTTATTCACATAATGATAGCAATCTTTTAGCATATCACACCCATTTATTGTACTGAAGTTTGCATTGAATGTAATCCTATGTATTTTGCCGATAAATAGCACCTTTGTCACAGCAATCTGGTCATCCACCGAGGTGTTCTCGAATCCGGCCATCCAACGGGAAGAGAGTGGGAGGAGCGTAGGAGAGGTTGGCGAAGATGCCGGCGGTGTGGTGGACGGCGCTGAAGAAGTTCCTGAACTGCAAGTCCAAGGACTCCTGCGACGTGATTCAGCGGGACGATTCGCGAGGCAGCAGCGCCAGGGAGCTCAAGAAACCGGTTCTGCGGTCATCATCGTCGTTGTCGTCGTCCCTGCTGCGGCGGTTGGCGTGCTCCCGCTCCAGCTCTAACCTGCGGGAAGTGATCCGCAGCCAGGACGGCAGCAGCAGCCAGCTGCAGGTGCCCTACAGCGCCTGCGAAAGCCCGAGGTCCATCGGCAGCAACGACGTCCAGAACGCGGTGACGCACGACGTGCTGCTCGCGGCCAGGGGCTCAGCGTCCGGCCGCGAGCTCCGGGGCAGCACCCCGGGCCGTGGCGCCGCCTGGATGCCGTTCCAGCACAGCCCGGTCTTGATGCGGTGCAGCACCACCCCTCTCCCGCAGAGGAAGACCCCGCGCGCGCCCTCGCCGCTCCGCCGGGAAGGCGCCGCCGCCGCCTACGACGCGGGGGAGCGGTCGCCCACGCCCGCCAGGGCCTCCTGCGAGATCGGCGTTCGGTGTCGCCGCTGCGGCGTCCGCGTCGCCAACGACGACTCCCTCGAATGGCATCACCTCGCCAACCACGCCGGTAAGCGCGCATCTCTACCGCCGTTTGTTCCATTACTCCGATCCAGGCATCAAGCTAGTATCGTCAGTGCTGCATTTTTTTCATGGATCCGATTGTTCCAGTAACCGAGCTTGCGGAAGACGACTCGGCGAGGGGTGTGGTGGAGATGATATGCATGGCTGGGTGGCCGAAGCCCGAAACCGTGCTGGATCGCGTCGAGAGGATCGTTAAGATTCACAGTGCAGAGAGATCGGTGGCCCGGTACGAGGAGTTCAGGAAGACGGTGATGGGCAGGGCGGCGCAGCTGCCGAAGAAGCACCCACGCTGCATCGCCGACGGCAACGAGCTGCTCCAGTTCCACGGCACGACCATCTCCTGCTCTCTCGGCGCCGGCGGCTCGTCCAGCCTCTGCACGTCGGGCAGGTGCAACGTCTGCCGTATCATCCGGCGCGGCTTCTCGGCAACAAAGGAGACCACGGACGGCCGCATCGGCGTGTTCACCACCTCGACAAGCAAGCGGGCCCTGGAATGCATCCAAGAAACCGGCGACGGCGCCGGCGAGGAGGCCGGGACGGGTAGCGTGAAGCAGGCGTTGCTCGTCTGTAGGGTGATCGCCGGGAGAATTCACCGGCCGCTGGAGAACCTGCAGGACGTAGCCCCGCAGGCGGGGTTCGACTCGTTCGCAGGCAAGGTGGGCGCTGACTCCAGCGTCGAGGAGTTGTACCTGCTCAACCCGAGAGCCCTCCTCCCGTGCTATGTGGTTATATGTAAACCTTGACCTTGAGACCAAGGATCATAGATATATACTGTATAAGATAAAAAAAAATTGATATTGTCTTATACTCCACCCGTTTCAATTTATTTGTCGTTGGGACAACCTTCATTACTTCATTTTATTTCTTTTGATTGTCTGAATCGACAATTATTTCAGAACAAAGATAGTATTTGAGGTTAATTAGTTCATCATATGGTTCCTATAGATGTTAATTTCTCTTAACATTCTGCTTTTCTGTTTTGTTTCTCTTAAGTTTTCCACAATACTTTTCAGCGGGTAGCATCATCAATTCCAGATGTTGGTGAACATATGAGGCATCATGTGTGCTTTTTTCGTTTCCCTATATTTTCTCAGTTTAACGCGTTGTTTTCATGTCAATAAGTTTGAAAACTCTAATATTAAACGAACATTCTTCCCGCGCAATTCATATATCTCAAAGATGCTTTGAATGGTATCTCAAATTTGTGGAGTTTTCCCATTAATAAGGGACTAGCGTAACAGCACTATCATTAAATGGACTTCTTTTATGCGGGATCCATGAATTTGAAATTGGTGTGAATTAATTTTAGATTAAACTGAAAAGATGCACCGGCATATGAAAAAGATGCACCGACGGAAGGGGAACCACCAGATCCACGTAAGACCTCATACTGAGTACAATTTATGATACTACCTTCATTTCCAAAAGTTTATTGTTTGTTAGTTCAAAAATGATAATAAGCGATAAATTTTAGGGATGAAGCAAGTAAGTAGGGTTATTATTCTCGGTAAGGTCCAAACCGTATAAAATGCACGCCCCAGATGATTGATCATCACCCAAGGAAAACGCTCCTATCAAACTAAATTTCAATCTATTGCCGACACATGATTGAATATGACCCGTTTCCTGCGAAATTCATACCTGCCAAAGACGCATTTGAACGTGTTCTCAATTTTGGCAGAAATAAAAAGGCCACGCACAAAAGGACCTTTTTAGGCCCACAATTGTCACTCAGGGGCGCAGTCCAAGCAGCCATCCTGGCCGGCCTTGTTAGGGCGGACGCTCCAGGACCCCATGTTCAACACACTGCGCGACACTCTCCTTCACGATGTCCCCGACACCATGCGCGAACTTGAAGCCCAGATCCAGCAGCTTCATGGACGAAACCACCGACGAGCACGAGGCGTCGTCGTCAAAATCTCTGCTCAACCTGCATGCACGCGTCACAGGTCGCCAGACGAACATCAGAAACCACAGCACGCAGGGAGGTGTTAAACAAACCTCAATAATTAGATCACGGAGGAGATGACCTTTGTGGAGGTTGGAAAGGATGGTAGTGCGAGGCCAGGAGCTGCGCGATCCCTGCCATGGAGTGGCTGCCCCCGGCGCACAGGTACCGGTCCGGCTCGGCGCGCGGCGTCTCCATCAGGAAGACGTGCGCGTCGCACACGTCCTGGATGTGCGACAGCGGGAGGCACCCGAATCTGGCGTGCACGGATGCCAGCAGCGAGTAGAGCTTCGGGTCACCTGCATGCATCATCAGCTCTGTTTCAGTGTCAGACAAGAATGACGCCTGACCATTGCCAAGTGTAAGATATTCGCGTCCACCCTCGATCGAGAGATGGTTAATAAGCTTTTGTGTGATCGATCTGTCTGCGACGACGACGACCTGTTATCGGTGACAGCAGGAGCTGAATGCTTGTCGGAACAGTGGGCGTCAGGAATGGCCCTGCAACCGTCGGTATTACGAGGGAGACCAAGTGGACGCCCTTCTCCCGCGCGAATTCGAACGCCGCCTCTTCCGTCAGACGCTTCGACAGGATGTAAACCTGCTAGCCGCAAGGGACACGTACGGGTTAGATCTGGCAGGAGTTGAGAGAACTGAGCTAAGCTAAGCTGCACATGTGGTGTGGGATTTGTGTGTCGTGCAGATCTGATCGAGGTCGGCCGACCGGGTGATATGTAAAGGAGGCACTGACCCAGCCAACGGGCTTGCTGCGCCAGACTTCGTCGAGCGCTCTGAGGCACGACTCGTCGACGACCGCCTTCCGCCGCCCCTCCGCGTCCGCCGCCGCCGTCATCGTGCTGATGGAGGACGTGAAGACGACACGGCGGACGGTCTCCGCGCGGACGCAGGACTGCAGCACGTTGATGGTTCCCCTCGTCGCCGGCTCAAGCACACTTGACCTCACGTGCTCATCTACATACGTGTACAACAAAACAACATGGATATAATACGTAGGCTAGCTAGTAGCAGTGAGCTAGTGCTAGCTGTAACGAATGTCATCGGCGCCGTCACACAAAACTACAACAAAACAGGCTGTCGTTTGTCCGTTCCTATCTGCGTCCCCAAGTCTATACAAAAGCTAGCACGCAAGCCACAAGATTAAGAAGCGGACAAGGAAAAGTACATCGCGCAACTCACCAACGTTGTCTTGGCCTGACGATACGTGGAGCTCCATGGAGGCCGCGACGTGGAAGAGCGCCACGCATCCGCTGACGGCGTCGTCGAAGCTCCCGTCCTCGCCCATGTCCGCCCGGAACACCCTGAGCCGGCCCCTCCTCCCTTCTTCTTCCACGGCGCCCAACACCTGCCACGCCTTGCCTGCTTCGACGACGACGCGCGCACCCCCGGTCAGCAACACAGGAAGCTCACTTCTTTTCGCTCCCGTCCGATCCATCAGGTGGATATGATGGGGCGAGCTATCGAGCGCACGTACCTGTGTCCCTGGCGGTGGCGTGGACGCGGTAGCCTCGCCGCAGCAGCGTGCGGACGAGCCAGGAGCCGACGTAACCTGTCGAGCCCGTCACGCATACCGCCGGGGTATCACCTCCGGCGACCTCCGGCGAGCCGCCGCCGATGCTTCCCATCGGTCTCTTCTCTGCCGGCTGGCGGTCGTTGCTTGGCAGAGATCCCCAGCGGCAAATGCTCTGGAGACGCGCGCGGATATGCCTCGCGCAGGGGAAATGGGGGCTGTCGTGAGCTGTCGAAAATCTAGACACAAGTTTTATCGTGCGAGTTATAGAGTTGCAGTATGTGCAAAGTTCACGTGTCATCACGCGGCTGATTGGCTGTTACTACTAGTAAATCCCGAGACGATACGATTACTCGCTCCGTCTCTAAATCTTGTCGTCTTCTTATTTATTTTTTACTACTCCTTCCTTATTCTTTTATTTGACGTTTCAGACAAGATTTTGAACTAAAAATGAATTAAGATTAGTGTCTGAACGTCAATTAAAAAGATAAGGAGGGAGTAGAAGACAACAAGTATTTAAGAACAGAGAAAAGGCCACAGCTGGGACTGGGAGCAAGCAGCCAACCGGTTCCGCCGCGCCGAAGATGGCGTGAATAAATAAATAAAAAGGACGGGCCTTCGTGAGCTCTGTTGAGTTCATCATACTAGTAACAAATATCGAAGACGACGCGTCCATCAGCGGCGGCTGTTCTTTTTTATGGTGAGCTCGACGGCGATGGCACCTGGGTGGGAGTGCAGTCCAGGCGCCGGCCGGATCCGTCTCTTACGATATTGCCTTTCCTACATCCTACTCATCACGAGCGCACAACCGATGGACTGCATGGTGCGTACGCCACTGGCCACTGCACAGTGCCGCCGGTGAGCTCAGACGAGACCCACCCGATCCAGAAGCGTCGGCATCCGAGGCATGCGCACACGTAAGGCTTCAGACGTAAAGCGTGTCCTCGAGGATTCGGTGGTGGCACTGCGCAAGGCTATGCGCCGCGGGTGCAGATATGCTTACATCGGCATGGATTCTACGGTGGCCGGCATATCTCCGCACCAACTATTGTCGTTCTCTCGGTTATGCGTGACCGAATCTTACCGCTGTTCACGCTGATATCTTGGCGTGGCGAACTATGGTGTGCTGTCTGGTGGGTACACGGACTCTATCTTTATTTCTGTAACAATAATGGATTGGTCAAATACATCATGAGACCATGGTAATTTCATTTACTCAATGAAACTGGTCTCTCTTTACCTGAAAAAATTATGATGCGTACTTCCTCTTTTTCTCAAAAGCTTGTTATTTTTTAGTTCATTTTGAATTAGAAAGAGACAAACTTTTGAAAAAGGAAAGAGTACTTGATTACCAAACAATAGTGCAACATCTGGAAACTTTGAAACTCTAATATCGCCTGAGATTGATTTTCTTTTCTTTAGTAACGAAGAGACCTGAGATTGATCAAACTCAGCTCCATCTGACATTTTGCTGAACAATACATATATACACCTGAATTTCATCCTTTGCAAACAACTAGAATTTTTGAAAGATGAACTTCATTCTCCGCCGAGATCATGTGCCGAGAGGTCTGAGATTGCTCAAGCTCAACTCACCTGACATTTTGCAGACCAGGCCATACAATCCTAAAATTTGTCGTACCCATGCTCAGTGATCTATTCTAAATGGTGAAATAAGGACGTGGTACTTTGCAAAAATGGTGATAGCTGTATCATTTACAACGAAAGACATCTGAAGCTAAAGAACAGGAGCAACAACAGCAGCAGAAGAAGAATAAATACAAAAACTCATTTCGGCATGCAAGCACCCTAAGTTCATGCTACGATAATCACTCTGAATTTCCTTCCTTGAACACCTTTACCCACCTCTCAGCGCTGTCAATTATTTCCCCAGTCTTGATCAGGTAACGGACCTTGGTCCCATCCTCTAGGAATTTGTTGCCAACCCTACTCGCCACATTCTTCTCCTTGGAGTAGAGCATTACGTTTGAGCTATGAATGGGGCCTTCAATCTGATCAAAAGAAATTTACGTCTAATCAGGAGAAAGCGGTTAGACACCTACAACTATACCCTTGAAATGAATGCGTGGTGGACACCACACCATAAGAGGCCTCCAAGAGAAATTTGCTGACCATGACAATTTCACCAGGTTCATCTTCCGTGCCTTTCTTGTGCTTCGACTTCAAGTTCAGGTCCTTCACTATCACAGTGCTGTTGTGCTTGAAAAGGCGTGTAACTTCTCCAACCTTACCTTTCTCGCGTCCTGCAATGACTTGCACGGTATCCCCAATCCTGACATGCATCTTGTGCAGCACAGGAAGGCTGTTCGGTTTACACTTCTTACGCTCCCATCTCTTAAGCTGTAATGGAAATGAAAATATTAGAACATTTAACAGTATAGAGTAGGCAAAAAGGCACGATACATGTTTGTTAAAAAAAAAGATGAGATACTTGGGCTGAAAATTCTACTCACTTTCATTACAATTGGGCACGTCTTGACTGTAAAACTGATCTGCATATTGAACATAACAGGCTGTCAAAGCTTGATATGAAAATAACATAATATTCCATTTCAAATAAAAGAATATAATAATCATATATGCTTTTGAGATATGGCAGGAATCCCACAGTGTCCATGGCACATGATAATCTGATCAAAAACACTACAGGGTAATGGGTTGCTCTTTTAGTGTGTCACTTGGAGCAAAATTTCCGTATGAAGTTTTACTTAAATATAGATTATCTATAACTTCATTCGGTAAAGATTATCTACCACCATTACCGTATCTTCACTTGCTTCCGTTGGATAAGATAAAATGATTTCAATGATTGCCATTTAAGCGTCTATACAAAATAAAAAGTGGGAAATTAACCGCAGCCAGATAGCGGTCTCAATTCAATAATGCCAGTACAAACTTGGTTTGCGAACCTTGAAATGCACAACGAACAAAGCAGCCCCACTGCAAACTTTCGATGTTAGTGGTACGCTACATATGAGACTCTACACATCTAATCACCAAAGAATCTGGCATTTCCGAAGAATGTTTTCTTCAATTCTCGGCTACTCCAGACAAGAAACAGGTAATTAACGGAACGAATCGGGAGGCAGCAGTACAGACCCCAGGCAGCGGCGCGGAGAAGGTGGCGAGCTGGTTGCCCCAGAAGCTGCTGGCGCTCGCCGCGCCGTGCGCGGAGATGTAGAGCGACGCCATGGCACCCTGCAGCGCCGCCATCCCAGCCATCTCCTCGCGGCCCGGCCCTCCTCTTCCTCTCTCAACTCCAAACCGCAGAGTGAAATGAAGCAGCGCAGATGACGCCCGGACAGGATAACGCGCTCTTCTATCTTCTGCTGTTCGTTGTGGGTGGGTCGTTCTATACATGGGCCTTGTGACTTAGTAAATTTTCCGGGCCTCTGGTAATTACGGGCTTTCAAGACGGCCCATGCACGCAGCAGGCCCACGGTCCACTCGTCTTCTTCCTTGCGGTTCCCAGCACCGCACGCACCGCACGCATCAGCATCAGAACGGTCTCTCTCTCTCTCTCCACACGCCAGGCGCCACTCAACCCGCGGATCCGCGAGAATCCTACAGCTGATAGAGAGGCTTAAAAAAAAACCGCGGATCCGATCCATCGACCCAGCAGCAGGAGAGACGCGCAAGCCACGCGACGGTTGCGGGAGGCGAGCGAACCCCCGACTCCACTCCACCTGCATCTTGCGAACCCCCGACGGTTGCCGCGGCGCCTACCGCATTAGGCGTTGACTGTGATCCTGTTCAGCTCACCCTCGCGAAAATCTGGGCGGTGACTTGGTGGAGGTGGGTGGATGGCGGCATCAACCTTGCCCCTTTTGCAATCGCAGGCCCCAATCTGCCCAGAAGAGGAGAAGATTGAGATGTCAACCTGATTTATCTAGTGCAGGTCACGGTTTTAGCAAGAGCTAGTCCGAAGCTTTCACCAAAGTTCAGAAACATCAGCCGGGTTTAGAAAACTAACCCACGTTTAATTTCTTATTAAAGGCTATATTTGTTTCTTTTCATTATGTAGGTATGCGCTTGCTTAGTTGCGTTGAATACTTGAATCATATGGTATTGGTGGCACACAGTCACGCGTAACGCGTGCACTTCATTCCTTAGTAGTAGTCCTGTCCCTGTTCCCCCGGATCACTATCACCATGTCCCTCCTGTCAGTTTCATACAACTACCATCCTAGTTATTCAATTGACCTCAAAAGGTCATGCCGTGCAAGCAAACCATTATTGTTTCCCATTGGATAAGTGTGTGACGGCGCCAATATCTTGTCATTGTCCAGAATCTCTCAATTTCTTTTTTTTATCTCTTTTAATTTACAATGTACATTGCGGTCACCCACTATTTTGTTTCTATGCAGGCCCTGCCAAACGAAATGGATAAGGGAATGCTTTTCATTTTCTAGGGGCATATATTCAGTAGTTTCCTTGCCATTGGTTGCTAGCATCATGGCCATATCGGATGATTATATTTGACACCTTGCACACTGGTAATTTTGGAAGAAAGAAAAGGCATCAACTAGTAAGTCTTCAGTTCAGTCCATGTGGCTAACTGATAAAATTTAGCAGCTCTTTCAGCAGAGTAGCTATGCTGGTATTATCCATGAATGCTGGAGCACTGGGCAATCGCTGTTCTGCCTGAAATTGTTGCACGCAAGCAAACTCTACTTGCTTCACTTGTGACACTTTGAAGCTAGACCTTTCTCTGACGGAACTCCGGAGTTACCTGTCAATCATTTTCCTTCTCTTGTTGATTAAATGTATCAGTGTGATAGTGATTTTACACCCTATGGCATCCACAGCTGATACTTAGCAGAGACTCATATTAAAGGACTTCCAAGACAAGCGAAGCTCAGTCTTCAGTTGCTTCTCACACTCCCCCAACTCAAAGGTATTTATATATATATCTTATGATCCTTTCTAGTACTTATTCAGGGAATAAGGACACTGCGAGTTGGTGCGGCAAACTGAAGGAAACACCATGGGTGTTTTAACACTGGTTCTTATCCTTATCAGCTTTGCTGCTTGCGCTGAAGCTATAAGCAGAGCAGACTTCCCTCCCGGTTTTATCTTCGGCACTGCTTCTTCAGCTTATCAGGTCGGTTCATTTTTTTTATTTGAGCTGATATGCTTTTAGTTGGATGTCTGATTCTTGTCAATGTGTTGACAGTACGAAGGTGCTGTCAATGAGGGCCAACGTGGACCTACAATATGGGATTCTCTTACAAGAATACCTGGTGCAGTAATAAGGATTTGTTACTAGAAGTGCTGTCGCGACACTACTCTGCCTAGAATTATTATTCCAGTGGCATTTTTTCTGCAGGGCGGGTGATAGATTTCAGCAATGCGGATGTTGCTGTTGACCAGTATCATCGCTACAAGGTAACTTATCATTATTGATGAATTCCTTCTTTGTTTCCCATAAAAAAATCCTTTTTTGTTTGGTTTAATTCATTCAAAATTCTGTAAAACTGGGGACTCTACCTCAACTAATTACATTTGATTTTTGTCATCTTTATGATCCAATGAAAGCTCAATTGAATGCATGTTTTAAGAGTCCTCTGTTTTCAAGACATGAGCAATTCCCTTGATACATACATTCCTGGCAGTGGTATCAAAAGCTGCCCGGTTTCATCTGACCATCTTCCTGTAATTTGTGAACCATATTTTTTCCCTCGAACATTGTAAGAATAGATAACCTGTGCATTTTCCTGTTCATTGATGTCCTTAAGAGTCATTTTGTTATTATCTCAAATAATTACCCTGGTGCCAGTTTTTTCTAGTGCCTTTTCATTTCAAGTGTGTTGAAACGTTAATTCCTAAAAAAAATACAACTCTACTTCTCTTGTACACTGTTGCCAAAATTGTTATAGTGATAAGGAAATATAATGAGTAGTTTTTGCTGAATAAAAGTTTCTGTTACTCTGAAGAAATAATCCAGAAATCAGAAAACCAACCCTTACTTGCAGGAAGATGTGGACCTGATGAAGGACATTGGCATGGATGCATACCGTTTTTCCATATCATGGTCACGTATTTTCCCAAGTATGTAATAAGTAAATTATATCTATATTATTTATCAATTTTCATTTTCCAGTAAAGTGATAGATGGTATATGATATTCTTGCCAGATGGAACGGGCGAACCTAATGAAGAAGGATTGAATTTCTATAACAGTCTAATAGATGCTCTGTTAGATAATGGTATTCCTTTTAAATTTCTGGTACCTGAATAATGAAATTGTTGTTGCCAAACTGTCATTATTATACTGGATTTTGTTGTTGTTCTCTATATTTGTTTATCAGGTATCCAGCCATATGTAACACTCTTTCACTGGGACCTTCCTCAAGCACTTGAAGATGCATACGGTGGATGGTTAAACTCCCAAATCGTGTATAGGAGACTATTCTATCATCTTCTCTTAGTTGAAACCATTTCTTGCAGCATCTATGTAGCATCAGACAAGAGTCAGGAAACTGGCTTCATTGAACATGATATCTAAACTGTACAGGGAGGACTTTGTTCACTATGCTTCTACTTGCTTCAAGGAATTTGGAGATAGAGTGAAGCACTGGATCACTTTTAATGAGCCCCATAACTTTGCAATTCAAGGTTATGACCTTGGCATCCAAGCACCTGGGAGATGTTCCATTATGTCTCATCTGTTCTGCCGGGAGGGTAAATCATCAACTGAACCATATGTTGTAGCTCACAACATACTCTTAGCTCATGCTGGTGCTTTTCATACTTACAAGCAGCACTTCAAGGTAATTTATTGTAACCATATCTCCATGAGATGTATCTTCTAGTACAAAACATGAATGGCTTTACACCTTATCACAGAAAGAACAAGGAGGTGTTGTTGGAATTGCGCTTGATTCAAAGTGGTATGAACCATTCTCAGATGTCAGTGAAGACACAGAGGCAGCTGCACGAGCAATGGACTTTGAGCTTGGATGGTGATACATTTAGCACCATGATATATCACATTAATTCAATGCCTACATCATTGGAGCCATTAGCTGTTGATCCAATATTAATGTTTGCATGTTTGAATACAGGTTCCTGGAACCCTTAATATCTGGCCACTATCCTCCTTCGATGCAGAAACTTGCAGGAAATAGACTCCCTCAGTTTTCAAATCAGGAATCAAAGTTAGTAGCTGGTTCGCTAGATTTTGTGGGCATAAACCACTATACCACATTATATGTTAGAAATGACAGAATGAGGATAAGGAAACTTGTAATGAATGATGTTTCAACCGATTCTGCTACCATACCAACTGGTAAGTCTTGTTAATTGAAGTGATTCTACTCCTGTTTGTCCATTTCCAATAATGTCTATGTTGCGTTCACTACTCCAGCTTATAGGCATGGAAAGAGAATAGGAGACACGGTACGACTTCTACATCTGTTTCTTCGGAGTGTTATACTTCCATTTCTTCATCTGTAGTCAAATGGTTGATCAACATATGTGATTATCAACTTTCAGACAGCATCAGGATGGCTGCATATAGTTCCTTGGGGCATGTTCAAGCTGATGAAGCACATCAAAGAAAAGTACGGAAACCCCCCGGTCATCATTACTGAAAATGGTATGTACCTGAAGGTTCTAGTGTTAATAGTCGATATGACTGACTTCATATACGTTGAGAGGATCGATGACAAAAGATGTTCTGCTGGCAGGTATGGATGATGCAAACCGTCCATTTTCAAGGTTAGAGGATGTTTTGCAGGATGATAAAAGGATACAGTACCACAACGACTACATGACTAACCTCCTTGATGCTATAAGGTGAATTTTGATGCTCATACTACATCTGAAGGGATAAGCCAACATCATCAGTCACCGATGTGTTTACAACTGTCTGTCACTTGTTTTCCTTGAAACTTATCATCTCTTCAACCTGAATCACTGCAGGAAGGAAGGTTGCAACGTGCATGGTTACTTCGTGTGGTCACTGCTTGATAATTGGGAGTGGAACTTAGGGTACACCGTGCGGTTTGGTCTCTACTACATCGACTACAACAACAACCTAACAAGGATACCCAAGGCGTCAGCCGAATGGTTCAGCCAAGTTTTAGGCCAGAAGACGGCCGTCATGTAGCTAAAATCTACTCCTAACTAGTAACGATTCTACAGTGTCCATATATATTCACCAAATGTACATAACATTTTCATCTGTACACGTAGCTTAGGAGTAAAGTGTAACCGTTCTTCGGTACGACCGTCAATCACACCGTTGAAAGCTTTTTATCAATTGAATGGTAATGTAAATACTCTTTTCTTCCCATTAAAATTGTCATTTTAAAAAAATTAGTTCATTTTGAACTAAAAATTTTGTTCAACGACAATTATTGTGAGGAGGGAGTAATGGGGTTCGATGACCCACCATGCGGAGGTAGGCCACAGTCGGCCGGCTTCTGGATTCTTGTGCCGGACGAGAAGGGCGAGCCTTTCTGCAGCTGCCTCAACGGTTTCCGTCCTGTGTCTGCAGAAGACTGGGATCTAGTAGGAGGGTTGCCGCCGGATCACTCCGTTGCGGTGTGAGAAAGGAAAGAACATTTGGGCGCAGCACGGCGGCATGGAGGACGATGCGTTCAAGGCCGAGGCCGAGCCCGAGCCCGAGCCCGAGCCCAATACACTGATTGCCGCAGACTTACATATCAGGCCCATCAGGCCTACGAACAAGATTATTTCCTGTGACACCGGTGCATGATTGGTCGCTCCGTTTCAGGCTTTTCAGTTCCCGGGGAGGAAGATGCAGGGGTGAGATCGGCAAGAGCCACGAAAGAGGCAACTGAAAACTGTACTCCTACTTACCTCTGTTTTTAAATAATTGTTTTTTTTATATAATGAAAAACTAAAAATAAACTAAAAGATTGTTTGAATAGCAGCGAATTCGTTTCAATCTAAATAGATTGAAGTAGACTGAAAATAAAATTAGTTTATTTTTCATTTCAATTTATTTAGATTGCGTACATTCAAACAAACTTTAATAAAATTATGACAAACAAAATAAAACAGAGAAAGTGACAAATAAATTGAAACGGAAAAAGTAATAGTAAATTCTTTCATTTCCATTTATTCACTGAGCAATCCCCGTCAATTCATTGGACGGAGCACACGAAAAATCAGTAGATACATCTCGAACTACACACCACCACCGCCAATGAGAGAAGAATCTGAGAGACACGGAGGACACCAGGAAGAAGAAGAGGAGGGGCCGGGAGAAATCGGCAAGTTCACGCTAACTAACTAATTAGGGCCCCAGCAGACGAGGTGGTACGCCTTATGCAGCTTCTCCTCCTCCCGCCTGGACCTGATGACACTGCTGCCGGCGCAGGCGGCGGAAGATGAAGAGGAACCGGAAGAAGCGGTCTTGGGGGACGAGGAGGAGGAGGAGGCAGACACCGGGAAGGCGCGGCGGCCGGAGAGCTTGGCGCGCTGGTAGACCGAGCGTATCGCGTAGTCCCAGCGGCACAGCCCCGCCTGGTCCTTGAGCGCCTCCACCGCGCTCATGCTCGCCGCCACCACGAACGACGAGGCCTTCTTCTTGCTCATCGAAGCAGCGTTCATCTTTTTTTTTTTTCCTCAGTCCTCTCCCACGCGCGCGTCGCGCACTTGACGGCTGTAACTTGAAGATCTTTTCGTGGCGTAGCTTGTTGGTTGCTTGTGATCTTTGAATCGCGGTGGTTGGCTATATACTGGGCCGGGATGGGACTGGGAGGTCGGCAGGACGGCGGGCGGGCAGGAGGAGAAACAGGGGGCTCTGCTTGCTGGTTTCTGCTTGACCACACCAGACCAACTCGGCGGCAACCCGGGTTCCCAAAAACCAAGGGGTTGGAGCGCGTGGAAAGAATATACTCTACTTTTTAGATTCCAATCAGCGGGCTAGAGAAGTGGTTTCAGCATCATGTTTCTGAAATGAAATGACCTTGTCTGCTTGGCCACCACCACCAGTCGGCGCCGGCGGCGATCGCTCGTGTCGTGGTCGTGGGTTCACCGATGCGGTGGGTGGGCAGCACGGTGTGCCGCCGAGTCTGATTCTCTCGTACCACCAACTTGCCATGCCACTGGATGGACGATGTGTGACCGTCTCTCTCTCGCCTGGTTTCCGTTGGCTGCCGAGTCGACCCACCGCTTCGTTCCACTTCCGCCGACGCGACGCGACCCACCGGTTTGGTTTCCGTGGCTTCCGCTCGGCTCGGCGTTCGCTGGGCTCGGCGCGGTCGCACGCGCAGGCGCCAACCCAAAAACCACTGGTTCGCGGACCCGGTTTGGTTTGGCTGAGAAAATTGAGCAGGGCTTTATAAGAAACACGACTATAGGTGGCTAAACACGAATGTCCAAAACAGGCTAGCCAGACTACGAGACTGCTGCAGTACAGTGCAGGAGTCGGGACCCCGCCCAGTGGAGACTGGCAGGCGCCATGTGCAACGGACGGGAGTGCAGTCGAGAGCACGCCTTCCGCGTCTCGGTCAAGGACGCCAACACGGAGCCGCCGCCGGCAGCAGCAGCTGTGCGCCGCCACGATGCCAAGATGGAGGCAGAGACCGCGAGAGCCAAGTCGCGCGCGTCGGAGCTGGAGCGGAGGCAGCTGCGGCGGCAGCGGGAGGCGATGGCGGCGGAGATCCAGAGGACGGAGAAGCTCATGCACCTGCTCATCTGGGGCCCTAACTGACCGTCGCCAAGGTCCAAAGCATGTGCACGTTTGTGATCCACAGTATAGCAATACTTGCTTCGTACTAGTTCCAACACGACGCGCATACTCTTCATTGTTTTGTTTTCTTTACGTTTCCTTTCGTTCAGTTCAGCACAAATACTAAAGCCGCAGCATCTCTATTTGCACAACAGCTACATCAACGTTCAATTCATCTGTCAATACAGCCCCGCAATGTTGCATGTGGCACAAGAAACTAGGAGCACTACTACAACAATCCTGCAACTGGGAGTATAATTAGTATCGCCGGATGTCCTTCGGTGGCTTGAAATTGATGGGATGGGTTTCCGGAGTCGCCGTTAAATCCTCTTTCCACATCTTTATAGTTTTATCCGCCTCGCAAGTCACAAGCCTTGATCCACTCACATCGTACGACATTGCATATATGCATGCCTCACTCTCCAGTGAACCTGAAACCAGAGATAAAAAAAGATGGTAAGAACTATATTGGCTAATTACTAAGCAAGAACTCAGTATTGAATTGAAGAGTTAGCCATGGCTGATTCAACCAAGTACAATCAGTGGCACTAGCGTTTCTGAAACAACTGATGTTGTCAAGCACCCATCGTAACAGGCACAACATTATAAGCGAGTAAAAAGATTGTTACGTCAGTTACTTATCCTATTAGTAACCAATGCATTCGCAAAACAATCTTACCAGGCTGGACTATGGTCTGTTCCTGCTGAAAGTTGTGACCGCTCTTCCAATCCCAAAACCACATGCTTCCATTATCCCCTACACAAAAAAAAAAAAAAAAAAAAATATTCAGGATTTCATGCGTCACACACAGAATATTAGTAATGTCTTGCAGCCTAGCCAATCAGTGGGTGCAACTGTAGTATTGAAAAATTGGACATATGCAATAAAGGCAGTGCTAATTTCAACAAACAAAAAATGTGTTACTGAAACATTTCTTAGGAGCAGAATAGGATGCATACAACAAGTATAGGACAATTAAAAGGCACTGATTAATATAATCTCAAACAGAACTAATATTTATGAAAGTACAGTGGGGGAGGTCCTAAGAGAAATAAACAAGTTCACAAATTGTCAAGGTATATACCTCCAGTTGCCATGACACCATCCTCATTTACAGCCATGGCATTGATAATTGTTTTCTGCTGGGACCTGAAGGTAGTTGAGATTAGATGTTTTTGTGGGATGTAAGTTGAATTTATGCAGTGAAAAAAACCTTACAATGTCGATAACTGACAATAGCGAGTTTCCGAATTCAAATTCATTATCGAACCAAGAAACAGGGAAATATCTGAACATACATGACGAAGCCACCCCAAGCACAATGTATATTAACTATTTAACCATAAGCAAGGAATTCAATTTCACAAAACCTCTAGGAGTAATAGTCATGATTGAGAAATGCACAAGTTTTTAGGTCTGTTGTATCCAATTCCCTGTTTATTCTTTATTGATATTTAAAATGCATGTACAAGTATGCCTTTTGGATATCAATCATATAGCAGACTAGCTGCTTAATGGTCTGAACAAAAATAAAATAAAAGTGATATGTAGCTAGGAAAAACTCACAGCATGTTGTGAAGAAATTCGCCTTTGGGAAGGCTAAACTTCTTTATGTTGTCTGCTGACGCCGATGCAAATGATTTCCTGCCAATGAGATGTTACTATAAAAATTCATGACACTGCAATAATAGCAAAAAGAAAATCATGTGCAGGTAAAAACTAACTCCTTTGGATGCAGTGCCATAGCTCGAACAGACTTCTTGTGGTGTGTAAGGGTACACATTGTCCTCCCTGTAGGAAAAAAATAACCGTTGGAAATGGGTATGGATAAACATCCATCAAGTATAATTGAAGTTGATTTGATAGATGAATTACCAGCAACAAGATCCCAAAATTTGATAGTTGTATCATGTGAACCAGTGACAACTTGAGGATCCTGAGACAAGAGGGAGCAAGGAATAAAATATTTAAAAAATTATGAGGCAAGCACAAATAAGAGAGTCTAAAGCTTCCTGTGGGTCAGAAATTTATTGGCAAGCACAAGATATCTAGAAATAGCCTAGTCTAAATGGGAAAAAGAAGAAAAAAGAGATTCAATAAATTTTAAGGTGGTTAATTATGAGGGATAGAACATGAATAAAAGAACATCATTAGATTAAGAAAACATTGTTTAGAAGAACTCAGCATTGCATTGGGCTGCGACAGGTTGAAATGGTTTCTCACCGTAGGACGAGCGAACACTGAACAGACAGTGTTGTCGTGGCCTGTTAAAGCGGCAACATGCGCTTTCGTCCTGATGTCCCATACCTGAGCTCAAGGCAAGTAAAACCAAAACAACCTTACAGCACAGTGCATGTAGAATTTTCATAATGAGGAATTGCAAGAGGTGGTCTCATACCCTGCAAACTGAATCTCTACCACCAGTCAGTAAGATATCAATTGTTGGATGGAGAGCTAGGCAGTAAACACCACTAAGGTGCCCATGGTACGACCTAATAACCTTTACCATATAATATACATGAGAAGGTTAACAAAAGCCAAGATGCCAAAAAATGCTCCAGATTTGGAAGTTAAACTAACCTTGTTTTGTTCAAGATCCCAACATTTTACTTGTTTGTCATCACCAGCTGAAAATAAATAAGTGTGCCGTTGGCTGACAGCAAGTCCTACAGCAACATTCATTACATTAATCAGTTGTACAACTTTTAAACTGAGTCCGGATTAGCTTTGTGTAAGAATGTTGAGTAGACCCTCCAAATTAAAATTGGCAACGACTGTTGTGCAATCTGAGTTCCCGTGCAAGCGTGCAATCCGCGAATCTCAGCTGTGTGATGTACATCCAAGGTGCCGTACTTTTTACATATAGATCCCTCATCCCTCCACCTACTTGCGCATTTTTTACACATTTATATGTAAAAGGTGCAGCCACCCTTGGATGTCCGTCAAATAGTTGAGATTCGCAGATTGCACGCTTGCACAGAAGTCCAGATTGCACAACAGTCATTGCCATTAAAATTATGATCAAGTTACCTCGTATTTGTTCAATGTGGCCAGTTAGTGTAAGCTTCAGTGTTCCTGATGCAAGATCCCATATCTACAGTAAACAGGAGTCAAATGATGAATGGGATGACTATACAAGTAGACTGACATGTTGGGCTGTCGGCTTAACATTAAACTTAGCAAGTGGTATTTTGTTGAACTTGAATACATTCAGTAGATAGAATGGAATTAAAAAAAATCTAAAATAATAAAAATGTTTTTCAGTTTCCAGTTGCAGGATTGCAGTGTTAAGTTTACCTTTATTGTCCTATCAGCAGAACCAGTGCAGAACCATTCGTTCCCTGGATCAAATGCAATCGATCGGACCCAACCCAAGTGACCACTGATGACCTGCAAAGTTTGAGAGTTTAAAATATAAAATTTCGAGAGCAAACAAGAATCCTTTTCCTTGATTCATAAAAACTCAGATGCAATCATACACCAATATAGATCAAACCATGGATAAGAAACTGCAGGGTCATTAACCTTGGACGATAGAATGGTTAGTGTGGATAAATGTACTAGCAGATCCAACATAAAAACTTAAATCCTGAAACGACATGATGTATCAACTTTAAAGAAAATATCCAGCGATGGGCAAGCTATAAGTAAGAAACTCTGAAAGGTGCCACCAGAGTAAAGTACTAGACTGAAAAGAGAATATACCCGATAGTTCTTCCAAGGAGCATGCCATATGGGCCGTGGCCATCGACTTGGTATCCTCTCCATTAGTGCAGATGTAGAGAATCTGAGATATTTATCAAGCAATGCAAAGCATTCATGAAAACTCAATTGGTGTGCATACAAGAGGAAAGCCCTTCTGCCCCAAGCAAGATGAGGTAGGCTAATATTGGTGCAAGTTAAATACAAAAGACGCTGTCCCGCTATTTTAAGTCACAATGTTTTAATCATAAATCACCCACCAAACTAGAAGCTTCATGATGCATACATTAATATGAATGCTATTGATTTTGCAATAGACTACCAAGAAGTATTGGGATTTTGTAATTTCATAAACTGCAATATATATTGGATGCACATTGTTGTCCAATATGAATTTGGATACAAGTATGTCAACTAGCATAATAAACAATGCATAATAAGCTGAGAGCAACCTTTTTGTTTCTTGTATGCTAGGATTGACATATGTTGTAACTTGTAAGTCTCTTTTTTGTACTAACAGAAATCATAAAAACACATAAAAGTACTAAACAAATAAACACTATTTATTCAGTACGAAATTACACTACCAGAACATAAAACTATATGAAGAAAATAAGTGTATCCATGCAGGCAGTGAACAAAAAAATTTGACGATGCTACAAAAAGGCTAACCAGACTGACCGTAATAGAAAATATAGTCCAGCACAACATGAGACTACAAAAAAAAGAACATGGAAACACAAGATGTTCCACCTTACAGCAGTGCACTTTACAGTTTAACAAGGATCACCATTAAATAAATGGACCGGACAGTGTTATTGCAATGCCAAAAACAAGAATACTGAATTTTTAAAATGACCAGTTAGCAATTGAACCAAAGACAGGTTAACAGACCTGTCAGATGATCCAGGAATTGACAAAGTTGTATTTTTGCCTGGAACTGTAGACTCACTGAAGAAAGTTCAAAAAGAGAAGTTAGTTAATCTAGGTCTAGGGCAGCATAATCTAGGATAAAACCAGAATTTATGTATTTACTTACGGTGCTTTTGGTAACATAAGTGGTACAGGGACAATGGCATTACTAGTTCCTTCTCTGTGGGCATCTTTTGCATCTTCAATTCCTGACAAGATAATTGCAAGCTCAGATAAAATGGATCCAGAAAACGTGTACACAGCCGAGAGCAAACAGAGTGCATTTTGCCAAAGGGTTTGATTTTTTAGCTCATAATAAGGATGGTTCACAATTCCAGAGAGGCTAGATAATGATAAACACTGATTTCGCAAGCAGCTATTCATCAAGCTGAGAATGACAAAAACGAGTTTAGGTTAAACATTTGGTTACAAATTTCAACACTGAAATCCCTAGCATGTATGTAGTTGATTCCTGTACCGATATAAAAGAGTAGGCGAGTGCAGTATAGGAGTACAGTGGATCCATGAATCCTTGAGTTCAGAAGGTCTTTGGGGGAAATGGATACACGGTTGGGCATTATTGATGGACAATATTGACAATGTCCACTTTGCCAGTGGAGATGAAGTGAAATGTTACGTGCAAAAGAATGGTTCTTATACTACTCGCCCATATACTTCAGATGTCCCTTGGAGGTTAATTGCCGGCAGGGCTAGTTAGAACGAAATTTGTACTTCTTTATGATTTTGTTCGGGGATGATTACATAAGGTGATGACTGATGGTGCACAAATCCTCTCAATGGTTTTTCCTGTATCATAAGGGAGCAGGGGGTAGGGCACAAACATGAATTAACAGGTGCATCACCATAGTTGACCCATATCACAAGGGAAGCAAGGGTAACAAAAGTTTGCTACAAATAGATTTAGCTGCTGCAACTGCAAACTAGACCCCTAAATAATGCAAGAAAATTGCAATTGAGGTATATGTACATTGATATTAAATATAATTGTTCTGCTGTATTGGATAATTTGTTGGTGCTCAATCGTTGCAAAATGGAAACGGCCTCTTGCAGAAATGCAGGAAAGGTTGGGTACAGAAGACCCAAAGTGGGTAGGATTCTTCTCCGGACCCTGCACAAGCGGGAGCTACGTGCACTGGGCTCCCCTTTTGCTCATTTGGTGTGGTTAACTAGTATAGTATGAACTGATGTGCCTGTAGTCTTCAGGGGAGGGCGAGGTTAAAACTTTTCTTATTGGTATAGTTCAGTGTTAGTGATTGTCACCTCGTATTGTTTTTACTCTGAAATTTAAGAAGGAAGTGTAGCCTGTCCTGTCATCCTGTGCCAACTAGTGATGAGTTAGACTTAGGCGATCTGTTGTTTTCTGCAAGTTCCAGTTATGGGCATTCTGTAAGCAACCTACAATTAATTGATTACTCTAGAGCTAGTAAAACCAGGAAGGAAACCATATAAATACTAAGTACTTATTTGAGGAGCAGAAGGTGGTATTTGTGAGAATGAGAAAGGAGCAAAGGTAGACGGTAGATACCAGTCAATGCCAATGCAGTCGACGACGATGGAGCCGCGGCCGCCTTGCCCTGCCCTCCGCGCCCCTGCTCCGGCAGCAGATCCTTGACAGCCCCGTACTCCGCTCTGACCTTGGACGCAGTGCGAATCCTCTTGCTGCCCCACCGCCGCACGAGAAGACCGTGAGAGAGTAAGCACGGTTTGGGCTCCGTCCGTCCGCGCTAGGGTTCCGCGGCTGCCATGGAAGAGTAAGGGAGGGGGGTTTACCTTTCGGCGTCGGGTGTGAAGAGAAGGGAGTGCGCCGGGGCGAAGAGGTCCAGCGAGCGCTTCAGCAACCTCTGGCTGAGCTTCTTCAGCGACTGCGGCTCCACCGGAAGCCCATCCGCCGCCGTGGTCGCCATCGCCGCCGCCAGGAAAACCTGGTTCCACGCCCCCTACTCTGCTCGACTGGAGACAGCTTCCCTCTGGCCCACCTTCCAGTCGCTCCTCAATTTTCCATCTTCAAAATAAAGGAGTAGGTGGGTTACTTTTTGTTAAGGAAGAATTTAAGGGTTCCAATAATCTAATGTGTTCCAATAATTTTTAATTTTCTTACTTTTTAACAAAAAATCTTATGTCTTACACGGTCCTCTCCTCAATAGCAAATCTTTTTATTGGGAAGAATTTGAGTGTCACAAGTTTAAAATACGATTAATGCCTTGTGATGAGGAATACTTATTGGTGGCTAGATGGGCCGGCCTGAAAGTCGCATAAAAAGCATGGTCCGAGAAAATCGGGCCCAGGCCGGCCCGAAGCCAGTGCATGATGTGCCCGATCCTCGATCTCCAGCCTGTCGGGCTTGCCGTCACGATACGTATTGGCCTGGCATGGTCGGTCTCCCGGGCTGATTCGGACCGACACAGTCCGTTTAGACCCGAAAAACGTTTTTTCCGCCTTTTTAATGTATTTATAACTGAAACGGGTCGTGGGCCAGTCTGGCACAGCCCGATACGTATAAAATGAAGTTGGGTCATACCCGAGCCTCGACCTTCGGCCCGCAGACCGGTCTGACATAACCCTTTTTTTTCGGACCGTGTCAGACCGTAAAGCCCAAGCCCGACCGGACTCGGGTCGGCCCCGCACGGCCCGTTGACCACCTATTCGAATACTACTGGTATAATATGGAAGGACATAGATCCTCTAACGTACTGCACACTGTAACTTGGCTACTGACATGTGAGATCACATGTCAATGACACCAGATGATTCTTGAGGTACTAAAAAGATCCGACGGTAAAATAGGAATTGAAATATTACACCTTAAGATTCACTGCTGCAATTTAACCAGCAAATTATTTTTTCAACAATATTTTAGTTTTCATCAGCTGAAGCACCCTAAATCCCGTACCTCTAGTTACGCTCCGCTTTAGATTTTGTGCATCTTCAAAATGAGCCCGTCGTTTGATCCAACTTTTGAATGATATTACCGGCACTCATTTTTTTAATCTACTCTCTGCATTCCAAATTACTTGTCACTTTCTATAATTTTGGATGGAGAGAGTAAGAAATAAAAAATCGGTAGATAATGGAAATGCAAAGGAAAAGACAAAAAACTGCATTATCCATTTCACACTTGGATTAGTGACGTTGAGGGGGGAATACTAGCTGTCCTAGAAAACGGCGAAGTGTCTTCTCAAGCAAAGTTCTATTTTTCAGGAACTTTCATTTTTGTTGAAATCCTTTTGAAGAACTGCTGTCATGCAAAGTTGATGAATGCGCAGCAAAAGCGGTACCTAGTGGTAAGATAACACGGTTGATGCTGGGCTCTCAGGTCGCTCCAAGTCCCAGCAAACGGCAGGAATCAGGAGAACATTGTGCCCGTTTGTTTTGCGGGATCCGTGATCCTCGTCCCTAATTTGAACCACTTTACAATGCCTCGGCTGAAGAGTAAGTAGAAAGGAACGGATTTTCTTGTTTTCCGAGAAATGGACGAAAACGTAAGATCCACTAAAGCAGCAGGAGTGGTTAGAGGCCAGGCTGTATATCACATTCAAATTTCAAATCACAACTCATTTCTACAAAATTTATTACAAGAGTGTTTATTTTTAATCTGCTGAATTTTAGTCTCCTTTCACTCAATGTACGATTTATTTTTAATTCATTCGTTTGTTGTTAGTTATTATTCCTGTTCTATAAAATTTTATTTCGATTACAAAAGTTCAATTTATAACTGTTAGATCTACATCTGAAACATGAAATCTACAGATTTCAGCCGATTTGGGTTCGGTGGATGCGCACAAGCACCAGCTGCCTTTTTCTAACGCATTTCTTTTTATACGAAAATCCACTTGCAATGGTACAGAGCGCGGCGCTCCAGACTCCCAACGGTCGAGTGACGCCCTGCCTCCCCATAAGCCCTAGTATTCCCCTTTTCCCGCATCGCATCCTCTCCCATCTCCCAAGTCCCAAACCAGGCTTCCAGAAATTCACCACCTGATCCGACTGAATCGCAAGTGCAAGCGGCGGAGGGGAATCTTCGTCTCCACCTATCATCGATCGATCCAGGTATCCAGCGCTCTGCTCTCGTTTCCCCGGCTCGATTTATTCGTCGCGTGACCCTGATCCCTGCTGCGCGTGCTGGCGCTGAAGGCGAAGGGTGTTCTCCGGCGTTGGTGATGGAGGAGGACCCGCTCATCCCACTGGTGCACATGTGGAATAACGCCTCCTTCGACCACGCCTCCGCGTGGCACGCCCGCACCGACACCGCGGCGGAGGGCGACAAGGAGAACCACCGCCCGGAGCTCGGCGCCGCCGACGTGGACGCGGAGATCGAACGCGTCGAGGCGGAGATCCTGCGCCTCTCCTCCCGCCTTCACCACCTGCGGTGCGCCCAGCAGCCGGAGCCCAAGCGCGACGTGGCGTGGGATGTCGCGCAGCCCGTGGCGAAGGCGGCGCTGCGGCGGCCGAGGGGACTCAGCCTCGGGCCCCTTGAGATCGCCGCGTTCAACCCTAATCCGCTCGCCGATAAGCAGCAGCAGCCGCCGCGCGCCGCGTCGGGTCTAAAGCCGGTCAAGCAGGGTCCGGCGCCGCGGGGCAGGGGGCGCAGCCTCGGGCCCCTCGACATCGCTGCTGCGAACCCTAGGGTTCCCGCTGCCGCGCCACAGAGGAAGATTCAGGGTGAGGGTGCCACACCGCCGATCCTGAAGCCGATCAAGGAGCCCCTGGTGCAGCGGCGCAGGAGTGTCAGCCTCGGGCCCTTGGAGATCCACCGCGGTGTCAACGGCAAGCCGCCGGCGGCGCGGGCGCAGGTCAAACCGTTTCCTAAGAGGCTCAGCTCTGTCCGAGAAGAAGGCCAGAATTCCAAGCAGCACGCGGTCCCCGCTAAGCCGCGGCCATCGAGCAATGCCAGGCAGGCACTGGACGCCAAGCAAGGGACAATAGCAAGTAGAGCCAAGGCGAGGAGCGGGAGCATGAGCCCTTCCAGGTGCAGGAGGCAGTCCACTTCCAAGGTTACTGAGACAAGAGGAGGCAATGCCAAGGCTACCGGGACAAGGGGAGGCAATGCAGCAGTTGGGGCTATCAAGACCGTTGGTGAGGTCAAGGCCAAAGGCGTGGTGGCTCACACCCGCAATGGAGGCACTGCTACGAGGCCGGCGGGGAGCTCCAAGGTCAGAGTCGTTCCAAGCCGCTACAGCCTCACTACTTGCTCCTCCCTGGGATCTGTAGCACAAGAGAAGCAGTGCACTCAATCACGCCCGGGATCAGCAGGCGGTGCAAGCCAAAGGGAGGAGATCAGAGCAAAGCTTACCAAGCCGTCGGATGATGATCTGTCTCCTGGAACAATTGCCAAGGTTGCAGAGCTGCTCCCAAGGATCAGGACAATACCTCCTGTTGATGAGAGCCCACGAGACTCAGGGTGCGCAAAGCGGGTCGCTGATTTGGTTGGAAAACAATCTTTCTTCACTGCAGCACTGGACGACAGCAATGCCATTACACCCTATCAGGCTCGGGTCCTTGAGGTTGAATCACCAGAGGCAACAGCAGAGGAAGAAGCTTGAAAAGCAGCACGGCTTCGACCAATTTCTCCATCAGCTCAACTCCCCTTCATGAGTGTTGGACTGCCTGCTTGACTTGAGCTAGCGTTTGGGCGAGGCCTTCTTTTTGCTGTGTGCTGATCTATTGTTGCATTCAGCTTTCATGCTTCCATTACCATTTTTCTTTTGTTAAGGAACTCCTAGTAAATGCCGTACCTTGTGAAGACAGTGTGAGAGTGAAAGGTACCTCCCATTGGTGCTCTTGTTTTGAATTGTAAGTGTGTTCTTATTTCCGGATGAGTACAATGGTGTGGTTTCTCATCCCTGAACTTTTTTTTTTTCGAATTGCGGGTGTGTTCTTGTTTCGAACTGAAGTTGCAATATATAGCACAAAGGAATATTTAATGATTCATGTTGAGATTACAGGGAAGGGAAAGCTATAGACAGTAAATGAACTAGAGCTAAATCAAGGTTGTATGTAGTAAAAACTCCCAAAAAAACAAGGTCAGAAATAACTTAAGCATTCCATATTTTGCTGAAGATGGTTTGCAGTCTGTTAGTGGATAGTTTCTTAACGACCTTCTTGGCGTCAAAATCACCAGAGTCTGCCAGTTCTTTCAGGCTGCTGAAATGTTCGGATGTCACGATCTTCTTCCTTCCACTGTTGGTCTCTGCCAAGGACATGATAACAGAAAGGATCAGGTCCTTGGCCATCAACTTGCCCTCAGCTGGATCAAGTAGCTGCAGCAACCTGTTCATATTGTCGCTGTCTTGAATGAATACGAGGCGATTCGTGTGAAGCTGCAGTAAGCTGGAAAGAACTTGGGCTGCCATTTCCCGGATACGACAGGACTTGGCTCCAAGCAAGCTTGCCAAAGCACTCAAATACCCTGCTCTTCCCATCATCCTGTTGTACTCCTCAGAAGACTCAGAGAGATGCCTCAGAATTTTGAGGGTACATTCAAGGACAGCATAGTCGCCATTGTTGAGATAGAAGAGGAGCCAGACAAGAACATCCGAGCTGATAAGATCATCTAATGAATTCGCAGAAGAGAAACAGAAGAACCAAATAGCTGCAAGAGCAACCTCCCTGGCTTTGTATGAATATGGAAGGTCAGGGTATATCAATTGGAGGAGTGACTGGATCACCCCCATCCTTACTGCTTCTTCTCTAACATCGGCATCATCCAGAGCCATGGCATGGAGCAACTCGACGGCGCCGAGCTTGCGGACTTCTTCCTTCTTCTGGGAGAGTTTCACCAGCTCTGTGACCACCCCTTGCTCCACCATGAACATCTTCACTTCCTCCACCCTGCTCAGGTTCCTCAGCACTGCAAAAGATGAGCTGATCAGCTTGCTGCTGCTACCGGCGTCAGCACAGGCGTGCAGCAGCGTGGTGAGGCCGCTGTGGGCGCAGACAGCCCACACGTTGTCGGAGTTCTCCGTCAGCTCCCTCAATGCCTGAGCTGCTCTCTCCCTGGCTAGCTCACTGGCATTGGCTGCATTCTCCAGCACCTGAACAAGTGGAGCAATCACCCCAGCCTTAATCAGCATCCCTCTGTAATACTCGGAGCTCGCAACAATGGCAACAGCACCTGCTGCCTCTTCCTGGATGTGCACATCGCTCGACTCGAGAAAACCAGTGAGCAAGGTGATGCCGTCATCGATGTGGAGAGCAACAACCTTTGCACACACTTGGTCTTCTGCCAACAGCTCTCTAATGGTGGCCAGGGCTTGGGCTCTCTGGACAGTGCCACCAATTCTGATCCTGGAGAAGAGATCCTTGAGGTAGAACGTCTTCTCACCTACGCTGGCATCAATGCCAGGCCTCACCGCGACGATGGCCTTCGACGGCGATGGCATCCCGGAGCAGGTCACCTCCTTGAGCTGCTTCATGTGTGCATCAAGCTTGGAGCTCAGATTGTCCAGGTCACTCCTCAGACGAAGCCTTCCACCCTTGTAGGTTCCTTCACCGCACTGAGAAGCTACGACCTGGATGCTGCTCAAGGTTGCTGAAGCCGACTGCAGAAGCTCAACCAGCATAGGATGCACCTCAGCATCACCGCAGCCATCAACGTCGACGCCGCTGCAAAATGAACTCAGACAGCAACAGAGCTGCTGAAGCTTGTCCTTGAGGGATTGCCACTTCGCTGGAAACTGTGTGATGGAGCAGGCCAATGAGGATGACGCCAAGGACTGCAACAGCTTCAGCGCCTCTCCATGGCTGCCTTCTGGTGATGCCACCGCTTCTTCTGCTTCTCCCATCTGAACACTCTATGGTCAGTTGATCACACAAGAAAAACACTGCCTACCTATGTAGCATTCATCTTGTGATGTCTCATGGGATTTGGGGAGTTTGAGCTCTGCTGGTGCAAGGAGTAGGGAGTTATTTAGTAGCAGTGTAAATGATGAGATGTTGCTAAACTATGCGACAAAATGTTAGCCCTGAACTGCATTTACTAGTGTACCCTATGTCTATGTATGCAGCGTGATGGCATAGCCCTGAACTGCATTTACTAGTGTACCCTATGTCTATGTATGCAGCGTGATGGCATATGGGTAGGCTGGCTGGTGCTGCTCCGCACCAATCTTTGATCTGTCCTTTAGTTACCCCTACCATGGTGCCGCCTGTTTGTTTCTTCCATTGGAATCTCGCTGCCTTCTCTGTCTCTGCAATCTGCAACCTCCAACTCTGGACAGGTCCACCCGGCTCCTATCTCACCTGTCTCTGTAAAATTAGCAGATCACTGCAAATGCCATGGAATGATTATGGCTTGTTATCAGTTGGTTGGGTGTGTCTGCAGAAAGGCCTAAAGAATTCTGAAATGGCCTTAGCAGTTGCAGGTAGGTCATCATCTCCATGCATTGGAGTCATGAAGTACAGTTGAGTTGGTGATTGTGCAGTGCTCATCATGAATCGCGAGAGCAGCATCAAGTGTAGCTCATGTACCTTTGTCTGAGTAAAATAACAGCAAAAGCTTCTGTTGGGCACCTAACCTGCTCCGTAGCAACGTATGAAACTTGAAGGTGAAGTCACAGTACAGCAACAGCTACTCACTCTATTCTGGCAATGAGTTCATCTAACGCCAAAAAAAATTTAGTATATATGCCACCTAATAAAACATATGCCAGACGTGGGAGCATATGAAGTTATTCCACGGTACAAATACATTTTATTTTTGCTTTTGTGAATTTTCCATGCATTGATGTGGGCCAGGTAATGCGGCAAAAGAAAGGCACTACGGACTACGGTCCAGCTAGGCTAATCACAAGTGCGTGCAAATCTAGTAAGGTGTCCTAAGGACTCTTGGACGTTAAGCTTAGAGATGTCTCGAGATATTTCTGAAGATTAAAAGCGGGACTGCAGGAACCCTACATGTGGGTCCCTTTAAATGATATTTCCTCATATGATGAAAAGGCAGGAGACAAGCATTGATTCGCAGAGGTAAATGCACTTGTGTACCATACCTCTGCCGTGAAACCAAAACGACGACGTATTAGACGACGGAAAGACTGCGAATATGTCAAAATTAAATTGCAGGATGCAGTAGTCATGAATCACATGCATACACGTCTTGCATCTCTTGATCAACTTGCATCTCTTGATTACCGTGGTCCACTAACGTTGTCTTCTCTTCGGAATCTTCAGCTCACCAGAAATCAGGGGGAAATTACTGTGCCCGAAAATACTCCCTCCTTTCTCAAAAGATTGTCACTTTCTAGTTCATTTTTGTACTAGAAGGTGACAATCTTTTGAGAAAGGAGGGAGTAACACTTTTAAGATTTATACTCTGTACCTATCCACATTCTGCAAGTTGCTCCTGCTCAACAGCTCAAGTAAATCCAAAACTGTTGACATCCAGTAATAACTAACGGTCGAACAATGAGAGAGTACACGTGACCGGAAAATAGTCGGCAGCAGAAGAGGCCCGCGCGGCCTGGCGTGGCGTGAGCAGCCAACGGACCACTCCAGTGCGGTGCTAGCACTGGATCGGACAAGAGGTCAGAGGACCACCATGCGAGGATGGAGGAGAGCATGGACGGCGGCCACACCATGTGGAGTACTACTGCATTCCGTGGTCACCCTTGAAGCAGGCATGCTGTTATCGCTATCAACCTGACAATCTGTTACTGGCAGTGAACACCGGAGATGTTTTCATTAGTCGCATCAGACCCCAACTGTGGATTTCGTGGGAACTTCACAAGAAATAGCTCCACTCCTTCAGTAAGAAAGCTTCTGTACGTGTTCCAAGTGGGGCTGCAATGACGGTTAAAAGGTGACAACATTGTTCCAAATTTGCTTCACATGTAGAGAGCAATGGAGCAGGAGTAAAGAACACAGCATATCATACAGAAAAGGATGGCAGTTTCGTGGTAGGACCAGAAAGGGACAAGAAACAGCTTTGCTTGCACAAGGTCCAGCAATCCAATTACTAACTCGGCAGAATTCCCTGTACAGTAGGCTGATCAGAAACTACCAGCATCCTTGTGCGCCAACTCACTTGTTTCCTGGATATGGAAAGAAAACAGTCTTAGGAGTGTAGGAATTCGGATAAGAGATGCCATCACATTTTTTTTTTATGCAAATTGGCAGGCATTCTGTCATTCAATTAAAGAAGGAGTAAATATCTTGGAGTTACAAAAGCAGCAAAAACAAAGAACAGTGAAAAAGGAAGAGCAAGGTACAACTTATGTTGTGACTAAAAGAGGAACTCAGCTACGAAACTGACAACCTACACCCTTTTAGAGAGATGCCATCACATGAGTTGCACGGCCAGAGGTATGATTCATGATGAAAAGGAAGAGGTGGAATTCTTCAGTCAGATGGTAAGTGAGGATACTGGAGTAGATAGTAAGTTTGTACTACTACCTTGCATAAAACAAAGCAGCTCTGAAGACAGATAAAAAAAGGTTTTCATTCTTACATACTGAAACTCTCAGCTGTGCCCATGTTCATACTTCCAAATTCGACGACAAAGAAGTATACTGGGAGTCATAAACTGATAATCGAAATTTTTAGTATTTAAATAGCAAACTTAATTCTTCGAAAGGAGTGAGTGGAGGGGAACGCGCCGGAGAGGAGGGGAAGGGGCGGCGGCGCTGGAGGGGAGGCGCGGCCTAGGCGTGAGGGGTCAGTTGCTGAATCGTTTCAGACGGCGCCGCTAGGGAGAGGCGAAAGCTGCTACTGCTACACTGGGCCGTCCATTGGTTCAAAGGCCGGATTATGGGCCAGTAGAGTCAAAGAGAACAGTCAAGAGCAATTTCGAAAAGAAGATTTTCCATTAATTTCTGGGAAAAGAAGATTTTCCTTGGATAAATTGATGCTTTGGCTACCGTAAGCTGTCGCTTTCAGTTTATATTTTCCACAGTCAAATTCATCTCTATTTTTTACTTTAATTTCAAAATTATTTTCTTGCAACTAATCAGCAGCCCATAGAGACCAGAAAGTTCTTCCATAACAAGATGCAGTAGTACACGCCCAGCTGGACAAAGATTTGAAAACAAATTACAATCCATCTATTTAATGACAGGAACACATCCTAGTTCCTCGGCAGTGAGTATACGTCATTTCGTATACAAGTAAAAGATTTATCGCTTCTATAATTATAGCAAAGTTTTATCATAGGATCTGTTTGGCGTAATTTGAACTTGTTGAAAAAACAGCTTATTGAAAAAGTTGATGAAAAATAATTTATGCTTACATGATACCCTTAATTTATTTCTGAGAAATAACTGAACTCTTTTAAAAAGGTACTCCCTCTATCCCCATGAACTTGTCGCTTTGTAGTTCAAAAATGAACTACAAAGCGACAAGTTCATGGGGACGGAGGGAGTAGTTTCGAATTGTGCCAAACATGATCACGCTCGCTCCGTTCTCATTAGCGAAAAGCGATATCTTGTCGCGTTTTCACACGCGTGCGAGTCCACGCGCCAACGCCTCGGTCATTTTCGCGGTGCACGCCCCCATTCCCCCCGCTTCCTCTCCTCTCTTCTCCTCCCGTCGCTAGCTAGCTCGCTCCGTGCTTGCCGCCTCGCTAGTACATCGCTTGCACGCGTGGTTGTCTCCGACGCCCCAGCTCGTCGACGTCCCCGAGGAGGACGAGGGGGAGGAGCAGCTAGCGGCGACGACAGCCACTAAGCCAGACACCACGCCTCCGTCATCCGACCTCCGTCGGCGCGGCGCGGCGGCATTCGCGATCGATCGCAGGGACGACGATGGGCCTCGTGGGCGCCGTCCTCGGCTTCGGCCTCGGCCTCGCCATCGGGCTCGCCGGCGCCTACCTCATCTACCTCCGCTTCTTCGCCGCTCCTCGACGCCTGCAGGTGAGCACCGTCCTCCGTCCTCTCCCTCCCGCTCCATCAACCATACCAGTTTCGAGTCTTCGCGCTTAATTCGTTCTCTTCGCCGCTCGGCTGGATTATTAATTGGTAGTACCAACTGAACTGATCGTTTACTTCTACGCGCACTTCAATCACTGCTTGCTTCGTAAGTACGTCGCGCACGAGATCGAAAGCACCAAAAAAATTCATCAGTCGTGCATATCGTCAGCACGTTGTCGTTGGTGGCTTCTTCCTCTGATGGATCGAGGCTGCCACGCGGACTACACGTACTGACCACCAACCAAACCACAAAACGTATAACGTGACGTGGGGAAAGGTCATCGTGCTATAAATCTCCGGCGCCCACGGATTTGCTGGCCTGCAGACGACCTGGCGCGTTTTCCATCTCCGGCTAAGCACGCCTCTTCATCAGTCTTTAGTTGTCCAGTAGGTTCTTCTTCCTTCCAGGAATAAGTAGTTGGCCAGCTGAAAGTGCTTTCCAGCTTTGAATGGGCGGAGACTCATCGCTTGCGAATCCCGGTATCCGATTCCCAGTTTTCCTTAAGCGAAGCAACCATTTTGCACCAATGAAATCAATTAGTATATATATTTGTCATGTCCAACAAAAAGGAGTCTCCAGGTTCACTCTCAATTAATTCGATTCCAAATAGTTGTTTATATCGTCCTTGTAACTCTGCACCAGTGGGTCTTATTGTACACGGCATGTCATCCGACTAGTTGTTTATATTATCCCTGTAATTCTGCATGAGTAGATTATTGTCTACGGCATCTGATACCATATATGAAGACTTTTGGACCAGGATTTGTTGGACTAGCTAGAGGTTTCGGGAACTCTCAGCCTGGAAGTGGACTACGTGCCTGTGTGGGGTGAGTAAAGTGGATACCATCTCACGACAGACACACAAAGGACATGCCAGGTCAATGTCAAGGTGTCACGGCATTTAGTGTAAAAACGAATTAGTGCAGACGGATACAGTGCATCACACGGTGCTTAGAGGCATACTCCCTCTGTCCTCATAAATTTGTGGCTTTGTAGTTCAAAAATGAACTACAAAGCGACAAGTTCATGGGAACGGAGGGAGTATCTAATTAGCCGGGTACGGAACAAACTAGACGCGCTGACACTATTTTTTGCTGTTGTCTAACATGCTTGGAATCATTTACTTTGGAAGGGCAGCATGAAGTTTAATTTAAGCTTAGTCGTGGGGGTTGGTTATGGTTAGCCAGTTAGCCCGTAGGAGTTGAAAGGGTCATGGTTAAATGTGGTGGAACAAAATCTAGCTACGAATACTTTGCTGATGGAACCATTCTGTTCAAACTACAACGACGGTTGCATAGCTTAGCTCGTAAGAAAGGCTCAAATCCACGATGCTAAGAAAAGAAAAAGTCATGACCAATCAGGTCTGCAATGACATTATGTAAATCTCTTTTTTTTTTAAAAAAAAAAAGAGAAATCAGATCCGAAAAAAAGATTGTCTAGAATTTGAAGGAAAATTTACGAGAAATTTTCATACCGTTTATTTTTCATTTTCCTTCACAATAAGTTTCTCTGGTTATAGCACCTGATGATAGCTATAAATTCCATACAGGTTGAGATTTTGAAGATTGATTACGACTGATCTCTATCAATAATACAGTATTGTGTTTTCATGATTGATTTTGCAGGACCCTATTGTTAGACCTCTACGAGATTTAGACTCTGATACCTTGCAGACAGTAATACCAGATATTCCCTTATGGGTGAAGAGTCCAGACTATGAGCGGGTGGGTACATGTTCTTGCTGTTCAGTAATCAGGTTAAAGAATATGCTCATCCATTATCATAATTCAAATATTTTGCAGGTTGACTGGATGAACAAGTTCATTCGAGATATGTGGCCTTTCCTGGATAAGGTTCTTTTAACTTTCATATGACCTATTTGGTACACATTTTAATGTGTCATTCATGGCTTAACTATCTGAATAAACTTTATTTGGGAGCATGATTATCCATAATCATGTTCTGTTGCTACATTGACACAGGCAATATGCAAAAATATACAACGTGTAACAAGGCCAATATTTGATCAATATGTTGGACAATATGGTATTGAATCAATTGAATTTGGACAATTGACACTTGGGTCTCTTCCACCTACACTCCAAGGTTTGTTGTTTCTCTATACCGCTTACTGTTGCAATGCAAGAACCGGCCTCAGGCCGGATGGCTAGCGCCTCCGTCGTGAGCGCAGCCCACCCGGGTTCGATCCCTCCCGGACGCTGGGTGTCTTACCTCTCTCTTAAAGTATTCGGGCGCTACCCCGTGTGTTCAAAAAAAAAAAAAAAAAAAACTGTTGCAATGCAATGTGCTCAGCGATACATTAATGTCTGTCTCCTCGAATGACAATTGCCATTTTACTATGTTAAAGAACAAGGTTTCTCAAATTTCCATATGACCCAAACTGTGACATTGAACTGAATTGATGCACATGTTTTTGTTAGAGATATAATAGTGATATTATATTAGATGATGTATTAGGGACTCATTTGCATATTTGTAATCTCTGTACATCTATTTATAGAGACCTGCGGCCTCCTCAATAATAGAAGATCCAATATTCATAACATGGTATACAGAGCTAGATTTTAGTTTTTCCCTACCATACTAGCGAAAAATTTTCGGCAGTGGCCAGCGCCTTCGACGGCCGCCAGAACTCTGCTGCGGCTTCTGTGCAGATGATTTTGGAACGCAGACGGCGGTGTCCTAGGGTTCGCGTGGTACCCGTGCGCGGCTTGACGGCGAGCAACGTGACGATGCGTGGCTGCGCTGCGGGCAGATGCGTGGGGATTCGATTGGACATCAGCGCCAGGGGCGGTGCGTCGGCCTTCCCTGCTTCATGTCTCGTTGCGGACAGGGACCAGCAGGGGTGCCCCGCGACAAAGGTGTGCTGGCGCTGGACGCATCTGGACAGCGAAGGTGTCCGCGGGTATGGCTTCCTCGCCACCGTCGACCATCATGGCGCTGGCTCCGACCTCTTCCCCTCCACCACCCCCGACAAGGTCAAGATCGAGCGGGCGAAGCTGTCGTAGTTCGCGGCGCGGCTGGCGCGCTTGATGGTGCGCCGGGCGTGGGAGTCCAACCCCGATTTGCCCTGATCCACGTGCCTGTGAAACGCCGGTGCCCAGACCCGCGTGCTTGTGGTGCCTGGATGCTTCAAGCTTGCTTACGTGTTGGCCTTGGCTTGGAATTTTGGTTGCCACTTTCCTGCCCATGGCTTGAGACCATCTGCAGTGGTGTACTGTAAAGCATACTGGATACACTGTTTCGCAGTGTAATTTAGAGTACGTACTGTAAAAGCTGAAGGAGAATAGTGTATAGAGTATGCTTTAGAGTACGCTGGTGCGGATGGTCTGAGGCCACTGAGATCGATCTACGATCTGTGAAGCCCACGTGCCTTCCTATCTCCATGGTGCTCATCTCATGTTTTCAGCACGTGAGTGCTCACCACGTGCATCTGCTGCTTTTCTATCGTGAATCTTCTACGGCTGCTGGAATTGACCTGTCTTGTTGGTTGTGCCACCGCCGGTTGGTTCAAAGTTAGGGTTTGATTCAAAAAAATGGTGGCGTCGGCTTCTCTTCGGACCTGGGATGGAATTGACGTCTTTTGGATGCCTTCGTTTTGGCTGCCTGTGACGTGATCCATTGTTGATCCGAAACCTTAGCCTCTGCCTCATAAAAAAATATAATAATAATGCTGCTTGTGCCACTTTTAATTTTGTGGCTCTCCCCGTCCTCTGCCGCTGCTTATTTTGCGCTCTTACTGTTTTTTATCATCTTTGTGATGATGATCTTTTCTTCTTCGGTCGGAATTCCAGTTGTGCGGTTTCTGGTGCTTTTCAATGACATCTTACTATGTCTGGTTCCTCGTATGCATCTACATATGCGCGGTCTACGACTTTGGGAGTTGCTCATTGAAGATCTCTGGTTGGTATTGCTCTCGTCATCGTGATTCACAACGCCTTTTGGAGTTTGACTAGTTTCGTCTTCATTCCGCTGCGCATGCCAGTTTTGTCGGTTCTAGTGTTGTTGCTTCATCTACTTCTACGTTCTACTTAATGATACCAAGGATCATTTTTGTGATTTCAGCATGTTTTTATCTCTTCAAGCTCAATGTTCTTGATGCACCTTGAGTTTGAGGGGTATTAGAGATATAATAGTGATATTATATTAGATGATGTATTAGAGACTCATTTGCATATTTGTAATCCTTGTACATCTATTTATAGAGGTCTCCGGCCTCCTCAATAATAGAAGATCCAATATTCATAACAGTTTCAAATATATTCTACACACGATTCCCTCAAACCTCTCTTATTTAAATAATGAGACTAGCCTTACCAACTCTTGTTTATTAGTGCAAGATTTTGCAAGAAGCTTTTTCGGGAAATGACTAGTAGGGAATTTAATGCCTGATACTTAAGTAGTCCTTAGTTCAAATCTGGGGTTTTCCCTCTTTAATTCTACAGTAATGCATTATTTATTTATATGTGAACAGCAGTTTGAAGGCGTTTTTTGTTATATTTTAGTTTCCAAATTTTATTCGTGAAGGCTTTCATATTAATATGCCTTCCCCATATTCGTCCTTATATATAACAGGAATTAAAGTTTACGAGTTGCAAGAAAAAGAACTGGTAATTGAGCCTGTGATTCGGTGGGCTAGCATAGCAAATGTAACGTTGAATGCGAAGGTGCATTCTATCAAAGTGTCAGTACAGGTTAGCTTTGTTGTCTGGCAGCGGCATTATACAGACGAGTCTTAGTAGTCTACTGACACGGTCATTTACCATTTTCAGCTAGTAGATTTACATATAATGTTGACACCACGTGTCACTCTGAAGCCGCTTGTACCAAGCTTTCCCTGCTTTGCCAACCTAAGTGTTTCTCTAATGGAGAAGGTATGATATATTCCTTTGTTGCGCACTTGACTTCATTAAGAAAACTCTAACTCAAGTGTTATGGATATAGCCACATATTGACTTTGGGATTAAATTGTTGGGGGGAGATGCAATGGCTATACCAATCCTATATCCTTTTGTTCAGGTAACTGTTTGCCTGCCTTGGATCAAAAACTTCTAGAACAGACTCTGGTCTTACTGGTTATCTGTTTTCTTCCTTTATCATAGGATCAAATATCAAAGCAAATATCAGTTCTGTATCACTGGCCAAAGGTTATACACATACCTATCTTGGACGGAGCAAGGTGAAATTCTTCAGTATAGGACTCGTATTGTGGAGTCCTATTTCTAGTTTAATATCAAGTCTTGTAATCTCTATATATTCCCCCATTAGTATTATTATTAGAGGTGGCAATTGGGCCGGGCCGAATTCGGGCGGCCCAAAGCACGCGGCAGCGGCCCGGCACGGAGGAACATCGGGCTGTGCCGGCCCGACACGCACCCTCGGGCCGTGCCGTGCCTGGATCTTGGGCCCGACGGGCGGCACGACCCGGCACGAGAAATGGGCCGTGCTTGGGTCGGCCCGGCACGAAACTGACCCGACGGGCCGATAACAGCCCGAGCACGAAATCGGCCCGGCTGTCCGAAAAAAATTGGCCCACCAAGCATAGCAGCAGTACAACAGCCCAACCTGACAAGCGACGACAGTTCGGCCCATAAGCGGAAAAGGCCCAGCAAGAACACACCATTGGCGGGAAACACCAGAACATTTGCAGTGCACCTGGGCGTTCCGCCTTTTAACATGGCCCCTTGTCCATTGAACAGGCAAGGTGGGACTAAACCCCTGACTAGTTCTTCGTGCCAACACATCTGGCTGCTATTGGGGCCGAATTCGTGACGGCCCACGAGCGTGCGCGCGGCTACAGACAGCCCACAGGCGCATCAGCTGGCTAGCAGGAGGGCCCAAGTTGGCTTACCATTTTGTTTATTTTGATTCCAATTTAAATTTCAAACTTCTATAGATTCTGCAAATTAAGTCTAAATTGGATGATTCTTTTTTCTATATTCTTAAAAAAATATTCTCTACAACTTGGAATAATTAATTTTAAACTTATATCTATATTTTTTGGTATGTTTAGATAAATCTCAAATTTATTTTTATGCACATAATTTTCATTTTTTTATATCTCTTCAAAATAAATTGATCCTCAGCTGAAATTTGTTTGTATGTACACATACTCTTATTCTTAATGTATGAAATTTGTATGAAGTTTTTGAAACACTCAAACATGTGAAAATTCAAAATGCTTCTCATTTCATTCAAACTCTATTAACATATGAGCCATTTTCTAAATTTTGAACACACATTGATGCAAACATAAATAAAAAAATCTCAAAAAATTCATATAGGCTCTTATTGTGATTTAACAACTGCACCAAAAAATCATATCAAAATTCGTTTTACTTTTTGAGATACAAAAAAGACAAAAAATGTTTTTTCTTTGTTTTTTTATTACCAGAAATATATTATGTTTTTTAATGTAAAATTTTGTAAGAACTTGTAATTCAATGGTTTATACATTCCTTAATTTTTTCATATTTTTTGAAGTATTTTAGTCTATGTATTCTAACTAAATTTCACTCAAATCAAAAATTAAACTGGTTGGGCCATACCTGCTTCTGTTGGGCCACTGTTGGGCTGTTGAGACATTTTTATTTATTTTTATTCCAACGTAAAACTTCAAATATTTATAGTTTCCGTAAATGTGGGTCAAATTTGATGATTTTTTTCCTAAATTCCTCAAATAATGTTCTCTATCACCTCTAATTTTTTTTTATTTTTTATAATCTTTTTACCTATTTATTTCATAAAATACTCAATTTTTATTCACATTTGATTTTTCTGTGGGCCAAACCATCTTTGTGGGCCGTGCTTGGGCCGGCACGGCCCGAAGCCGGCCCGACGTGCTTTGGGCCGTGCCTGGGCTCCATTTTTTGTAGCCGGCCCGATCGGCCCGGCACGAAGCGGCCCGCCGTGCTTCCGGGCCGCGGGCCATTTCGGCCCGAAGCATGAACGGGCCGTGCCGTGCCGGCCCGGCACGGCCCGATTGCCACCTCTAATTATTATCAATAAGCAAGTCATATTCATAATATTTGTTACAAAAAAATTATCCAGTTGATTCCTATTTTTGAATAAATTCTCCATTTTAATTGGAGCTTAAAAATCACTTAA
Organism: Tuctoria greenei; assembly: GCA_036927565.1. Taxonomy (NCBI): domain Eukaryota; kingdom Viridiplantae; phylum Streptophyta; class Magnoliopsida; order Poales; family Poaceae; genus Tuctoria; species Tuctoria greenei. The sequence continues at coordinate 1,000,666 of JAYESD010000002.1, read as the reverse complement.
TTGTTCTTATCGACCATGTTGCAGTGATGCTTCAAAGAAGCCAGTTGGAATATTGCATGTAAAGATAATTAGAGCCATGAATCTTCTGAAGATGGACTTCCTTGGAAATTCTGATCCCTATGTGAAGATGCGCCTGAGTGGTGAGAGACTGCCCTGGAAGAAGACATCAGTTAAGATGAACAACCTGAATCCTGAATGGGACGAACACTTCAAGTTCATAGTCAAGGATCCCGAGACACAAGTCCTTGAGCTCCATATGTTCGATTGGGAAAAGGTTTAGCTTAATTGCTGTATGCAGTTTTCTTCCTTCGTTCCTAACTTTCTGTTTTGCCTCAGTGTAGAGTAGACACCAACTAATTAACTAATCACCTCCTGTCTCCGTTTCTGATTATGCAGGTTAAAATGCACGACAAATTGGGGATGCAAGTAATTCCCCTGCGCGTGCTTGCGCCGCATGAGAGCAAGTCATTCACACTCGACCTTCTTAGAAGCATGAACCCGAACGATCCACAGAACAGAAAGAAGAACAGAGGAAAGCTCGTCGTCGAGTTGACATTCGATCCCTTCAGAGATGAGAGTGGCAGGAGGACCAGTGTGACTTGTTCAGAAGACGGTGAAAAAGGCAATGCCAGCTTAAGAAGGGATAGGGACGTCTCCTCCTCTGGTGGTGGAGTGCTGCTGGTTTCAGTAGAGAGTGCAGAGGATGTTGAAGGGAAGCGTCAGACCAATCCGTATGCCGTGGTTCTTTTCAGGGGAGAGCAGAAGAAAACAAAGGTTTGTTAGTTTTCTTTCGTGGAAGTCTCGTGAGAAGCCGACACCTGGTTAAATACATGGCGGCGATGTTTTGGACCTTCTTGCTGTGTTGCAGGTGGTGAGGAAAACGAGGGACCCAAGATGGAACGAGGAGTTCCAGTTCATGGTGGAGGAGCCTCATCCTGCGGACGACAAGATCCGCATCGAAGTGAGGAACAACAAACGCTGGGGCCTCCCCTTCCGCGGCATGGTCAGTCCTCGTTTGCTCTAGTACTGCTACAGTTACCTCCAGGCAGCGGCAGTGTTCTTCGCTCGCTGAGCGAGGAATGGATAGGGTATATCGGTCTATCGATCTCACACTGACACGGCGGTACGGTACACGACAAGCTGTTTCAGGAGTCGCTGGGGCATGTGGATATCAACCTGGTGGACGTCCTGAACAACGGCCGGATGAACGAGATGTACCATCTGATCAACTCCAGGAACGGGAAGATACGCGTGGAAATCAAATGGAGCACCGTGTGATTGATTGTCTCTTGTACTACGCTGTTACGGACGGCGGCAAAGCGGAGGAGGCTGCCGTGGCGGGAAGCGATGACTGCTGGGAACACTGGACTGCAGGTCGAGGCCTTGTAAGCGTGAGTGGCAGCCTGAGAGGTGTGCGTCCTTTTAAGAGAGTGAATTCTGAAGGGTGAGGGCAAGAGAACAACTAGTACTCCTGTAACCGAAGGTCTCCAAGTTCCGTTCATCTTCATCTACTGACTACTGCCAACTCTAACAATTTGCGGAGACGTCATCCAAGGGTGGAAGGCGTCTGTCGAGGGCGACATCGTCAGGATGACTGCAGCCATCACCAAGCTTGATTCTGTGTCGCCGCTCTCGCCTTCTGAGAGCAGGGCGTCCTACGTCCCCGATGGCCGCAGCGACAACGCGTCCTACGTCACCAAGCTTGATTCTGTGTTGGCCTGCTTTCAATTTGACTGGTGCAGTTAATGTGATTTCTGAGACGTGTGGCCATTGTTGCCCGTAACACAGTCCCCTACGCCTCAAGCTTCATTCGTCGCAGCACGGCCGCCAGTGACAGTCAGATGTACTCGGAATCGGAAGAACTTGCTTCGTCCCTACGCCGACCCGACTCGGATTCTAACAGCTGGCAGGAAGCTAGTATATAAGTATACGGACAGCCCCCCATCCCTCGTCGAATCAGTCTCTCCTAGTCTCTCGCGCTTCCACTTGCATCCATCCACCACTCGCCGACTCGCTACGCACCATGGCCGGGCAAGCCGCGATCAGCCGCTGGACGAGCTTCCTCACGTCTTTCGACCACATCGACGCCGCCATCGAAGCCGCCGAGCCTTCCGTCTCCCGCGACGAGTTCCGCCGCCTGAGGGCGCAGATCCTGGAGATGCTCTGCGCTGCCCAGGACGACCACCGCAAGGCGAAGGAGCTCTGCCTGATCCTGTACGGCGTCATGGAGGAGTCGCTCGCCACGCTCCAGACGCTGCCCGCCGACGTCGTCCCCAAGATCCTGGCGTCGTCCCCCGACCTCGCCAACGCCGTCGGCGAGCTGAGGAGCCACCGCTCGGAGCGCGTTCGCGGACTGGCGTGCGACATCATCCGCGGGTGGAAGGCGTCCGTCGAGGGCGACATCGTCAGGATGACCGCAGCCGTCGCCAAGCTTGATGCTGTGTCGCGGCTCCCGCCTTCCGAGAGCAGGGCACCCAACGCGCCATCGTCGAATCCGATGAACAAGAAGGAGGAGGGCAAGAAGGCGGTTCCCTTCGTCGTCGACGTCCCTCGTGTCAGGACGGCGGGGGCATCTGCTCCGAGGAAGACGGCTCCGGCTCCTGGCATCAGTCGTGCGACGACGGCAGATGACAAGCAAGCTCCCGTTAAGATGTCAGAGTCCATTCCCGTGAAGTTGGACGGCTTCCCGAGCGACAACCTGCGCCATGAGCCGAAGAGTCAACAGACCAGGACTCAATTCCAAGGGAACCCAGCGCACGCCAAGAAGATGGCTCCCGTCGTCGTCGGATCCGGTCGTGTCAAAGCCTACGAGGTTTCTCCGTTGCCGGGGCAGCCTGCTCCCGTTTCCTCCGTCAGGCATGGCGTGAGGACGGAGAACACGATCGCTTCAACCAAGGTTTGGAGCCCCGAGGAGAAGATGGAAGCCACCAAGCGAAAACTCCACGAAGGGTACGAAGAAGCTGCGGATGCAAAGCGGCGGCGCAAGATTCAAGTCATCGAGGCCCCGAAGATGCTGGAGCAGAGGCAGCGCAAGATGCACCCCATCATGCGGGAGCGAAGCCGTGCGAGATTCGGGAACCCGACGGCCGTCAGGCGTTCGTCGCTTCCCTCCTTCCATTAGGGCTCTGCAGGGGGGTTTGAGTTCTCTGGCCACAATGAAGCGCCATGAGCTTGGACTCAAATCTGTTATCTGTGCAACGCAACTCATGTAATGTGATTAGCACCCATCAGAATATCGTTGTAATGAACTGGTTTTGTTAGGTAATTCTTGTTCGGTATGTTACTAAAACGTTGGTCATGTGATCTCTCCGTAATTCCATGTAGTTTTAACAGAAGGCGTTGACATCCAGCGCCAAACGATCGAGCACCGGATGTGCATATGTCTGGAACAATTTTGCAAATAATTTCTGCTCAAAATAAGCGTGCGAATAGATTCAGTTCAATCAGTTTTGTGAAGCGTGCGCCGTGCAGGACGAAGAGGCAGCTTGCGTGGTCCGCAGTAACCGGGTCGAGCCGGCCAAGCGCGAGGGTCCGGCAAGGGTTTCGGCGGCGTTGCCCGAGAAAGGCGCTCCCGTACGTCGTTGGTGCAGGTCGCGCCGACGCGGATAACATCGACAAGGCGAAGCCGCCAGCCGCATTTGTCAACGGCCGTAGTGACGACCATGCTGAGATCGACAAGTTGATGAACTCCACCAAGCACAAACGGCATGATGCCAACCAATAAGAAGCGGCAGACGCGAAGCGGAGCCGAACAGGATGCGGGTCCCGATCCCGACGGTCCCGATGCGGACTTATTAGACAAAGTTAAAAACTTTGTCTGAAACAACAATTATTATAAAAAGGAAGGAGTAGTTATTCTCCATTCTAATATCTCCAGTTCTACTACCGTTTAGTTTCTTTTTTTCAGAGCTGTGGTGGCAGTTTTTGCCTGAACTTAACATCTGCTCACTTCGCTCCCCACCCCGCAAGTCGGCATCCACGCCCTCCTCGTCCCGAAACCTTCCAACATCGCCGCCCCGACTCCCCCAAGCCCTACGCCCTCGGGGCGCGGCCACACCCTCCGTCGGCGCCGCAGCTCGCCGTTCCTGCCTACAGATACTGCTCCCACGCGAACGACTGCGGCCAAGGTTTTCGACCATGGGCGCGGACGAGCAGTCGTCCCCGTCGCGGAAGCGCGGGCGCGATGAGGAGGAGCTTGCCGACGGGTGCGCCGCCGGGAAGCGCCCGCGCGAGGAGGGGTCGGAGGGCGCTTCGCTGCTCGGGCTCGCCAGCTACGAGGACGACGAGGAAGCGGCCAGGGGCCACACGAATGGCCGCCGCGTGGAGGAGGAAGATGAAGAGGAGGACGCGAGGAGGGCTCCGGAGAGGAGGCCGAGGCAGGTGGAACTGCGCCGAGACTGTCCTTACCTCGACACAGTGAACAGACAGGTATACTGCTTGCATTTCAGATGTCGTGCCTTAAACTGCTCACTTTTTTCAAGTTTCAGTAATGACCCGAGATGTACTATATATAATTAGGGCGACGATGCTTGGTCTATATCTAGCTGAATGCCTTCAGTCGCATATGTGTCAACTCACCAATGTTACCGACTTACCCATCACAACGTATTGAATCAAATATATTTCTGCAATAAAATGTGAAGTACCAATTACTAATACTGTGCTAGAACTTTACTTCTTTTATGTGATTGAGTGCAGCAGATAAACAGTTACAAATCTCCATCGCAGAAAAGTAAGTATAATTCCATTGATTTTACTTACAATTTAATTTATCAGATTCTTTAGAATGAATTTCAACACTGTGATATATATCCTACTATGCTAGAATATCCTGGTATGACTTTTAGCTTCGTACGGCAGTTTAGTAAGATTGATAACATATGACCGGTCCCGTGCTGTACTAGTATACGCATTTTGTACCCTTGTGGCTAATCTCTGTCAAACTATTTTTTGTGCTGATTTTGTAGGTCCTTGATTTTGATTTCGAGAAGTTTTGCTCAATATCATTGTCAAATTTGAATGTGTATGCGTGCTTGGTCTGTGGAAAGTATTTCCAAGGAAGGGGCTTGAAATCTCATGCATATACGCACAGTCTTGAAGCAGGTCATCATGTGTTCATTAACCTTCAAACTGAGAAGGCTTACTGTCTTCCTGATGGATATGAAATAAATGATCCATCATTGGAAGATATTCAACATGTTCTCAATCCAAGGTACTTCTCCACTGCTTCTAACATTATGTTTGAAGTTCACCTGACGCCTCTGATAATCAGCTGCATGATGCTGATTGCCATTCTGTTCTGGCAGGTTCACGAGAGAGCAGGTTCTAAATCTTGACAAGAACAAGCAGTGGTCTAGAGCACTTGATGGCTCCAATTATCTACCTGGAATGGTATGTATACTTGAAACTGGCACATGGGTTTCCCAAGGCATGTTCCCTGTTGGTGTTCAATTGTGATGTGCTGTGGTCTGTGGAATCCTGTAAATGGGATAATAACTGATCACAATAAAAAACCAAACAAAGTCACTTTCAAAAGATCCATCAAACTACTAATTGGAGCCTAAAAATACTGTGGGTTTGTTTGGAAATAGCTGGCAACTTAGTTGATCATGAGCATCTGAATTGTGTAATTGTAAACCAAGTTGTTCTGTTCTATGAATGTCACTGGATCATTTCATATCTTATAAACATGCTTATATTGCTCTTCTTCACTTAAATGTAAGATGGGATTTTTTGTACTCTTTAGAATTTCGGCTTTGGCTATTGGTGCCTTTTATCTCAAGTAAATATTTGCTGCTCTCTGTAGGTTGGTCTTAACAACATCAAGGAGACTGACTTTGTCAATGTCACAATCCAGTCTTTAATGAGAGTTACACCTCTGAGAAATTTCTTTCTCATTCCTGAAAATTATCAGCATAGCAAATCACCTTTGGTCCACCGTTTTGGCGAACTAACACACAAGATTTGGCATGCAAGAAATTTCAAGGGCCAGGTTTATTTATTACTCACTCAGTTTTTAGCAGTATAATTCTTGCAATCTCTTTACCTCAGCATGTCTAACAAACAATTTTAATGTCTTGTTTTCTTTCAGGTCAGTCCTCATGAGTTTCTGCAAGCAGTTATGAAGGCCAGCAGCAAGCGGTTTCAGATTGGTGTACAATCTGATCCAGTGGAATTTGTGTCATGGCTCTTGAACACTCTGCATGCAAAACTGAAAAGCTCAAAGAAGAAAAATAAAAGTATAATCCACGATTGCCTTCAGGTTAGCTTTTCTGGACATCAACAATGCATTTGGTATAACAATTCAGGATCTTGTTCAGTCACATCAATAGTACTTCGTTGCAGGGAGAACTTGAAGTTGTTAAGGAGGTTCACAGGAAGCATATAATGGAAATGAAAGAGGATTGCAAAAAGCAGAATGGTGAGGTGGTTTCAGAGGTTGGAACAGCTGATGGTGTCGTCACTGAAACATCTAAGGTCCCGTTCCTGATGCTTGGTCTTGACTTGCCCCCTCCACCTCTTTTCAAAGATGCCATGGAGAAAAATATCATTCCACAGGTGCGTCCTTCACAAGTATCCCTTTTAATTACAATCTCATGGTATGATAGATGGCTAGCAGCTAGCTTTTACATGTCTAGGTGCAAATACGTAGTTTGATGAATTGATGATCTGCGCCTCTAATATTTCTAGGGTTCATGATATGAGGAGCAAGTAGTATAAATTACAGTTATCTAGACTTACTCTGTGATTGTGTGCGTCTTACCATTCTGTATTGCTACTCTTATTTTGGGCGAGATTCATGGATGCATTCTATGGGCGCCAGTACTATAGGCGCAAGGAAGGAAAGGGGTCTGTTAGGATCTGAATAAAGTCTGTTAGCAGTAATTATCAGTTTGTTAAGTTGGTTCTGCCTAAGAGAACCTGTTATGCGTCTGTATTCTGGTGTGCGGCACCTTTGGCAATAAAAGGAGCCGAGTAGTCTGTATTAGGCAAGGAAGAAATAAAGAAAACCCTAACTGGGTCTCTCCTGTCGATCTGGCTGGATCCTCTGCCAGCCAGGGCGGCAGGACTTCTTCTGCCCCACCTTCCTCTCCCAGATATCCTCTTCGTTCCTGCCCTGCGTCCAGTCTCAAGTTACATTCTCCACTGCAGCCAACCAGAAGGAGAAATCACAACAATTTGGTATCAGATTCAGTGCAGTGACCTGCATCAATGGCCGGTACTGCTGGTTCTGGGGATCCCACGGTTTCACAGAAGTTAGATCTGCTCTCTGCACAGATGACTACCATTAATGGTAGATTGGAATCTCACGACACCCGTATTGCCAAGACAGAAGACACACTACTGGAGATCAAGGAGGTGCTCAAAGAGTTGGCTGGCTCTCGGGCACCCAGGCGATCGGAGTATGACAGTTCCAGCAGGACGGGTCCAAGAGATGATAGGTGCCCACATCACAGATTAAATAACTACAAGAAACGTACAAGAAACGTGTAATAGGACGCCGGGGATATTAGAGGCGTCGGTGCCAACACATTTAAATAACTTATAACCGTCGGTTTCTGTAGACCGACGCATATAAATTATAGCCGTCGGCTGCTCAGAGCTAACCGATGTCCTTAACTTATAGCCGTCAGCCGCCCAGGACAAACTGATGGTCATAATACCTACGTCGGCTGTACCGTAGGAACCGACGGCTATACTAAAGCCGTCGGCCAGAAACCGACGTTCATAAGTGGGCCCACCACTGTCTCCATCTCGCGTGCGCCAACCCTATCTATCTCCATCATCCATCGATCTCTCACGCGCCCGCCCAGAGCTCTCCCCGCCGCCGCCGACGAGAGCGCCGCGGGGCTACTTCGGCCTCTCCGCAGCCACCGGGCCGCGCCGCTGGTTGCGTCGGGCCGCGCTGCCCCTACTCCCCGCCGCCGATCGTGCTGTCGGCTGCACCACCCTTCTCCCTTCCGCCGGTTGCGCCGCCCCTACTCCCCGCCACCGGCCGGGCTGTGCCGCTCGTCTCCTTGCCGCCGGTCAAGATAAAATCCTTACATTGTGGATGAATATTTGTCGATGATTGTGTTCTCGATGTAGTGAATGCTCTTATTTAGCTAGAAACGATAGTATCTAAATATACAAATTATTATTTGTTGATGACTAAGTTCCAATTTTAGTAAACTTTTTACGTGTATAAACGACGATTAAAAATGAAGATCTTAGCAATGTGGAAAATGGACATGGTGATATTAATGTGTCGCACTAATACGATCATGTGAGCCTGATTACTTGTTAATGATTTTGGCAATGCTTAACTTGTTAATATGACAAATAAATATGTATGAATTAGCAATGATTATCTTGTATATGCGAGCTTGATTACATGTTGAATCTTTAATTAACTTGAAGCATTTATATTTCAATTTTGTATTATGTTGAAATGTTTGAATGCTTAGTTATACTAAATTTGGAAGTTTAGTTATACCCAATATCGTGCATGAATGCTCAGAGATGATTGTAGTCGTAACGTACGCGTGAGGATAAGCACATTGGTGTACGGCGTCAAGACAAGCGTGGATGGTAGACCTGGACTTGGAACTTTCAACTCTGACCAACTTCCCCCTTCCGTCTCGTTCTTTCCTCTCTCGTAAATGATCAAAAAAATGGAAATGAGCAACACAACTTATAGAATTTAAATACCCGTTTCGAATCGGCACTTTTCACATGCTATTGGCATGTGAGACGTGCAGGTTCGGAATTGTCCCTTTTTGGATAGCCTGGAGGTGACCGAGGGGGCGTGGCTTGTGACGAGACACGAGTCTAGATCTGGACGAGATTTCGACGACATAACCTTGTTGTTCTCTGCTGCATCATTTTCGGGCGTGCAGTGGAGAACAACGGGGTTATGCTGCTCAAATTTCGTTCGGATACGGACCACACGCCTCATCATGAGCACGCTCCGCTCGGTCACTCTTGGGTGGGTTTAGGATCTGTCTGCCTAGGTTGTAGGAGCCGTGCCATAACAAAACAATGAAACTAATAATGATTTGTCTGCTTTGAAGGTATAAACTGAAAAATGAGTGACAATTATAAGGTGATGTATGATGGATGGAGTTCAACTAGTGGTCACAGTATGGAATGAGCTTATGTCGCTAATGTTTTCATGAACCAAACTTTTGCTAGTGGTGCTTCTTTGGTGAAGTGTTCTTGTAGCAAGTGTCAGAACCGTCTGCGTCTGAAAAGACCTGAAATTGAGTTGCACCTTTGCAAGCACGGATTTATGCCCGACTACTTAGTGTGGCGCGAGCATGGGGAGATGGATCATGCTTGTGAGTCGGACGAAAAGGATGATGAAGATCGTATGGATGAGATGATGGCGGATGTTGATCAAGAGTACGAAGAAGAGTTACTGCCTGAAGAGGTGAAAATTTTTTATAGACTTCTTGCCGCCTCAGATGAAAAAGTGTATGAGGGCACTAAAATGATCGTTTTGCAGGTGGTCACACGACTTATGGCGTTGAAGTCTAAGTTTAATTTTGCGAACAATTGCTACAATAGTATTCTGAAGTTGTTCAATGATCTCCTTCTGTCAAATCGTAAGATGCAGAAAGACATATATCAATCTAAGAAGCTTTTGGCTGGTCTGGGCATGAGTTGCGAGAAGATTGATGTGTGGGAGAATAATTGCATGCTGTTTTGGAAGGAACACGAAAACGATACTCATTGTATGCATTGCAATGCTTCTAGACATGTGATGGTTATGAATGATGATGGAGAGGAAATAACTACAAAAGTACCGATTGAACAATTACGATACATGCTTATTACGTCAAGGCTCAAATGGTTATTTATGTCTCAAGAAATAGCGAAGCAGATGAGGTGGCATTCTGAAGGGATACGTGAGAGTGATGACAAAGATATTATGGTGCATCTTTCGGATGGCGTGGCTTGGCAAGCTCTAGACCGTTTTGATCCGGAGTTTGGTACAAATCCAAAAAATGTTCGTCTTGAGATGTCAAGAGATGATTTCACTTCTTTCAGCACCAATAACAATCCATATTCTTGTCGGCCTGTTTTTATCATGCCTTACAATCTCCCTCCCAACATCTGCATGAAAGTAGGATACATATTCCTCGCGGCCATTATTTCTGGACCTAAACATCTTGGAAAGAAAATTAATGTGTTTATGCAGCCGTTGATTGAGGAGCTGAAAGAGCTATGACAAGGTTCAAAGGCATACAACATTCATCTAAAATGTGAATTTACCTTACGTGTTGTGTATCTATGGTATGTACATGATTTGTATCAATATAGCATTTTGGTTGGTTGGTGTGTTCATAGACAATTCTGTTGTCCCATATGTATGGCTGACACCGATGTCATTAGGTTGAAGTATGAAAAGAAAGTCAGCTTCTTTGATTTCCACCGACGGTTCCTTCCTCCAAACCATCCTTTCAGGAGTGATACACAATTGTTTCGAAGAGGCAAAAGGGTTACAGAAGGACCACCTCGTCGATTGACAGGTGAACAAAAAATGGTATGACGTGCAAAGTTAAAGGAGTTCGCAGAAGGTGTTTTCAAATGTTATGGTAAAGAACACAACTAGACCTATATTTCTTTTCTTTGGGAGTTACCATACGTAAAGGCATTGCTTTTACCACAAAAACTAGATTTGATGCACCAGGAGCGTTATGTCGCTGAAAGCATCATAAGCATATATTTTGATTTTACCGGTCAAACCAAAGATAACTTGAGTGCAAAGAAAGACTTAGCTGACATTTGTGATCGTCCTACACTTGAGGTTATAATCGTCCTACACTTGAGGTTATAACAAATGCAAGTGGAAATGAAAGTAGGTCACGCGCTCCATATTGTGTCAGGTCAGAAGAAAGAAAGTAAATACTTAGTTGGTTGAAAACATTGAAGTTTTCTGATCGCTATGCAGCCAACATAAAACCATGTATTAATTTCAATACCGTTAAACTAAATGGGTTGAAGAGTCATGATTGCAATATTTTGATGGAGAGACTTGTACCGGTAATGTTCTGTGACTACTTCAAATCTGATCTGTGGAAGATATTTGCCGAACTTAGCTTCTTTTATAGGTAGATATGTGCTAAGAAAGTGTCGAAAGAAATGATGCGGCAGCGGGAGAAAGAAATTGTTGTGCTTGTATGTTAGATGGAAAAAGTGTTTTCGTCTGGTTTTATGAATGTTATGCAACATTTGCTGGTGCATTTACCTTATGAAGCATTGGTAGCAGGTCCTGTACAATTCAGGTGGATGTACAACCAAGAAAGAGAATTGAAGAAATTTAGAGCTAAAGTGCGTAACAAGGCAAGAGTTGAGTGTTGTATTGTAGAGGCATTTGCATCTAAAGAGATTATTAATTTCTCTAGCAAATATTTTTCACGTGCCAACAATGTGAATGCATCTACAACACGATATCATAATGTAGAGGAGCACACTACGTGTGAGCTTCGGATTTTTCATTGTAAGCGAAAAAGTGTTGGGGCTGCTAATTATCATTATATTTCGAAGGAAGAGAGGAACTACACGCTGTTTTATATATTTTTCAACATGGAGGAAGTGTTGTCATATTTTGAAATGTTTGACAAGCTATATTGTACATCTTCTCGAAAACCTACGCAAAGTCAATTAGATAAGTTACGTCAAAAGGGCATAAACGGTGGGCTAAACTTTGTAAACTGGTTTTGTGGACATGTAAGTTCTCTATTCGTCCTTTTTCTTACAATCATAGTTCACATGACTATCGTAATATTTTGACTTTGCTTATTTATGTAGTGTATGAATGATGTCAACATCACTGATGACTTGCGATAGATGTCACATGGTCAATTGAAAGCAAATGAATTTATCCGATACGATATCAATGGATACCATTTTCGACGTCCAATTTAGAAGCAAACTATCCACTTGCTGCCACTACAAACAGTGAAGTAATAATAGCAGCCGCAGAAGGTAGTAGAGAAGTGAAAGAATACTACGAAGTTCTTCAAAAAATAATTGAGGACACATTTGATGGTTCAAAAGTACTTCAACCTGTCATTTTTGACTGCCAATGGTTTGATCCAACATCGGGAACTTGAGTGGATGATTTTGGAATGGTGGAGGTCAACCATAACTCTGGTACATAGCTCTTAACAACAATGTTGTGCTTGCGAGTCAAGTCGAACAAGTATACTATTTAAGTTATCCTCACCTAAGTTTGAAAAACTGGTAGGTAGTATATAAAGTGATTCGTGAAGTGCACCCTCGTCGTTATGATGGTTACATAGAGTCAAGAAGATGATGGTGACACTGTCTATCAAGATGAAGTTGAGGAAGTAGAAGATTTTAGGATATCTTGTGGGACATAACTTGCGAAAATAAATAGAGGTACCTAAGAGTTAATGTCTGAAGAACAAGTTTGTCCTTCGAGAAAACGTCTTCGACAATCACAAAGAATTATTGAAAAGCACAAAAGGAATATGGAAGAGCATGTCAGATTTGTGGAAGAGTGAAGAAGAGTTTGAAGATGGGATGGAACAAGAGATACGTGAACATTTTAATGCACGTGTGATAGAAGCAAATTCTGATGCTGATGATTTCTGATTGTTGGTGTATGCATTCTTTTATATCCTCGTATGCACGTAAAATTATAGTGTTTTATATTCTCGTATACTAACCATTCGTCTAAATTTGTGTAGATGTTGAATCATTTAGGATTTGGTAAGAAGGGCAAGAAAAACAGTGGATCTTCATTATCTACGTCTCAGCCTAGTACTGGTTCAGACCAAACAGGCTTATTTCAAGTAATTGGTTTTTTCAAAATTTATTTCAATATCATAATTATCTATCTGTTATGTGTTACATTTTTATTTGCATTTGCAGAGTACTATTGAGAGTACACGGAGGAGACGAGAGTTGTTGGAGTACGTGGCAGAGCAGGGAGGAAGCTTAGAGCATAGAGGAGGCTCAACAGCAGTCTCGAGGGTGGAGACGAGAGTGCTTGATCGTTGCCCCACTTACGAGGAGTTGTACAGGGAGGAGGCAGTGCAGGGACGAGACTTCGAGCAAGGAAGAGGCTTAGAGCAGGGAGGAGGCTCAGCAGCAGGCTCGAGGGTGGAGGCACTTGAGCAGTCGCCCTCCTCTGAGGGTGGCAATGAGGGAGACGATGAGAATGAAGAGGAGGTCGATGATCCGGAGCGAGATGCAAGGTTGGTAAGAGCGGCAGAGCTAGCTGAGTTGGGGCGGCCCGATCGATGTCCTTTTAGGTATTATTTTAGATTTATTAATAATCTCAATATTTTTTTATATTTGTTTCTTATCAACTAATTAACTATTATTATTTGTACAGATTACGAAGACATCTTTTATGTAATCCAATTAGAAGCATTGACGAGCGGACAATTATTAGGCCAAAGGGTACCAGGTGCTGGATCGAGCCTGGTTGGAGTGGCAAGGGGCATCGACGGGTAATCAACACGGAGTTGGGAAATGCCATTCGATTTTGTTTTCCCGGTATGGTTCTAGTGGAAGGCCAAAGAAAGGCGGCACATAGTTGGGATCACTATGCGCTAAAACCGTATAGCAAGGGTACTTGTCAGGATAAAGTTTGGGAGATGTTTTGGGTAAGTTTCTTCTTATCGATTTAATCACATTGCTTCTTGATTTGGATGACAGTAATTGTTACTTATATGCAGGGTTCGTTTCGCTTGGAGGAGGGTACGAGTGAAGCTTATGCAAGTTTCGTTTTTCAGAATGCAGCTAGAAGACGTACCAAGGACTCTTTCTCTGATGCACGGATCAAAGCCGTGACCGTGTACTACAAGACAGCGCTGTTACAACCCATGACAAATAAAGTTGCAGCTAAAATTCACCTACATAAGGAGGAGTACTTACAGAGTAGTGTCGATTGGATTTGTGCGGATATGGAGGCTTGGCAGTGGCTATGCGAGTATTGGGCGTCAGATGAGTTCAAGAATAAATCTAACAGAAATCGAAGGAACCGGAAGAGTAAGCCTGGGAAACACTTCTATGGACCGGATGGATATGTGCGGATGGAACAAAGGATGGTATGAATTCTTACAATCATACTTTGCTTGAAAAATATTTTATTGATTGAAATGTTGAAGTTTTGTATTGCAGACAGCTGAAACTGGGATGCCTCCTACTTTTTTTGAGCTTTATCTTAAGGGACACAGAGGTCGAGATCCAAATCATCCGGAGCAGTTGTGTGACGAGGCATCGACACAAAAATTGGTATGAATGTTCACTATTTGTTACATGTGTTCATGAAGTCAATTTATCTTTTATTAGATCTATATGTTATTTTAATGTATTGCAGACAAAATATGTTGAGTGTTTTAAGAAAACTCATGGAGATGACGCGGACTATGTCAAAGAGCCTTTGGATGTGGCGGCAGCGTACGAAGCCGGCGGAGGTCTACCGCATGGGAGGTATGAAAAGACATTGATGATTTATATGTTAATTGCTATCAATTCATAACACTTACATATTTTGTAGACTTGGGTTGGGTGATGGGTATGTGGAGCGCGGGGCTTATGCTAGACGAGGGTCTTCTAGCATCAGTTCTAGTAGGTCCGAGTCTAATGCGGAGGGAGAATTAAGAGAAGAACTGAGACGTAATAAGGAAGAGATGCGTGAGATGCGACAAATGAATATGCAAATGCAGCAACAAATGGCCTATATGTTGCAGGTACATATGATTGTTTTGTTCGAGTTAAATATTGCTTAGTATAGTATGTTACATTAATTAACTCATTATCTTTACTTGATGCAGTTATTCTCTCAAGGTAGAATTGGATCGCAGTTCGATGCTTCTCGTAATTCGTTTGCTTCGTCGTCACAGGTATAACTTCGATTTTGTGTATTATTCATTCAAGTAACATTAGACAACAGTAATAATATTTGTCACAGGGTTCCGAGAGTGTTCAAGGATATATTCCACCAGCTCAAGGATTTCTATTGATGTTGGGCGCAACTCCTCCAGCTTGGCCACTATATCCATATCCACCATATCCAGGTTTTCTACCACCGTCAGTCGGTCCTGTGTATGAACCATTGACAACTCATGCGACAACAGTATGATTTTCTAATCTCAAACAAAGTCAAATTAAGACTAGTGTTTATAGTTATGCAAGTTTATAACATATTAGTGAAGTAACAACCTACTTTGATATCAAGACATGCGAAATCATTTTTACTAATGCAAACTTTAATTTGAATGTGTTTCTTTTAGGATTCTCATCAAGTGACGCCCAAAGGTTGTGATGATTTCCTCAATTTGAACGATAACATGGGTGCGAGTGGTGGAGGAGCGAGTGGCGAAAGCTCTCACAACATGTGTGCGGATTGATCTTCATTTTACTATCTAGACTTGAATAGATGTTCTTATGTTTGAGTTGCTTGTGATGTTTCGAGTTGATACAATGTTGTGTGATGTTAATTTCTGTTATGAACTTGTATGAACTTGCTTGCGGTTGATCTTCTTATGTTTGAATTGATACAATGAACCTGTATGATATGTTGCTGCAATATAAACATGTGTTGCTGCAATAGAGTGTGCTTGGCTGTATATATATATTGTTGTATATGTTGGCTGGAGGCTCCCCAGTCGGGGAGGCAGAGAAAACAGCACGAAAAAAACATATAAGGTCGTTGGTTTCACGGCGCTGACGCTCATATCAGTTGTATGACTGTTGGTTCGCCCCTTGGCCGACGGTCATAGGCACTCTAAAGCCGTTGGTAACAACCTGGCCGACGGTCATATAACCCATAAGGTCGTCGGCTTGGCCACAAAATCGACGCTTCTATGCTTTAAATGCGTCGGTAGAGCGGGCGACGCTTATAAATGTGACCTAAGGCCATTGGTCTGCTGTATCGACGGTCTTACATTTATGTACGTCGGTCCCCCGTCACCGACGGTCTTAAGGCATTTAGAGCGTCGGGACTGACGCTTCCAAAAGCTAAAGACGTCCAATTTGTGACGTCGGCTATATGCGTCGGCCAACCAACACTCATAGGTTATGTAAGTCGATTTTAGTTTACATGGCCGACGTCCTATATGCGTCACTCTGAAGCCGCTTGTACCAAGCTTTCCCTGCTTTGCCAACCTAAATGTTTCTCTAATGGAGAAGCTATAATATATTCCTTTGGTGTGTAAACTCATGATCTCCGTTTCGTGTTATACGGACTGGAAGTGGAGTAATTCCGTTTCAAAAAAAAATATTCCTTTGGTGCGCACTTGACTTCATTAAGAAAACTCTAACTCAAGTGTGACGGATATAGCCACATATTGACTTTGGGATTAAATTGTTGGGGGGGGGGGGGGGGGGGGGGATGCAATGTCTACACCAATCTTATATCCTTTTGTTCAGGTAACTGTTGGCCTGCCTTGGATCAAAAACTTCCGGAACAGACTCTGGTCTTACTGGTTTTCTGTTTTCTTCCTTTCTCGTAGGATCAAATATCAAAGCAAATCTCAGTTCTGTATCACTGGCCAAAGGTTATACACATACCTATCTTGGACGGAGCAAGGTGAAATTCTTCAGCATAGGGCTCGTATTGAAGAGTCCTATTTCTAGTTTAATATCGAGTCTTGTAATCTCTATATATTCCCCTATAGGGGTTATTATCAACAAGCAAGTCATATTCGTAACATTTGTTACAGAAAAAAATATCCAGTTAATTCCTATTTTGGAATAAATTCTCCAATTTAATTGGAGCTTAATAATAATTCATTTCTTCTTATCGACCATGTTGCAGTGGTGCTACAAAGAAACCAGTTGGAATATTGCACGTAAAGATAATTAAAGCCATGAATATTCTGAAGATGGACTTCCTTGGAAATTTCCATCCCTATGTCAAGATGCGCCTGAGTGGTGAGAGACTGCCCTGGAAGAAAACATCAGTTAAGATGAACAACCTGAATCCTGAATGGAACGAGCACTTCAAGTTCATAGTCAAGGATCCTGAGACACAAGTCCTTGAGCTCCATATGTTTGATTGGGAAAAGGTCTAGCTTGCTGTATGCAGTTTTTCTTCCTTCTTTCCTACTTTCTGATTTGCCTCAGTAGGAGACACCGATTAATTAATCAACCACATGTCGCCGTTCCTGACTGTGCAGGTTAAAATGCACGACAAATTGGGCATGCAAGTAATCCCCCTCCGCTTGCTTGCGCTGCATGAGAGCAAGTCATTCACACTCGACCTTTTGAGAAGCATGAACCCAAACGATCCACAGAACAGGAAGAACAGAGGAAAGCTCGTCGTCGAGTTGACATTTGATCCCCTCGGAAATGAGAGTGGCAGCAGAACCAGTGTGGCTTCAGAAGACGGTGAAGGCAGAGCCAGCTTGAGAAGGGACGTTTCCTTTGGTGCCGGGGTGCTGCTGGTTTTAGCAGAGAGTGCAGAGGATGTTGAAGGGAAGCGTCAGACCAATCCGTATGCTGTGGTTCTTTTCAGGGGAGAGCAGAAGAAAACAAAGGTTAGTTTTCTTTCGTGGAAGTGTCGTATGAAGCCGACACCTGATTAATGTTTTGGACCTTGCTGTGTTGCAGGTGAAAGCATCTAGGCCCCCTCATGTAATATGGTTTTGGTGATTAATGACAACCATTGAACTTTACTAATGAATTTGTGAATGCAAGGTCACCATAAAAACTAAATAAGATGAAATGATTATGTCATAGGAGACCCATAGATACTCAACTTTCGAGATCAAATAAAGACAAGACATGAAGGCTCTATGTCCAAGTCACTCAATCAAAAATTGACATCATACAATGCTTAAGAATCATAAGAGAGCCGTGTGGAACAAATGTCTAAGAGGTCATTCTAAAAAGGACACAAAAGATTCACTCAAAACAACTCGAAGCAAGCAAAATCAACTCACCGGATCAACCGATGATTTCCAAAATGAACACATCGGTCGAGTTGATTCAACTGAAGAAAAAGACCTCAGAAAAATGAACTCACCGGATCATCCGATGTAAGGGCTCAACAACATCGGTGCATCAATACAGTTTGCAGTACAATTGGAGCAAGTGAAGCACCGGATCATCCGATGTGCAGAATCACACACATCGGTTGATCACTCCAGTAAGCATCAAGATCAAGCAAATTCCGGAGGAAGAGCCACCGGATCATCCGATGAGAAGATTGGGGCAACATCGGTCAAATAACGGTAATATCTGACAAAATGACGTCAGCCAAAGTAATTGTTAAGCTACTATGCGCTGACCAGTTGCCCTCAAAAGCTTAAGCTGATGGGGAAGGGTAGGCAATTCACTTATACACTCCAACACTCCCCCTCACGTGAGGCTCCCTTAGGCCTCTAACGTGGAAAATAGGAGTGGACTTGCGTCCGCCAGGATTCGAACTCGAGACCTCTGGCTCTGATACCATGTTAAGCTACTATGCGCTGACCAGTTGCCCTCAAAAGCTTAAGCTGATGGGGAAGGGTAGGCAATTCACTTATACACTCCAACAGTAATTACACCGATGATAACTAGAGGGGAGACATCGGATCATCCGGTGTGCACAGAAAAGTTCTGTCAGCCTACTTTTCCAACGGCTATTTCGGTTAGGCTGGCTATAAAACCCCTCTAACCCGGTCATTTCGACAAGTCTTGATCACCTGAAGCCCACTACACATCCAAGAGCAATCAAGACCATAGAGCATACATTTCCACACTTCTAGATCATTTGTAATAGTCTAGAGAGAAGCTTGTGTGCGTTCATTCTCTGTGATTGAACTTTCTAGGCTAGTGAGAAGTTGAAGAAGATAGTTCCGGAGCTTGCCAAGGTGTGTGTGGAAGCCCGGAACATCGACGTTTGTACAAGGCTTGAGCTCCACCTTGCCGGAGATGGCGAACGGAGAAGATTAGTGAAGACTCCATTGTCTCGGTGACATTGGAAGTGGCAAAACCCTTCGGTGGGTGCCACAACGTGGATGTAGGAAGATCCTTGCGATCTTGCCGAACCACGGGATAAATCTCCGTGTCCCCTAGCGTTTGCATTCCTCTCCCTCTCTTTACTTTTTGCAATCTTCACTTCAAGTTATATCTACGTTGATTGCATAGCTAGAACCGCATTGGGAATTGGGCTTAAGTAGTTTGTTTTTTTTAATTGTCTTAAAATTGAAAGAAAGCCCAATTCACCCCCCCTCTTGGGCGTTTCGATCCTTACAATTGGTATCAGAGCGTGGTTGCTCACAGGATCATTCTAGCTTCACCGCTAGAGAGCTTAAATGGCCAAGAATGGGGGTTCGGTTCCCACCTTCGAGGGCAAGAACTTTGCCTATTGGAAAGCACGCATGCGTGCCTACCTAGAGGCTATTGCTTCCGAAGTTTGGGAAGCGACCCATGCGGGATTTGGAGATCTCAATTATGTTGGTGATCAACTTAAGTGGGATGCTAAGGCTAGGAATGCTATTTATGAATGCATAAGTCAAGATGTCTTCTCTAGAATTGCTAGTAAGGAAAAAGCTTGTGAAATTTGGGCTTGCTTGATAGAAATCCATGAGGGCTCATCTCGTGTAAAGGAACTTAAATATCACATGCTCAAAGCTAAATATGATGAGTTTAAGATGCTTCCTCATGAAAATGTTAATGAAATGTTTTCACGCTTAAATGTTCTTATTGAGGAAATTAATGCTCTTGACATTGCGTCACTTGGCAAGGGACTTATTAACCGCAAGATCATCATGCTCCTTCCCAAGCCGAAGTACAACATCATCAACTCCATGCTCCAAAAGGAATCACTTGACAACATTGAAGTTTCGAAGCTCATTGGAGAAATACACGCGCATGAGATGAGTGTGCTTGGGATGATGGAGCAATCATCAAAAACAATTGCTCTAAAGGCCTCCACCAAGAAGACAAGCTTCAAGAAGAAGAAGGTGGTTGAGCCTAGCTCAAGTGAAGAAGAGCAAGCGTCAAGCGAAGATGACGATGATGAACTTGCCTTGATGATGAGAAAGTTCTCACGCTTGAACTCCAAGATCACCAAAAAGGGATACACCTTTGATCCCAAGAAGAAGGCATTTCTACCTAGAAGAGACGATCGCAAGATATGCTACAATTGCGGAGATCAAGGCCACATCTCCTATGATTGTCCAAAACCGGACAAAAGGAGAGAGAACTACAAAGGCAAGCAACGCAAGCTTGACGAAAGTGATGATAATGAAGAAGAAGCCAAGCCCAAACCAAGAACCTTTGGGAAGAAGAAGCAAGACAAGGGCAAGAAGGCAAGACTCTTCCCAAAAAGGAGAAGTGGTCCACAAAAGGTGTTTATGTGTGAGGCAAATGAATGGGTCACCGACGAAGAAACAAGTGATGAAGAGAGTGAAGGAGAAGAAGAAAGCTTGGCCGGCCTTGCCATTGCCAACCATGATGACTCACCTCTTCCTCCACCACCCATGTGCCTCATGGCTAAAGGTAACACCAAGGTATGTGACGACTCTAGTGATGATGAGCTTTCCCCCGATGATTTAACTTCTTTGATAAATGAATATCATGCTATCATTAAGAGAGAGAAGAGTAAGGTTAGAACTCTTGAAGAGATTCGTGCTAAACTTGAGAGTGCTAACCTTGATTTGCTTGACAAGTATGAAAGCATACTCAAAGAGCATGACACGCTCAAATCTCATGTCAAGCAAATTGAGGAAGAAAATGCTAAAATCAAGCTAGACAATGATGAGCTCAACATAGCACACCAAACTCTCTTGGAGGAGCACAACAAGCTAATTCATGAATACCAAACACTTAACATTGCTCATGACATGCTTGATCAAGAGTTAAAAGATGCAAAGAGACAAACTCTTAATGGTAAGATATCAACTACTTCGCATGTCTCTAATGTTTTGGACAAGTCTTTGTCTTTAAAAGCTAATGCTAGGGAGAAGGACTTGTTGGAGGAAATTGAGAGTCTCCGCACTAGTGTGGCTAGACTTTCAAAAGGTGAAGTCAAGCACAAGGAAATCCTCTTCCAACAAGCGAAAGTCTTCAACAAAAGAGGACTTGGATCCTTCCCGGTACCCAACAAAGGAAAGGTGCCCTCACCGGAGCTTAGAACAAGCTTCATCAAGGAAGTTGGTTCTTATTGCCAACATTGTGAGGTCACCGGTCACCACACAAGGGAGTGTCCTCTTCCTAACCGACCTTCACCTAAATTGCCTACTAACTACAAATCTATTTTCAATGATCGTCATTATCTTCTTAGCAAAGTGAATGGCAAGGTGAAAGCTAGGTTCATTGGCAAAGACATGAAGAGCATGAAGGGGAAGCTCCCCAAGCAACTTTGGGTCCCAAAGACACTTGTATCTCACATACAAGGACCTAAGTTGGCTTGGGTGCCTAAAATCAAAAATTAACTTCATGTGTGTAGGTGAACTACAAAGCCGGAGGAAAGCATTGGGTACTCGATAACGGGTGCACTCAACACATGACCGGCAATGATGGTATGTTCACCACCATAGAAAACCCCGGTAATCATGAACAAGTTACTTTTGGTGACAATTCTAAGGGTAAGGTAATAGGATTAGGTAAAATTGCTATCTCGAATGATTTATCCATTTCTAATGTGTTGTATGTTAAGTTGCTTAGCTTTAATCTACTTTCCATTGCACAACTTTGTGATCTTGGACTAACATGCACATTTAGCAAGGATGATGTTGTTGTGAGTAGTGAGGCAAGCAAAGAGCTTATCTTCAAAGGATTTCGGCATGGACATCTCTACTTAGTAGATTTCTCCAACAAGAATGCTAGCCTAACCACTTGTCTATGACACCGACGCATAGCACACATTGGAATGAGCAAACTTAAGAAGTCATTCAAGCTTGGGATGGTGACCGGCGTGAAGGATGTGACGTTTGAGAAGAACAAGCTTTGTAGCGCATGTCAAGCCGGGAAGCAAGTTGCTTCACACCACCCAATGAAGACAATGGTGTCAACCTCCAAGCCACTTGAACTACTCCACATGGACCTCTTCGGACCGTCCACATACCAAAGTCTTGGCGGTAACCTCTATTGTCTTGTTATAGTTGATGACTACTCTCGCTATGCTTGGACTCTATTTTTAGGTGACAAGAGTGAAACTCCGGAAGTGTTCAAGACCTTCGCCAACCGTGCTCAAAGGGAATTCCAACTTCCCATTATCAAGGTCCGGAGTGACAACGGCACCGAATTCAAGAACTACAACATTGGGGAGTGGTGTGACCGTGAAGGTGTGAAGCATGAATTCTCCGCCACGTACACTCCTCAACAAAACGGTGTTGTTGAGAGGAAGAACAAAACCCTCATCACTCTTGCAAGAGCAATGCTTGATGACTACGGCACGTCGGAGAAGTTTTGGGCCGAAGCAATCAACACGGCGTGCCATGCCGCAAATAGGGTCTATCTTCACCGACTACTCCAAAAGACCCCATATGAGCTCCTCATTGGGAGAAAGCCCAACATCTCCTACTTTAGAGTCTTTGGATGCAAATGCTACATCTACCGCAAGAAAAGGCTCGGTAAGTTTGAAAGAAGATGTGATATTGGTATTTTTCTTGGTTATGCATCAAACTCAAAAGCATATCGAGTATTCAACCAAACCTCCGGTCTAGTTGAAGAAAGTTGTGATGTTGAGTTTGATGAGACTAATGGCTCCCAAGAGGAGAGTTTTGGTCATGATGAAATAGATGATGAGCCTCTACGAGAAGCCATGAAAAACATGACCATTGGAGACATCAAGCCGGAAGTTGAAGAGGGCCATGATCAAGGGGGAGCTTCAAGTTCCAACAACAACACCTCCATGGCGCCTCAAGTAGACGAAGAGGAGAAAGATGATCCATTGCCAACTCAAGACTCACAAGCAACACAACATCAAGATGGAGAAGAAGTTCATGATCAAGTCCAACCACAAGAGGAACAACACGCTTCACCACCGCCAAGTGCTTCACAACCACTTATGAGGCATGGACGCATCTCCAAGGCGCATCCAATGGACCAAATCATTGGAAGTCCTTCAAGGGGCGTAAGTACTCGTTCCCGCCATGTTGCTTCATTTTGTGAGCACTACTCGTTTGTTTCGTGTGTAGAACCCACTCACATCGAGGAAGCGCTCCAAGACCCAAATTGGGTAATGGCTATGCAAGAAGAACTCAACAACTTCATCCGCAATGAAGTTTGGGTGTTGGAGGAGCGACCCAAGGACAAGAACGTCATCGGAACAAAGTGGGTGTACCGCAACAAACAAGACGAGAATGGCGTTGTGGTCCGCAACAAGGCAAGACTTGTGGCCAAAGGGTTCTCCCAAGTTGAAGGACTAGATTTTGGCGAAACATTTGCTCCGGTCGTCCGGTTAGAGGCAATTCGTATTCTCCTCGCTTTTGCTTCACATCATAATATTACCCTTTATCAAATGGATGTGAAAAGTGCCTTTCTCAATGGCTACATTAATGAGCTTGTTTATGTTGAACAACCTCCCGGGTTTGAAGATCCGAGGAATCCTAACCATGTGTATAGGTTGCACAAGGCGCTCTACGGGCTCAAGCAAGCACCTAGGGCGTGGTATGAATGACTACGGGACTTCCTCATCATGCAAGGATTTAAGATCGGGAGGGTGGACACCACACTCTTCACCAAAGACATCAACGGAGATTTGTTCATTTGTCAAATTTATGTTGATGATATTATTTTTGGTTCAACTAACGAAGCCTTTAGCCATGAGTTTGGCAAAATGATGTCTAGGGAATTCGAGATGTCAATGATTGGAGAGCTCAACTTCTTCCTTGGATTCCAAATCAAGCAACTTCAAGAGGGAACTTTTGTCTACCAAGAGAAATACACCAAGGACCTCTTGAAGATGAGATGGGAGATTGTAGCTCAAGAAGCACTCCAATGGCAACAAATTGCCATCTCGACGCGGATAAGGACGGTAAACCTATTGACCAATCTCACTACCGCTCTATGATTGGTTCATTGCTTTATCTTACCGCATCTAGGCCCGATATAATGTTTAGTGTATGCTTATGTGCTCGCTTTCAAGCGGCTCCTAAAGAATCACATAAGAAGGCGGTCTTTAGGATACTTAGGTATCTTAAGCATACCCCTAGTATGGGCTTGTGGTACCCTAAAGGTACAACCTTCCAACTCTTGGGATACTCGGATTCGGACTTTGCCGGATGCCGCGTAGATCGCAAGAGTACCTCCGGTGGGTGCCACTTGCTTGGGCGTTCCCTAGTGTCTTGGTCTAGCAAAAAGCAAAATTTCGTGGCTTTGTCCACCGCGGAAGCGGAGTATATAGCGGCCGGTGCATGTTGTGCCCAAATTCTATATATGAAGCAAACCCTTTTGGACTTTGGAATTAAAATTGGTTGTGTGCCTCTCCTTTGTGACAATGAAAGTGCGGTTAAGATAGCTAGAAACCCCGTTCAACACTCCCGCACTAAGCACATTGATATTCGCCATCACTTCTTGCGTGATCATGAGGCTAAAGGAGACATCTCTTTGCAAGGTGTTAGATCCGAAGAACAATTGGCGGATATCTTCACTAAACCACTTGATGAGAAAACCTTTTCTAGGCTTAGAAAGGAATTAAATGTGCTAGATGCATCTAACGTCATGTAAGTTGCCATGTTCATGTAAGGATGCATATCATATAAGTCTTGTCTAACTCCCAAAGGATAGGGGTAAGATAGAAATAGTTTTCCCTGAAGAAGCCTTTGGAAGGTTTAAACTCGGCAAGATAGACTTATTTTATGCCTTGCATGATCCCTGCCATATAGACTTGCACTCATTCTATTTCTTGCACCAATTTGTTTGACATTGCATACGGTAGATTGTCACAAAGGGGAACCCAGCTCATGAGAAGGAGACTTGTTTGAAATGCAATATCTCAACTCATATAAGGTGGAAAGAACAAAATGATAGGTGCGTTAATGCCTAGAGGAACATGCTTCATTGAGATAGTAGTCTTCATACTCTACCTCACAAAGCATGGGCCTTACATTTCATTTGGATATTTTTCCCTCTATTTTTTCGGTGTTCCATTTGCTTTAAGGTCTAGCCAAGCTATTGGCATATTAGCTCTTTGAGGGGTAAGGGGTTGCCCAAAAAGTCCTAAGACATGTGTTTCCCTTTGTTTGATTGTTTGGTCAAAAGACATATATGGGATGTTGGGGTTTAGTTTTCATCGGATTATCCGATGCCTAAGTCCTTCCCCCATCGGATCAATAGGTGTTCAATCTTCAAGTGCCAATTCAGTCAGAATCTCAGAATGATCCGATGAGTTCAATCAGAAAACCATCGGTCCATCCGATGTTCTCAAATCTGCAACATTGATGAATTACTCCGATGCCTCTTTTATCTAACGTCGGTCCATCCGATGTCCTCAGTGACTCCTTGAATATCCTTACTGTGCTATTCATCCGATGATCAAAACCCTAGACGTCGGTCCATCCGGTGTCAATTACACTTTTCTGGAAAACCTTACTGTGGCATTCGACCGATGCTTCTCATGTCCATCATCGGTCCATCCGGTGTGTAAATAACAGCTAGGGTTTGGGTCCCACTATTTAATCCCGGCCGTACCGCCCCTTTTCCTCCCTCTCCCGATCCCGACCTCGCGCCGCCGCCGCCTTCATACGCTCCACCACTCACCTACGCCGCCGCCCACTGTAGCGCCGCCGCCGCCGCCGCCCACTGTAGCACCGCCGCCGGACGCCGCCGCCGCCGCCGTCCACCGGCCGCCGCCGCCGTCCCCCTGCTCGCAGCGCCGCCGCCGCCGGCGACCTTCGCGCCACCGCCGCCCGGGCCCGCGCACCGCTCCTCCTCCCTCGGCGCCGCCGCCGCCCGTTCCCGCGCACCGCCGCCTCTCCTCGCCGCTCCACGCGCCGTCTCCACCACCATCGACCTCGCCGCCGCCTCTCCTCGCCGCCGCCGTTTCCACCGTCTCTCACTTCGCACCCGGTCCCCGTTTGCTCTCCGTCGCTAAGATGGGTCGCGACCGCAAAGGAAAGGGAAAGGCGATCGCGGAGCCCGTCGCGAAGAAGCGCAAACTGTCGAAGGATGAGAAGAAGGCCCTAATGGCCGCTCGCGCCGCCGAGGAGCGTGAGCGTGGCCGAGGGGGTTCCCTGAGGATCCGCGAGGCCCGTCCAAGGCAGCCTCCCGTGATCGACGACTCCGACGCCGAAGAGGAGCCGGTTGAGCCTCTCGTCCGTCGGCACTCAGCCCGGACGCGTGGGGGTCACACCGAGGCTGCTCCTCGTCCGAGACCGACGGCTGCCGACCGTCGTGAGGACAGGGAGGCCGAAAGGGCCATCTGCGTGATGGACACGGCCGTCCGTGTCGGTGAGGGAGTCCGTCTCACGGACTACCGGAAGATGAAGGCCAAGCAGCTACGCAAGCTTCGATGGAGTGTGCTACTTGAGGAGTGGTACCCT
Source organism: Tuctoria greenei (assembly GCA_036927565.1). NCBI lineage: Eukaryota > Viridiplantae > Streptophyta > Magnoliopsida > Poales > Poaceae > Tuctoria > Tuctoria greenei. Next base: position 974,225 of record JAYESD010000002.1, on the reverse strand, counting down.
CAGCCCCGTGAAGCCCTTGTGGACAGTCGTTTCTGGACTGTCACCCAGGCGTCTCTCTACGAGACCTACAGACGTCGGGGGCACAAGCTTTTTCAGCACAACTACTTGGACTGGGGGCAGCTTGCAGTGGCAGCAGAGACTGAAGTCCGTTCTTACTTTGAGAGATACAAAGGTTTGGTGCAGCTACTTGCTTATGAGAGAAGTGCTTATGTGGAAGATTGGGTCCGTGTCTTCTATGCGACCCTGTACATCTCTGAGGGCAGGAGGTCAATCGACTTCATGTTTATGGGATAGCGCTACCACCTCTCGAGGCAGACTTTGGGGCAGCTTCTTGGGTTGGACCTGCACGACACCTGCGTGCACGAGAAGGTCTATGGGCAGGCAGATCCACCGAGGAGGCCACTTACTGGAGGGGTAGCACCACAGCTTGACGAGATCCGGTCCCTGTTTGGCCCCACGTTCTCTCCGGACCAGCCGAGAGTACCAGCTCTTCTGACCCCAGCTGCGCGCATTGTGCACCTCGCCTTGCGCCGCACGCTCCTGCCGAGGTCAGGGTACTTGGAGGGGTTCACTAGTCTGCAGCAGACCCTCCTGTTCTACATAATGAACGGGATGGATTTCGATATTGTGGACATCCTCATATGCGAGATGGAAGACGTGATCACAGACGGAGTTGGCATGATGAGGCAGATGGTCTACGGGCACTGGATCAATTACATATGCTCTATGATGGTGCCTGAGGGAGATGCAGCACAGGCCCGGCTTGCTGACGAGAGTGTGACTCGCTTTGGTCACTATCGTGCCTCTGCTCCTGGAGACCGTCGCCTTGGTCGTCCAGTTGAGCGCCAGGTCCGGGCCCGTCTGTCAGAGGAAGACTGGTCCGACCTAGAGCGGGAGGACGAGAGGCTTGCTGAGGCTGAGGCTCAGGGGGAGGACCTGCAGCATATCTGGTCTGAGAGCGACACCGACGACAGTGTCGAGGAGTACTTCCCTCCTCCCCCCTCTCCCCGGCAGCACGACGCGGAGGCTGGAGGTTCTACAGTGCCACCTCCCACTCCACCTCCCGTCACTGAGGCGCAGGTGACGCAGCCGTCTGAGCTGACCTCACTCCTCCAGCAGATGGTCGAGCAGCAGCGGCTGGACAGGCTGGCCGCCGAGCAGGCCCGCGCGGAGCAGGCTGCGCGTCTTCTTGAGCTCCAGCAGCAGCAGCAGGAGATGCAGCGTCAGATCGCCCGTGAGAGGCGTGAAGACACTGATCGGCTGACGGGACTCATCGACCAGATGCACCAGCGCACTCTGGACCAGCAGCAGCAGACGCAGCAGGCGATGATGGGGATCCTGGGGTTGATCACCAACCTCTACACCCAGACCGGGATCGCCCTTCCATCGCAGCTGCCTGGAGTAGCTCCTCCGCCTCCTGTCTTGGCTCCAGCTGCTGCACCAGTGGCTCCAGTTCCCTCCACTCCGATCCCTTCGTTCAGCATGTCCCCGCTGTTGGCTCCAGGTGCTCCTCTTCACTCCCCTCTGCCGGCCACTTCACTGTTCCTTCAGACGCCGGCCTCCGTCACCAGTGTCCCTGCTCCAGCACCTCCAGCACCTCCTCCTCAGCAAGCACCGACGGTGGCACCTTCGGCTCCGGCAGCACCCTCCTCCGCTACTCCGGCCAGCAGCTCCGACGACAGCGGCGGTGACCAGTTCGTCATCGCGCCCAGCTCTCAGGGTCTGTAGGTGCTCGGATCCCTTTTTGGTGTCTTGATGCCAAAGGGGGAGAAGAGTTAGAGAGTCAGGGGGAGTCCTAGTGTTAGGGGGAGTGAGTCGAGTGTCTTATCTTAATTGTATTTGCGTATTTGCTTCATTTGGTGTGTAATGAACCTATTTCTATCTTTCCTAAGTTGTTAATCATTTGAACTCATTTGATGTTTATCTATGATTATGGATTATGATCTCTTTGAATTCACTTGTGTCATTTATTGATGTTTAAAGCTTCAAGTATATTATCCGTATTCATTGCATATTTACTTATGGTTCATTCTCTCAAATTCATTACTATCACGCTTTGATTATTGTGTTGTCATCAATCACCAAAAAGGGGGAGATTGAAAGCATCTAGGCCCCCTCATGTAATATGGTTTTGGTGATTAATGACAACCATTGAACTTTACTAATGAATTTGTGAATGCAAGGTCACCATAAAAACTAAATAAGATGAAATGATTATGTCATAGGAGACCCATAGATACTCAACTTTCGAGATCAAATAAAGACAAGACATGAAGGCTCTATGTCCAAGTCACTCAATCAAAAATTGACATCATACAATGCTTAAGAATCATAAGAGAGCCGTGTGGAACAAATGTCTAAGAGGTCATTCTAAAAAGGACACAAAAGATTCACTCAAAACAACTCGAAGCAAGCAAAATCAACTCACCGGATCAACCGATGATTTCCAAAATGAACACATCGGTCGAGTTGATTCAACTGAAGAAAAAGACCTCAGAAAAATGAACTCACCGGATCATCCGATGTGAGGGCTCAACAACATCGGTGCATCAATACAGTTTGCAGTACAATTGGAGCAAGTGAAGCACCGGATCATCCGATGTGCAGAATCACACACATCGGTTGATCACTCCAGTAAGCATCAAGATCAAGCAAATTCTGGAGGAAGAGCCACCGGATCATCCGATGAGAAGACTGGGGCAACATCGGTCAAATAACGGTAATATCTGACAAAATGACGTCAGCCAAAGTAATTACACCGATGATAACTAGAGGGGAGACATCGGATCATCCGGTGTGCACAGAAAAGTTCTGTCAGCCTACTTTTCCAACGGCTATTTCGGTTAGGCTGGCTATAAAACCCCTCTAACCCGGTCATTTCGACAAGTCTTGATCACCTGAAGCCCACTACACATCCAAGAGCAATCAAGACCATAGAGCATACATTTCCACACTTCTAGATCATTTGTAATAGTCTAGAGAGAAGCTTGTGTGCGTTCATTCTCTGTGATTGAACTCTCTAGGCTAGTGAGAAGTTGAAGAAGATAGTTCCGGAGCTTGCCAAGGTGTGTGTGGAAGCCCGGAACATCGACGGTTGTACAAGGCTTGAGCTCCACCTTGCCGGAGATGGCGAACGGAGAAGATTAGTGAAGACTCCATTGTCTCGGTGACATTGGAAGTGGCAAAACCCTTCGGTGGGTGCCACAACGTGGATGTAGGAAGATCCTTGCGATCTTGCCGAACCACAGGATAAATCTCCGTGTCCCCTAGCGTTTGCATTCCTCTCCCTCTCTTTACTTTTTGCAATCTTCACTTCAAGTTATATCTACGTTGATTACATAGCTAGAACCGCATTGGGAATTGGGCTTAAGTAGTTTTTTTTTTTAATTGTCTTAAAATTGAAAGAAAGCCCAATTCACCCCCCCTCTTGGGCGTTTCGATCCTTACAGCAGGTGGTGAGGAAAACAAGGGAGCCAAGATGGAACGAAGAGTTCCACTTCATGGTGGACGAGCCTACTGCGGACGACAAGATCCGCATCGAAGTGAGGAACAAACGCTGGGGCCTCCCCTTCCGCAGCAAGGTCAGTCCTCTCGTTTGCTCTAGTTAGGGATACAAGCGGTGCGGGACCGTCTGCAAAGCCATTGGGACGTCCCACCCAGTGTTATCCTAAACGGTAAACGGTAGACAGTCGGTCGAGCTCTGTTTACCGTTTAGAAGGTTTAGACGGCGTTTAAACGGATTAAACGGTGTGTGCTCCAGCAGCAAGAAAAAATATTTTTTACTGTCCCGCTCTACGGTAGATGTTCAAATCAAGTTCAAACTCATTTTTGGGATCAATTTAACTTCGACAACATATAAAATTATAAAGACGATCACAATACCACACCACCAAATAATAATATTGAGACTGAAAAAAGTACATGTAGTGACTTAAACAAATATTTTAAACTTCTGCTACTAATGGTTGTTTTATTATATTTTTGAAACACAAGTAATATTACTTCTGATGTGTTTAAGTATTTAAGTGAAGCTTAGAAAATATATTGATTTTAATCAATTTGGTGATATTAATTTTATACTTGCATCTGACTTAGAATTGTAAGTTCACTTTGCCTAAACGGTTCTAAACACGTTTAAACATGTTTAAAATCTGTTTTGTTTAGCCCGTTTAAACGGGCGTTGATCCGTTTAAACGAGTCAACTGTTTAATCCACCGTTTATGACCTAAACTGTGCAGTTGTCCTCTGTTTAGCGTTTAAACGCGTTTAAACAGACCGTTTAGGATAACACTGGTCCCGCCCCGTAATCCCGGTAAAGACCCGCGTAAGGTAATGGGACGAATTCAATCCGCCCGCTGCTGCCCGCGGCGCCGCAACCCGCAAGTGAAACGCCCGAGCTTCGTCCGAGCTTACGTGCGACCTTGCCATGGCGACGCCTCCCCCCTTCCCCGCACGTACGGTGCCGCCGCCGAGATCTCGCACCAACGTCACCTCCTATTTCTTGTGAGTCCACATCCGTCGAGATTTCCTCGCCGCCTCCTAATCTGTTCGTCGCTGCCTCTTCCCATCGCGAGCTCGCTACCGCCAGCAAGTCCAACCCGGTCATTGACGCCAGTGCTCGACACCTACCGCCAAATCTGACACTAGCGCCACCGCCTTCAGCGCGCCCCCCATCGTCATTATTAGAAGGCTAGAATGAATGTTTGACTAACCAAAGGTCTGGGTACATATTTATAGATACATAGATGGGCCGGTACACAGGCCAGGCCCAAACACATAACTCAACATAGTCCAACACCCCCCCCCCCCCCCCCCCCCCCCGCGTAGTCCCAACATCTAGTCACAACAGATGTTGAGACTGGACCGAAACTCAGAAAATAAAGACGTCGGGAGTCCCTTCGTGAAGATGTCGGCAAACTGTGACGTCGTCAACACATGGAGAACTCGAACCTCACCGCGTGCAACCCGCTCACGAACAAAGTGAAGATCAATATCCACATGTTTCGTGCGCTGGTGCTGGACGGGGTTGATGGAGAGGTAAACGACGCTGACATTATCACAGTAGACCAACGTGCTCCGGGCGACAGGGGATTGGAACTCCTGAAGTAACTGTTGGAGCCAAGACGCCTCTGCTACGCCGTTAGCCACGGCGCGGTACTCCGCCTCGGCACTGGAACGAGAAACCACTGGCTGCCGCTTCGAGGACCAGGAGACAAGATTCCCCCAGGAAGACGGCGTAGCCAGAGGTGGAGCGGCGGCTATCAGGGCACCCCGCCCAGTCAGCGTTGGTGTAGACCACCAGCTCAGAAGGCGAGTCACGTCGAAGTAGAAGGCCGTAGTCGAGGGAGCCGTGCACGTACCGAAGAATCCGCTTCATCGCCGTGAGATGCGTCTCCCACGGAGCATGCATGTGGAGACACACCTGCTGAACCGCGTAGGAGATGTCCGGCCTGGTGAAGGTGAGGTACTGCAGGGCACCTGCAGTGCCTTGCAAGACTCCTGTAAGAGGTGGGGTCGGCGACCGAGGCGCCGTCGGCTGAAGACAGCTTCTCCTGGGTGTCCACGGGAGTGGAGCACGGCTTGCAATCAGCCATGCCCGCTCGCTCGAGGATATTCAGGCAGTACTGGCGCTGGTGGAGGAACAGAGCGCTCGGGCGGTGCTCGACCGCAACGCTCAGGAAGTGGTGGAGCTGGTCGAGATCCTTCATCGCGAACTCGCGCTGCAGGGCGGAGATCGTGCGCTGAAGAAGAGCCGGGCTAGACGCCGTGAGGCCAATATCGTCCACGTACAGGAGGAGGTAGACAGTGTCACCCTCATGCTTGTAAACGAAGAGCGAGGTGTCCGACTTGGCCTCGACGAAGCCGAGCGAGGCCAGGAAGGAGGAGAACCGGCTATACCAAGCCCAAGGCGCCTGCTTCAGCCCGTATAGGGACTTGTTCAGCCGGCAGACCAAGTCTGGACGGGCTGAATCAACGAACTCTGTCGGCTGACTGCAGTACACCGTCTCCGTCAGCGTCCCGTGGAGGAAGGCGTTCTTGACGTCCAGCTGGTGGACAGGCCAAGAACGCGAGAGAGCCAACGACAGAACAGTCCGTACGGTCGCTGGCTTAACCACCGGACTGAAGGTCTCGTTGTAGTCCACTCCAGGGCGCTGAGTGAAGCCCCGAAGTACCCAACGAGCCTTATATCTCTCCAGGGATCCATCCGCCTTCCTCTTATGCGTGAAAACCCACTTGCCTGTGACAACGTTGCCATGAGGAGGACGGGGAACAAGGTCCCATGTCCGGTTGGCAAGTAGGTCCGCATACTCCTCCATAGCGCGGTGCCAGTGAGGGTCAGCGAGGGCACTACGGACGGAGGTCGGTATAGGTGATACCGAAGAGGAAGTGGATGGTGTCGGTGTCGTCGAAGAGAGGACCACTCTGGAGAACCTCTCAAGAGGCCAGAGAACCCCAGCGGCACGTCTAGTCACCATCGGGTGAACGTGTCCTGGGTCCCGATGGAGCAACGGTGGGTGGTACACCGAGGGCTCGGGACGAGCAGGCGCAGAGTCACTAACCCGCTCTCGTCACTGGTAGACAAGAGCAGGGTCGGCGAACCGTGGAACAGGGGCCGCGCGTGGCGCAGCTGTAGGGGACGCCGGGGCCTCGTGTGGCGCAGGAGTCGAGGTCGAAGACACCGGGGCCGCGCATGGCGCAGCCGTAGGAGGCGTCGGGGCCTCGTGTGGCGTAGGAGTCGAGGTCGGAGACGCTGGGGCCGTGCGTGGCGCAGCCGTAGGAGGTGTCGGGACCTCGCGTGGTGCAGCCGTAGGAGACACCGGGACTGCACGTAGCGCAGCAGGAGACGTCGGTGCCACGCGTGGTGCAGCACTCGTCCCCAGGGTCGACGGAGCCTGGGCACCAACCTGCACTCGTCGCTGGTAGACGAGAGCAGGGTCAGTGAACCGCCGTGTCGTGGCTGTAGTAGGCACAGCCGGAGTCGCCACAGGTGTCGGTGCTGCGTAAGGTGCAGCTGTCGACGTTGTGGGAGCCACCTGTGAGCCGGTGGGTGATGTACCTGCAAAAAAAGGCCAAGGCAGCTGTGGTGGAGCAGCCTCGGTGTCAGTAGAAAAAAGGGAGTCCAGCTCTGCAGCTGAACCAGAGGTGGGAGAAGAAAAGGGGAAGGACTCGTCGAAGACGACGTCCTGAGAGATCAAAATGCGGTGGGTAGAGAGGTCGAGGCACCGGTACCCCTTATGCTCAAGGGTGTACCCAAGAAAGACGCACCTAGTAGAGCGGGGCGCAAGCTTATGTGGAGCTGTGGTGGAAAGATTAGGGTAACAGGCGCACCCGAAGACACGAAGGTGGTCGTAGAGAGGGGTAGTGCCATACAGGGCAAAGAAAGGAGTCGGTGCTCAAATCGCCTTGGTGGGAAGGCGATTAAGGAGGAAGGTGGAAGTGTGAAGTGCCTCTACCCAGTATCGAGCGGGATAGATGCCTGAAACATCAAAGAACGCATGACATCATTAGTGGTGCGAAGCATGCGCTCACCTTGCCATTCTGGGGGGATGTGTATGGACAAGACATGCGTAGCTGTGTGCCATGTGTAAGAAGAAAGTCACGGAGTCGCGAGTTGTCAAACTCGCGTCCGTTGTCACACTGGAGAGCACGAACAGTATGCCCGAACTGTGTGGAAACCCAAGTAAAGAAGTGAGAGAGAGTATCAAATGTCTCAGATTTCAGACGTAAGGGAAAAGTCCAAGAGAATGTGAGAAATCATCAAGTACCACCAAATAATATTTAAAACCCGAGACACTGATAACAGGAGATGTCCACAAATTGCAGTGAATAAGATCAAAAATGTGTTGCACATTTGACACAGAATTGGGAAAGGGAAGCCGAACATGGCGACCAAGCTGACAAGCGTGACATAATGACTCATGTGTGCCCTAGTACACGATATAGCTGAACTACTAGACAACTTCGACATAGCATCAGCGCCAGGGTGACCAAGCCGGCGGTGCCAAGTAGCGGATGAAGCTGTCGTAGCCAGAGCAAATGACGGAGATGCAGCGGAAGTAGGAAGTCGAAGAGTGTACATGGGCCCCGGACTATCACATCGAAGAAGAAGACGCTGGGTGAAAGATCCTTCACAGACAAACCAAAAGGTTCAAACTCAACAGAAATATTGTTATCAGTGGTGAAAAGACGAATGGAAAGCAAATTTTGAATAATGTCTGGAGCAACTAGAACATTGTTAAGATGGAATGAACCCGGAGAAACTGAGTCACCTAATGAGGTGACTGAAAGAACAGATCCATTGCCAACAACGATTGATGAAGGAAACGAGGGATGAGGTGAGTGGTAGAAGAGAGAATACCAGCATCTGGGGTGGTGTGGTAGGAGGCGCCAGAATCAGCCACCCAATCAGTAGTCGGCGGTGTAAGGTGCATGGTGCTGAAAGAAGACGCCAAGTCCTGACGGTCCCACCCCAGGGGCGGCTCCTGGAGGGGTGCTGGCGGCTCCGAGTACCCAGCGGGGTAGGTAGCACCGCCGTAGGCTGGAGTTGGCGATCCAGCCGCAGGGCGACCAAGTCCGCCATAGCCCGGGTGGGCTACGTACGCCGCCTGAGGACGTGGCTGGCGCGGAGTAGAGGAAGTCGGTGGCGCCCCAAGAATACCCGGAGACGGTTCAGGCCACATAGAGATCTGGCCAGTCCACGGGTTGTACGGTGTGGGCCAGGGCGCACCTCCCTGGCTAGTGCCACCAGTACCACTACCAAGTAGGAGCAGTGACGTAGAAGTGCCGCCAGCACCTCGTCCTGTGCGCCTTCCGCCGCGACGTCGACGAGTACCACTCCCAGAGCCAGCAGAGGCACCCGGGGCGGTAGGTAGAGTAGGTGGTCGCGTAGTGGTACCCCAGAAGACGGTGGGCGTGAGGGCTGCCCAGAGCCATAGAAGGCTGTGGCAGGCCCAGAGGTAGCAGATCCACCAGTCGTGATCTTCTCAAGCTCGAGATCGGACCAGACTCGAAGGCCGGTGGCGGCTGCATACGAAGAAGCCAGAAGCAAAGATGCTCTTCATCTCTCCACAGTAGGCAGAGATGGAGCGGTCACCCTGCACTGTAGTCTGGAACCGTGTGTTAATGTGAAGAGCCACGAGTCGCACGGTTCACCAAGAAGTGGTGCTCCAGTATCTGCCAAGCCCGGCGCGCGGTCCCCCCACCGCGCTGTCCGACAAGCTTGTGCAGATCGTCGGCGAGAGTGCCAAGGATCCAGGACCAGACTGTCCATGCTGATCCAAGAGTCATCCAACGGGGCGTCGTCCTGATGGACGTGGTCCGCAAGCTGGTACCCGCCGCAACGTGAGGAGGAAATCGTTACGCCAGCGGGCGTAGGTGGTGGAGTTACAGCTCAGGACAGTTGGCACTAGTGTCCGAATGTTCTGAACTCCAGCCGCCTGGGCGTGTAGAGCGGCGGCGAGAGACGCCGAGTATGCGGAGTGCACACTGGTGTCCGAGGTGGGCTCGTACGTCGCGCTCAGCGGTCGGTGAGCACTCTCCTGGATCTGGTGCGAGAGAGCAGCCGCTGAAGCGCGCTCCTGCGCTAAGGCAAGAGCGAGTGCCCGCTCGCGCTTGCGAGAGGCAGCCAGAGCCGCGAAGACACCGAAGGTGTCCGCGGCCGTCGTGGTGGTGCTGGCGACGCCGTAGAGAGGATCAGTGGCCGCACGAGGAGCAGTAGCAGTGCCAACAGCAGATCCGGAGCCCGTCATGAAAGCGACGGCAGTAGGGCCGTCAAGTGATCCGCCAACTGTCGGATTAGTCGCTGCGTCGGGCGCGTGCCGAGCCATAGAGATGAGTGGTGCGCCGGCTGCCGGACCAGTAGCAGGTACACCGGCGGGATGGGGCGCACCGGCCAGGGGGCCGCCGGCCAGGGGGGCGCCAACCGGGGGGGCGCCGGCCAGGGGGAGGCGGCGGCAGCGACCAGAGAGGGGGCGGCGGCGGCGGCCAGAGGGGGGCGGCGGCGGCTAGAGGGGGGGCGGCGGCGGCGGCCAGAGGGGGGGTGCCGGCGGCGGCCATGGAGGGGGCGCCGGCGGCGGCCAGGGAGGAGGCGCCGGCGGCGGCCAGAGGGGGGTCACCGGCGGCGGCCAGGAGGGGGGCGCCAGCGGCGGCCAGGTGGGGGGGCGCCGTCCATAGGGGGGGCGGCGGCTAGGGTTAGGGTGGTGGGGATTAGGGTTAGGGTTTGGCTAATGATACCATATTAGAAGGCTAGAATGAATGCTTGATTAACCAAAGGTCTGGGTACATATTTATAGATATATAGATGGGCCGGTACACAGGCCAGGCCCAAACACATACTCAACATAGTCCAATAGTCATCCCACCGCTCAGGTAAGTCCTTGGCCCTTGTGCATCTGTTCAATACCAATTCGTTTTTATGCATGCACCTCGCTGTCTGTTTCCCTGGTCATGTTTTCTTTATGGTTCCAATGTTCTGTCTGCAACCTTGGTCAGCTTAGATTTTTCCAGTTGTAACAATGTTGGTGCCATCCAATGAGGATGCACAATCTTACATCTTGTTCATAAAGCTCTTTCTTGCTATATGCCGAGGACAAACTCTAATAGGCAACATGTTATCTGGCTTTACTGTAAATTATTCAATTGTAGTTCAGTTTGGAATCCAGGAAGACATTTGCGTAGCCATATTAGTTTTACGTACTAATGAACCTTTTAAAATGTATTGTTGTTTTTGATACTTCAGAAACATCTCCAAGCGAAAAGATTCTGGAACTACAAAATCGTCTTACTGTCTCGACCTCTCTGTATGAAGCTCCATGGCACTTTGGTTGATTTTACATAGTAAACTTGAGTCAAGTTGAGTGCACTATTGTACTTCTAATGATCATTGTGATGTGGAGAATATGTCATATTTGCTGTTATTTCATTCTTATTATCAAGTTAGTTTTTCTAATGTCTTAGAAGCTACAACAACCTATTAGGCTATAATTATCAAGTTAGTTTTTCTAATTTCTTGTTACTGCCCAGGAAATAAATCAAGCATTATGTGTCTTGGTTTTACTATGGGAGACTTTCATTTCCTCAACTCTATTGTAGCAGCAAAGCTATTGTAGAAGCTGTCATTTTCTTTTGTTCGTGTTGATATAGGGGAACAGGTTGGACGCATTGCTTTTGGTAGATGTGGATCTTTTCCCTAAGATGTTTATAATTTTAGCGGGTAAATGTAAAAGACAAAAATTATACAGAGATCTGTACAGAAGTGTGGAACCAGTTGATGTGGTATATCATGATCGAAGCAAAGCCATTTACCCTGTTGCTGAATACTTTTAAATTTCACTTTCAGATCTTATTGGTCCTATTGGTAGCTTCCCAAAAGTAATGAACGAGAAAAAGGAATATCATATTTCTGCAATATTTGGCAAGGGCATTCTTGTATCTGCAATATTTACTTGATGTCTTATTTTTCATGGTTGCAACATGAAGTTTTTATGTTTTACCAAGCGAAATGTGTCATTGTTGAACTTTGTATCTGAAACTGCAGGCTGTGTCCATTTTTAACAAAATGCAACTGCAAGCTGAAATCTGTGTTGCCTAGCTAACTTATTTTGTAGTTGCTTGTTCATTTTGTAAAATCTATCTGCTCATGTTATTTTGGTCCTTTTAAGGATGCTCTGCAACTGACTTGGTATAATTGATCTATGTAGGTTATAATCTTGGGATGGGACCTATTTGACTCTTAAGAAATGTTTTGGAATTTAAAATTTTCGGAAGAAGAAAAAGAGCCAGCAGTTACTTTGTGAAAGAGACAGAAAAATGAAATGAGTGTAGATTGTGCCCAGAAGTTCTAATTGTTTGCAAACACTATATTAGTTGGTTTTACTATATGACCATGCGGTTGATTTAATTTTTTTATGCATGTTTTGGCCTCATAAAAATGTGTGTTTGTACCTGAAATTTATAAGAAGTGTGTAGCCTTGTTTTAGTTCTAGTTGGTGCTAATGAGTTTATCTATATAAGTACTACTCCATCTTATAAATTGTACAAGTAACATAAATACTTTTCAGAACATGCAACCAATTTTAATGTGTAGATCTCATCACCATAAATCTATGAAATTGGTTTCAAAATTTTAGAGCAATATATAATATATTATATTTTTTACAAATTTTAAAATTGACGAGTACTATATACTTGCTGTACACTGCATGCTTTCTGCCTTCTGCCTTCTGCGGTAATGCTTGCAGCGGGGCACAGCTAGCAATGCAAGGGGGCGGGCACAGCTAGCGGAGCGGGCTGGCTTGCGGCTAAGCGGGATCGCCGCTGAATTTTGCGGCTTATGCGGCACGGCCGCATTAAGCCTACCAGTGTTTTGCGGCGCTTGCGGGACGCAGCGGCATCCTCATCGCTAACTTGGAGGGGAGGCAAAACTTGTAGAACACGTGGTAGCGTCAGATCTTCTCTCAGTGGTGGAGCAAGATCATGTCGCACGTCATGTGGCATTTTGGGACCACACCGGATCTTGTTCCCGTGGGGGGCGAAACCTAGCGTGCCTTCTTTCTTGTATCAATGGGTATCCGGTTCCTCAGGTACCGACAAGCGCGTTCTCGGGGTTGATGTTTGCCGATGTTGTGACCGACATTAGTACCTCATCCTGCTGTCCAACATTATTTATTGGGGCAGATGGTGGTGGTGGCATCACGTCCGCTGGGACAACGGCGTCTGTTGGCTGCTGCATGTTTGAGGGGTTGTCTCTAGCAGGCTGTTCATCATAGTTGCCTTTGGAGGATCCCGCTGCGGAGTTCACCATCTTGAAATCTCGAGCACCTCCTATCTGGCGCCAAATGTCGAAGTGTGAGAACGACACTTCCCGCAGTACTACTAAATGTAGTCTGTGGAGGTTCTTGTTTCAGTTTAGGCGCGCAGAGATCAAAACCAAGATGGTGATACAGGAGATTTACGTGGTTCGGATCGTCTGAGCGTAATACCCTACTCTACAGGATGTGTGTTGTTGTATTGGTGATTTCTCTTGTGTAGGCAGGCGTATGAGCTCGTTCGTCCCTGTTTCGTGTGGCACAATCCTTTTATAGTCTAAGGACTGGCCGTTACAACCTTGGACTGGCCTGATATGTGGCACTGGCGTATTTAACGATCTAATACACAGTCTATGAATATTACGTATGATTAATAGTGTGATAGCGTGTCTTAATGGTAGCTTTACCTTTATTAACAGTACACTGATCGTGTGTCATTAATGTAGCATTAATGACACGTAATCAGCTCTTGTAACTGCCACTTTAACAGTCCCTTCAATGTTCATGTCGTGGGAGATCTGTCAGTGTTTCTGTTAGTGTCATACGTCTGGAGGCTCTCCCACGTGTCAGCTCCGGAGCTTCGCTCTATAAGGAGAAGGGTTTGATGCTGTTATACACGTGATGGCACCAAAGTTTGGGGTTAGATCCGGGGTTAATAACCATATGTCAACACCGGAGGTTACCTAAGTAGGGAGTCTAGCTCAGCATACTCCTCACTTCGATACTTCACTCCCCACTCGGCATCCACGGCCCTCCTCGTCCCGAAACCTTCCAACCTCGCCGTCCCGACTCCCCAAGCCCTAGGCCCTCGGGGCGCAGCCACACACTCCGTCGTCGCCGCCGCTCGCCGTCCCTGCCTACAGATACTGCTCCCACGCGAACGACTGCGGCCAAGGTTTTCGACCATGGGCGCGGACGAGCAGTCGTCCCCGTCGCGGAAGCGCGGGCGCGATGAGGAGGAGCTTGCCGACGGGGGCGCCGCCGAGAAGCGCCCGCGCGAGGAGGGGTCGGAGGGCGCTTCGCTGCTCGGGCTCGCCAGCTACGAGGACGACGACGAGGAGGAGGAGGAAGCGGTCAGGGGCCACACGAATGGCCGCCGCGTGGAGGAGGAAGATGAAGAGGAGGACGCGAGGAGGGCTCCGGCGAGGAGGACGAGGCAGGTGGAGCTGCGCCGAGACTGTCCTTACCTCGACACAGTGAACAGACAGGTATACTGCTTGAGTTTCAGATGCCGTGCCTTTAACTGCTCATTTTGTTCAAGTTTCAGTAATGACCCGAGATGTACTAGATATAATGTGGACGACGATGCTTGGCTTGGTATATATCTAGCTGAAAGCCTTCAGTCGCATCTGTGTCAAGTCACCAATGTTACCGACTTACCCATCAGAACGTATTGAATCAAATATATTCCTGCAATAAAATGTGAAGTATCAATTACTCATGCTGTTGCTAGAACTTTACTTATTTTATGTAATTGAGTGCACCAGATAAACAGTTACGAATCTCCATCACAGAAAAAATCCATCGATTTAACTTACAATTTAAATTACCAGAATCTTTAGAATGAGTTTCAACACTTTGATATATATCCTACTATCCTAGAATATCCCGGTATGATTTTTAGCTTCGTACGGCAGTTTAGTAAAATTGATGACATACAACCGCTCCCGTGCTGTACTTGTATACGCATTTTATACCCTTGTGGCTAATCTCTGTCAAACTATTTTTGTGCTGATTTGTAGGTCCTTGATTTTGATTTCGAGAAGTTTTGCTCAATATCATTGTCAAATTTGAATGTGTATGCGTGCTTGGTCTGTGGAAAGTATTTCCAAGGAAGGGGCTTGAAATCTCATGCTTATACGCACAGCCTTGAAGCAGGTCATCATGTGTTTATAAACCTTCAGACTGAGAAGGCTTACTGTCTTCCTGATGGATATGAAATAAATGATCCATCATTGGAAGATATTCGACATGTTCTCAATCCAAGGTACTTCTCCATTGCTTGCTTCTAATATTATGTTTGAAGTTCACCTGACGCCTCTGATAATCAGCTGCATGATGCTGATTGCCATTCTGTCCTGGCAGGTTCACGAGAGAGCAGGTTCTAAATCTTGACAAGAACAAGCAGTGGTCTAGAGCACTTGATGGATCCAATTATCTACCTGGAATGGTATGTATACTTGAAACTGGCACATGGGTTTCCCAAGGCATGTTCTCTATTGGTGTGCGATGTGCTGTGGAATCCTGTAAATAGGATAATAACTGATCACAAAAAAAAAGGCACATGAAACTACTAATTGGAGCCTAAAAATATTGTGGGTTTGTTTGGAAATAGCTGGCAACTTAGTTGATCACGAGCATCTGAATTGTGTAATTGTAAACCAATTTGTTCTGTTCCATGAATGTCACTGGATCATCTCATATCTTAGAAACGTGTTTATATTGCTCTTCTTCACTTAAATGTAAGGTGGGAATTTTTTGTACTCTTAGAATTCCGGCTTTGGCTATTGGTGCCTTTTATCTCAAGTAAATATTTCCTGCTCTCTGCAGGTTGGTCTTAACAACATCAAGGAGACTGACTTTGTCAATGTCACAATCCAGTCCTTAATGAGAGTTACACCTCTGAGAAATTTTTTTCTCATTCCTGAAAATTATCAGCATAGCAAATCACCTTTGGTCCACCGTTTTGGTGAACTAACACGCAAGATTTGGCATGCAAGAAATTTCAAGGGCCAGGTTGATTTATTACTCACACAGTTTGTTAGCAGCATAATTCTTGCAATCTCTTTACCTCAGCATGTCTAACAAACAATTTTAATGTCTTGTTTTCTTTCAGGTCAGTCCTCATGAGTTTCTGCAAGCAGTTATGAAGGCCAGCAGCAAGCGGTTTCAGATTGGCGTACAATCTGATCCAGTGGAATTTGTGTCATGGCTCTTGAACACCCTGCATGCAAAACTGAAAAGCTCAAAGAAGAAAAATAGAAGTATAATCCACGATTGCTTTCAGGTTAGCTTTTCTGGACATCAACAGTGCATTTGATATAATTCAGGATCTTGTGCAGTCACATCAATAGTACTTTGTTGCAGGGAGAACTTGAAGTTGTTAAGGAGGTTCACAGGAAGCATATAATGGAAATGAAAGAGCAGAATGGTGAGGGTGTTTCAGAGGTTGGAACAGGTGATGGTGTGGTCACTGAAACATCTAAGGTCCCGTTCCTGATGCTTGGTCTCGACTTGCCTCCTCCACCTCTTTTCAAAGATGCCATGGAGAAAAATATCATCCCACAGGTGCGTCCTTCACAAGTATCCCTTTTATTGCTGGCTACAATCTCATGGTAGATGGCTAGCAGCTAGCTTTTTCATGTCTAGGTGCAAATCCGTTGTTTGATGAATTGATGTCTGATGATCTGCGCTTCTACTATTTCTGGGGTTGATGATGTGAGGAGCAAGTAGTATAAATTACAGTTATCTCGACTTACTCTGTGATTGTGTGTCTTACCTTTCTGTATTGCTACTCTTATTTTGGGCGAGGCATTCAAATTTTCTTTTTCCTCAATTTACAATGGGGACTGCTTTATTTTCTGCGAAAAATGCAATTCCCAGCGTTTTATAAATCTCGCTGCTGAGAGCTTCTGAGTTGAATCTTAACTTCATTGTGAGCATATGCCTTTACTTTTGTTCTGATTCAGGTTATAGTTGATTGCTCTTAGCCTTGTATGTACAATTACACACATATCTTAGACTTTTATGTGTGTATTATTTGTATGGAGCTTGGGCGTGGTCGGAAAAAAATATGATTTCTCTGTATAAGTGCATATGTACCATTAGTATTACATATTAAGCACCAAATAAACAGAAGTTTTATCCAGAGCTTTAAGGGCAAATAACCGATCATCTCCATAGTGCCTAAACAATGCTATTCTAGATCCACATTTACTGAAGTTAGTTACAATTGTACACTTAATGATGTATCCTGCCATTTTACTTAGAACTTTTCCGTTTAGTTCACTTTAACATGGTATACTGGAATTGAAAGTTTGCATCATGTTCAGGTACCATTGTTCAATATACTAAAAAAGTTTGATGGTGACACCGTGACAGAGGTTGTCCGACCATCTATTGCTCGGATGAGGTACCGAGTTACTAGACTTCCAAAGTATCTCATCCTTCATATGAGACGGTTTACAAAAAACAACTTCTTTGTGGAGAAAAACCCTACTCTAGGTGAGATCTTGTATGTGCGCGATTAAATGTTTCTCTGCAGTTTTCTGGTAACTCGCTAGTGCTAAAGCTTTCTATATTCAATGTGGCAGTAAATTTTCCCGTGAAGAATTTGGAATTGAAAGATTACATTCCATTACCCAAGTCAAAGGAGAATGGCAAGCTACGTTCAAAATACGACCTCATAGCAAACATTGTCCACGATGGAAAGCCAGGCGAAGGATGCTACAGAGTATTTGTACAGCGGAAATCAGAAGAGGCTTGGTATGTAGATAAACACATTTTCAACAGAAATACGTTTTTAACGTAAATCTGGTAAACTGATTTAACTAACCATTAAATAATCTTTATCTCAGGTACGAGATGCAGGACTTGCATGTCACGGAGACACTTCCTCAAATGGTCGCCCTCTCGGAAGCCTACATGCAAATATATGAGCAACACGAATGAATTATGGGTACTGTTCATGTCGTAGGCTTCCACGGCCACTGTTTTTGCTTAACATATAGTGTTGCAAACTAGTTATTTGCAAAACAATTTTGTGGGGCGAAAGTTTTGGTAGTGTTCAGACTTAATTTCTTGGAAGCACTGTTGCGGAATACGGGAACTGTACTCGGCTGCTAGGCTGATGCTTTGGAGATTGGAACATTGAAAACTCCTTCCAGCTGTAGTAGCACATGTGCCTGTTGTGAATCGTTTCCCTTCCAGCCGTTGAAGTAGCAGTGTTGAAGCTGGTAAAGTTATCTGTATCCAGTACTTCCTCCGTCCCCATGAACTTGTCGCTTTGTAGTTCATCTTGTTGCTAATATGCTCTGTTTTTCCCTTCAAATTTTGATTTCATGTCCTGAATCTGCCTATAGCGTGTACTCTACGGCCGGTTCCGGTTTTTTCAGCATAGCAAAGACATGCACTCGCCGGCATTCGTGACATATTTTTTATTGGTCCATGAAAAATAATATCTTGATCATTACCTACAAATTCTTGAGAAATCTCCGGTGATCTCGAGTCTACGCTATTGGCTCATGATCGCCCAACAAATGTTATCCTTCTCTTTTCCCGTATGATGGATGATTCAGCAGCAATAGTCAAAAGTGCATACTTCAAATGTTCGCACGAGATGCCAAGGTCATAATGAATTTGTCAAATGTTTTTCTGGGACCACTGTTTTCTCCTTGTCACGGAGCACAAAAAATTCACCAAAGCCACGTCGTGTTCCGACGCTAGAAATTTGCTTGGAAATCCATGGCAGCCTTGTAAGACTTGGTCAGAAGTCCGCGTTGGACCGTTGATTAGCTGGCTGGCCCAGTCAATGCAGAACACTAGGGAAAGAATCTTTGTTTTTTATTGTTGGACATTCGCGTTGAACAATTAATATTACATGAATATTTCTAGAAGGAAGGCACTTTCATTGTACATTGCAAGACTTTTTCTTAAATCATATATTTCCTGTAAATTCTTTTAAAAAAACTCTTCGTTCCAGAACGGGCATAAATATATGAGGCTCTGTAGCTAGTTATATAAGCTCAGCTGGCTTCAGATTGAGATCTAAACAAGAAAGGTTAAAAACGGTGGTGATCTACTTTGGCGATGCAAAGCATTCCGCTTAAGACCGTATCCGTTTTCTGTGAACCATACTCTATTATATATATATATTCTCTATTACTTTCAGTTCTCTAACTTATATTTACAGTTCAATAAATTTTACAATAGTTAGTAAATTTTACAATAGTTAGTAAATTTTACAGTATCCTACCGCGAATGGTCTAGACTGGAAATTAACCACCTGACTGCCTAGGCCCTAGAGGTCAAATGTAAGTTGCATTGAATGACACTTCCAATGGGACACTTGAATTCTAAAGTGTCATTCAATATGAAACAACGTGAGTATAAATTATAGGAGGTGGAATTATTTTATGCGGAAAAGGGAACCGAGAAGTATTTCGGACATACTCTTTTCATCCATAACTTATCGTTTTATAATTTAAAATTGAACTACGAAATAATACATTTTCAGAGACTGAAGAAGTATATAAAAATACACCACTCCTTCGAGAGAATAAAAATCTTACGATCACACTCGCACGTCGCACCTACCACCAATAGTCAGCAGTCAGCACTTGTATAAATGGCACCACCTTTCTGGCTTGTTGTTCCTCTTCCCGGAAACGAAAAACAAAATAAAGCAGCGGCAGTGAGGTAAGGGAAGCAACGAGGCAGGAGGGAGAGAATGGCGATGCAGATGGCCTTGGCGCTGCTGGCTCTGAGCGTGCTAGCGTCCGGCGTGGCGGCGCAGTCGGAGAACGCTCCGGCGTGCGTGTCAAAGCTGGTGCCGTGCGGGCCGTACATGAACGGGACGGGGCCGCCGCCGGACACCTGCTGCGGCCCGCTCAAGGACGCCGTGAAGAACGACCTGCCCTGCCTCTGCGGGCTCTACGCCACGCCGGAGATCTTCAAGGCCTTCAACATCAACATCACCGACGCGCTCCGCCTCTCCACGCGCTGCGGCGTCAGCGACACCACCACCGCCTGCGCCGGTAACCTCTCCTTTCCGTTCGTACAAATTCCTCTTCTCCTACCTTTGAGATTTGATTCTTAGCACCCAATTTAAAGCTATCAGTTCTTAAAACACGCATCTGTAGCGATGTAACTGTCGTGTTCAGTGATTGATCTGCGTATTTAAGCGTCATCTAGAGTAGATTCATGTGATAAGCATGTATCCGCACAAGACAGCACAAACGTGCAAAGGTGCCCGGTTTTCTGCAACTGGCGTGAGCAAGTTGGTCTTGCATTGCCGTCCCCATCAGACCATTCGCAGTGGTATGCTGTAAATCATACTGGATACACTGTTTCGTAGTGTAATTTAGAGTACGTACTGTAAAAGCTGAAAGAGAATAGTGTATAGAGTATAGTTTAGACTATGCTGGTGCGGATGGTCTCAGGTCAAAGGTGCGAGGTGTGATCAAATTGACTGTTGACTCCGTGATCCATGTCATATTGTCAATAAGATGCTCAGTGGCGTAAAAATTCCAGCTGCCATATATTTCCACAGTTTGTCCCGTGATAAGCTCAGTTTAATCTAGCTTTGTGCCACTGCCACCTTGGCTTCCATTAAAATACCATGCTGTTAGGCTCTCAGTTCAGCCCTCAGGCATTTAGTATATATTTACAAGTCCTTCCGGAAAATATCTTGTTTGACCTGACAAAATCAGGTCATGTGATTTGAACTGCAACTGTCTTTGGAACTTTTGTGTTGTACCCCCTCCGTTACGAAAAGCTTGTCGCTTTGTAGTTCAAAAATGAACTACAAAGCGACAAACTTTTCGGGATGGAGGGAGTACCTGTTTCTTCACAGGATTTCATAATTGAACTTTCAATCGTATAAAAGGCCATCCATTTCTGTACAACGTATATGTATCTATCAAATTGTATTCAATTTTAGAATAGCTTTTTTTCGTTCAAAATATTTATGATACCTTTTTTGTGGTTTTCTGATTAACTTTTACAATTTCAATTTACAGGTTTTGCTGGAAAGTCTCCTCCAGGTAAATTACAGTGCTCACCCCCCCTACTATGCTTAGTTGAGTATTCCCTCCATCCCAAAATAAATGAACTAGAGAGTAACAAATATTTTGGGATGGAGAGAGTAATTTGTTTTGTGATATTTTACTATTTGAAACTTCCTGAATTACCAAATGACAGCTTCTTGCATATGGAATTTCAAGTGAAATTTTGTATTAATTACTGAATAATATCTGAGTAATTTCAAGTGGAATTACTCAGATATTTTAGTATCTGAGTCATCCTTAATTACGAAATAACAGCTCCTTGAATATGGAATTTCAAGTTAACCAAGGTGAACCACATGGCCCTAACCAATTGAAAACACAACGATACCACTAGCTTAAAGTCTCTGTATGATTAGGCTTAGTTTCAGGGATTAGTATTGCCAACAATATAGCGAATTTGTTTGGACATTGGATCCCTGATGCATGTGTATATCCGTTTGGGAGAACAGTAATGCATTGAAGCCAGCAACCACTACTCAAACCGATAATAAATGCTGTACAAAATAGGAAGTAGGAACTGTTGTGGTCTTGCATTTCTGTAAATTGCTGCTGCTTTTATGACTGGTACCGAACATCTAGTAGAGCAGTAGCATAATTGATGGTGGCCCAGCAATGCCTTCACGTGTACAGTCTGTGCTAAACAGGAAATTTATTAAGAATCCCTAGCTGAATGATGTGCTTAGGGTTTTGTTTCACTGAAGTTGGTTTTTACATTTGACCATCCATACTTGCCCATGCATATGCATGCTTGTAGTAATTCTTATTCCTTGATCCAGTTGTAACAGTGCGTCAGTGTGCCCTGTGTTTTCAAACAACTCTAAGGCCATGTTCTTTCAACCTCACAATCACTCTCTCTTGCATGCAGGCTCTCCATCGGGTGGTGGTGGTGGTGGTGGTGGTGGTAGAGGTAGCGGCAGCAACGCAGGTCGTCTCACTGTGTCCTTCGGTGTCCCCGGCTTGATGAGCTTGTTCCTAGCTTTGTGGTCTGTGTTGGGGTAAATTCTTAACGGTGCTGTTACTTAGGGAATGTACACGATATCCTACGGTGTATGATTTGCACATTTGGTGAATTGGTGACACTGTCGCCTTGTATTCATATACAGTATCTAAAACCAACATTCGTTTTGCTGTTTATCAGAAGTTGTGAGCCGGAAGACTCGTGTATTTGAATCTGAATTTCTCAACTGTTTGCCCTGAAATGGCTGCTGGTTTGTCTTGTCCGCCGGCGTGCCATCCGGCCTGCACATCGGAGCCGGAGGTCGGAGCCCCATACCCATGCCAGAAGTTTTCTTTTTTGAGAGGTCATGCCAGAAGTTCTGGGGGTGAGTTCCAACATTACGCGGCCCAGGCCCAGATCGAAGTGAGCTGGAGGACGTTTTGAGACGAGATCCTCGGAATATAGATTATTTCCGTTTGTGCTCGGAACAAGGAATCGTGATTAACAAAAATCGTGGTCCTTCTCTTCGACCGTTAGATTTAGATTGTGATTAACAACTGCTCATTTATCGACCGTTTTTGGCCTCAAAATTGGATCCAAATGGGTCATTTATCAACCGTTGGATCGGACACCCGCGGTCCAGAACGTTGGAAGCGAAGCTAAGCCGGGTTGGAGGATTTCACAAGAGACCCTCGAGTTACTTCATTTGGCAGTGGTTTTCACGGCTAATCTCCGGTGCCGTCCGGTGCAAATTCCGGCGCCCGTCGCAATGCTCTCGCTCTCGCGCGCCGCCGCAATCCGCCGATGCGTTGCGGCTACGTTCTCGACCGCCTGGGCGAAGACAGGGAGTGTGTGCTGTCACGGGCCTGAATGTTCTGTCCAAGTTAGATTGGTGCTTGGTCTGTAATTACAATTTGAAAACATCATTACTACTAGTAGTAAAATTCACACGGGCATGGTACTTCCAAATGAAATGCTCTTGCTGTTGCTCGTTCGAAACTTACGCAGATTACACTGGTATCAGCTAGTGTTCCTTGCTTTCTTTGGCAAATTCCGCTAGCGTCATCTCCAATATTCCCATCACTCGTGTGTTGGCTGATATGATACTCGAGTTTTTTTTCTACTCCGAGAAGGCCGTCGATGACCTGGCAGTCCTGACCTGCAACCCGCCAATTGGCACGGCCGCCTCAGGTGGCTGGCTGCACACGAACAACCGGGCCGTACGTGTCCTTTTCATCTGAACGCAACCGCGCAGAGAGCTTGGGTGCAGCCGGCCGGCGCCGGTCGCCGGAAAATATTATTCTAGCTAGCCGGTGGCGAGCACGGTTGTTGTCACACGAGCGAGAGCGTTATATATATGTTTGGCGTCACCTGCTGGGGGGCCCGTCCCGCCTCGTTCATGTCTCCCTCCTCGTCGCGCTCCCTCCTCCACATCTTCGGCCGGCGGCGCGGTGACAGCAACGGCATGGGGTGCGCGCAGGGTAAGCCCGCCTCGCGGGGCTCGCCCGCCCGCAGCGACGGCCCTCGCGGCCTCGACCGCCTTATGCGCGACAACGCGTACCGCCCCGCCTCCGGCACCGCCTCTCGCCTCTCCGACCCGCTCCCCGTCACCGATCAGAGGACGACGCCGGCCGACGCCGCTGTCAAAGAACACGCGCACGCCCGTCGAGCCACCGCTGCGTCCGGTACTACGGGAACGACCGCGAAGACGACACCGGATGACGGCGACGACGCGGCGCAACCCGCAGGAGCGCGCGCGCCAACGACTACCCCGCCGCTGCCACCGCGGCGGGAGGACGGGTTGGTGGACGGCTGGCCGACGTGGCTGCTGGACAACGTCCCCCGCGAGGCCCTCCACGGCATCGTGCCCAAGAGCGCCGACGCCTACGACAAGATAGAGAAGGCACGTTCATCATGTTCATACGGCTCGCGGTTCATCACTACGACATGATGAGCTCCTCGATCGATCGAGCAACAAAACCAAGCGAGCTCGCTGACGCTGACCATCATGGATTCATGGGGTCGTTGTTGCATGCAGGTGGGGCAGGGGACGTACAGCAACGTGTACAAGGCGCGGGAGCGCGGGACGGGGCGGATCGTGGCGCTGAAGAAGGTGCGGTTCGACACGTCGGAGTCGGAGAGCGTGCGGTTCATGGCGCGGGAGATGCGGATCCTGCAGCGCCTGGACCACCCCAACGTCATCCGGCTCGAGGGAATCGCCACCTCCCGGATGCACCGCAGCATCTACCTCGTCTTCGACTTCATGTACTCCGACCTCGCCAGGATCGTCGCGCGCGGCGCCGACCAGCAGCGCCTCACCGAGCCACAGATCAAGTGCTACATGCAGCAGCTTCTGTCGGGTCTGCAGCACTGCCACGAGCGCGGCATCCTGCACCGGGACATCAAGGGCTCCAACCTGCTCATCGACCGCCACGGCGTCCTCAAGATCGGCGACTTCGGCCTCGCCAACTACTACGGCCGCCGGCCGCTCACCAGCCGGGTGGTCACGCTCTGGTACCGCGCCCCCGAGCTGCTGCTCGGCTCCACCGACTACGGCGTCGGCATCGACCTCTGGAGCGCCGGCTGCCTCCTCGCCGAGATGTTCTTCGGGAAGCCCCTCATGCCCGGCAGAACCGAGGTGAACAATTAACTAATCTAATTACGTATTATCTCAGCATGCAGTTTTTATGAGGGATCGAGTGATTATATAAGTACTCCCTCCGCCCCCATGAACTTGTCGCTTAGTTCAAAAATGAACTACAAAGCGACAAGTTTATGGGGACGGAGGGAGTATATGCTAGTAAAATATATTGACGACTGACAGAATTGAAAATTTCCTTGAACCGTGCGTGGCTTTGACGATTGAGTTCATCAGATCGAGCAGCTGTACAGGATCTTCAGCCTGTGCGGGTCGCCGCCCGACGACTACTGGCGGAAGCAGAAGGTGTCGGCGACGTACCGGCCTACCAAGGTGTACAAGTCCACCATGGCTGAACGGCTCCGCGACCTCCCGCCGTTGGCGCGCCGCCTGATCACCACGCTCCTCGCGCTCGACCCGGCCGCACGCGGCACCGCTGCCCAGGCCCTGCGGAGCGACGTACGTGCTACTAGCTGCCTGCATGCTGCTTCAGTTCTTCTTCACCACATTCGTTCTGACGCTGTTGCCTGACTCCTCATACATAATACGCTGCTGCTACTACTGTCTGCTGGTTCAGTTCTTCAGCACCCCGCCGCTGCCGTGCGACCTCTCGTCGCTTCCGGTCGTGTACAAGGAGGAGGAGGAGGAGGAGGTCGCTGATCCTTCTACCTCCCACGATGGAAGGAAGTGAGAATCATCGTTGACTTGACGAACCAGAATCATACAGGGTTTCTTTTCTCGGTGTGGCTGGCTGACAAGTGACTCTGTTCCATCGTGCAGGCCAAAGCTGAGACAGCGCTCGCACAGACGGAAGGACAGCAGACCGAAAGCCGAGGAGCAGCTGCAGGCAGACGAACCCAAGAACAACAGCGAGTCTCCAGACAAAGAGGTGCATCTAGCACAGATTGACGTCCATAATTTCTCCCCATCTTTTACCCCATCGAACAAGCATATAATTCCTGTGATAATTTTAAATGTTCCCTGTGGAAACTACAGTGTTATGCCTGGAACAAAATAATCAATATTTCTGCTAATTTTCTCGCTCTGACTACTGGCTCTACCTCTCCTACTTGTACAGGAGAACAGAGTAACTGACGCAGCAAAATCAGGCCAAGAATCAGATGGCGTTCAGGAATCACCGGGGAACGCCATCGTCGACGCGTCATCCAGCACAGTCCCAAAACAATTCTTAGTTAGCCCAGTCCAAGTGCTACCACAACCAAAGGAATCCAAATCCTTACCTGCTTCTTCGCCTCAAGACCAGCTGCCGCTGCCAACGGCAAGCAGACACGACCACTCAGGCAGCGACGAAGATCACGAGGACCGACAGCTTCTTCTGCCCCCGGACCATGATCAGGCCGACGACGACGGCGAGCCGTCGTTCATTGTACTGGACCGCAGCCTGGAGAACGATCCGGCTTCCATGACGGACTACGACGCAGCAGTCGCGACGCTACGTGGATCAGGAGAACTCACCTCCAACAAGCAGCATGTCCTTATGGATCACGTGTAGGCCGCGGCTGTTTTGTTTAGGGATATATTCTTGATTGTTGCTGTAACCAAATTGGTGTTCTTAAGATTGAGCATCCCCAGGACGGTGTAAAGACTGATGCTTTATATGTATGAATATTCATCTCTTAAAAAAAAAGATGAATCGTTAGCTTTGATTGGTATTATACTCTAACAAATTGGTTACCCTGCCTGTGCGTAAGAACACGCCTTTTTCAGGACAGGATAGAGATGCTTCCGATTTTGCCTTTTGCGCAAATAAAATCTAGAGAAGAAACAAGTCAAATCCAAGTTAGCAAGATGATTCACAGTCATTGAATTTCTACTCAAAACAAAAAAAAAAACGAATTGAAGGGGAAGTGAAAATTGAACCAAACAAAAGCAAGGGCAGCATGATACACATGATTTGCAGATCCTTAAGCAGGGTTACAGCTTACAACAACCACTGATTCGTTCTCTCTCTCGTGTTCCCTCAAAAGGCAAACAAAAACACACGGACTGATCACACACGGACAGTTCATACAAGCACGTATCTTCATGGCAGCAACTAATTTGCTTGGCCATGCGCACATAGGAATCGAGCACACGCATGATTCGGGACCATGCATATATGCATACGTATGAACGTATATATATGCATATGTATGTGGGTGCAAGCAGAGGCAGGGAGAGGTTCAGAGGCCACCGTAGCGGGCGTCGGAGAACTTGGACTTGAGCCACTTGACGCTGCTGCGGACGGTGGACTTGAGCCGTGCCTGCGTCGCGAACACGTTGTACGCCGCCACCCGCCGCCGCCGCTTCGCCTCCGGGTGGTCGCGGGCGCTCGGCCCGTTGAAGCTGTACGACTTGTTGTTGCCGGCGCCGCCGCCGCTCACGTCCTCGTAGTCGTACCCGCCGTAGTTGTACGCCGACGAGTGCTCGTGCGGCACCGACCTGCACTTCTCCATCGGATCGATCGATCGTAGGCTCAACTAGCTAGCTAGCTGCTGCCGATCTGCTTCCTCTTGAAGTGATTGCTTGCTTGCGTGTGGAGAGTGAGAGACGACCCGTGAGGACAGAGGGGGGGAGTAATTGGGCGATGATGACGCTACACTGATTGATGAGTGGGGGATCGAGGAGGTGCGTATGACGACGGGGTTTTGTGCTTGATTTGTTAGGTCATTTTGCATGGAGGACCCTGTATTGTGTGGTTGTGTTAAAGGTGGTACTTTTGATTACTCTTTATGACGACCGGAAAGGATGGGATCATGTTTGCTAATCATGAAGGCGCCATTGCAGTTTTAGCGCAAGAATCTTCGGCCTTTGCGCTCCGCAACTTTGTCCACATAACGCATTTTCTTCCTGATCAGTTTGTTTATGTCCTGCACCTACATATTTAGAAGAAGAAAAACCGATAAGAATCAGAGTTTAGCTAGTCCTTTATCAGTAAGATCAACGATTCATGATTCATATGCTGGGGCCCAATTTCAATCAAGTGGGAGAAATATGGTCCAACATGTAAATCATCTTTAATAAAGTGGGGGTTAATTAGCCAAAAAAGCCCTTTTTTCTTTACATCCACCTAGATTCAGGGTGTTATTCTCACTGTAGATTTGTAGAGATGAACGGTTCAGATCTACTTATAAGTTTACTTGACAGATGTAGATTTGCAAATTTAAACCATTCGTCGGTATAAGTCTACGATCAGAATAGCATCTTGGATTTAAGTACGTTTTGAAAGGCATTTATGGGAGTGGGGGGCAGCCGGGCTCACAGTCGCCCGTTTTGTGCGACCCACGTGTGCTGTTTGGTACGTAGATGGCCGGAGTTGGACACCACAACAACAGCAGTGCCTTCCATCCCTTTCTTCTCCGATCTGGCCGGCTTAACTGCGACGCCGTGAAGAAGCTGCCTCCCTCTTGATCTGTTCCCCTCCCCAACTATCCCCAAGGCCACTGTCCTGCCCTGCTCCTGCTCCTCGTCGTATCTCTTCATCAGGTTCGCTGGAAATGTGTCGAGAACACGCACCACCTACGCTACTTCTGACTTTTTGGTGATCGTAGGTCGTAGCCTCCGATCATCGGAACTGCAACTCGTGCTAGCAGGGTACCGCTGGTAACTTGGAGAATATGTATATCTTAACTGCACTGCAGTTACTGCGGTTGACATGTGGGCCCCATCACAGATTCATTGGTCAGTAGTGACTGACACAAGAAGGATCAGAGCATGTTCCTCCGTCGGGACTGTCAGTCCTATATGATCGTCGTCCTCCTCTAATACAGAAGACTGAACAACTCAAGTACGGAGTATCGAATAGTCAGTCACGAGTTCATGCGATCCAAAAGTAAAGCAAAGCAAAGTGGTGACACGCATGCGTGGCAGCAACGCTCCAGTCCCCAATCCCAATGCAGAAGCAGAAGGAAGTGCGCGCGTACGTACCGATTAGAATTAGATGCAAAAAAAAAAAAAGATCACTGGTGGTTGTGCTCCAACTCCAAGCATCACGCACTCATCTGCCTTGCAACGCGCCGAATTGAACCAACCAATCCAGCTGCAGGCCTTTCGGTTCCTTTTCCTCCGTTGTGACGTCGTTTCTTCGCACGGTTGCTTCGTGTGTTCGGAGCATTGCGGCATCGGCCCTGTCTGGGTGGCTGCTTAATTCGTCGTCACGGCCGCCACGCACGGTCACGGATCGGACCAGTACCACGCACGGTCACGGATCACGGTCTGTTGGGCGAAGCACACCGAGAGGTGGGGATCGTCAGTGTCTAAAAAAATCAATCCGCCTGTCGTGTAACAGTCACTAGGTAGACAAGATCGAACTCTGAGAAAACGCCACGCCGCTCCGATTGGCTGTATGCGCTACAGGCACCACTGGTGGTGTTCCTCATCAAGATGCGAACACCACCTGTGCTGTTTCTCATCATCATCATTAACTCGAAAGAATATGTTATCCACCGATGATCCGCCTAACCGTGCATCGTCCACTTCCACAGCTTCATAATCGACCACACCACCTGTGCTATGCCCCACTGCATGCCAACCAGTATAGACGCGGCACGAGAGCAGTTCCATGTCTGGCGCTACAGCACCGACGCATCAACCTCACTCCAGTTCGGTCTGCCACTGTGTACGTACGGAGCTTGGATGACGAACCGAAAAATACTCTCCTCTCAGTAATGGATGCTGGCTGCGAAGGCGATAGGGATCAAAACAAGTCCCCGTCACCAATTGAGCCGCGGTTCCCACCGAGTCCACCGCAATTTTGATGGACCTCCACCACCCATTTCTCCTTCCCTTTGGGTTGATGAGATGCGACATCTTTTACAACAGAAATCCGGCTGCTCCATTCATCTGCTGACGAAGCACCAATCAATCAGAAAAAAGAAAAAGTTAGGCTGCCCCCCCTGCTTTGATGGGTCACGTTTGGTTGTCCACAAGATGATGAGCGATGACCTGGACATGGTCGCAAACCGATTCCGGGGTTTGATCTCATCCGATTCCGGTGCCTCACCAGCCTCCAAACTCCAAAGATCCTGATCTCGCCGGGCTTGGCACATACGTATCCTTAAAACTTTTGAATGCAGTTGTGTGCGATAAATCTCATCGCTTACCATGATTTAAGATGATGTAAAGGGATGCCAGATCAGTTAACAAAACGGAATGAACGTGTCGTTGGAAAATACTAAACAGCTGTACAGTTTGAAGCAAAAAAACAAACAACGAATTGTAAAACTAGAGCACAATTTCAAGACCTGAATGCAAACATTTCATGCTTCCATCAGAGTATCATGTTATTATCATCAGGATACGACCTGGAACATAGCTAGCAGCAGAGGCTGAAACAACCAACTGTAATACTCCCTCCGGATCATTTTAATTGACGTTCAGACAGCATCAAGCAGTTCATTTTGTATTCATTTCATTGTCTGAAACGTCAAATAATTTGCACCAGGAGGGAGTATTTGCTAGGCACTTCAAGGTGGCATTCTTACAGTCACATACTGCAACGCCCAGTACATATAGGCAGCTTGCACAATAATTTTCTACGTAGATAGGTAGCATGTAGCAAGGCTCATTTCTTGCCACTCTTCTTGAGACCAGAGCCTCCAATCGCACCCTTCTGTGCCTTGGCCTTCAGCTCCTTCAGCGCCTGTTCGTGCAAAAAAAACAGCGGTTCATGTCAGCAAACAAGGGCCCCAACTAATCACAACGGAACAGAACACTAAATAAAACTGGCTGTTAGTCCCCACCTTTTCCTCATCTTTCTTCTTCTGCAAGTAAGCAAGGTCAGACTGCAAAGAAACAAGTTAACAGAGCAATATTAGGCTGAGAGCAATTGTAAATGATAAATGGAGCTGAGCAAAAGAAGCAGCCACATCAATGTTTGAATTATAAAGGAACTAGACAACCATATATGTATTTGTAGAAAAAACAATCGCATAACTAGTTACGTCTATCATAACATTTGCTATTTGCATGCAGCATGAGGCTGGTACTGCCAATTTTAAGGAATTCTGATCCCAAACCGTATTCTAACCAGCTTCAGCCTATATGGCAAAATGAAGTCAGACAAACTGCTCCTAGTCACATAACTCTAACCATGAAACAAAAGTAACACTCCGGACAAGTAACATTTCACACAAATTGGAATTTTCAAGGCAATTATGGGAGTGCCGACTAGACAAGTGCTTCCCGATGAAAAAAAAGCCTACGATCAATAGTGAGGAAGTGCTGCCGATTTGCAGTTCTACTAATTATTTCAAGGGTCAATCTACTATCATACCACGGGGTAAACAAAAGGAAGAAGATGGAGACAATTAAAAGCTACACTAATTCCGAAACATGCCTAGATCTTACTATCACGCACCGTAATTAGTAACTACGAACTGTCTGCATACCATGAATCAACCACGAAAAACGTTCTCAAGTAAAGAGTCACAACCTTAGGGTTACAGCCTGCATGCACAGATCTCTAATCTGGCACCCAATCCAGCAACGAAATACTACAAGGAAAGCGAACGTACCTCGTCGTACTCCTTCTTGTCCGCCTTGGGCGCCTTCAGCGGCTTGGCCTTCCCTCCTGCAACAGTGCAGCACACCGAAACAGTCGTCAGAATCACGCGAGAAGCAAACTAAAAATTGGCACCGGCAACAGCAAGATCCGACTCGAGCGCACGAGGAAGCGGTAGCGGAACGTAGGAACGCACCTTGCTTGGACATAGCGGACGCGACGGATCGGCGTGTAAAACCCTAGAGGTAGGTCGAGCGCCGCGGCGACGAGGAGAGGGGAATGGCGAGAGGCGAGAGGCGATGGCCGGGTGCGCGAGACCACGGCGTGGATATAATATAATAAACGGAGGAGGTTGCGTGCGCGAGCCGCGAGGCCGTGCGAATCTCTCGCGGCGGATGGGGGACCCCAGGCCGGGCTTTTCTTGGGCATTGGGCCTGTCGCGGTCGGCCTGCTCATGTGTTGTTGCGTAATGGGCTGAGGTTTCATTTTTGACCCATGACGTTCGTACCTGGCTCGAACTTGAGCATTGGTTGATCTTGCGCGTCTTGTTGTACGTACTTTCCTGACATGGTGGCACGTACGGCGCACCGTACATGTCTATCCATCCATCGTCTCCTTCGTCAAAGTCAACACGACACCTTCCAAAAAAAACTGAAATGAAGTCGACATGAAAAGCACCGGTTAATATTCAGGCTCCCTTTGGTTCAGCTTCTCCAACTAAATTCTCTACAAAAAAAGCTGAAATCCCAACCAAAAAGGTTATCCACGAAATCTGATTCTTGAAAATCTGCAGATTTCTCTAGTGCAATTTAAAATCTGTCTAGACCCCAGATTTCACAAATTCTTATTCTAACTTTTTCTCCAAAATTACCCACCATGCCACTGATTACACAACGAAACATTATTTTTCTTTTTCCCCTCCCACCCGACGCCCCCATCACGAGCAGGCCGACGGCCGACGCCCACACGCCGACGGCTAGGGTTGGCACGCCTCCACCGGCGGCGCCACCACCGGTAAATGCGCACTGTACCGCGAGATCGAGTGGCGCCTCCACAAGCGCGGCATCGCCGAGCCGGCGCGCGACCTCGAGACGCTCAACCAGGTCCTCGAGGCGCTGCAGCTCAAGGGTCTCCTCCGTCACACCACTCCGCCTCCGCGTGCCGCCGTACGCACAACGCCTCATCTGCCGTCGTCCATCGTCGAGGCACGGCCAGCAGTCCCCGTAGCAACACGTCTCACCTGCTCAGAACTCTGCGACACTGTTTCCTGACGAAGAGGCCTCCACTCCACCACCATCTCCGACGGCGGCAGCAGTGGCTCTTAATGCGCCGTCCAGTTCAGCATCGTCCAGCAGAGCGCAAGGGAGGCAACAGCGGTCGCTACCATGTCGTGACTCGAGCAGCAGCAAAGCATTACGTGGAATGAGTCGATGAATTGGTAGTTGGATTCGTTTTTTGCTTTCTCCATGCTGTACAGAACTTCATATTGTCGGTAGATTCAACAAAAAAAATAGAGTGTGTATAACAATTTGTTAAACTTTGAATTTTCTTTTTTTATCTATACAGATTTGTGTTATTTAAATGACAACAATTATATATATATATACATATATTTACATTATTTATATAAATGGTGCACATAGTGATAAGGGTATAGCAAACATTTTTTTTTATAGAATCCACAACTCACAGTTGTTTTCAACTAAACAGATTTCCACTTCTCCACAGCTAACATATCACAGCTGGAATCAGATTTTTAGAAATTCGCAGCTGAACCAAACACACCCTCAGCCACACGGACCAGAAACAAACAGACGACGCATCGTCATTCAGGCTGCAGGAGCTAGCAGCGCGACGCAGAGACCGACATAGGCTCACGCGCGCAGCCGTTCGTTGTCCGTAGTACGGGCGGCGCGCGGCGCGCGCTCGGTACCACCGCGCCGCCAACCGTTTCCCGTCGCCACCCGGGGCGGTTCACGCCTGCGCTGCATGCACCGGCCAACGTCAGGCCGGCTCATCCTCTCGTCACGTCCCGTGGATATATATATTATCAGGTCAGCATCACTCAAGCCAGTAGTGCAGCCCTGGTCAAGGGCCACCGGCGACATCGAGAGCGTTCCATCTTCGTTCTCCCTCATCTCCGACATCTGTCTAGCTGCGATTGACAGAGACGTCGATCGATCACGCATGGTGAGTAGGCCGCCTTACTCGCAGCGCACTGGTTTGTCGCGAGGTAGAGCATCGTGAGTCTGACGCTGTGCCGCCTTCTCTTTTCGCGCGTCCGCGTACGTGCAGGCTCTGCTCCCGTTGTTCCTGAGGCCGGTCGTGCAGTTCGCGGCGTGCGTGGCGGTGGCGGGCGGGCCGGCGGCCGCGGCGGCGACCATGCTGCACCGGGCCGGCGCGCTGCCGAGGAACCGGGGCCTGGAGCGGCTTGTCCGGGACGACGGCCGTGTCCGGGGCCACAACTGCATCGCGAGCCTCGTCGTCGGCGTCATGCGGTGCCTCTGCTAGACCGTCTCAGCTCGCCAGTTGGTTGGAAGGTGGCCTCGCGTCGCGGTGACCAGTTTGGTGTGCTCCCTGGCACTGTAGAGCCCCGTTGGTTGCTAAGATGATCTGCAATTGTTTTCCAGTAAACCAGATTGCAGTGCCAGCTATTTAATTTATTTATCTTTGGGTTAGAGTTGCAAATTGGATTGCTACTCCCTCCGTCTATAAAAACTTGTCGCAAAAATGAACTACAAAACGACATATTTTTAAAGACGGAGAGGGTATTTTCTATATAGTTCGCAAACAGAGCCGAAGACCTCTCTCTCAAAAAATAACTCTATTTTCTATATGTGTATTATGAATAACTGAAGTCTGCATGCGAGCTTATATCGTTCTACTGGTAACATCCTACCACTCATAAAGTAAGAGAGCGAGACTTGGAGAGTGGACAAAATACTTCTTCTATGAACTAGAGACTGATAAATAATTTAGAATAAAAATAGTAGCTGGCAAGATCGAAACAAGAACTACGAACTATGACTGTTACAAAACTGGCATCGTCTGATGCCCTAGCTTTTTCCTCAGGATAAACTGAATTGGAAATATTTTCACAGGTGAAATATAATTCTGATTTGTTTAGAAACAGTTTTGGAGCAGGTGACCAAACGAACGATATTCTCAAATAAGTTTGGTAATATCTTCACAGGTGATTTTAAAACAAACGAAATATTATTACGAAATACTGTAGTTTACCAAGAGCATTTTCTCCCTTTCCCCACAAAAAAAAAAATTAAAAAATCGATCGAGTCCAAACCAGGTCCCGTCACCCCCAAATTTTATCGGTCTCGGACGACCTGACGAAACCCGCAAGATCGCCTCCGCACGACCACCACTCCGCCGCCGACGCCGCGCCGCCCTCTCCCGCTTCCTTCCCCTCAACTCCCGCACTCTCGTACGCAGCATGGCCGCCTCTTACTACGACCCGCCGCATCTCTACTCCGCGTCACCCTACCCGCCGCCGCCTCCCCCGCCGGGCACATCCACGTACGGCCCTTACCGCCACGCTTACCTACCGCCGCCGCCGCGGCCGGCCCCAGCCGCCTACGGCGCCTACTACGACCGTGTCGAACAGGCCCTCCCGCCTCGCGACGAGCTCCGCACCCTCTTCATCGCCGGCCTCCCCGGCGACGTCAAGCCGCGGGAGGTCTACAACCTATTCCGCGATTTTCCGGGATACGTTTCCTCCCACCTCCGCTCTGGAACTGGAAAATCCTCCCAGGTTCCCCTCTTCTGAAAGATCAGTTTGCTCCGTGCTAGGTTTTGCTCTTGTAGAACGGATGCGGTGCATCCTTTCGTTTTATACCTTTATTTGACCTAAGTACTGCTTTCGTATTGTAGGCGTATGCGTTTGCTATCTTTGCAGATCAAGCGTCTGCATTAGCTGCCCTGGGTGCTACTAATGTAAGAACACGTTCCCTTCCGTTCCCCTCCGAACAATGTGTGGCTGTATTTACTGCAGTTTACTTAATGCATTTAACTCTTGCCCTCACATGCTTATTATTTGATACACCACCCCTAGGTGATTCTTTCCATGCTGGAAGTTATGTTTCCAAGGAATTTTTATATCAAGGGATTAACAATGTTGTTGGTTCTCTGAATTGTTCTTGCTTCAGGGAATGATATTTGACCTTGAGAAGAACTGTACTCTCCATGTAGATCTTGCCAAATCCAATTCAAGATCAAAGCGTTTGAGATCAGGTATTCAATTAACCTTCAGCTCTTCCAAACATCTTACCTGCTTAAGTTCCTGCCATGCTACGTGGTTTCAAATTTCTATTCACACCTTTTGGTTGTGTTCAGATGATGCCCCTCTTTATTCTTCTGAGAAAAAAGCTAGAAATCCAAGAGGATTTTCGGATTCAGGTATAATTGAATTATCTTTTGGGACTATATGTAATGAATGAAAATCATATGGCCTTTCCACATTCTGTTGATATGTTGACTACGAAGTTAGTGCTTACTTTGACTACGAACAATAAAGAGCCTGTTCCAAAACCACAGCCCAGTTCCACTCCTGCAGTCGCAAATGATTTTGCTCACTGCCAGGCAGGGGGCGAAGCTAAGGACAGAACTATAATTGTGCCATTTCATTAAATGTCTTCTAAATACAAAACTACAATGGTCAATGGTGGAATTCAGTTAGGTTGTAGTAAAAAACTTCTCCACCCTGGTGTGTGCGCACCACTTTAGGACTATGTAGCTTTACCAGACACCAGTGTTGCCAGGTGTAGCAGTTTCTTTGTTTCCGTACACTACTATATGTTTTATCTGTGACTTGGCTTCACACGCTCGGTGAAATGCCTCTTTTACTCACGTTGCTGAACATTCTTACAAAACACTCACCTTGCACATCTTTGGACACTTTGCGCCCGATCAGGTGCCGGAAGCAATATTCACATGTCGGGAATGGGTAATTCTTCACACAGCTTGATTGGTTATTCTTCTGCACAGAGGTTATGGCACACTACTTGAGCACAGTTCTATTATATGATTTTTTAGAAAATCGGCTTAAGCTACACGCCAGCTGATAATAGGATGTAGACATTCAGTGGTTGGTCGGATCTTCTTTTTTTGTGGTAATATCACAATTCTAACTAACATTATTCTATCCTGCAGCTACACGAATATCGAATCTAGTACTTCTCTTAGCAGGGTGAGTTATATTCTCGTTCCATTTCTCTTGATATGTGTGTGTGTGTGTGTGTGTGTGTGTGTGTATATATATATATCTATATATATATATATATATATATATATATATATATATATATATATATATATATATATATAATGAAACGAGAGGGGGTGATCACACTCTTCTATTGGTTCCAGTTTAGTTATTTGTAGTTTTTTTCTTTGAAAGGATATTCTTCCCTATGCCATTTGATGAAATTCCACCTTGAGTTTTCTATATGAGCACTTCTGTGCCATTTAGCTGGTATTTCAGATGTAAACAAGCTGATAGCTAGGTGGCAGTGCTTCCCATAGAGGAGCCGCTGTGCCATTTAGCAATTATTTCAGATGCAAACAAGCTGATACCTAGGCGGCAGTGTTTTCCATAAAGGAACCGCTGGTCCTGGGTTCAAACCCAGGATTTACGCCTGGCCTGGGTCGAGATCACGCGGTCTGGCGCTTGCGTCATGGATAAAAACCCCGGCATTAGGTTGGGTGGAAACCACCTGTTTCAAAAAGAGAAGCTGGTATTTCTGATACCTAAGATAGGATTTGTACACAAATACTGCAATACTTGATACATGTCACTATAAGAAAGGAGCATCGTCGACTAGTTCCAACTATGCCATCTTTTCCAAGGAAAAAGAGAATTCCTGCATTTATGGTATCTACCTAGACAGGATTGAATAACCTATATTAATTCTGCTATTTGCATGACATTAATTGCATATTATACGTTTGAACGTTGATGTTGCGGAACAAAGTTTTTTTGTGTTGACCTATGAAGTGAGCCGTATTAACAATTGAAGTGCTATTCGTAGCGTCAATTGTAAAATGGAATGCTGAATAATTTCCATGTGACTCCATACGCATGAATTGTGAGATTTAGTATTTAGGCAACATGATGTTTTGATTCAATTTTTTTTTAACGCTAGATACTTTCAGTTTTGACTTTTCCCCCCTCCCTCCCTTTTGCCAAGAGCATTTATTGAAACAGCTTTAGGGTTCATCTTGTGCACGTGTCTGCAGGATCCATCAACATTTGCCCCACAAAGTAATCCTCCATGCCCTACACTGTTTGTTGCAAACCTTGGTCCAACTTGTGCAGAGCAGGAGCTAATAGATACTTTCTCAAGGTATTGCTGATTATTGATGTTTGTATGTCACATGAGTAAAGTTTATTTTATTGTTTTGACAAGTTTATTTGCATGTTAGTTGTGCGGGATTTGTGACACTGAAGATGCAAAATAAACTTGGAGCTCCGGTTGCATTCGTTGATTTCAAGGTATAAAATACACCATTCTCTTCTTGATTAGCATTTATATTATTTCTGTTGGTGGCTTACGTAAAAACTATTATACTGCTTATTCTTAGTGTCCTCAGCTACCATTGTGGAAAAGAAAAATAATGGGGTTTCTGTTAGGTGGCTTACGACTTTCTTTAGGGAAAATGTTTCCCTATATCAGTTAACTTTGAATTACTGCCAATTTAAAAGCATTGATTAGAAGTGGCACAACAAATGGCTTACTGCAGTAACTGCAAACCTGATTTCATCAGTGGGCACAACAGTACCGTGCAAATTTAGCCTATAGACATCTCAAATGATGAGAGTTATGATTGAATTCGTCTCTGGGTTATCTAATTAGAAATTAGTAATTCTCTAGTTAAGTGGGGTTATCAAGAGAAAAAAATTATAATTGTTACCTCTTATATGGTTCTGAGTTCTGTTAGTATCAGTTTTGCATGTTAACCAAAAATTATATTCTGTCATTTAAAAGGATGTGTTAATTAACCTTTGAATAATTGGACACAACCAGGTTGCTTTTATAGAACGACATAACACTTCACTTATGGCATGTTGTAACGTCAATACGTTCGTCTTTAATATTGTTATAATGTATATGATTGTCATTGTGTATTGATCTGTTGTTGCATGCACAATCTCAACACAAAGCCCCATTGAGTATCGGTCCACACCGCAGCTGGGCACACAGCTTTGATGCAAAGCTATTTTTCATGTGACGTCGTGAACTAATCACAGCATTTGTCGGCAACTAAAACTAGGATTATTTTCATATAACACTGTTTTTTTTCTGTGATCACGTTTTCCTCCCTTTGTTCTTAAAGCAAACCCTAAAATAAGTTCTTCTGTCAGGATGTGGACAGTTCAACTGAAGCCCTAAATCGTCTTCAAGGAGTTATCCTGCATTCGTCACCTGGAGAGGGAATACGCTTGGAGTATCCTACAAATGGGAATTTAATTTGTCCACATTTTTTAGCTGCAAATTATTTTTGTAGGGTTTATATGGTTGCTTTAACTGTTACCATTTGCATAGAGCTGGTGACATTAATACATTTGTTATGCCCAAACTTTCTACTGCATTGCGATTTCACCTCTAAAATTTATTCTGGTTAGTTGTTTTTAGCCTCACCTCAGTTGATGAGAGTATGGCATATCAAGCTAAATCTTGCCTTCAACAATGAAACAAATTATTGTGTTCCAGTCTCACCGGTCCACAATCATGCAAAAGTTTGTTATTATCTCATGAGTTGATCTATGCTAGAGCTTCTGAAAGTAACCATATATGATTACAGTACTTGTAGTTCACATTTCTTTTACAAACGGTTGAGTTCCTTAACATGTTCTTTAGATATGCCAAATCAAGGATGGGCATTCGTAAGCGTGATAGGCGCCCCTAGGTACAGCTGAACATTTTCAAAAGAACTGGCGAAAGCTGAGCCTGAGCATATGACGTGATTCTGAGGCTGTCTAGTCTTATGGCATATTAATGGAGCTAATGTGCTGTTCATGATGTTAAGTTATGCAAGTCATTCAGGTGCTTTAACATGATGTAGATGGCGTTCATTGTAGCACCTAATATTTTATGTGCGTGTCTCCTACAAATTTGAAGTTAGGATTGTCCTCTATTTACATTTAAGTTCAGAAAACTTGTGTTAAGCGTTTATGAGAAATAGACTGCACCAATATCCATGCGCAGGTCTGAAAAGAAGGCGAGACTTTGCTTTCGATGCTCCTGCTTTTGATGATTCTATTAACTCTTGACGCTACTGTATTATTGAACCTAATAATTTATTGTCTGGTGGAGCAGTAGCGTGAGATTAACGAGCCCATTTCCTCTTGCAATGGAGCGGCAAGAAGATGTGGCACCGCACGGCAAACATTCTTGGTAAGCCACGCCGACTTAAAATATTGCCGTCAATGTTAAGACCATGCTCTCTTTCACCTTTAATCAGATGTAATCTGCTCGTGCATGCCTGTGCTCCCTCGGGTCACAGAAAAGTGACCGTTCGTATAGCCTGTCGCCCGTCAATTTAACCCCGGCCTGCAATATCTTCATGTTTTGTGTAGATTCGTATCAAAAAATGCCATTGTCATATCACAACATTTTCCTGAATCCAACCATACATTTGTGCATAAATAAATAGACCAAGACTTGTTATCGAACCATATCCGTACAACGTTGCCATTTTCCGTGACGACGGACTGCAAAGATTCTGCCGAATAATATACACCGGCTACTGTACTTTGCCTGATGCAAT
The DNA here is from genome assembly GCA_036927565.1 of Tuctoria greenei. Taxonomy (NCBI): domain Eukaryota; kingdom Viridiplantae; phylum Streptophyta; class Magnoliopsida; order Poales; family Poaceae; genus Tuctoria; species Tuctoria greenei. The sequence goes on along the minus strand of JAYESD010000002.1, from coordinate 934,774 downwards.
GTCACAGCATTCCATAATCCATATCAGCAAGACAAATTGCCGGATCCCGTTTCTACAGCTTGCTATTGTTTCATTCTGGTGGCGCAATAAACAAATTCTCCCTCCTTCGTCTCGAAAAGATTATCGTTTTGTCATTCAAAAATGAACTACAAAACATAACATGATGTGTACATATCATTAGGTTAATAAAAAAGGTGATGGGGAATCCTTAGTAAAAAGGGGAGCAAATGCTTCAGGGCGGCAGCATGCATGGTAGCGTCCGTGCGTCCTTGTGTTGGCAGCTTGTGTTCTTTGAGAGGTGTCACTTAAAGGCGATCGATCCAGATATGGACGTCGACAGATGTGCGAATTGGCTAACACTGTACGTGTCAGGCCCGTGAAGTAAATTTTAAGCATGTACTACTACTACTACTGATAGCATCTCCCCATCCAACTCGTTTATGTGCATTTTTGCGCCAGACGTTTCTTGGCACCAAACTCTGATTGGAACATGGCCTTGCATGCTGGCTTTTTTATGGTGATAATGGGCATGGAAGTATATATGCATGCCCTTCTAAAATTGACAGCACACCCTTTCTTGTGTTCACCGTTAGTAAGATCTTTGGAAGCTATTGCTAAATATCTTGTCATCTACCCCTTTCATTCCAAATTACTTGTCACTCTCTAGTTCAAAAATGAACTTACCAAGAGAGTGACAAGTAATTTGAGATGAAGAGAGTAATTGACTGCAACGTATCCATCCTGGCCGTGTTTAGCCATTTCCAGGCCTAGCTTCAAACTGGTGTATGAAATGCAAGAACGGTAAAGATTTCTACCAGTTGCAGAGCTGATTTTTTGAAACAGAGGCATTAGCTCTGCCTAAGTTGTAGTAGAGCTGAAGAACTGCTGTCGAGACGAATAAACACAGTTGGTGGGTGTTCTCCTCGAGAAGCTGCTCCTGATAACATCACGTTTTGCCTGCCCTTTGATCTTGTGCGACTGAATTCAAGGCAGAAAGCGGTGTCTTTCTGAGCTCTGTTTTTCGTCCGATCAACGGAGCCTTGACGGCCAAATAACAACACATGACCGAACTCTCTTAATCATCATTCAGATTCTACCTTGCTTTCAAAAGCTGAAACTTTATTTATTGCATCATTAATCATTAGAAAGTTGAAGATGCATTTTTTTTCTCAAGTAAGATGAAACAACTCATCTGTCGTCTTTATTCATGGACCAAAGTCCCAAACAAGAGGGTTTGATAAGCGGGCGAACTACTGCCATCTCTGGCTCAGCATTTTTAGATGCAATTCGTTTTCTAAAAAAGAAAAAACATTTTTAGACGCAATTAGGCTTTGGCTAATCCTCCATGAATTGGATCCATGCCGATAGCAAGAGCTGCTCACGAAAACGGAGGGCACCACCCACCGCGAATCCCGGCGGGATTGAACTCTTTTCCCCCATTCAACCAACCCTTTGGCCAAACCCATGTTCTTCCTTCTTGCTCCTCTAGTCCTCTTCCACCACCTGAGCTGAGCTGACTCTCCATCCATTCCCCAGCCGCCCCCTATCCCAAGCGGTCGCCACCTCCATATCTATCCCCGCTCTCAACTCACTCTCTCTCTAGATAAGGGAGGAGTAGATCAGTCCTATTCAATTCGTCACAACCTCCTGCACGTCGGCGCCACTTCGCCATTGCCCTGTTCAAGCTCGTATCCTGTGGTTTGGGAGGACATGAAGGCGCTGAGCGGGCCTAAGCTGGTGGTGGTCCAGCCGTCGTGGAATAAGCCCTCGGGAGGGGCCGGGTCGACGGGGCCGGCGGCTCTTGGCTCGCGGCGGCGGGTGTGCGCCGCCGTGTTCTTGGCCTGCTTCGCGTGCGTGTCCCTGGCGACCACGCTGCTGTCAGCCGCGTGGGACCCGGGGTCGAGCGGCGCGTCCGGAAGGGGGTCGGCGAAGGCGTTCGCCGTGTCACCGAGGGATGGTGGTAGCGGCGGCGCGGCGGCGGCGGCGGGGGGGCTGCCGGGGTACGTGTTCGACGCGCTGGTGCAGTACGCGGCGTCGTCCGGTGGGAACTCGACGTCGCCGAGCATGCCCGGCGCGGACGTGCGCGCCATCGCGGCGGTGCTGAAGCGGCACGCGCCGTGCAACCTGCTGGTGTTCGGGCTCGGCGGGGAGACGCCGCTGTGGCGCGCGCTCAACCACGGCGGCCGCACCGTGTTCCTTGACGAGAACCAGTACTACGTGAACCACCTGGAGGGCCGGCACCCGGGGCTGGAGGCCTACGACGTCGCCTACACCACCACCGTCCGCGAGTTCCCCGACCTCCTCGACGCCGCCCGCGCGGCCCGCACCGCGGAGTGTCGCCCCGTCCAGAACCTCCTCTTCTCCGACTGCCGCCTCGCCATCAACGACCTCCCCAACCAGCTCTACGACGTCTCCTGGGACGTCATCCTCGTCGACGGCCCGCGCGGGTATCCCCTTCAAGATCCAATTTTTTTTTTTTGAGCTTTATTTCTCGATTAGGTGTTTAACCAGTCAGCTGAATCGTGTCCAATAATGCGGTTCGTTTTGAAGGTACACGGCGTCGTCGCCGGGGAGGATGTCGGCGATATTCACGGCGGGGGTGCTGGCCCGGGCGCGGTCGGGGGAGGGCGTGGCGACGGACGTGCTGGTGCACGACTACGAGCGCGAGGTGGAGCGGGTGTGCTCGAGGGAGTTCCTGTGCGAGGAGAACCGCGTCGCCGAGACCAGCACGCGGTCGCTCGCCCACTTCGTCATCCGCGGCGGGAGCGCCGTCCGCCGCGACGCCTTCTGTGCCACCGGCAACAGCGCGGCGGCGGCGGCCCACTAGTTTTATTACTAGAAGTTCATCTCTGTTTTTTTATTTTCATTTTAGCGTCCTCTGATTAATGATGGCTGTTGATGTTGTTGTTGTCGTGAATGAGGGGTGGAAATGGAAGAAAAGGTGAAAGTCGAGTCGAAGCCTGTAAAAATCGGTGGTGCCCAGAAAATGCAGGGGAATGTGTCTCAACCTTTAATGAAATATTATTGGTGGTCCTGTTCTTTCACGTTTCCTCGTGGCACTAAGAGCAAGAAAAATTCAAATTCAAATTCTTTGGAAACCAAAATCTGCGGAGAAACTGGAGCTCCAGTTTGAACTGGAAATTGGTCATTCGCCACGTCAGGGCTCCTATCCTAGCATTTACGTTGACAATCGAGAGACGACGACCGTCGGTGGCCTCGAATCTACTACGACCCAGCTGAGCTCAGCTGTACAGCAGAGGGATTCTGTCTGAACTCGCAGCAGCCGAGACGAGGGAAGCATGGAGTTCGTGCCGGAATGGGCAGCATTAACTTGATGCCATTTTTGGTCCTCGAACCCTGCGTGCGTTGCGTTGCCTCATTGTTCATTGACGCGGGGCCTCGCTCCGCAGTCCACGGCAGCCGATGCATGTGCCCACTGTCCTTGACGGGCGGTGGGAGGGAGCGGCAGCTGCCTCTCGTCCCGTCCGGCTCCGGCGACTGCCGTCGTCTCTTGATCTCCTCCGTTGACGCTCGACGTGGGGGAGTGACAGAGTGTGCCGCCGCGCCAGCTCGCGCAGGGCACGGTGATGGCGGTGGTTCAACAGACGGATGACTTCCCTCCTATGCACGTATCAACCACGAATACGATGCTAAGCATCGAGCGGCTGTCACCTGTGTCACTGTCAAGCGGCGTTGCAGTGCAGAACCGGATGCTTGTTCCCCTGCCACGCGTGCTAGACAAGAGGCATATCTCGGACGTCGAGGTGACACCATACATGACTACATCGAGTTTCGAGTTGGGCTGCACGCTTTATCTGTATATCCTGGTCTTGATCGTGTTCTCTAAACTGGGGAACAGCTAACTTTCAGAAGAAGAAAAAAAATGGCATCTGGGGAACAGCCAAATAGGAAATGAAATCAAGTTCCATTTCAACCCTTACACATCATGTGCAGTCTGAGTCTGTACCACGGATAGACATGTCAGATGCAGTGCAGAAGTGAATGGAGCAACGGCGTCAACCATTTCCACCGACGAAAACACGCACGAGAGCCAATCACCACTGTAGGCAGGCTTCTCTGGGTTTGGAACTGGATAATGAGCAAAGTTACATGTAAATTTAGAGAAATTAAAAGAAAATATTAGAAAATTAGACAAAAATAGATCTTTAGAGGATGCTTTAATCTGCTCGTACACGACTGACCCCATCCGCTTCTTCTCGAACACGTCCGCGCTGGCGCCGCCGCCTTTGGAGCGCCGCAGCAGCTTCCCGGCACCGAAGCACGGCGGCAAGGCGGTAGAGTTCCTATGCGTAGACGTTATGAAAACCTGAGGTGACCGGTGCTCGACGATGAGGATGAGAACGAGGCCGCCGACGGGGAGGCGACGGAGACAGAACCGACTTCCTGGTTGCCGCCCCGGAAACGGCGGGCAGCCAGGCTCAAAGGGCACAGTGCTCCCGGCCATGCCAGGCTTCATTGTCGTCGTGCACGGCGTAGGGGAACACGCAAATTCATGGCGGCGAGTTGCAGTAGAAAGGATTTTTCATGGATTAGGATTGAAGTATATAGAAGATCATTCCCTATTTCATTGTCTGATTGCCAATTTTGAGAATCATAACATGCTACTCCGTCTTCCCCACAATAGTTGTTGTTTTGAACAAGATTTTTAGTTTTTTTAACTAAAAATCTTATACAAAACGTCAATTATTGTGTAATGAAGAGAGTATATCATCTTTCCTAAACAGACAGGCTGCTTAGCTGCCAACCCCGAGGACAATTAGAGAAAGAAGGTTCTGAATTGCCTTGCTTAATACAGATGAACTCATGCAACGAGAGTTTCAGCGCACCGGGAGGACAACAGTTTTTAGTGTTTGCAGAATTGGAGTCGCGATACAACCAGCCTGACTGGCTTGCTGCACGAGCAACAGATACAGAAGTATCAGAACATAAGTTTTATCCCAGGACGAGCAAGCCATCAAAACCAAGAAGGAAAATTGACTGATGGCTAAAACCATAACAGCAATATTTGCTTTCGAGATCCTACAAACACGTTAACGAAATAATTGAGCGAGAATTCATGCCCCCAACATTGCGCATGGATACTTGTCCAGGCTCCCAGCTGAGCAGGTAGGACAACCTAACACCAAAATCCAACCCACAACAAGCGACCACAGGCCAGTACGGTTCACTAGATTACCGCCTCCTCATACCCCTTCCACCACGGCCACGCATTGCTGCTCCGCGACCGCGACCACCCATCGCAGCAGCATCACCTTGTGCACTCTCAGACTGAAGGATAAATGACAGCTAGTCAGATTACTCGCAGTACAATCTAGTACCAAGCAGCTTCAATAATTTTCGTTACCTTGGGGTTCTTTACTGTCTCATCCACACTGAGAATAAGACAAGCAGCTTCAGTTGCCGCGTTTATAGCATTGATCTGAAAATTATATGTTTGATGCCACCGATGTAAGAACTATAATATGAAAGTCAATGACTCACTGAATAAAACACAAAGCACAGTTACCTTCACGACAGCAGGCTCCCACACAAAGTTAGCCAAAGAATCTGCAATTCCGCCAGTGAGGATGTCCACACCATAGTTAGCACCTTCACCTGTTATAAGTGATTAAAGAGTTAGGGAAAACACCTGTAACTTTTCAGTTCATTGAGATATTGTTTTTAGTCATGGCTGAAGAAGTTGAAAACTAGCAACAAAGCCCAACTACAGAAACAAAGCAGAAAGTAACCAACCAGATGCATGTTTTTGTCTGAGTTTATTAAGCACATCAGTTGCATCAAATCCAGCATTGTCACAAAGCTGCCTTGGAATTACCTGCAAGAAGATTAAATTCAATGCAGGAAATTGCATTGTATATAATTTAAAACTGTGATTTTGTGAAACCAAGTGAAATGTGAAAACGACTATAATAACCATGTAGTGTTGTTCACCGAGTGAGTGAGTGTAGTGAACAAATATCACCAGAGATATAATTTATTTCACAAAACTTCAAGGTGGAGAAAACCCACATGTACTGTCAATGACTGGCGAAAACTATTGATCTATTCAAAATTGTATGTTGCATATTTTTATGCCTCAAGGTCATGCAAAGTAGACTGAAACTACCCACTACTCCACGACAAACATTAACCTGCCATAACACTTTACATTTCTGCAAATTACTTTTTAAGAGGGCACAAAAGCATTGCTCATTATATTTCCTAAATACCACCATCACATAAATCACTCCAGTTTGTATTTTTTTTACTGCAATCAACCCCAGGCTTCGTCTATAATCTGATTGCAAAAGGTACTGGACAACAAACTTAATATATTGAAATGTAGTGGATAAGAATGTCAGGAAGACATACCTCAAGGGCTTTAGCAAATGAATTTACAAAAAACTGAGACTTCCCAGCTATGGTCCGTGCATGCTGCCTAAGATACTTGCTTACTTCCATCTAGTACAGAAAGCAAAAGGATTAACATAACAATATGCAAAAAGATTGCATCATTTAGCTTAAATTTACAGTGCTTACATCAATAGCTCCACCACCAGGCACAACCGTGGAATTCTTAAGAGCTCTCCTAACAATCATGATAGCATCATGGAGACTTCTTTCAGCTTCCTCAATGAACTAAAGTAGCATAATAGAACAGCATTAGTATTGTTATCATATTTTTCAAAATTAGGAAATCATATGTTATAGAGGACCTGATCTGCACCACCACGAAGGACTATGGTTGCTGTTTGACCAGAAGGACAACCACTAAATATGTTAAACCGTTCATTGCCCACTTGTTTTTCCTCGAAAACCTCACAAGAACCAAGGACCTTTTAAAGAAAAAGTAGCACACGTCAGGCGTGCTTACATTTATTATCAACTGACATATGCTTACAATCAAGTCAAATATCCATCCATAGATCAAGGTAGGAATGTAAATGTGATTACCTCATCGACAACGTTGTTCACTGATGTCTGAACCGTACCACCAGTTGCCGCTGCAACACGTTGTAAATCTTCTTCTGCGACACGACCAGCACAGAAAATGTCCCGATCTGCAAAATACTGCAAAATGACAAAGCATTGAGCTCTGGCTACAGTGCTATAATGAAGCAAATCAGGTAAAGAAAAAGGAATCGTCTTGCAACAATGTACATACCTGTGTTGCAAGATCACCGATTGCTAACCGAGAAAGCACTATTTTTGCCCCACTTTTTACGCACTTGTCTAACTTGTCATAAATAATGTTCCATTCAGCATCAACAATAGACTGGTACTGCATAGGGTCAGACAATCTAGAGGGAAAAAGACTACAGTGAGAAAAGGGGGAACTGGAATGATGCATATAAAAATACAAGCACAAAACAAGGTCTGTAGCAGGTATTTGGATTGGGTTAACATACCTTATCTCTGCATTCTCTTTCTCAGATTTCAACTCTAGCTCAATGTTCAGCAAAAGAATCTTTGGATTCAAGAACTTCTTTGGTTGTTGCTCAAATCCAGCATATGAAAATGTCTTTTTGAAGGCAACACCATTAACAAGGAATGAGTCCCTCATATTACCTCCTGGAACCTAGTAACAGTTTGAGAGTAAGAACAATTGCATCACAGTGAAAATTAACTGCTAAGAATCTACGTACTGGAAGCAGTTACCTAGTCAGTAAATCATTAACATGGGATTTAGATATGAAGATTCTGGTACAAATATCTCAAGAAATTACCTTCTTGATTCCAATTAGATTAAGTCTGTCATCGTCGCCAATGGCAAGAACCGCGTCAACAACCATGGGAGCAAAGAATTCCTTCTCGCCACCTATCAACTTTGATGAGAGTGTTGTTTCAGCACACTTGGCTAACAGTGATTTCTTTTCTTCAAGGCTTTTCCCTTCTATGCTAACGGCAATTTCTTTGACCTTCTCAATTGCCTGGTGAAAACCTCATATGGCTCAGAAAAAAAAAATTGACAAGTGACAAGGTACCAGATGAACAGCAATTCAAAGAGGAGCAATATACTAACCAAATAGCCAGCAGTCCTATAGCTACGAATTAGACTATGAGGGTGCACCCCATCCTCAATATAAGGCTTTGCTTCCTTCAAGAATTCGGCAGCAAGAAGCACCACGGTAGTGGTTCCATCACCAACCTGAAAAAGAGGATATTACGATATCCATATTACAATGCAACTATAAACACATTGACAGGAATAAACTTCCGAAGAGCCTAGAGGCAGCAATCCATAAAATGACAACTCACTAAAAGATAAATGATACTGCAATGAACAGCGAAGCTAGTCTTGCAGAGATCCGAGTGACACTGAGTGGACATGACTAGGTTTGAGTGGTTTATATGAGGTGAAATGAGACGCTAATCACTGCGATTCCTTTTTCTCCATGGTGCCGGTGCACTCAGTCACTCAATGCAGCTTTGCCCCTGAGTATAATGGCTAACTGTAATCAAATCAACATGTGAAACATCATCATGTTTGGCCACAATACTCTAAATGTCAGAGTGGCCCATAACTGCAGATCGAAACAACTACTGAAATGGGATCATATGTAGCCAACTAAGATACTGCATAAATATCTGGAACCACAAACAATTAACTTCATCTCGCGCATTAATTAACGAATTGAAACTCAATTAGGGTCTCCAAACTTCCAATAACGCTTATACTCCTATAGAATCTCATGTTACAGCGCAGGAGAAAACAGATCAGCTGACTGGTGGCTTTTTATGGAATGCACGGAACAAATTCACGTTGCACAGCAGGCCAAACACTCACTCAACTCGGGCAAAGTAAGCAAGCTATTCGGCGAGCTCACCTCGGAGTCCTGCGACTTGGCGATGTCGACGAGGATCTTGGCGGCCGGGTGAACGATGTCTAGGAGGCGCATGATGGTGGCGCCGTCGTTGGAGATGGTGGTGCCGCCCTTGTCGTCGTGGATGAGCTTGTCCATGCCGCAGGGCCCCAGCGTGGTGCGCACCGTGTCCGCCACCGCCGTGCACGCGTTGATGTTGCTCACTACCTGGGCCTTCCCCTGCGACGTGTCCGTGCCCTCCTTTAGCAGGATGATCTGCGGTTGCTGCGGGATCGGAGAACAAGGGGAAACACAAGCGTCAGTGGTAGGAGCCTGCGGGATATAGCAGCAGTGGAGCTCGCGGTGCGGTGCTTACCATCATGGACGCCATGGTGCAGTGCTTGGAGTTAGCAGGGGGGTTGGGGCTTGGGGAGGGGAGATCTGAGGCAGCGGAGGCCGAACGCGAGGAGGCGGCGGCGGTGAGGGTTTAACTCGATGCGCTGCTGCGCTGTGTCTGGAGGTGGATGACCCCGCGGGCCGAGAGTTCTAGCAGGCTCTCAGTTCGGGTGCGCCCTACTAGGTTAGTTGCATCGTGGGGGTTCATTCTTAGATCCAACGGTCAGCAGCGTTCGTGCCATTCTTCCTAGGAAAAGAGATCGCGAGGTTATTTAAAAAAAACATGTAACAACCGAAAGTGCGGCTTGAACTGTTAACCGACACTTAGATACATCCTACAAACTCCATTTAATTTCAGTTTAAAAAATAATCAATGTCGAATAAAATGAGTTTTATGTCTTCTTGCATGCTTTTTTCTTTAGCCATGAGTTTTCACGTATTAATTCCCTACAATGTAACTGCAGATCAATGAGTTTGCTAAACGTGCTAGAGCTGCCACGATCCATGCTTATATAATTGGCCATCTAAAGAAGGAGATGCCGACGATAATGGGCAAAGCTAAAGCCCACCAGCGGCTCATAGACAATCTGCAGGATGAGTTTGCCAAGGTACACATTTGATAGGTTCTGCAACTTCTCTTGTTGGGGGACTGCTGTGGATTGAAAGAACTCAGAATTTTTTTTCTTCTGGTATGGTGGAAGCTCATGTCTAGCAGATGTCTGTTCACGATGTGTTTGTTTGGGTGCTTTGTCTGCCTATCTCGGCCTCGTGCCACGCTCTTCCTTGCCTAATCTTCTTCTACCTACGGTTCCAATTACTTTACTAATTACTGGCATCCTAAAGACTAAAGTAGATATACTAGTTTCGCACATTCTAAATACTTCTTCCGAATATTTTTATTTATCATCGGTTAGTTCAAAACTAACCGATGATAAATAAAAAAAATCGAAAAGAGTAGACTGTAACGCTGGCTATGTTGTGTGTTTTGCAGATGATGTGAATTGTCTGGACTATTTTATATTTTCACTTCAGTTGCATAATTAACCTTTTACTGTTGTCGTGTGAAACATTTCCTTGGACGCCCCTTCCATGTAATTTTCATGCTCTAAACAATAGCTGTCTGATGAACAGGTGCAACGGGAATACCATCTTCCGCCAGGAGTTTTTCCTTACGTTGAGCATTTCAAAGAGATCTTGAGCGGCTGTAGCTTTGACAAGTTTGAGAAGGTAAAGTCCAGGATGGTACAGGCGGTTGATGATATGCTTGGGCACGGCATTCCTGAACTTATCAATAACTTCAGGAACCCATACGAGTGAACAATCATCTTTTCGGTTGAAAGATGACTTCGGTCTGCACCGGAGTCTGAGACGAGTTAGGCACAAACTGATGTTGTCTTCCATAGCATCACAATCACTAGGGGTTCATTGCCATCTTCGCCATTGTTGTACTCCATCTTGTATTAAATTATTTGTCGTTTTAGACAAACAAAAAGAACTAAAAAAGAACTATCTAATGATGTCCTAATGACAAATATTTTGATACAGAAGGTAGTATAACTCTATGCATAAAAATCAGAGAGCCATTGCCGAATTTGTCCCCAAATATTTAGTCACCTAAATAACCGATTAAGTGATATTTTGTATGGAAGAGTACGCTACATTCATTACGAGTATTTATTCATTTACAGGAACAGGAGGATAGCGTGGTCCTGTCAAATTGGCATCATGAAAAATGTTGGACCACCATGGGCCGTCATTCCGAGTATGGTTCCTGGCCATGCTAAATACTGTTGCTAAAAATCAAGCTCCGGATATCGTACCACCGCGTACTGTTGTAATAAACGAGGATTCTCGTTCTTGTGGTGGGAGAACACGTTTTTTTGTTCTCTAAACAGGCGCTAAACTCGGATGTCAAATGCAGTTGGCAGGAACCAGCAAGTCACCGACGCCGGCTGCCGGCAGCTGCATCTCCCAATGATTGAGAACGTGGCGGTACATGGGAACCCGCAGCAAAGAACACGCAGAACATGGACACGCCGTCGCCGAACGCCGGAAAACACCCCGCGCAGCTTCCCGCGACCCGACCCGATCCCCCTGTCGCCGCACGGGGTCACGCGATCGGCTGCTTCACGCCTCCGTCCCCGTCGGGCACCAACCCAACGCTCACCTTGCTCCTCCTCCCCTGCTTTTTCCACTGCTCCCAAATTGATAGCCCACCTCACCTCACCTCCGCACGACAGCACCTGCTGTTTCGTGCACCGCACTTCACCCCCCACCTACCTACCTATCTCCCCCCTTCTCTCGAAAACTATCCGCCGACGAGCACGACCGGTTCGACTCGGACGGAGGAAGCGGCGGCGGCGGGCAGGGGGAGCCAGATCCAGCTGCAGCGCGCGACAATGAAGTCGTTGCTGCCGCAGAGCGGGCTGCGGCGCTCGTCGGGGGCGGCCGCGCGGTCGTCGGGCGGCGCCGGTGCGGGGGGAGACGGGACGGCAGCCGACGGCGGCGGCGCGGGGGCGAAGGCGCCCGCCTCCTCGACCTTCTGGTTCCTGCTCCACGCGCTCTGCTGCCTCATCTCGCTCTTCCTCGGCTTCCGCCTCTCCCGGCTACTCTTCTTCATGCTTTTCTCCACCACCGCGCTCTACCACTCCGCCACCACCTCCTCCTCCGCCGCCGCCGCGGTCCTGCGCGCCACCACCACCACCACCACGACCACCACCACCACGACCACCACCACCAACACCTTCACGCTCTCCTTCGCTGACGCCAACAACCCTCCCCCCTCTTCCTCCTCCCACGCCAACCGGACCGCTCTGGAGGCTGGGACGTCCGGGAACCCGCAGAGCCATGTCGTCGTCGGGCGGCACGGGATTCGGATCCGGCCGTGGCCGCACCCGGACCCCGTGGAGGTGATGCGGGCGCACCAGATCATGGAGCGCGTGCAGGAGGAGCAGCGGCGCTGGTACGGCGTCAAGGAGCCTAGGCAGGTGCTCGTCGTCACCCCGACCTACTCCCGCGCCTTCCAGGCGCTCCACCTCACCGGCCTCCTCCACACCCTCCGCAACGTGCCATACCCGCTCACATGGATCGTCGTTGAGGCAGGCGGCACCACCAACGCCACGGCAGTCATGCTTTCGCGCTCTGGCCTCACCTACGTCCATATCCCCTTCCCTGACCATATGCCAAACGATTGGGCCGACCGCCATGCCACCGAGAACAGGATGCGCCTCCATGCCCTACGGTATACTTCTTCCTCGTTGCTGGTACTAGTAGCTTTATTCTATTAACCTTGCATATTAGAGGAGGGGAATGTGGCTAAAGAAAGATCGGTTTGCTTGTGTAGGGCAATCCGGGAGAGGAAGATGGATGGTGTAGTTGTGTTTGCAGATGACAGCAATGTGCATACCATGGAGCTGTTCGATGAGCTGCAGAAGGTCCAGTGGATGGGTGCGGTGTCCGTGGGTATCCTTGTGCATACTGGAGCGTCAAACCAGCCACGCCTTAGCGATGAGGACAAGCAGAGCATGCCTCTTCCGGTGCAAGGCCCTGCTTGCAACTCCTCTGGGCACTTGGCTGGATGGCACACGTTTAACTCGTTGCCGTTTGCTGGGAAGGCTGCGACAGTTGTTGGTGAGGCAGCCCCTGTGTTGCCGAGGGGGTTGGAATGGGCTGGCTTTGTTTTGAACTCGAGGATGCTGTGGAAGGATGCAGAGGGCAAGCCTGATTGGGTGAAGGATCTTGATGCTGTGGGTGAAAATGGGGAGGAGATTGAGAACCCACTAACTCTGTTGAATGATCCATCCTCTGTTGAGCCATTAGGCAACTGTGGGAAGAAGGTCTTGCTTTGGTGGCTCCGTGTTGAAGCACGGGCTGATAGCAAGTTTCCTAAAGGGTAAGTTGTTTTTAGTATTTCAATTCTATTTTTCATATTAACAGTTAGGAATAGGAATTATAAAGTGATGTACTGTTGGCTTTATGAAAGGTAGCCTAAATCTTAGAGAATCCTGGCTAGGTACCCTGTACCCAGTCAAAGCATTTCCAAAAATATGGTGAACAGACATAAGCCGACTGCTAAATAGTTAGTCATAAACTGAAATCTTGTGAATTGTTGAATCTCTACAGAGTACTATCATATTGGCTAACAACACAGCTGATATGGTATCATTTCCCATTGCTTGTCTTGTAAATTTCCAGAGACTTAAAAACTAAAGAAAAATAGTTTATGTTGCCCTATCACTATTCTAGTTTGGTACGACATTAACTCTAACCATGCTAACTCTGTAGACCTCATTTTTCTTTTGTGATATTTTGTTAAAGACATTGAATATAATTTTGCTCATGAGAAGGGATTTGACATTTTTATGTAGTTTGAACATAAAAATTCTATACAAGCCCACAAACTTTTGTGTGTTTGGTATTTCCAAACAAAATCACAACTGTGTACCAGTCTAGTAAAATTCTTTGTTTCCCGAGAGCGCTCGAGCAGTAATGCTTGATTGCATAGACAGTTTGATCCATTTGGGTGTCTGGCATGTCCTCATGTGTTGGACAGGCCACAGCTTATTTGCTGCCTACATTTTTGTGTTCCTAAACTGTCAATCTACTTTTCTTTCATGATTGACCTGTTCTGCCAACATGGTGTACGCGACGATAGCATGAGAGGATTTCCAATGTATCATTATCAACATTTAATAGAAGCTTCTAGTTATGTACGTTATATTTTACATGAAATTTATCATTTACACTAAATTACATGGTTGAAGACCAAAAAAGAAGACCAAGTCATTATCCTCCTAAAAAAGGAAATACTGGGCACACATGAGAACAATGTCTTCCTAAACCGTGTGCAATAGCTTCTCTGAAAAAAATTGACCAATGCCTTATAAAAATATTCAGTTCATTAAATCAAAAAGGTTGTCTGTAAATTTTTGTTATGTAGTACCTCTGTTTTCCTTTTGTCAACATTAGGACAGATCAATTAGTGTACATTTGCACTAGTCAATGTTAGGACAGATCGATTAGTGTACATTTGCACTAACTTATCTATGTGTCCATGGTTACTTGTTTGCTCATATATCTCCTTTCTATTTGTCTCGCATTGTTATGCAACTAAATTTGTTCTTTTGCAGGTGGGTAATTGATCCACCATTGGAAGTCGTCATTCCTGCGAAACGTACTCCATGGCCTGAAACTACTACCGAGCTTCCATCCGATATGTTGGAAGCTAAACAAGACCAGGAGGAAAGACGGTTGTCAAGAACTGACAAATCATCGCGTCACCGCAGCACAACTAAACGGAAGGGTGGCGTTCAAGAACAAGTGAACTGATAAAAAAAATATTTGGCCTTGTAATGTACGTATATCTTACATCTCTGAAACACAGTAGGAAGCACATCGGTTCCGGTTAACCTCTTGGTTGTCGTGTTTACTTTTCTGATGTTTTGCTCATTGTGGCAATGATTCATACTTGGGTCTGTCTCCTTTAAAATGCAAGCTTTTTGTAGTTATATCTTTGTGCTGTAATATACTGCAATGGGAGTTGAAAGATGGTGGCTGAATCACGGGAATCGTGTATGCTTCTGAAGCATGAGTTTAAACTTTGCTTGGTGTTGGCCTTTCGAAAAACTCTGCATGGTGGTTAGTAGTGTCGTCGTTTGATAGTACCATTTCAGTACGTGAAATTGTCTATTTTGGATTCTCATTTTGAACTGGAAGAAGAAACGGCAAAAATCATCCAGAATTCAGCAATAGTAATTAGTACTCATTCGGTTCTCAAATATTTATCGTTTTTAAATATTTATCGTTTTCCTATTTTTTACTAAAAGAAGACAGTTATTTTATTTGAGAACGGAGGGAGCAGGTGAAAGATATCTTTGACAAACTTTTGACAAATTTTTAGATCATCTGCAGTGGTTTACTGTAGAGCTTACTCAATTGTAAATATAAAATACATTACTAGAAATATAGAGTACGTGTCTAAAGTGAAATTATAGGAATATAGAGGATATTAAGTATAGAAGAATAAAGCCGGCGGATGGTCTTTGGGACGGAGGTAGAAAGGAGCAGGATGGGGTGGTGGTGGGCCCGCTATCCAGTTCGTGTATCACGTGGCTGTTAAACGGTTGGTCCGTTTCATTGAATGTCACGTACTACTGCTGTACTAGTACAGCACAGTATGCTCTGGTCTACTCTTCTGAGTCTTCTCCGGCCCTTTTCGTCTCCGCCGCGCGCGCGCTCAAGGTCGAACCAGCTCTGAGATCACCGGCTCAGCGTTCACCACTGCCGATGCGCCCACCACACTCCTCTGCTCCCGCTGCGGCGGCTGCCGTGCTCGCGCTCGTGTTCGCCGTGGCATTGGCCGCGGCGGCCCCCGCGGACTTGTACTCCATCGTCGCGGCGCCGCGGGAGCGGACGGACGAGGAAGTGCAGCAGCTGTACGAGGCGTGGAAGCTCGAGCATGGACGGCATACCGGCAACGAGCTGGGCGAGGGCGAGGACCAGCGGCGGATGGAGGTGTTCCGCGACAACCTCCGCTACGTCGACGCGCACAACGCGGAGGCGGACGCGGGGCTCCACGGCTTCCGCCTCGGCCTCACCCCCTTCGCCGACCTCACGCTGGAGGAGTTCCGCCGCGGCCGACTCGGGTTCCGCCGCCCCCGCAACGCCACGGCGGCCCGCCGGGTCGGGAGCGCCCGGTACGTACCCCGCGCCGGCGAGCAGCTCCCCGACGCCGTCGACTGGCGCGAGCAAGGAGCCGTCGCCGAGGTCAAGGATCAAGGCGAATGTGGTCCGTACACTGTTCATTGCTTCGTTTATATACTCGATCTCGGCAGGTGGGTTAATTGATCGATAATTTGGGGCATGTGAGAGATGCTGCAGGTGGGTGCTGGGCGTTCTCGGCAGTGGCAGCAGTGGAGGGGATCAACAAAATCGTGACGGGTAGCCTGGTATCACTGTCAGAGCAAGAGCTGATCGACTGCGATAAGTTCCAGGACCAGGGCTGCAGTGGTGGACTCATGGACAATGCATTCCGGTTCATGATCAAGAACGGAGGAATTGACACTGAGGCCGACTATCCCTTCAGCGGTCATGACGGACGGTGTGATCCCAACCGGGTCAGTAAGCTTATTATGCGTTCAGTGCATTTTCTATGTTCATATGTATGTGTATATCACAATAATGGATATTTTGCATTTTGTGCAATGCAGGAAAATGCAAAGGTTGTGTCCATAGATTCGTATGAGGATGTGCCAATAAACAGCGAGAGAGCACTGCAGAAGGCGGTGGCGCACCAGCCTGTTAGTGTCGCCATTGAAGCATCGGGCCGTGCATTCCAACTCTATCATTCGGTAAAGTGCAGTTGAATCCCATAGTATTGGTTAACAAATTAAGATTCAAAAGCTTTTATTAGTTCAAAATTCTTGTGGTGTTTCAAATGAATAACACTCCCATGAGTGAGAAGGAACACAAAATCATCCTTCTATTTCTGCATGGTGGCTGTTCGTTTTATCCATGGGACCAATAATTTAAGTCTATGCAGTAATTTCTAGATATTTGTGAATCTTCACTTGTTTTGGTAACAGTAAGTTGCAAGTCGTATAGGAGCTTTCTACAGAGCTGCTGCTTCCATATCTCATCCAGGATATATTTTTTTTTCACGAGAATTTAGTTTGTGACAGCTATGTTTCTGCATATGAGTGCTATAACAAAGTCCATTCACCCGACTCTTATTCTGACTGAAGTCACATACTTAGCATTTTATACACAACTTCCATGGATGTGGCAGAAGGATGCTCTAGTCTAACCTACCATATCCTTGCATGTTAGTTCGTATGGTAGCATTGAAGCATCTTGATCCTGCCCCTTTAATATTTGACCTCATGCTTCCGCCCTTTAAATAATATCATTTCATGGTTTAAATACATTGCAACGTGTTGCTGCTGCAATGCTGCTTATATTTTTCTTGATCCACCAGGATAGCTCTTGTATTAAATTTGGATGGTAGAATGGAAGCATCGTGGTCCATTCTGATTCTTTTAAAATGCAAGAGCCCATGTTATTTTATTGAAAGAATCAACATCCCATGTTATTGCTGCTTATCCTGCTTTCATTTGCTTGATCCGTGAGGATATGAAACACTTTTAATTGTTCTGACTTCCCTGCCTCGATTGAAGTAAATGATATCTTGATCTCTTCCATGCTCTTTAATTAGTTGCAGAGTTGGTTGTAGAAACTCCGCTGTTTTCTTACGGGAAGTACAATTCACCATGTGTAAAAACTTTTTGATAAACTAATACTCTCTCCAAATATTTATCTTTGGTTGAATTTTTAAGAGCAATCGCATACTATCTTTTCTGTTTCATTTCATTCCTTAACATACATGCAGGGCATCTTCGACGGGAGATGCGGGACGTCCCTTGACCACGGCGTAACGGCGGTGGGCTACGGCAGCGAGGACGGCAAGGACTACTGGATAGTGAAGAACTCGTGGGGCAGCAAGTGGGGCGAGTCCGGTTACATCCGCATGGCGCGCAACATCTACGTGTTCGCCGGCAAGTGCGGCATCGCCATGGAGGCGTCGTACCCGGTGAAGAAGGGCCCCAACCCGCCCAACCCTGGCCCGTCCCCGCCGTCGCCGGTGAAGCCTCCCAACGTGTGCAACGTCGAGTACTCCTGCCCGGAAGCTACCACCTGCTGCTGCGTCTCCGAGCACCGCGGGCAGTGCCACGCCTACGGCTGCTGCGAGCTCGAGGCCGCAACCTGCTGCGCGGATCACATGTCCTGCTGCCCGCACGACTACCCTGTCTGCAACGTCCGCGACGGCACCTGCCACACGGTAAATAAAAAAAAAAGTTGGTGAGGCAAGCCAGCTTTAAGGCTGGTTCGGTTCAATCCTATCCGATCCCCACCGTTCCTTTCCAATACAATTGCGACCTGAACAGTCATCTGAAGCGTTCCTTGTGAAATTCTTGCATCCAAAAACTTGCCCTGAAAGTCTGAAACGTCGTTCTCACTGTTCGCTATGTTGCGCAGAGTGTGAATAGCCCGATGATGGTGAAGGCTCTGCCGCGCACGCCAGCAATGTACACCGGCCGACAGGGCGGGAGCCGGGAGGGGAGGAGCAGCTGGTGAGAGGCGACTGCTGTTGGGATCTTTCTGAGGGCTCAGAGTTGCTTGTTTTAGTTATGAGTTGTACTCTCCCCGTTTTTTAAAGTTTGTCGTTTTGTAGTTTAAAAATAAATTACAAAGCGACAAACTTTTAAAGACGGAGGGAGAGTACAATACCCACATAATAAATAATTTAGGGAGATAACAATAAAAAGCATGCGTTTATGTATAACAAATAATTTCGGAGATAATGTAATAATCCTTTTTTTTTGAATAATTGTTCTTAGAACAACCATTTGCAGTTTATTTTTAGTTGTGTTGGTTTATATGAAATGATATTTATTAAGAAAAGGAGATACTTTATGGAATATAAATTCTTCAAAAGGTTTCTCGCAAGTGCTTGTGCACATCTTGTGAGCCGTTTGAGCCCGCTAAGCACAGATCGCTCTTTCTGCACAAACAACTGCATGACTTGACCATTACGCCGATGCCCAGTCCCCCGGCCCAGTTATATGGCCCAATTATTCGGGCCCAGTTGTATGGCCCAATCCTCCCGGCCCATATTCAAATCGGACTACGACCCGTCTAGGAATCCGAGAGTCGCGACCGCCCCCGCCGTCGTGTTCGCGTTACGGGCGCCCGCGAACAATAAAACTTGGCTGTCCCATTACGACCTGCTTCCTCTTTCTGTTCTGTCCCATATAAACCCTAGACCTCGCGCCTCCCCGCCGCCAACCGCCGCCTCGCCGCCGCCGTCCTCCTCCCTACGAGTGCGTACCTGTCTTCGGCTACCCCTCCCGAACTTCCTCCACAGAGAATCGCCGGATTAACCCTTGATTCTGCCGGTTCTGGTAGGTTCCCGCGCGCTAGATATCTTCCTGGGAGTTCGAGGCAGCTGGCGATGGGGGCGGAGCTACGGGGCGACGACATGGAGGTGGTGGAAGAGGACTCCAGCGACTCCAAGTCGTTCCAGATGGTCGCGGACCTACTCCAGTCCGTGCGGATGGTACGGAGCTCCTGCTCCACCCTCTTATTCTTTTTTCCTTTTTGTTGGAGTCGCCTGTCAACCGCTAGGAAGAGGGATTTTGTGAGGTTGCGTCGTTAGGATTCGGTACTGGTGCTGTAGTGACAGCCGGCGTGCAGTCCTTCAGAGGTGTTCCTTGGACTGTAAACATCTCACTTAGTCTGACCCTAGCATGCCCACTTTGATTCAGGGGTTACAACGCTTGTTGAGGAAGTACGATGATACTGTTCTATAATTGCATTTACTTATTTCTGGTACAAATATGGAAGAATCAGGGCATATTACTGTCAAATATTAGTATGTAACTCCTTGCTATGACTTTGCAAACATAATGTGAGATTTCTCAAAGGACGATTGAAGCATCTAGTCATTAATTAACTGACACACTTTTATGTTGCCTCCGTGCAAACGATAATTCCATACAGCTTCCGTCCAAACTTTACTTCTTAAAATTAAGGAATAATAAATATTCTGCGTCATGTAGTCAACCAGTTGCGCTGACATTAAACGTTAAAGTTTGTGATCCGAATAACAAATGCACTAATGCATTCACTTCTCATGCTACGGAAAATAATTCTTCAGAACGAAATCAAGACTTGCAGTGAACTGTATACACTCATGCATTCAACTTCGAAATCAAAGGGTGTCCTTGAAGGAATGGAAAATTGCACCAGATACATATGTCCCGTGTGGATTAGGGAAATTGAAGGTGATTTATTTCAAATTGCATGTCTTTAGTGAGCAAGTATTAGATTCTTCCTGTTTACTCACACTTTAAAACCATTACTCTAACTCTAAGTTGTATACTTTACATGTTTTAACAGTGAACATATGCATTAAAATGCAGTTTAATACTTTCATTCTCAGAAGGTAGTTAGTAGTGCATTCAGTATCTGTTGGTGCAACCTTTTTTATTTGCACAAATCAGTATTTAAAAGGTGTCACCTTGGCAACGCCTAGCCGGCGTCCAGGCGCTCCAGCCTGGACGTCATGGCTGGTCGACCCGCCTGGCTGGCGCCTGGCAAGCGCCTAGACGTCCAGGTGCTGTTTTAAAACGCTGGCACAAATTATAGAATGCATTGCCATTTATAAGATTGCCAGATAGAACCCAAAATGCATGAATTTTTCGTGTGCAATGTACATTGGTTTGAACTTTGACTTTTCTGTTCATAGTTTAGTTTGCCAGTTTTTGTGGTGGCATCGTTCAACCAAAGTAAAATTCCATTATCATTCTTTTTTAGTCCCGATTTCCTTGAGGAATATTATATGGAACTAACATGTCCAACATTCGTTTAGGATCCGTTGCTAGTTGATCCAGTGGACAAGGATAATTATGTTGATCTGCTAACCATTGTAGACTCTTCCAAGCGTAGAAGTCTTGATGATGAGCCTTTGTTTATAGTAAGTTGTTAACCCTATTTGCTCAGCTATCTTTCCCGTGTTTTATTCACCATAACTTGTGTTAAATGCATGCATTCCTTACTTTTTCAGACAACTTTGATGGCACTATCAGATGCAGTATCCAAGATAGACATTGTGTACCATCATGAACTTTTGCGAAATGTAATGTGATCCCGTGTGCTCAATCTAAGTTCCCTTTATTTTGTTGAATAAATTATTAGTTATAACTTACTAATGGTACACTTTATTAATTCATTTACAGATATTTGACACGAAAATCTGGTACCTCCGCAGAGACGCGAGAGATGCACTTTTGCATTTTATAACCAAATTGGTATGCTTATATTCAGAGTTCTCTACACGATCCATGTGCATGTTTCTTAGTTTTTTCTATTGTTTGTGCAGGCTGCTGTTGCGGACCAGTTCCTCATAGAATGTCTGGAGATGCTTGTGGAAAACTTTGCTCCGCCTGAATCACTTTTTCAGTTCATGGAACAGCCAACATGGCTTGCGAGGAAGAAAGAAATCTATTCTCAGCTGCATCAGAGTTTGAAAGTGATTTCTGAAACTGTACCCCTAGCAACGAGGATCCTAAAAGATATAATAGACAGGAGGATGCCAAAGTTATATGCAAAGAAAGTTGTAAGTGTGTGTTTAGCAAGATGCTCAGTTTTCTTTATTACAGTTCTGGTATGTTTATATGGCACCAGATTTGCTTAAATTCCTTCCAGAAAAGCTGTATATGCTCGTGTGAAATAGGAGATTGAACTCAATGACTCTGTTTATGTTCTTTTTCTTTTCTTTTGTCCCTCTTCTCCGTAGGGATTGGAGCCTGTTGAAAATGGTAAAATTATACAAGTTGCCTCTAGATGTTTGTATAGTTTCTGTGAAGAACTTTTATGCATGCATTGTTTTACCTTATGCTTTTTTTGCTCCCTATACCTCTCCATAAGCTGACGGAGTAAGAAAATCGCCTTCATAGTGGACCTCCCAGGCATAAAACCAAACTGGTTTTAAGTGACATTGGTCACTTTCCTCAAGCGGTGTTCAATCACTCTCTCCCAGAGCTTCATAGTATGACTCATGAGCTTAATTCCTCGGTAATTAGTACAACTTTGAACATCTCCTTTATTTTTGAAGATGGGTACTAAAATACTTTTCCGCCACTCTTCAGGCATTTTGTTTGACTGAAAAATGCGGTTGAATAGTTTAGTGAGCCATACTATTGCTACATCCCCTAGACATCTCCACACCTCAATGGGGACATCATCGGGGCGGTGGGCCTTTCCTCCTTTCATCCTTTTTAGGGCCTCTCTAACCTCAACTCTTGTATCCTCCGCACGAATCGTCTGTTGATGTCATCAAATGAGTCATCCAACTCGAACCTAATACTCTCATTCCCGTCATTGAATAGTCCATTGAAGTAGTCCCGCCATCTGTCCCTAATTTCTTCCTCCTTCAATAGAATTTGGCCTGCCTCATCCTTAATGCATTTTACTTGGTTGAGATCTCTCACCTTTCTCTCGCGAAGTTTCGCCATCTTGTATATATCCTTTTCGCCTTCTTTTGTCCCTAGCCTCTCATATAGCGCATCATAGGCCTGCCCCCTTGCTTTACTCACAACACGCCTAGCATTTTTCTTAGCCTCTTTATACTTCGCCATGTTACTTGCACTTCTCTCATGATGCTAGCTCTTATAAGACTCCTTCTTCTCCTTAATAGCTTTTTGTACATCTTCATTCCACCACCAAGTGTCTTTATCTACAAGTTTCTTACCTTTTGTCCACCCAAGCACCTCCCTAGCCGTCTTCCTAATGTAAGTCGTCATCTTCTCCCACATACTATCTGCATCTTCCTCTTCGTTCCAAGGTCCTTCTGCGACCATCCTCCTTTTGAATGGTTGTTGCGCTTCATCCTTCAACTTCCACCACTTTGTTCTCGTGGTTTTAACACCTTTGTCTCGTGACACACGCACGTGGAAACGAAAGTCGGCTACCACAAGTTTATGTTGTCGAACAACACATTCTCCAGGAATCACCTTACAATTTAAACATGCCCCTCTCTCCCTTCTCCTGGTGAGGATATAGTCGATTTGACTAGAATGTTGGGCACTAGTAAAGGTCACTATGTGAGATAGCCTCTTTTTAAATAGGGTGTTAGCTACCAATAGGTCATAGGCTACGACAAAGTCTAGGATATCCTTACCCTCCTGGTTTCTATCGCCACACCCAAAACCTCCGTGTACCCCCTCAAAACCTACGTTAGTTGTACCTACATGACCATTGAGATCTCCTCCTATGAAGAGCTTCTCGCTTACCGGTACACTACTAACCATATCCTCCAAGTCCTCCCAAAATTGTCTCTTAGTGCTCATGTCAAGCCCAACTTGTGGGGCATAAGCACTAATGACATTCAAGATAAAGTCCCCCACAACTACCTTGACTAGGATGATCCTATCCCCTCGTCTACAGACATCCACTACTCCATCCTTGAAGCTCTTATCTATTAGGATGCCTACGCCATTCCTAGTTCCCGTCGAGCCAGAATACCAAAGCTTGAAACCGGTATTCTCAACCTCTCTCGCTTTTTGACCTGCCCATCTAGTCTCTTGTACACAAAGAATGTTTACTCGCCTCCTAATCGCAACGTCCACTAACTCTCGTAGCTTTCCCGTCAAGGATCCTACATTCCAACTACCCACCCGAAACCTAGTTTCCTCGGCTAGCTTCGTTACCCTTCGCATCCATCGAGAAAGATGCAAAGACCCTCGCTCACTTAATACTACATTCGAGCGATGATGTAGCGCGCCACTAAGGTGATGGCGATCCGACCCTCGCTCATTTAACACCACATCCGGGTTCCGATATGGCGCGCCACTAAGGCGGTGGCGACCCGGCCCTCGCCCACTTAACACCATACCCGGGTTCCGGTATGGCGCGTCGCTAAGAGGGTTACGCCCCAACGAATTTCCAATGAGTTTCATTTCCATGAGAATGGCTAAGTTTAGTTGCTGGCTAGCCAAGCCTATCACAACCCCCTCCTCCTTTACCCGGGCTTGGGACCGGCTATGTCATTACAACATAGGTGGAGTTGTTGTTATGCTTTTGTAATATTATTTTTAATCACAATAATTGCTTGCTTCCTTGCTTTCATCCTACCAATATTGTCTCAATATCTTTTGGGCTTGTTTGCTATCAGTTATCATGAATTTGTGGTTTATGATGCCTACCATGTGGCATTTGCACATGCACACCTCTTGCTACTCGCATGAAATGAATGTTTCTCCCTGGTAATATCTTGCAGATGACGGTGTCGTTTGTTGAGTGCATGCTGGGTCTTGACACTGACAGAATCGGAGATCTTATTGGAGCTCTATTGCTGGCCAAAGTTGTGGATCTACTTACAGTGCTTGATGTATGTTCCATTCTTTTTGTATGGTTAACTACTATCTTACAAATAGTTATTGACCTTGTTTGTCGATTGGCTATGCAGGTGAATATTACTTGGGAAGACATTCTTCAAGAGGAACATAACAAAGGCATATTTGACATGGAGCTTGAAGATTTGGATGAAGATGAAGATAACCTTGGGCATGAAGGAACAAAGGTTTGTCCATTTTTAATTTTATTTCTGATAGCAAGTTTGCTTCATCTGTACTGAGAATAATTCAACCCTTACTTGATGCTTAGGCCCTTTTTGGGGGAAATGCTTATGCTGAGAAACTTGATGGTTTGATGGTGGTTGTTTGTGAGCACCTCAAGTCATGTCAAGAACAGGGTCGCCTTTTCCAGGTGAGACCATGATTTACTCTAACTTCGTAAAGAAGTCTTTTGTACACCTTCATAATTCTGATTGGGGGTAGGGGAAGGGGAACATAATTCTAGCGCTGATCTTGATGGAAGCAATGTGAAAAGGAGATTGTAATCAGAATAAAATTGTTTTCAGAGGACTGTTTATAGGTATGCGTATGGCAGGCTGGATTATGGGCTCCACCCATGTAATAAAAAACAGCTAAAAATTTCATACAAATCTGAAAAACACATTGTCCCAGGTGTTTGTTAGAACATAGAAAATCTTGGATGTTGGATCTACTAGAATTGCCAAGCCATTGAAACAAAGGAAAATATGGCATCAGCCACTTTGTTATTCGTTTGGACTTTGGAGTGTGGGTGGGTTTCTCCAATGAATGTTGGTTTCCCAGGACTAAGTGGTACTGTGGTAGTGACATCGTTCTTGCCAACGATTGGAGGGAGGAGGCTCTTCCCCTCCGCCCTGAACAAAAGGAAAACGACATCCACCCACACTCCATCCCAAGTCTGAAGCCCGCACAGTAATACACGCCCACTACAAAACAAGCGGCGCAGCAGTAGGCCCATCTTGGAGACACCAGTGTTCATCTTCTTCCTCTCCTCATCACCATTGAGTTCTTCTCTACGATCAGCACCTGTCCTACATACAAATCCAAAATGTTCCATGAGTAAAAAATCTGTTCCGCAGGACTGCAAATAAAACAAAATGTTCCGCCATACAATCCGAAATGTTCCAGCTATATTTAGAGGAATTGCTATATGCATCGAAATATTTGTTCCAACCAATTTAAGATATAAATCTCGAACCTTTGGTCTTCTTCCTCGGCTACGTTGAAGTAGGTGCATCATGTAGGGGTGGAATCAGATCAGAGGATATGGCCCCGCAGCTTGGAAGCGGGCCTAAGGATACGGGAGGATGATATTCGAGCTAAGAGCGAGAAAGAAGCCCAACTGCCAGAGGTGGACGGAGCGTGGATTTGTCATGTGGTGGGCGGAGGCGACAAATCCCGATGATTGGGCAGCGTGCTCAGCACCTGTTCGGTTGTTTGCTTGGTGTTGCAAGTAGCATGAACTTCGCAACAACAGTGGTTACCCTGTGATGCATGCCCATAATCTTGTCCAGGTGGGCAGGTGGCTTATTTAGCTTTGTCAATCTGTGCAGTCTGTAATTGCATTTTTTGCTTTATAGTTGAGCTCTTATTTTCTTCTCTACCATGAGTATTTATTAATCTATAAGAGGCTCTTGGAGTAATCTGGTGTTTTTTTTTGCCTATTTAAGCTCTATGCTTTGCTCTGGATGATGTTTAGTCAACTTGGCCTGTAGGAACTATCAGAACCACCAGACTTAATCGAACACACTGTAGTTCAAAACAGCACCGTTCCCTGTTTAATAACAGAGCCAAAATCAGCTTATTGTAATACCAAGCAAAATTCATAAAACCTGGATTATCTACACAAGTACACAACTATTGTCTAGTGCTGGATCTGTTTCATTGCCATATCCATTTCTTTGGGATTTTTTCCTTCAGATGTCATGTTTTCTGTTTTGATAGTTGCCCGCTTGCTGAAGCTTTGTTCAAAACTATTCTGTAATCACGACTGAAAAATTAACTAGCTTTAGCACTTCCTTATATTACACTATTACTCATGTTTCATTTTTCCTGGACAGCAATTCGAGATTCTGAAGACTATCTTTCGAACATCAGTGCTGAAGGTGCACAAATCCAAATTTACCCAGGTCATGATTCTTTTTTTTTGTCACACCTGTAAATGAGACAGCTTATTCACTAGCTGTCTTTGAACTTAAAAAATATCATTGCTTAGATGTTTCCCATTTTGTGACTTTCTGTTGTAACTCTGCAGTTTGTCATGTTTTATGCCTGTTCACTGGATCCTGAAATATGTGGTCTCCAGTTTGCGTTATTTCTCACGGAGATATTTACTACAAAGGAAGAGGATCCAATATCTAGGTGAGCCTTTCTTCCGCCATTCTAGCTAGCAATCTATTCAGTGCGGAAGCACTAAAGTTTAGCCTTACCTTTAGAAAATCTCCTCATGGTTTGTTCACGATATTTTTAGGGACACAACCAATGCCTATTCGCATTTGACTATCCTGTATTTTTATTATAACTGCCGTTGCTTGTAATTGTGCTTCATAAAGGGGATTTGGTCTGTTGCCTCACTTTGCCTTATTTTTTTAGCTTATCTTCTCAGGGTTTATGCTAATTATTTGAGTTGCTTATCTTGCTTACAAACTTGGGCTGTTAGTGGGCTGGGTGCTCTGGGCTATCCACACTGTCATACATTTATGGCATATCATTGAAGGAGTTTCATAGATTAAAATAAGCACATTCGATTCTGATTTTTATTCCATAGTTAATTTGATGTATAACCCGTGCAAATTGAGGGTTCAACAATTATCAATAATGACATTTATTTTAAGTGCAGAATCTCTGCAGTTTCATACGTTGGAAGCTATCTGTCCCGGGCCAGGTTCATTTCCGCAGCGGATGTTGTTACTATACTCAAAAAGTGGGTATGCTTTGGAAACAAGATGTCTGTTATGTTCATATTCATTTGAGACCTGAAATTAGTTTTTTATGAATTGAACAGGTTAGTGGACTGGTGCAATGCCTATTGTGACCATCAAAGGGACAGAGGGACCGTGACCAAGCCTATAAATCATCAAATATTCTATGCTAGCTGTCAGGTTTGTTGTTCGCCAGATCATCCTTGTGCTAGTCCTAGCTATATGTCTGAACATTTTTTCTGTCATGCTTCTTATCCTGTAGGCTGTGATGTATGTCCTTTGTTTTCGCTTGAGGTCTATTATGGATCACCCAAATCTCAAATCTGACGTTTTCCAAATGCCATTTGGATATATCTTGACACACAAACTGCAGCCTCTGAAGGTTTGTGTACCATTCTTCTCTGTTTGTACACTCTTATCTTTTATCTTTATAAGTTGTTATTGTAATTTTTTTAACTTGAAAACAGGAGGAAGGTCCTACCGTTGAGGATAAGTCGTTATTGTGTTTGGTAAACCTTTGGCTATTGATATCCTTGTTGATCTTGTAGGTATGCTTGCCTTCAATAGTGAATGAGTTCCTGAGACAGGCCAAGGCTGCCAGGCTGTTCAATTCGTTCTCAAACTCCGTGTTTGAGGATGCAGTTGAATCTGATTTATCAAAGGCTTTTGGTGGAATTAATAGACTTGACATGTTCTTCCCATTTGATCCTTATCTGCTGAAAGAATCTGACAGGTTTGTTTATCTGATGTTAATAATATGAGATGATTTTCAGTTCTAGGAGCTTCATATTTGAACTGCTTCCGTACCAGCGTGCAGGCATGTATAGTTTTATTCTCGGGTTCTATTTCATTGTTTGATTATTTTGTATAAAGGGGCAGCCCGGTGCATGTAGCTCTTGCTTGTGCAGGGTCCGGGGAAGGGTCCGACCCATTTGGGTCTTTTGTACGCAGCCTTTCCTTACATTTCTGTAAGAGGCTGTTTCCAGGACTTGAATCCGTGACCTCATGGTCACAAGGCAGCGGCTTTACCCGCTTGTTTGATTATTTTGTATGTGTATTATAAAGAGTAGAGAAAACTTTAAGAGTGGTAGAGGTCGTAGGTCGACTAAGGTTGATATGGCAGGAGCCGGTAAAACCAGAATTAAAGGAGTGAGACATACTTAGAGATTTGGCTCATGATAGGACTGCATGGAAATTAGCAATTCATATGTCAGAATTTTAGTTTATTCGTATTTTGTTACTCTTATCTTCTTTCTTATTAATCCATTTTTAAAATAAATAAAATGTAGAATCTTATTTTATTTGTATTTTTTTACTCTTATCTTATTTCCTATTACTTTTCTTAAAAAGTTGTTGGGTTTCATTTCTAACCGACCCTAACTTGTTTGGGACAAAGGCTTGGTTGTTATTGTTGTTGATTATTTTGTATGTGCATACTTCTGTATAAAGAGAAAACCCCTTTTATATTCCAGCTGCTAATTCACTTTATTATCAATGTTTTTTGCTTGATAATCCTGTGTTCGTGCAGATATATGCGTCCAAATTTTGAGTTCTGGTCCACAATCAAGACGACATACAGTGACGATGATGATGAGCTTGGGGACCTTGACGCCCCTGAAATGAATGCGGAAAGCTTGGATGATCATGTTGAGATAGATTTCAACAGTGATGATGACTTGGAATATTCGATGAATAAGATGTCCATAACGCCGCGCCCCTCTTTTTACCATCCAATGGCTATGAACAATGATACTGGCCTTAGCATGCCTGCAAAGATCAGACCTTCAGTGAGCCCTCCATCATAATGGGACATGATAAGAATGTGTCAGTCAGATTCACATGATGGACAAAACCGGGATGAGATGAGATGCGGGCGGCGAAGGGAGGTACCAGTTTATACTATTAATCGACATATATGGGAGTTTTCTTTCTGTCTAATTGGTAGTATGGTCTAACGACCCATTCAATTTGCAACATGTACGAGTTACCTTTTGTAGTGAAATGTAAAGTACAGACGTTCTGAAAAAAAAAATTAAGAGTGTAAAGTGGCTGGGTTTGTATACTAATGACCAGTAGGTTGTTGATGTTTGTGCATCTAAGGAAGGCAAAAATTTTAGTACTCCCTCTGTTTTCTTTTATTTTCTTTTATTTGTCGTTCAGACATCGTCCGTATGAAACAGAGGGCGTATTTTTTTTTCTTCAATCAGATGGAATGTTATGGCATGTACCATCAGTCGACACGGCTTGGACTTTCTTGGCCTGCTTGTGGTGGACGTGTGGCTGCGAGGCCGGCGATGTCGATGGCGGGCGAATACGGGGCCCCCGGTTGGGCTGAATTGGGCTCCGCCCCCTTCATTTCAAATTTTTAACTAAGGCCTACGTCCAGGTAAGGCCCATTAGTGAGAGCCCATGTAGCTCGCGCTGAACCTACCTGCCCTGCCATCCTCGTTCCGTCTTCAAGCGTTCTGAAAAAAATCCTCGTCACTGTAGTTCAGCCTCTCAAATCTCTTAGAAACTTTTCTAGTAAAGTTTGTTCACATATGAAGAGATATTACAGCTGTACTAATAGAGAGATTTAAAAAAAAAAATGTAGGGCTTGTGTTATTTCAAAAATGTAGGGCTTGTGTTATGTTCACACATAAAGGGATACTACAGCCTCTCAAATCAAGAATGAACCGGTTTTGCAAGAGAAAAAGAAAACTCCACCGACCACAAAATGTAGGGCTTGTGTTATTTCTTGACAAACAAGTTCTGCATCTTTCGTAGCTAGGAATAATCGCCCGTTTTTCTTTTTCAGTTTGAGTAATGGTCGTTGCTCGTTGTTTTCTTTTCCTCTTACTCCTTCCGTGCTTAAAAACTTATTTTTTTTTATTTCATTTTTAAATTAAGCGACAAGTTTATGTATATGGAGAGAGTATACGATTAGTGATATGCCTTTATAGAGGGAAAACGAATTCCATTTCATTTGAGTAATCGCTTTCTTCTAAAACAGGGTGCATCCCCAACTGCGTGGCTCCGCCGCCGCCGTCTTCATGCCGGAGCGCGGCTAAACCTCCACGAACCCCCAACACCTTCGCCGCCGCCGCAAAACCCTAGACCCCGCTGCAACCATGCGCCACCTCCCTTCCCTCCCCACCGCCGCCTCTGCCTCCACCTCCACCCCTGACGTCGTCGCGGAGCTCGGCCGCATCCTCTCTACGCGCCGCTGGAACAAGGGCCGAGCCTTCAAGCGCCTGGCCCCCTCCCTCACGGCCGCGCACGTCGCGGACCTCTTCGGCGCCTCTTCCGCCTCACCCGACCCGGGCACCGCGCTCGCTTTCTTCGAGTGGGTCGCCCGCCGCTCCGGGTTCCGCCACACCGCCGCCTCCCACGCCGCTCTGCTCCAGCTCCTCTCCCGCCGGCGCGCGCGCGCTAACTACGAGAAGCTCGTCGCGTCCATGATCAAGTGCTCCCACACCCCCGAGGACATGCGCGCGTCCGTTGACGCCATCGAGGCGCTCCGTCGAACGGGTGGTGCGCGCCTCGCGCTGTCCCCCAAATGCTACAACTTTGCGCTCAGGTCACTCTCGCAGCACGGCATGACGGAGCATATGGGGAAGGTGTACTCCCAGCTCGTGCAGGACGGGCTGTTGCCGGACACGGTGACTTACAACACCATGATCAAGGCTTACTGCAAGGAGGGATGTCTCGCCATGGCACACCGGTACTTCCAGCTGCTGAGGGAGTCTGGGATGGAGCCGGATACATTCACGTGTAATTCATTGATCATGGGGTACTGCAAAGCAGGTGACTTGAGGAAGGCTTGCTGGCTACTTCTGATGATGCCGCTGATGGGTTGCAGGAGAAATGAGTACTCCTACACCATTTTGATTCGGGGGCTCTGTGAGTCACGCCGTGTATGGGAGGCACTTGTGCTCCTGTTCATGATGCAGCAGGATGGGTGCTCTCCGAATCTGCACACATATACAATTTTGATAAGTGGTCTTTGTAAAGACGGTAGGGTTCGTGATGCCAGGGTTTTGCTTGATGAAATGCCTCGGAAAGGGGTGGTTCCAAGTGTTTGGACATATAATGCAATGATTGTTGGGTATTGTAAGTCGGGAAAAATAAAGGATGCATTAAGGATCAAAGAGATGATGGAAGCAAATGGGTGTGGCCCAGATGATTGGACATACAACAGTTTGATTCATGGCCTTTGTGGTGATAATACAGATGAAGCTGAAGAATTGTTGAACGGTGCTATTGTGAGAGGTTTCAGACCTACAGTTATTACATTCACTAACTTGATCAATGGGTATTGCAAGGCTGGAAGGATCGATGATGCACTCAGGGTAAAGAACATGATGTCGTCAAGCAAGTGCAAACTTGATTTACAAGCATATGGAATGTTGATCAATAGTCTCATCAAGAAGGAAAGGTTAAATGAGGCTAAAGAGACGTTAAAGGAGATCTCAGCAAATGGTTTTGTTCCTAATGTTGTCATCTACACCTCTATAATTGATGGCTATTGCAAGAGTGGGAAGGTTGATGCTGCACTAGAGGTCTTCAAGCAGATGGAATGTGAAGGTTGCCATCCAAACGCTTGGACGTACAACTCTTTAATGTATGGGCTTATTCAGGATCAAAAGCTTCACAAGGCCATGGCCTTGGTAACGAAAATGCTGGAGGATGGAATACCTGCTGACATCATCACCTATACTACTTTGATTCAAGGTCAGTGCAACAAACATGATTTTGATAATGCTTTCAGATTATTTGAAATGATGGAGCGGAGTGAGTTGATACCTGATGAACAAGCATACAATGTTCTCACTGATGCACTATGCAAATCTGGAAGAACTGAAGAAGCTTACTCTTTTCTTGTCGGAAAAGGTGTAGCCCTAACAAATGTGACATATACCTCTTTGATTGATGGTTTTAGTAAGGCAGGCAATACTGACATTGCTGCAGCCCTTATAGAGAAGATGGTCAGCGAGGGCTGTAAACCAGATTCGTACACATATAGTGTACTGTTGCATGCTCTATGTAAACAGAAAAAGCTGCAGGAAGCTTTGCCTATACTGGATCAGATGACTCTCAGCGGAATCAAGTGTAACATTGTTGCCTATACGATACTTATCGATGAAATGATTAAGGAAGGGAAGCATGACCATGCTAAAAGGATGTTCAATGAAATGATCTCATCGGGAAATAAGCCTAGTGCACCCACATATACTGTATTCATCAACTCGTACTGTAAGGAAGGTCGATTGGAGGATGCTGAGAACCTGATTGTGGACATGGAAAGAGAAGGTGTTCAACCTGATGTGGTAACCTACAACGTATTCATTGATGGTTGTGTGCATATGGGATACATTGACCGTGCATTTTCCACTCTGAGGCGCATGATGGATGCATCATGTGAGCCAAATTACTGGACCTACTGTGTTTTGCTCAAGCATTACTTAAAAAGTACTTTGGTCAATGTCCAATATGTAGACACTTCCGGCTTGTGGAATGTGATAGAGTTGGACACAGTATGGCAGCTTCTTGAAATGATGGTGAAGCATGGTTTAGATCCCACAAACGTGACATACAGTTGTATCATCGCAGGGTTTTGCAAAGCAATGCGTCTTGGAGAAGCATGTGAGCTTCTTGATTATATGTGTGGAAAAGGTATATCTCCCAATGAAGAGATATATACAATGCTTATCAAGTGTTGTTGTGATACCAAGTTTTTTAAAAAGGCCTTGTCATTTGTTAGTGACATGATAGAATGCGAGTTTCAGCCTCATCTTGAGTCCTACCAGTATCTTATTGTAGGCCTCTGCGATGAAGGAGACTTTGATAAAGCTGAATTGCTATTCACTGATTTGCTTGGAATGGACTATAATCATGATGAAGTTGTGTGGAAAGTTCTAAATGACGGTTTGCTCAAAGGTGGCCATGTCGACATTTGTTCCCAATTGCTGTCCATTATGGAGAGTAAACACTGCCGCATTGATTCTGAGACGTATGCTATGGTGACTAAAAACATCCATGAGGCAGCAGGCAGTATGGTTAGTGAGCTGAGAGAAGCTACGTGAGGGACATCGTGACATTCCTTCCATAAAAATAAAGTAAATTTATCATTGACCATTGATTTCCTTGGTGAGCAATTGACAACTTGTGTGCCTGGTATGAGCCCAGGCTCAAAATTATTTGAAGCAGTTCATCTAACCAGGGACTTCTGATACTGTGGTAAGTATCAGTACAGATAATGTAAAGAATACTTCTCGCCACATGTGGCATTGAAACGTTTTATTGCCTGATGAAACAGCATAGTTCTCTTCTTTCGTTCATGGGTGCATTTGACCGCCCATGGTCATTCTTGTTGGATCAAAAAAAACTTTTGCCTTCATGCAGTGGGGTTTGCCCTAGGAAAACTGATTTTTGTATTCATGTTTCTTCATTCCCAGGAAGGGACATTGGCTATGTTTACAGCAGTGAGGTGCAAATGCTAGCTACATGGAGTGAGTGCCTTTAGAGAATCAGCACACAGTTAGGGTGGCATTTGATCAGCATTATCCCAAGACGTGTTTGTCAAGGTGATTGTCATGTCACTAGCAAGATTTCATATGAATTCCTAGTCAAACAAAAGATACTTTTCATCAATCCAGTATGTATTCTTATCCATTCGTATCCTACTTTGTCATGGATTTGGTGATAGAGAAAGCACAAGTTTGCATATTGTCTGAAAAAACACTTTCACTGTTTTCTTGTCAGTCTAATGCTCCGCCACTCCTTTTCTATAGATGCTTGGCCTTGTGCACTGAGGCTTCTCATTGAAAGTGTATGAATAGGGCATAGCTAGTCTTTTTTATGCTGGGTCAACTTGGATGGCTTCTTATTATCACTTCCTAGAAGCGCTGTTTACAACCTAAGTGCTATTGTGAGCCTGTTACTGACTTCCATCTTCAAAGTTGTTGATAGCTGTTGTTCCCTAAGTGTAGTTCAGGTCCATGTCCTGATGTCCATACTAAAGAGGAAACTAGAGCACCTCCTGAATGATCTTGGTTTCATGGTTTTTCAATTGCTTAGTTGCTTTTAGGCTATTATATTGTCAGTATTTCCTTTGCGTTTCTTTGGCTGCCCCTTAGGGGTTGAGCTATCATAGATGATTTTTAAAATTATCAGATCCAAGAAACTATTCTCAATCAGCATTTACTTTTGTAGGGATCAAATATCATTACTTACAGAAGAGGCGGTGGAAGGAAGGGCGATTAATTCAAAAAAGACACAAG
The DNA here is from genome assembly GCA_036927565.1 of Tuctoria greenei. Lineage (NCBI taxonomy): Eukaryota > Viridiplantae > Streptophyta > Magnoliopsida > Poales > Poaceae > Tuctoria > Tuctoria greenei. Next base: position 900,440 of record JAYESD010000002.1, on the reverse strand, counting down.
AAATGCTGCAATTATAGACACGACAAATGGCATTGCGATCCCTCTTGAATAGAAGAAGAAGAAGAGTGTAAATCATGATGGGACGGCGCTGCCACGGCCCCTGGCTCCCCTGCTGGTCCCTGTGAACACAGTAACCTTTTTTTGGATCGTCTCCTTCCTCTTACTACTCCAAAAGCTCCCTTGCTCGTGGGGTGGAGCATGCATAGCAGGAGCAGGACCGTGCACAGACTGTGAAACTGCAAATGTGCAGCCTGCAATCGTCCGGAAGTCGGAAAGTAAAAAAAGTCTGACTGCGAAAATTCAGTTTTGAGTGGCAACCTGAAAAATCAGAGGTGGCTAATACTCCCTCTGGCCCGTTTTATTTGACGTTCAGACAGGTTTCCTTAGTTGTTTTTTAGTTGTCTGCTACTGTCCGAACGTCAATTATTAAAATCTGGAGGGAGTATTATACAGTTGAAATAAATTTTGTCGTTCCATGATCTAAAGATTGTATGGACGGCACGACGTAGATCTGACGGTTGAGAGCGACGTGATACATAATTCCCTCGTCCTTATGAAATTGTCGCTTTGTAGTTCATTTGCGATAAGTTTATGGAGACGAAGAGAGTACAACAAGAGAAGGGTGCAGGTCCTCCCCACGCTGAGCCCAAAAGCCTCTCTGTCCATGGCCCAGGGCCTTAGCGCCACCCTCTCCTTCCTGCCTCGTCCTGGCGTGAAGACAGCCAGACCGCCTTCCGCCAGGATTGTGGGGTGTATGTGGCCGGCGGCGGCGCCTCATGGTCGTGCGAGCCGGCGGGCCGCCGAGTACCAACGTTCTCATTCTGGCATTTGTGCTGCCGCTCTCCCTCTTCGCCGGCACCCTCATCACTGCCCCCCGCGTCGCCGACGACCTCGACGAGCGCTTCCTACAGGAGGTATGCAATGGTCATACAAGTATAGCAATTTGTCTGGATGAGGCAATGTATATCAAACGATGAGCTTTTATCGTTTTTACTATTCAGTGAACGAAGTAGAATTCTAGCAACTCTTTGGGTGTTGTTCATTAAGTGGGAGGGACATCAAATTACTCCCTCCTTCCTATATTAATTGTCGTTTAAGATAAAGATTTTAGTTCATTTTGAACTAAAATTCTTGTCCTAAACGACAAATAATATGAGAAGGAGGGAGTAGTTAGAAACAAATGTGAAGGGAGAAGCTTTCTGTTTATGCGCAGATGGAGATCAGCCAAGCGATACTGGAAGAGAACGAGGCGTCGGATGAAGACAGCTGCGACGAAGAAGATGATGAAAGAGAGTACGATGGAGAGGAGGAAAGAGACGATGATCTGCCGGCTGTGGAGAAAAAAGAGGCTGTTGTTGCTGAGGCTACTACTACACACGTACACGCACCAGGAACAGGCCAATAGGAAAAATATGACCGAGAAATGTCGTGCCGAATCTTGCTATCGTGGAGGATCTGCAAATGCTTCAGTCTCCTTGGCAAACAGGCATCAAAACTCTAGTTGTGTGAAATTACTCTACGCCGATCCAAGTATTAGTTTATTTTTAAACTAATCAATATAATTTATTTCGAAACAGAGGGAGTATGTAGGAACTTTAGTATGGAGACAATCACATACCCCATCAGAACAAATCGGTGAAAAGAGGACATCATGCGTATGTATGCTTCAACAATAATGTTTCGACAGGATGAAGAAATTTAATTAGTCTACAAATGTACTTATGAAGAATATATTTTAGCCAGAAATATCTCTGAAAAAATTGGGAGTTGCTAATTTTTTTTTTTACCTGAAGGCAGTTTAGCTGTAACTCGATCGGAATCGGAATATGCGGTGCCGACTCCGGGCAGGCAGCTGCTGCCGTAGATATGGCCCCAAGCAGAAAAAAACACGGACGCTGACCCGGGAAATCATAGCATAGGCATAGCAATCCAACCAAATCGCGGAGGAGTTTGTGTTTGGGTTGGAGGAGGAGACGCCAACGCGACTACGCGACGGGAGGAGAGGAGAAACCAAAGAAAAACACGAACAGCAAGCGAAGAGCAGGGCACGGCAGCCAAACCCTAGCCGAGCCCCGCGTCCCCCCGCCACCAGGATGCGCCGGGCCCAGCCGCACCCCTCGCCGTCGCCGGAGATCCGGTACCGCGGCGTGCGGCGGCGCCCCTCCGGCCGCTACGCCGCCGAGATCCGGGACCCGACCAAGAAGACCCCGATCTGGCTGGGGACCTTCGACTCCGCCGAGGCCGCCGCGCGCGCCTACGACGCCGCCGCCCGCTCCCTCCGCGGGCCCACCGCCCGCACCAACTTCCCCTCCGCCGCGCCGCCGCGCCCGCGGGTACCCGCGGCCACGTCCAGCCACAGCAGCACCGTAGAGTCGTGGAGCGGCGGCGCCCCCCGCACCGCCGCCGCCACCGCCCTGGCGCGCAGCGCCGCCCCGACCGAGGAGGAGGAAGAGGAGGACTGTCGCAGCTACTGCGGCTCTTCGTCGTCCGTACTGTGCGAAGACGCCGCCGGCTGCGACGACGATGCGGCGGCGGCGTCCCGCTCGCCCCTGCCCTTCGATCTGAACCTGCCGCCACCGCCTCTTGACGCGGCCGCCGAGGCCGATCAGATCGGTGCCCGCTACGACACGCTCCTCCGCCTCTAGCTCCGGAGAACACCGAGGATTTCGCGCCAGGAATCAGATGAAGGATCGAGTCGACTCCTTCCCTGCTCCGCCCTTATCCTTCTTGGGCTCATCCGGTGGTGTTCTTTCGCTAGATGGATAATTCTTCTTTCTTTTTTTTTCTTTTTTTTTTCTATTCCTTACCACTACCACGATGATGATGATGATGATGATGATGATGATGATGATGATGATCCGATATGTGAATAACTCTGTCTTGTAAGCTGCCAGGAAGGAAATCTGAGCTTTTCCTTGTCTTTCTCTGGTATATTGAGAGATGTTGCCTCTGTTCTTGTTTCATTTCATTACCCATCATTTAGAAAGATAATTGAAGAAATCAAGGGAAATTATTATGCTCACACAACTGTAGCTGCTTTATCTTTGTGTGTTTGGATGACCTAACTTAGCAGGAATTCGTATCTAAGCATTATGTTCAAATTCATCTACTGAAGTGCAAACCATTGTACTATATCAAATAGGTATATGCCTGGCAAGTTGTAAGTATCCATGATGCACAATCTTATCTCAAATTCTTAAGTTGTACTCGGAATTGGTAAGCTAATACTTGAATTTTGCAGTGGTTCTTCTCTCAGATCAAGGCAGCTGATTTTGTTATCTTGCTAGAGTATGTCTGTTAAGCAATGGCATAAGAGCGGCTGGTTCCTAAACCATATCATGTGTCCCTGAAGCATTTTCTTGAAGAATCTTATGTTGTTACCCTGAAGCAATTCCCTTAAGACGAAATGTAGATTGTTTGCTCCTTGTAATGTTTGTTTTTCTAATTCTCGGGACTCAGGAGTCTCCCGCTTTGTGCATGATCAGTCCCTCAAGTAGTGCTGGTGTGCAAGTACAATGCTCATCTGTCTGTCTTGTTTGATCTACTGTATGTTTAATCCCAAAATAAATTGAACTAGGAGTTGAACTTAATACTCCTGATCCTGGATTAGTTGGACGAGTTTTCTTCTTTTGTGGTGACTATAAGTCTTGTCAAATTTCATATCGTGTTGATTGCAAAAAGAAGCATCCGCTGAAGCCAACAGGAGCAAACTCTTTGGATACTGAAACGTGTTCAAAACTGGTAAACTGAGCCTAGAAAGGCTGCAAACGCTGGCATGGCTTGGCTTGGCCGGTGACTTTTTGGATAGGGAAATGTGTTTTTGCCAGGACAGGAGTACGTAATTCTGAAGGCCGAGGATTTGATTCGGTGCCTTGTGACGTTACTGCCATCGCCAGAGAATGCGAGTCCTCTAGTCTCTGCACTGAACGAATCTAAAATACTGACAGGAAAGTTGGACTTTTGGCAAGTCAGTTTCCACGGCATCTGTGTATTGTTCCCTATCTGGTCTCTGCCACTGCCATTTCCGATACTAGTATGTGGTGACGGGAGGAGAGTACCTGAGCGATGCAGAGTACTCCTACCACGTAGCGGTCTACTGTAATTTTATTTTAGTTCTAAACTATTGTTTGTCCTACAATAAAAAATAATCAGATGAGTAATAAGGGAGAAGTGACGTTCTCAGAGGGAAACACGGAGAAAAAATTGCCAGACGAAGAGAACCCTGTTACCGGGTCGGGCCGGGCTTCAACTTGGGCCAGGTTTTCCTCGTGTAGCCTGATCTCTCGTGATCGAGATTTTTTCCCGCTTTATTCCACATCCATGCCAAACACAAGAACCTTGCAGGGATTGACATGGCGCGCCACGCTGGCCGAGATCACGCTCGCGTCCGCCGGCATGTCGAATTGGGTGGGCTAATACATGTGAAAATTTCAGCTGAATGAACACATTTTTCAAAGGGCCGAAATTTTCTGTCAGCCGCTCCCTGAGAATTTGCAGCAGGCCTCCAATCGTTGCATCTTTCGATGGGCCTAAGCTCTCTCTCGGTTTCGGCTTCGGCTTCGGCTACGGCTTCCGTTTCCTTCCATCTATAATAACCGGCTGGATTGTGATAGTTTGGTAAGACATGGGCTCACACATGACACATGCATCCAGAAGTCAACCTGTGAGAGCTGCATTGCTCGTTTTCTGGTGAAGCAAATGTGACCTCTGTTAGAGAGGAAAAAAAAAATGAAAGCCAGCCGCCCAAGTCCAATCATCCGGCAGTAGGTTAAGCAAAGCTTGTCTGTCAGATTATGTCACGAGTAAATATGTTTATTTGACATGATGCAGGTCAAGTGAAAAGGATGGGTATAGGTTAGACTAAGATTAGTACGCACGCACCGGCGTGATCAATTGAACGATAGTCGTCCCTTTCATAAAAAAAAATAAAAAAATAAAGAAAAAATGAACGGTCGTCAAATTAATCCACCTCACCTAATGCAGTTGCCAGACGAACGGGAACACCAAACCGTTCGTTGACATTTGACAATATGCGAGGCTCTGAACGACCGACCGAGCACGTTTCTGACTTCCCCAGTGGATCGAGAGATCTGGACGCGCGTGAATCTGAGCAAGATCAGAACAAACGGCCGGCACATGCGTTTTCTGTGTGCAAGCATGGATCATCTATGCGCGCGCGCGGTAGATGCAAGTGTTGCTGAATCGATCCTAAGCATAAAAAATAAAAATAAAACGTGATTGCTTCTTTCTTAAATGAATCAGTACGTAGTGCTCCTCCTCCTTTACATACATAAAGCATGTATGATAAAAGTATCTGTTTTAATTTATTAACCTTGGATAATTAATGATCGACACCTCTCGTATGCGATAAGTGACACATCTCTTCCAAGCATCATATCATGACACATCTCTATCAGATAGGAGTCGAGTCCGGATGTGAATGGTGCTCTCGCGATACGGATCAGTGGATCACTTACCCGATAACAGTTCAGCCATGCACAGCAGCCGTCCATCAAGACAGAGACGGCTGCAGATGATGTAGTACATGATTGATTCAACCCATCTTCTGGCGATGGTTCTCTTTTTATAAAGGAAAAAAAAACTGCAGGCTGAACCAGCGATCACGATTCGTGCATGATGCATGTCAACTCTTCTCTCGTCTACATCACTTCAAAAATAAAAATACTCGATCTGCTCGCCTTTTTCTAATAAGCTCCCAATTAAACGCAGGCAACGACAAGAGGTGCGGCGCGTCAGCGTCTAGCTAGACGGGTTCGTAGCTGCATGCATCACCTAAACCGTCGACTTATTACTGGCTGGTTGCAGCATTTGATATGTGCTAGTCGCTAGCTCATCTAATTAGGTTTACCGTGAACGATGGTTTCGTAGTGTGAAGACACGCGAGATGCTTTCCTTAGCTTAGCTCCTCCAAAGACCGGCTAAACTCTCAGGAGTCAGGAATAGAGAGTAAATCAAACACACTGACTTAATCATCTCACGCGTCCATGGACTTTAGAAATAGATTTGGAGACACCGGTTAATCCGTCTCTGGTTGATTTTCAGTAAATAATTTTGCACTGTCAGCTCCTCAAACTGCTGCAGATATCTCCTTCTCCTTTACCCCCCCCCCCAAAAAATGCACATCCAGCTACAGGTTACTGTGACCTGACTTGACCATTTCGTGTCCACGTCACCTCCAAATATTTTTGCAAATACGTAGCTCATCCTCAAAGAGTGCCATGCGCCGTAGGGCCACGGAAAACAAAAAAGTTTTGCAGAAGCACATCGTGCCAACCGCCAAGCTCCAAAAGTAAACGGCTTGGGAGAAGAGAAGAGAAGAGAACACCACCCAGGGACCCACCCCCTAGCTCCCGATCTCGCTGTTATCTTGACCTCCACTTGCTCCTCGATCAACCACAGACGTACACATTGGCGACGACGACGACGTTCGTGATTGCTTTTTTAAAATTATGTGTGTGAGGTTTCAAAAGGTAATAAGTGCTCTCAGATGCACCTGCCACTACCACCTCCAGAACTGCCTAGCACCTGTTCAGCTGTTCCTTTCGCGCCTTTTCCCTGTCCAGCAAAATCGTTGCAGAGAAGAGATTACCAAGTGTCAGATGAATAAATATGTAAATAAATTGAGCTGTTTCTGTTCAAGAAAAGTTAAGGATCTGAAATGAGTGCCCAGGGTTATAGTTTGTTGAATACGAGCTATTTGAGTCATACAACAATATCCAGCTTAACCTGTGAAAACCGTGATTTGGTTTCTTATGGACTAAGAGTCAAATAATGATTGATCAAAAAGACATGCATAAATATACGCAACCAAGAGTCAAATGATTGATCGGAAGACATGCATAAATATACGCAACTATAAATTATACGGGCATAGTGCATTCAATACTACCTGGGCTCAAAAAGTTCAGTAGCAACTTCCAAAGTTGGATGACGATCTGGGGAAGGATAACAGCGTTTGCACAGGAAAGTTTGACTTTTGCATGTAAGATCGTAGTTCCCAAAGCAAGACGTCAAACATGTGAATTGGGCAAAAAAAAAAAAAACATTTCTTTTCCACTCTGGATTGAAAATACGCCAGTGGCAACCATTTAAAAACTGATTTGGATGTGCCTGTAGCATATATATTTGCCATTTTCATTATGGGACAGAGACGAGGAAAGATCACAGCACAGAAGAGCGACCAGCTTCTTCCCTCATGCTGCTGCAGAATGAACCTCCGGTTCCATAGCTAATCAGAGCCCAAATCAAGCATCTCCACAGCAGGCGACTTTCATGAGAGGACCATGCAACCACTCAATTTGCCATGCCGCAGCAGTACCAACACCAAATTACCCTTGCCTTTCTTTGCCCTTGCCTTCGTCCTCCTGCTCTCCTTTGTCTCTCTCACCAGCTCATGCACGGAGCAAGAAAGGAGCCCCCTCATCGACTTCCTCGAGGGGCTCTTGCAAGATGAAGATGGTGGCCTCCGTGTGCTATGGATAAACAGCAGAGACTGCTGCCAGTGGGAGGGAATCACCTGTAGCAGCAATGGCGTGGTCACGGATGTCTTTCTGCCTGCTAAAGGCCTCAGGGGGAGCATCTCACCATCTCTCGGCAATCTCACCGGGCTGCTGCACCTCAACCTGTCCCACAATTCACTCCAGGGCAGTCTACCCATGGAATTGGTGTTATCCAGCAGTATCATTGTCCTGGATGTCAGCTACAATTGCCTATCTGGTCCACTACAAGAGCGGCGATCCACAAATATTGCCCTTCCTCTCAAGGTACTGAATATCTCGAGCAACTTCTTTACAGGGCAGTTACCATCTACAACATTGGAAGTGATGAAGAATCTGGTTGCTCTTAATGCAAGCAACAACAGTTTTACAGGACCCATGCCATCTTCTATTTGCAACCATGCCCCATCTTTTGCCATGCTTGATCTTTGTTACAACGCATTCAGTGGCATTATTTCTGCGGAGTTTGGCAATTGCTCCATGTTGAAAGTACTCAAGGCTGGCCACAACAACCTTAGTGGTGCTCTACCTCATGAACTGTTCAGTGCTACTTCACTGGAGCACCTCTCCTTTCCAAACAATGGTATGCAAGGAGTTCTTGATGGTACCAATCTAGTTAAACTCATCAATCTGACTGTTCTTGATCTTGGATCAACTGGGCTCAGTGGAGAAATGCCAGAATCTATCGGTCAGCTGAGAAAATTGGAGGAACTCCACTTGGACAATAACGAGATTTCTGGTGAGCTGCCACCAGCCCTGGGTAACTGCACAAGTCTTAGGTACATCACCCTCAGAAACAATAGTTTTAGGGGAGATCTCAGCAGAGTTAACTTTGCCCAGACGGATCTCAGGATTGCTGATTTTTCAGTGAACAACTTTACTGGTATATTTCCTGAAAGCATTTATGCATGCAGAAATCTAATTGCATTACGGCTTGCTTACAACAATTTTCATGGCCAGATCTCACCAAGAGTAGGCAATCTCCGATTCCTATCCTTCCTATCGATCACCAACAACTCATTTACAAATATCACAGATACACTTCAACAGCTCAAGAACTGCAAGAACCTCACTTCCCTGCTGATTGGAACCAACTTTAAAGGTGAAACCATACCGCAGGATGAAGCGATTGATGGTTTTGAGAATCTTCAGGTCCTGACCATAGATGCTTGCCCACTGGTTGGAAGCATCCCTCTCTGGATACTGAGACTTACAAAGTTGGAAATGTTAGATTTATCAGGCAATCAACTCACTGGACCAATACCTTCCTGGATCCATGAATTGCAACTCCTCTTCTTTCTAGAGTTATCAAGTAATTGGCTTACAGGAAACATCCCAACAACATTGATGGAGATGCCCATGCTACAATCCGAAAAGAATGCTGCCAGGCTGGACCCCAAGTACCTTGAGTTACCTGTATTCTGGACACCGTCACGTCAATACCGCATGCTCAATGCTTTCCCCAATTATTTGAATCTCAGCAACAATAACTTGACAGGCGCCATTCCCCCAGAGATTGGTCATTTGAAAGTGCTTGATGTTCTAAACCTCAAATCCAACAACTTTTCTGGACAAATACCACCAGAAATCTGCAAACTCACAAGCCTACAAGTGCTAGAACTGTCAGACAACCAGCTCACAGGCGAAATCCCACAAGAATTGAGTGGTCTGCACTTCCTTTCAATATTCAATGTGTCCAATAACGAGCTACAAGGGCCAGTTCCTGCTGGAGGGCAGTTTGATACTTTTACAGCTTCTAGCTACAGCGGGAATCCCAAACTATGTGGTCCTATGCTCAGCGTCCATTGCAGCTCAGAAGGAACACCGTCATCCGACACGACAAGGAGGAAGAAGAAGAAGACCATTATTGCACTTGCTTTAGGTGTGTTCTTTGGAGGGTTTGCCATAATTTTCTTGCTGGGACGTCTTCTTTTGTACATCAAAAGCACAAAATCGGTCAACAGAAACAAGGGAAGCAACAACAGGGGCATAGCAACTTCATTCAACTCTGTTTCAGATCACTCGTGTGACATGATAAAGGGAAGTGTTTTGGTGATGGTACCGCGAGGCGAGGGAGAATCAAACAGTATTACATTCACTGATATCTTAAAGGCCACAAATAATTTTGATCAACGAAACATTATTGGCTGTGGAGGCAATGGTCTAGTGTATAGGGCTGAGCTACCCTGTGGATCCAAGCTTGCCATCAAGAAACTCAATGGTGAAATGTGCCTGATGGAAAGAGAATTCACAGCAGAAGTTGAAGCACTCACCATGGCACAACATGAGAATCTTGTGCCACTATGGGGTTATTGCATCCAGGGAAGTTCGAGGCTCCTCATATATTCTTTCATGGAGAATGGGAGTCTTGATGACTGGCTTCACAACAGGGATGACACCAACTCATTTCTCGATTGGCCAACAAGGCTTAAGATTGCACAAGGAGCAGGTCGGGGCCTTTCTTATATCCACAATATCTGCAAGCCTCACATTGTTCACCGTGACATCAAGTCCAGCAATATCCTACTCGATAGAGAATTTAATGCTTATGTTGCCGATTTTGGCCTCGCTCGATTGATACTCCCTTATAACACACATGTTACAACAGAACTAGTAGGCACTCTTGGTTACATTCCGCCTGAGTATGGGCATACATGGGTGGCCACACTGAGAGGTGATATATACAGTTTTGGGGTGGTCTTGCTTGAGCTGCTCACGGGGAGGAGACCTGTCCAGGTCTTGACAAAGTCGAAGGAACTTGTCCATTGGGTTAGGGAAATGAGATCACAAGGAAAGGAGACTAACATCTTGGATCCATCACTCAGGGGAAGAGGGCATGAACAACAGATGCTGAAGGTGCTTGAAGTTGCTTGCAAGTGTATCAACCCCAATCCTTGCCTAAGGCCAACCATCCAAGACGTGGTGTACTGCCTGGAGAATGTAGATGTGAACCAGCATGTACAGATGTAGTTAAAAGAGAATAGATCTATAGCTGATAATCTTGCATTTCATTTCACTAGACTAGTTGCAACTACGGTAGAAGAAAGGTTTCCTAACAAATAGTACAGTTGTGTCTGCAGTGTACATCTCTGAAAAAAGAAAGGCTTACGATTCCGGGCTCCTGTATTTCACTATTTCATTTTCCATTTTTTTATGTGTAGAAATACTGCACTACCAGGCTTAATTGAAAATGTATAGTTGTTTGTGTACATATCTAGAAATTGGTTTTATGACAAAATGTAAGTTGTTTGTGTACGTCTCTGGAGAAAAAAAAAATTCTGTTATGCGGTTCTGTTTTCAGATTTCGTTCTTTTTTTTTGTGTGGGAATAATGCAATTCCAAACTCAATTGAATGAATCTCAAGAGAGCATCAAAAGCATATTGAGATATCGTTTTATCCATCTACATTTCAAGGACTGTTCAATCTACTCGCAGAAATAACTGAACTAAACAAGGCGTAGGTACATGGACAGCATAATTCATGATTTTATACAAATAAGATATGAACTAGTGGTGTTTAGAGGTGAAGTAGTACTGTTCAGAATTCAACTTACCTTTGATGGCACCCAGCGAGAAGGGAACAAAATATGAACTAGCACCGTTTAAAATCAAACTTGGGAGTAAGATTTTCCTTTCCGTTAACCATTCCCAATGCCCATTCCTTATTACCAAACGGCGTGGCATGAGCTCCTACCAACTAGATTCAGGGCAAGGGTAAGACACGGTGCCGGCAGTTAAAGCACCCAGCTGAGTCAGAGCGAAACAAGAGCAATCTATCTACACTTTCCGCATCCAACGTTGTTCTATCAGACCAAAAAATTATATGCATGCTTAATGATAAGAACATTCTCCTCTACGACATACACAAGGCCGGAGCAACAAAGGGGAACGAAATAAATAAGAAATCAGCACGCCTGATTAAATGGAATGTTAAGGGCATCCAGTGACGGTACTGACCATCGGGGATCGGTCGCGGTGGCTCGCCGGGGGCGGATGAACACCGCAGGAATGCACACTGGCACGGCGGGTCGAAGGAGGCAGCGGCCGCCCGGGGAGGGAAGGAAGAAGAACGCGGCTTACCCGAACTGGGCCTGGGAGGTTTGGGTCGCGAGATCGGGCGGCAGTTATTGCCCTGACCAATCAAGAACGATTGGCTTATGGGCTCGGACTAGGCCCACCCAACAACAACAAAAAACGCTTGTTGATTTGGAGATGTGCGCGCGCAGGGAGAGAGGGAGAGAGAGAGCACACCGGTAGCGTGGGCGCGTGGCCCCTCTTGAGCATCGTAGTATACATGTCTAATGATCCAGCACCGCGTAAAATAATCAGACGCATCGTGATGATTAGTTTCTGATCACCGTCCACATCCATTTCGAGCAGGGTAACAACATCCATCCTTCTTCAGAGTTCGGAACATGGAATTAACAGCAACAGTTTAATCAGCGCATGAATTGAATCCAGCGTCTTCATTCATCAGCTGGTAGGAACCGACCTACTCCCTCCTTCCCTCAATAGATGCATCACACCCTAGTTCATTTTTAGTTGTTTAGCTTGTCTGAAACGACATTTATTTTGGGAAGGAGGGAGTAGCTTTTTAGCTGGTAGTAACGGTGAAGAATCAATGGTAAATCTGTGGGTGCAGAGGACTCTTGCATACTCCGCCGCCGCTCATCGCGTCTGATGTGCGCACGCGCGTGCTCGCTGTCCTGCTCGCAAAAGCGAAAGGCGAGGAAGCCGGTGCTCGTGCTCGTGCTCGCCGGATGGCACGTGGCGACGGCACGCCGCCGTACGTACTGATCGACGCAAGGAAAAAAGCTTCACGTTCCAGCCATGGCCGATCTCCACAGCTAGCTCTGCTGCTCGGCCACCTGTATGTATCATTGATTAGTAAGTACAGTACTCTTATTTTAACGTGCACGCACTGCGGATCACTGCGTCTTTTTGGCGCGCTCTCTCATCAGGCAACCTTTGCTAATCTCCGCTCGTGGACGACGCGGATGCTCCCTCTCTCGTCGTAGTTACCGCGTTATATACATACAGGCTGCAGAATGTAAAGTTGGATGCTGTAAAAAAAAAGAAACCGCAGAGGTTTCAGTCAGTCCGAAGCCTGAACTGGACTGAAAATTCAGAGGATGTTGCTTCAGTTCCTGCAACGGCAACAGTGTCATTACATGCATGTTTCGTTTCTTACCAATAGAAACCTTACTAATTTTTGTTGTGCACACACAATTTGGCTTGCATTTGGTTCTCTATCAAATTTTGGTGTGCCCTAAAAAAATTGGTAACCTCAATAGAAGAAGCTCGGCAAAACATTGGTCACTAAAACGGTCACCCACTTTGCCAATGGAGAGAGAAATGAGGTGACGGCAGATAGCTACACGCGGTTCAACCGTTCAAGACTATTAGGTTATAAAAGTTTAAATAGGATTATTGCAAGAATCGTAAACTCAATTTAAGTTTCGTTTGCACCGTTAAACTCCTTGTATTTAAATCTATAAAATAAGATCTCACTTGATTATGTTTAGCAAAAATATAAAATTAATGACATGTAGACCCCACATGTTATACAAATAACTATAAGAGCAAGGATAATGGAGTAGCCGGTTGCAGGCTGTAACTCAATGCCATGTCACTTTAGAGTCAACAGTTTAGCCTTCTTATATAATAGACTAGCTATTAGATTGACTGTAAAGTGATTGGAATAAATGCCCTGTTTTGCCTACCCCCAATCGCATGCAGCCACATAGGTAGAGTCACCTCGTAAATGCCGCTGCGCCTGGCTACTATTCTGGAGCCAGCAACTCTCTCTCTCTTCTTTACTCCCTCGTCCACGTAAGCAATATGCTGATGTGGATTCTTTTGAGCCAGCTGACTAGGCTCTATTATACTTGCTCTAACAAACGTTGGTAAAGCTACAATCCAAACATTCTTTTACCAACGAATTGACGTCGCCAACATTTTGATGTTACCAAGTTTTGATAAACTACATATAGTAACAAATCAAACATACCCTAGATGCTCGCCACGCCGCGCCAACTGGAGAAATAAAAAAGTTACCACCGACCTTGTAGTGGTAATTAAGCACGGTCATCGAGAGTGCCTGACATCCATCCGTTCTTCCTAGGATCCATTTCTGTCGTCCCTGGAACTCCGAGAGTTGTTACTGAAGTTTCCTGTTTGGCATAATCTCAACTTATTTTTATAAAGAAGTTGAAGCAGAAGCTGTACCAAACAGGACCATAAGCTGCAGAATGTAAAGTTGGAAGCAGTAATAAAACTGCAGTGGTATCAGTCAGTCCGAAGTCTGAAATGGCCTGATAATTGATGTTGCTTCAGTTCCTGCAATGAAAACGGCGTCATTCCGTGCTCACCACGCCGCGCCGCCTAAAAAAGAAGTTACCACAAACCTTTGAAATGGTAGTTTTTTTTTTTTTGACAGGATATCTCCACCTCCATTTCATCACAAAACAGAGATCCAAATTTTTACAATCCACTACTCCTTGAGCAGGACTCCAACCTGGTAAATTCCAGTGTAGAACTTAGACGTCCAACCTCCAGGCTAACCAGCTAATACTCGCTAGCAAATGAACATCCCGAACAACTCTTAAAGACAAGACATAGAGTAATAGTTTGCCCCAGGAAATATAACACGGAGCTACTCCTTACAAAAGATATAAACTACCAGCTTCAGCCTTCGCACTTCAACACTCCTATCTTCGTCTTCTCACTTATCTTCTTGAATCTGATCTTCTCCATCAGCAGCTTTAATCCTGAGGAGGAGCCCTTGATCTTTCATGACTTTTATCGCAGCTTGCAGAATGGAATCAGCAGCGTCCCTGATGGCCTGAGGAGCATCTCCCTTGAACAGACCTGCCCAGTATTTCATAAGAGCACACGCATGGCATAAAACATCAACAGGGTGCTTGATTAATTTTTTTTCAAAACAAGCTCGGTTCCGAGCTTTCCATAAAGCCCAACAAACAGCAGCTAAACCAAACACATAATAAGAATCTGCATTCGGTATAGCAATTTTCACCCACAAGTCGAATTGGTCAAAAGAGTTAGGTCTATATTGACAGCCAAAGCAGTTAGCCAAAATAGACCATATCACCTTCGCAACTGGGCATACGAAAAAAAGGTGTTTAACCGTTTCTTGCTCATCACAAAAGTAACAATACTCATCCCCTTGCCAATTCCGTCTTAACAGGTTGTCTTTAGTTAAAATAACATCATTCAATACTAGCCATATAAACGTTTTGATCTTCGGAGGTAGTTTGGCTTTCCAAACCTGTTTAAAATTGGGCCCCTCCTCTCTTCTAGTGAGGCGCTTGTACATAGATTTTACAGTATATATGCCATTCTTATCCCAAATCCATTTTACTTCATCTTTTTCCTCATTCAGGCAAATCTCCTTAATTTTCCCATACAACTCATACCACTGGGAGTGTAGAAATAAAGGCAAATGAATTTTAAAGGCAATCATCCAATTAATATGTGCAGCATCAGCTACAGACATCTCCTGCTTAACCGCCAGATAGAACAGCATGGGATAAGTCACACACAAAGGTGTATCAGATAGCCATTTGTCTGACCAGAACCTAATTGATTTCCCATTTCCCACCTAATTGTATCAGATAGCCATTTGAAATGGTAGTTAAGCGCGGTCATCGAGTGTTCCTGACATCCTTCCGTTCTTCCTAGGATCCATTTCTGTCGTCCCTGCAACACCGATCCCTATGCAAACGCACTACCACACTGACCGAGTTGCAGTCTGTCATGTCACTATCCTGAATTTGCAGGGTTTCAGACAAGTCGGTGGCCCAGTGCATATTTGTTAACAGCGATCACCTTGCCCATAACGAATATTGTCCGGCATTTTAGCCTGCGTTAACGTCCTCCAGTTGATGTGGCCGCGGGATCCCCCAGATCGATTATTTGGTTCCTTGTTTATTCAGACGGCCACGCCAGGGGCGCGATGCTCTTAATTTGAAGTTGAACCATACTGCTTCAAGAAAAGTGCCTGAAGAGCGAGAATTACTACGTACGACCACAGAACAATTTAACATGAGATTAATTTTATGATAATCACGAAATGCCACTTGCTTCATCAGCCCGTCATTTGATATCCTGAACTCAGAAATCTGAATCATGTCTGTGCTTGCGATCGATGCTGACTTCCGATCCCCTTGGACTATTTTGGATTCAGTTTGAATTGCTGACCTGCAAAAGCTGAAACCATGCACGTATGAACTGTTGTCACCTGTAATACGCGGGAAGAACAAAGAGATTAACAACTGAAGAACAACATGCCCTATGTTAATTTTCCTGTTGCTTACAAGCAACTTGGACCGGTGAAAGTGAAACAACGGCATCAACCACATGTTCCATCCACGTACAGATCACGTGACCCAGCGAGCAACTTCCCCTGCAGAAAGGAACGTGATGCGCAGTTTAAAACTGGCGCATTAGTCCTTGAGACCAACTAGCCGAGTCTGGGACCGGATTAAGCCATGGGTTTATCAGTACAGTCAAAGATGCAGCACGTGACGCCCGGTGGGGAGAAGCAGAAAACTACTAGCACAGCACATGAATTCCCACAGGATGCTTCTGGGTCTGGGCTGTAGTAGTGATTAATATCTCGGTGACGTACTGCATCTTTCAGGGTTCGGGTCATTACGTCGTTGCATCCTGGCCCGTTTGTTTTTCAAATTTAACGAGTGAAAAGAGGCGGCGATTCGGGCTCTCTCTGCCCGCGGTCCAAGATCCGACCCGCGCCGCTCTCCCTAGTTGCTGGTGGTAGGCAACAGTGATTATAGTACGTACTTGACACTGAAATAAAACCCCCTCAAAGCCCATGTTAACTCCCACCATCTCTCCTCGATCCTTGCTCTAATCCACACCCCACCCACTACCTTCCTCGAAGACCGTGACTGTCCCTGCAGGTGAAGAAGCTGCAGAGAACAAGATGAGCTGTTCCAGGGCTTGTCAGCCTCCGGTGCTCTCGCCGATGCTACTGATGATGATGCTGCTTCTGTTGACCTCGTGTTCAGTAGCATCGTCATGCTGCATGGAGCCGAGCGCCGCTGCAGCAGGTAACATCGTCGACCGACCGGCTCGGCGGCGGCTGCTGGTGTCGCCGCCGTCGACCAGTCGTCAGAAGGCCGAGCAGCAAATGCGGGTGGGCGGAGCCGAGATGCCATTCACGCAGGCCGTGTCGAGCCTCGGGCGCCGAAGGATCCCAAGGTCCGGGTGGAATCCCATACAAAACAGATGAGGTATGTAAAAGTAAAGTCGTAAACGTACGCTGCTACTGGCTGGTTAATAAATTTAGCGGTTGATGGATCTGATGAACTCAGCAATTCGTTGCATCCTCCTCCCTCTCACCTCACCGATGCCTGTGTTCTTACGTTAATTACAGGGAACGGCCTGCAGCCATCAACGAGACTAAGCATCGGCGGTGAGGATACGCACACTCGAGCACGAAATTAAACCGCACGCCTGGAGCTCTGGATCGTTGCATCGGCGTGTGCTTGCTGCTTCCTTGGCAATTTTTTGCAGTGCTAGCTAGTTAGTTTTCCCTTGCCTTTCTCTTCCTCTTTTAGATAATCAGCCAGTGTAGGATACGGGAACGACGACAGATGGTTCCCTTCCCTTCATGTTCTTGCTTTTTTCAGATGTTTTTTGTTGGTTTAGAGTGCATCTTTTGTAATATACTCCTAAGTCACTGGTACATGGAAGACGCTAGTTGGTCTTTAGTTTTCCGGTTGTGGCATACAGCCTTCATGAGCACGCGGAATGTTCTAGAAGCCCACCTGAAAACGCTGATTGCGTTCTCGAAGGGGGGAAAAACGCTGATTGTGATCGCAGCCTGATGCGGCCTTGGGCCTTGCGTCCTGAGGAAAACAAACCCAAAGGCCCGTTTAACTCATAATACTACGAAGGAAGGCCCAGCAATTGGCCTACTCGCCAGTGCAAAAATGTTTGATTCGCTTCCGGCCCCAACCAAAATCCATCGACTTTTCTGACAAATTCGTATCGGCTCGTGTCAAGTTGAGAATACGGTACACTATTGCGGTCTACAAAACAATACTAGTATAAAAAAATTCTCCGTCTCACAGAACAGAACAACGCATCAACAATGGTCATCATCGCCGTCAGGCTTTCGCAGTGCTGCATCTTCCGGTGATGTGCCGATGGTGTCCACGTTCTCGAGCCAGCTGACCACATCCTGTATCGCCGGCCGGCTGAACGGCGCCGCGTCGACGCACACACAGGCGAGGTCGAGCACGTACAGCATCTGCGCCTCGTCGCCACCGTTGCCCCTGAGCGACGGGTCCAGCACCTCGGCGTGCTTCCCCAGCGACCTCATCTGCATCACCCACGGCACGAGCTCCCTCTGCTGCTGCTGGCCCCGCACCACCTCCACGGGCTGCTTCCCGGTGAGCAGCTCCAGCAGCACGACCCCGAAGCTGTACACGTCGCCCCGCCGCGTGGCCGTCCACGCCTGGCCGTACTCCGGCGGGATGTACCCCGGCGTGCCCACCAGCTCCGTCGTGACGTGGGTCCGGTCCGGCAGGATGAGCCTCGCCAGGCCGAAGTCCGCGACGCGGGCCTCGTGGGACTCGTCCAGGAGGATGTTGCTGGACTTGATGTCGCGGTGCACGATCCGCGGCGCGCAGCGCTCGTGGATGTGGAGCACGCCGCGGCTGGCGCCGACCGCGATCCGGAGGCGGTCGCGCCACGGCAGCGGCACCGCGGTCCGGTCGTGGAGCCAGTCGTGGAGGCTGCCGTTCGCCATGTACGGGTACAGAAGCAGCCGCAGCCGGCCGCGGATGCAGAACCCCTGGAGCGGGACCAGGTTCTCGTGCCGCGCCGCGGACTGCAGGGCCTCCACCTCCGCGCGGAACTCGCGCTCCACCAGCCACATGTCGCCGTTGAGCTTCTTCACGGCGAGCTTCGTGCCGTCCTCCAGCTCTGCGAGGTAAACCAGGCCGTAGCCGCCGGACCCGATGATGTTCGCCGAGCTGAAGTTGTTGGTCCCCTTCAGGATGTCCACGAACTTGACGCTCTTCGCCGCGTCGCGGCCGTCGGCTTCAGAAGAGATGAACATCATCGTGGCGCCCTTCGAGTCGTCGCCGTCGTTCAACTCTGTCATGGAGTCCAACAGTGACGCCTCGGAAAATTTCCAGCCATCCTGGACCGATCCATCGTTCGACGACATAAACCTTCTGACGGCGATCACCATGCACCCGAGCAAGATGATGAGTGCAACCACACCAGAACAAACTCCAAGAACAATGGCGGCGAGGACCCTTCTGCTGACGTCTAGCTTAGAAGAACGCTCGCCCTCGCCTCCTCCAGGTCTTTTGACACAGGGGATGGAGATCGCTCGGCCGCAGAGCTTGGGGTTCGACTCGAAGCTCCACGGCGGAAACGCGTCGAACTGCCCGCCGGTCGGGATCGGGCCCTCGAGTTCATTGTAGGCGACGTTGAAGACGGCAAGGAAATTGATACGTATGAGCTCTCGCGGGATCATCCCCGTCAAACGGTTCCGGCACAAGTCAAGAATCTGCAGCTTGACGAGGCCACCGATCTCCGGCGGGATGCTGCCGGAAATGTTGTTGTAGCTGACGTCAAACACCTGAAGCGCCTTCAGCCGTCCGACCGCGCCCGGTATCGTGCCGGTAAAGTGGTTGTCACTCAAGTTGAGCGTCGGGGCAACGCCGGACATCTGGTAGGACGCGCGGCCTCGCCTGGTCGCCTGTCCGTTGTTCGGCGTCAGGGTGAAGGTGAGTGGCATATGGCCTGGATTGAACTCCGCCATGGCCTGCTCTGACGTCAGCAGCGGAAGCTCCATCAGCGACGGCGGTATCTCGCCGTAAAGTTGGTTGTCCGACAGGTCGAGATAGTACAGCTTCTTCATGCTCCCGAGCCAGCTCGGAATCGGGCCGGTGAGGCGGTTCCCGGCGAGGTTCAAAATGTTGAGGTCCTGCAGCTTTGACAGCCACGACGGTATCAGGCCAGTGAGTTCGCATCCTTCCATCACCAGCATCCGGAGGTTGACGACATGGTCACCGACCCAGCCGGCATCCGGCAGGTCCTCACCGTAAAAGTTGTACGACAGCAGCAGCGCGGTGAGGTTCTTGCAGCCTTTGAGGTTCCAGAACACGCCGCTGATGTTGGTGAACGAGTTTATGGTCAGGGACAGGAACTGGAGCTGGTTCAAGTCCCCGATCTCCGGCGCGACCTGCCCGTCCATCTGGTTGTTGGCCACACGCAGCGCCTTCATCGACTTGCAGCTGTAGATGCTGTGGGGCATGGTTCTGGTGAAGTTGTTGGATGCCGCATCGAAGACGGTGAGGTTGGCCAGGCCGGAGAAGTCAACGGCGCCGAGGTCCCCGACGAAGCTGTTCGACTGGAGGGACAGGTACTGGAGCGCGGTCCAGTTGCTGAGGGACGGCGGGAGCATCCCGGTCAGGTTGTTTTTCCCAAGGCGGAGCTCCTCCAGCCTCGACAACTGGCTGATCGACTCCGGCAGTTCCCCGGTGAGCGCGTTGGTATTCAGGTCCAGCTTTACGAGATTGCTCAGCTTGGCGATGCGCTCGGGATCGAGCCACCCACGTATCTGGTTCGACGGAAGCAGCAGCTGCTCCAGCGGCTTCACGTCGAACAGGTCCTCGGGAAGTTCGCCGATGAGGTTGTTGCGGCCGGCGCTGAAAACTCGCAACCGCGAGCAGTTGCCGAAGCCCGGCGGGACGCCTCCGCCGAACACGTTCATCGAGAGGTCAAGGACGGCAAGAGCCGGGCAGCTCACGCAGAAGGACGATGGGATCGAGCCTTCGAAGCTGTTGTTGCTGGCGTTGAGCGACACGAGGGTCGGCGTGTGTTCCCACAGCGCGGACGGGAACTGCCCCGTCAGGAGGTTGCTCGACACGTCGAGCTCCTGCAGCAGGAGCACGCTCGCCGCCGGCGGCAGAGCGCCGGAGAGGCGGTTGTTGCTGACGTCGACGACGATTGCATTGGACAACAAAAACAGCACCGCCGGGAACGGGCCGTCGAGGCTGTTGCGCGAGAGGTTGAGGTGCGTGAGGGCGGTGAGGTTGGCAACCGCGGGCGAGATCGTGCCGCCGAGCCCGCGGCGTGGCAGCCACACACGCGTGACCGCGCCGTCGCCGCCGCAGCTCACACCGTCCCACGCGCAGCAGTCCGGAGACCCGCGCCACGACGCGGTTATGCCGTCGCCGGGGCTCGGCGAGAGCTCGCTGAGGAAGGACAGCAAGGCCTCCCTCTCCTTCGACGTGCACGCGCCAGCGCGGTCGCAAGGAGACAGCACCAGCAATAGTATCACCACCGAGAAGATGACTTGGCAACTCGGTCGCATCGCCATGAACTACTGCTTGAGCTGCTGGTGCAACGCATAATTTGTTTACAAAATTCTCCAGCCCGTTGTCGAGGAAGGAAAGACTAGCTTAATGTAAACACGCACAATTCTCATGCGAAGTCTTGAAAAAATAAACTTCAGAAGTTTCAAGCTGCCAGTTAGGCTGATGCCCTGTTTCATTTTTTTTTCAAAAAGTACTCACTCTGTCTCTAAATTTTTTGTCGCGTTTTAATTCTAAAATGAAGAAAAGGATGATAAGATTTTGAGCACCGGGGGAATAAAAGAGAATTGCTAGTATTACCGCTAAACTAAGATGCTTAAGAAAATGTAAGTCAACTGTACGCAGCTGATGATGTACCTAGTGCTCTGCATGTCATGTTCTAGGGGCAGCGTTGACTTTTGGAGGTCTGCCTCTCCTGACCGATTGTGATCTCGTGTGGTGTGGAAGAGGCGTCCAAGTACCAAGTTGCAGTTTATCTATTGATGATAGTTACGGTTAGTTGATCAGCAAGAATATTAGAAGTCGGAAACTCAGAATACTAATGCTTGAGTTGGTCGATGTCACTGGACTTACGTGTCGTGATGGCAAATCAGTGTGCATTTTTATGTGATTTGCAGGATAAACCTCTTGATGGAATTTATTTTTTTCTGGAGGTGGAAGATGGCGTGCTTATGTGACACGTTATTACGTTGCTAGTACAAGCAACATACTGTCAACGTTGACATGAGATCAAACCACTCCTGTGAACAGGTTTATATTGATCTCCGGCCTTTATGGTTGAAAGTGGAACGAAAATTCCGTATGGAAAAAAATAAGATCAATTCACTCAGCTCCGCCGCATAGGTCGCGGCGTCGCGCCGTGGGCGGCCGGATTTGTTGGCCCCACACCACAACAGCAAACGGTGTTGCCGTCCTTCACTGCCGTTAGCACTGCGCTGGATCTGGTCGGACCGCTGCTGATGAGCAACAACGCCTGGGGGCTGGGGCGGAGAGGCGCCAACAAGCCAACACCATGGGGCCAATGAACAGATCATACTGTCATGGTGGCTGCCGGGGTGTGTCCGCGGCTGATCCATACCGATAATTACAAAACAGTCCACGCTTCCGAGACACCATCACGAGTCTTTCGATCGGCTCCCCTTCATCATTGGACTCACGCGAAACTCCACACGCGCCGCATAGACAACGCTCCAGCTCCCGCGCGCGGCTCGCATCGCCTGTCTCGTTTGCGCTTGCGGAGACTCGACGTTAGCCGAGCTGAATGTTGAAGAAGAGCAGATTGGGATACTCGCGATGGAGACTCATAAGTGTGAGCTGTTTTGCGATTCTCAAATGACCACGTGGTGGCCCTCGACGACAGTATCCATGGAAGCGTCTGTGAATACGGGATCTAGAGAATTTGATTCGAGCAGAGACTGGAAGTTGTTTAGAAAGAGTGAATAGATTAATAAAATCTAATACATACTTAATTTAAACTTATCCTCCAACAGAGGATGGAGTGATGGAATAGTCCGGTATCAAGTCGGACTAGTCCCGTCTCAGAGTAGAAAAAATTTAAATAAGGTTGTTCGAAGAGTGTATTGCAATTTTAATCTAATGGAATCATGAGTAATAAACTAGCAACTGTCATGCGGGGCCCATCCCTTATTCCCTCCCCGCCATGCTTTGCGCACTTGCGAGTGAGCCATTGACCGGGTGCCGGGTCCGGCACGTGTCTCGCCTGTCTCGTTTGCGCTTGCGGAGACTCGACGTTAGCCGAGCTGAATGTTGAAGAAGAGCCGATCGGGATACTCGCGATGGAGACTCATAAGTGTGAGCTGTTTTGCGATTCTCAAATGGCCACGTGGTGGCCCTCGACGACGGTATCCATGGAAGCGTCTGTGAATACGGGATCTAGAGAATTTGATTCGAGCAGAGACTGGAAGTTGTTTAGAAAGAGTGAATAGATTAATAAAATCTAATACATACTTAATTTAAACTTATCCTCCAACAGAGGATGGAGTGATGGAATAGTCCGGTATCAAGTCGGACTAGTCCCGTCTCAGAGTAGAAAAAATTTAAATAAGGTTGTTAGAGTGTATTGCAATTTTAATCTAATGGAATCATGAGTAATAAACTAGCAACTGTCATGCGGGGCCCATCTCTTATTCCCTCCCCGCCATGCTTTGCGCACTTGCGAGTGAGCCACCGGCCGGGTGCCGGGTCCGGCACGTGTCCGTGGCCGCTCCGACCGAGGCGTGGGACAGACCCAACTGGCAGGTGCAGGCGGTGCGAAGCGGAAACCGCGGCGCCACCTGTCACTTGCTGCACGGGCCCACAATTAGCGCGGTGGATATGGCAGGTCGTTATGGCGCGGATCGGATCAGACGGTAACAGATGATACAGTACTTATGTAATACTGTACATGAGTTTGGCTTTTTCCAGGTCGAGGGCAGTGCGAATCTCGCAGCGTTCAAGGCCGGGCGCGAGTGGGCCCACGACGAGTTACGGCAAGGAGTACAGCGCGGGTGTGAGAAGCGTGACCGGAGACGCGAATCTCCTGCTCGCTTTTTACTTTCTACTTGTGCTTCATGTGCGCATGGAAGGATTCAAATTTTATCCAAATATTAATGATTATAAAAGCCCGAAAATTAACGACTCTAGATTTTTTTCAACTGGCCTGCGCCTGCCCGTTGGGTCGGTCCCTCGCCTCGGTCGGAACGACCACGCACACGTGCTGGACCCGTCGCCCGGCCGGCGGCTCTCTCGCAAGCGCACAGGCACAGCCCAGGGCGGGGAGGGAATAAGAGGCGGCGCACTGGAAAATGAGAGCGGCTACTAGGGTTTCTGCCCCAGTGTGGGCGCTCGGTCAATCCCGACCGCAGCAGCCGAACGGGAGGCGAGCTCTGGCTTTGGGAGCCGAGCGTGAGCCCGTTCCTTCGTAGCCGAGCTGGGAAGCGACGCCCGTTGCGATTCGCGCCGGTGAGAACGAAGGGTATCGGGGCGTGCGGCCTGCCGCAGAGAATTCGATTCCCCACCAGCCCTCTCACCCCGTCCCTCTTTACACATTGTCTGTCCTCTGTAGACCAAGCAGAGGGTACTGTACTGCGGTGTCCCTCTCCCACAAGTCGCGACGACCCAACCTCCTCGCCTCGTTTCCCTCTCGCTTTCCTCTCAATCTCCGGCGGGCGGGAGCGGAGGGCCGGCGAGGAGGAGCGGTGCCCGCTTCCCGCCGAGGGAAGGAGGAAGGACCGTGGAGGCTGTCCACGCGCACCAATCGATTTCTCCGGAGATCCCGGCGCGCGCGCGCGCGCGGCGTGGAGGTGGGGACCGCGATCTACTCGGTAGGCGAGGTGAGCTTCAGGTCGGTACGGGCCTGTCCCGTTCTCGCGTCCCGCTTTCCGCCGCGCTGAAATGTGGGTCGACGTGCGGGTAATTTCGGCCGCGGAGGTGGGTGGGTACGAGGCCGCTCCTTCCGTTTTCCCCATTTCCGGGGCGCGTTCGTTTCGTTCAGGCGAGGTTTTGTGTGGGGGCGGATCGCGGTCAGTTTAGGTTTTGGCTGTTCGAGTCGGGTGTAATTTGGGCTTTGGGTTGTCAATTTCATGGGTTCAGAGGCGCCACAACAGGGGAGGCTTCGCTCCTAGATGCAGGCCAAGGCTTCAGCTTTGATTTCTTTTTGATGCAATTTCAGCTTTGATTTTGGATCGAATGCGTAATAAACTGATCATGTCACATCTGTCAGTTAGAGGTTTACTGCAAGATTAATAGAACTGAGGACCGTTGATACTATTTAGAGTTTCTTTCTGTCTTGCTTTAATGTTTGAATTTGAAGGGTGGAACTGGCGCAGTGGTAGTGCACAACACTTGTGTCCTTAGGTCTTGGGTTCGAACCAGCCTCTCTGCAAAAGCAGGTGTAAAGCTGTCTAGAAATAACCCTTCCCTAGACCGCACAATGTGTGGGAGCCTTCGCATTGGGTATGCCCTTTTTACTATTATTATTACATGACTTATTGTGTCTTCATTTTTTGTGCAGGTGAAGACAACTGGGAGCCTAGATAGGGATGTGCTTTATTTAGTCTTGCACCCCTGGAGCAGATTGTGGCATGATATGAGTTACCTTCTCTGCTCAACAACTCGACTGGTCGTGTAAGGGACAGAAATATGCAGAACGGGCCATGGCAGGTGCTGCATGAATCCCATGGCATCAATCTGTGTTTCGAAACTTCTTCCGTGCCTTTTCAGATGAATTCTTCCATTGACCCGGGGGCTGGAAATGTTACCCCCCCTGTACCAATTGAAAAGTCATATGCTAATTCACAAGCTGCTACAGATGATGCTGGAGAGGCTGAAGGTATTGAAACCAATGGAAAATCAGTTCAGAAACCTAAGAGAAAAAAACACAGGCCAAAGGTCATTAAAGAAGTACAATCAGCAAAGCCGCAGAAGCATAAAACTCCAAATCCTCCGAAGGAAAAAGGGAATCAGCATACTGGTAAGAGGAAGTATGTCCGTAGGAAGGGACTGAATACACCAGCTACTCAACCTCCAACAGGATGCACTGATATACAGACTAGAGCTGAACCGGGAGCAACCCAAAGATGTTTGAACTTCAACAGGGACAATACACATGGTAATACGGACTTGTTCTCACAAACCCAGGTGACACAGATTCCTACTGGTTCTGAAAATACCTTAATATCTATATCTGGAGTCGAAAGAAGTAACACCCAGGCGTTATGCCATTGGGGTGGCACCGACAGCTATTTCTCTTCAGTTGATCAGATGGCTGATTTGCAAGAACTAAGGGTAGACAGTATGCCTAAAAGAGCTACATTTGACCTGAACAATTCTGTAATAGATCATATGCCAATCAGTTATTCTAATCTAATGGACAGCCCTGTCCAATTTTCACAGTATGATTCAAGAGGTAGTGTACAGACTAATCAGTTACTGGATTTTCATTCCGGCATGCCAGTTAGAAGTTTCACTAATATCAACAGCTCTGTAATTCAGATGCAGAACAACCAAGCCAATTTTGATCAATACATAGGCACATCTCAATCTTCTATACAATCATCCAAACATGATCATTTGCTTCATCCTTTTAGGATGCTAGAGAATCCAGCTGCACCTCCTCAGCATAGTGAAAGGGTCTCAGTGAGGGACACTTCCAATCCTGAAACTTGTCTAAGAGAAGGCAGAGTGAGTGACCAAATGGCCCAATGTTATAGACCCCAGGATAGTATATTTGCACCTCCCAGGCACATTGAAAGGGATGCTATGACTGGAGACATGAATGAATTTTCAGCAAAGCATGATTACTTGAAGTGTGCTACTGATAGCAACTACCTAATTGGCGATGGTTTTGGTTTCTGTGATTCTCCTGACTTCTCAGATATTCTTGCAACGAGTAAAAAAAGAGAACATAATGCTATCAATGGTCATCCAATTTCTTTTGACATGGACTTTAATAACACAAATAAAGCAAGGATGTTCTGTAATGATCATCTTTCCACTAGCTCTCAAACATCTTATTTTCCTGAAACATGCAAAAGGATGAGATCTGATAATCCTAGCAGTCAGATGAATAGTTCTACGGAAAATTTTTCGTCCTCATCAGTGTGTTCTGGTAGCTGGAATACAAATAAAGTTTCAGCAATAAAACCTGGAGCCTGTACTTTGGCTGACGTTCAAAGGTTGATGGCTCGAGAGAAGTCACGAGCTTCACAACGAATGATTGACTTTGGGATATCAGAAAACAACATGGTACAGCAACATGTTAAACCTGCCCCGCGAGACATTGTTGACAAGAATTTTATTGCTTTACCTTGTAGAGACTTTGGAAGCTTCACTTTGCAGCACATGCAATTGCCTGGCTGTACAATGAACCCACTGGGAGAAAGTAATATTCCGAGGAATGGAGCTTATCAACCCCAGTCTTGTGAAATCAAGCCTAGCCAGCATCACTCTAGTGACAATATTTCTTTACCTGGCAAATGGTCTGCATACATAAATACAGGACACACCCAATTACCTAGTGGTACTGAAAACCCCTCCATAGAAAATTATATTCACGGAAATGCTATTCCTCAACTTCACCCCTCAGAAAATGTTGTGGTTGAGAGATCAGTTTTGTTTTCTGAACCACACAAAACTTCCACTCAGGATGATACTGTGAATAACTACAGCACCGCTGCTAGTAGTGATGCTCAGGTTAGAACCACAAATGCTAACACTATGAAGTCCTTTTCCCAACCACCAAGAAATGAGAACTGTCAGCCAGAATCTTCTAAATTAACTTCAGAAGGAAAATCCATGAAGAAGCCACAAGCTCGGGGCCGTCCACGGAAAGCCACAAAACCCAATGGGACACCAGAAGGCATAAATAATACAGGAAAGAAAAATGTTGGCCGTCCAAAAAAAAGTGCATCTTCAAAAGGTGCAAGTTCTGAAATTTTAAAGACTGATAGTATTACTCGCGCCTCTGAGCCTTCCACTGCGACTATTCCTAGGACGACTACAACAGCATCAGCAAGGTATGGAGAAAGAACCCTAAATGGTCTGAAAACATCTGATCATGACAATTATCGTGACACCTCTAAAGAGGCTCATGAAGGATTCATTTCTCAAGATAAAGCACCATCAGTTGATACTTTAGATGCCATAATCCAGAAGATTAAGATCTTAAGCATAAACAAACCGGACAAACTTGCTACAGAGATACCCAAAAATGCTCTTGTTCCTTACGAAGGTGGATTTGGTTCACTGGTTCCATTTGAGGGGAAGGTAAAGAAAAGCCGTTCTCGGGCCAAAGTGAACATCGACCCAGTTACCACTTTGATGTGGAACTTATTGATGGGGCCAGATATGGGTGATGGTGCTGAAGGGTTGGACAAGGATAAAGAAAAGTGGCTTGAGGATGAAAGAAAAGTGTTCAGAGGACGGGTTGATTCATTCATTGCTCGTATGCATCTAGTTCAAGGTATGAAACAATTACAATATAAATTTCTAGCAGTTTTTTTTATTGTATATTATAGTACTGCCCACTATCGAAAATTCTTGCCACCATGCGATGCATGCAGCCATCACTTCTTTTAATCTTTAACAGCATATTTTGCAAATATTGGAATGGTCACATGAATATCATGGGGGTTTTGTTATATAAAGTAGTATCGGTTTTGTATCTGTAGAAAATTGATAGTTACAATTTCTATTTTATAGACCTGGAACAGCAGAAATTGTCAATAATTTGTGACCAAATGGATAGTATTAAGTGCATTAAAGCAGTGATTCACAATGTAACCTGGGCCACTGTAATGCTTTTTAAGGGTGAATTAGTGAAAAGTGGATCTATCATCTATGTGCAGTGTATATGGTTACAGTGGATATGTTTTTTCTTCACAGAACAGAATATTATTTGTTTCTACGATCTAAATATTTTTGCAGGGGACAGACGTTTCTCTCCTTGGAAAGGGTCAGTCGTGGATTCAGTTGTGGGTGTATTTCTTACCCAGAACGTTTCAGATCATCTTTCTAGGTGACCTGTAAACTTTAGCCTATTTAAAGTAATACCACCACGTGCGATTAGTGTATTTGTATATCAATATTCATGTTTTGTACTTTTCAGTTCTGCTTTCATGGCAGTTGCTGCAAAATTTCCTGCGAAGTCAGAAGTCCCTGAAGAATATGTGGCTGATATATCGCACACACCTCAGGGACAGAATGATAGCTGTTCTGGTCGGTTTGGTGATGCTACCAAGTTGCAAGGGAAGTTTTTTGTTGAAGAGATAAGTGAGATAAGATCATTAATCACAACAGAGGATAACGAAGAAAGTAATAGTAATGAATTGATTGGAAGCTCTTCTGGATGTGGAGTAAACCATGTAGCACAAGGCTGCCCTGTTTCTTGTAGAAAGTCACTAAATGGATCCTATGAAAATGGATCACAAGGAATTGTCTTCCCAACAATCGACTCGTCTTGCGTGGTGGAAGCTGAAGATGGGTCACTGGAGGATGTCATTTCTTCACAAAATCGTGATGTTTCTTCCCAAATTTCCCCAGACCATCTCTTTCACAGAACTGACCTGCTAGCTTCTAGCTCAGTGCCAAATTTCATGGAAGAGGTCTGTATCATTAGAAATATGTCTAATGGGATTGGCAATTCAACTGAGTATTCAGAGGTTCCATCAATGCAAGATCCAAAAAAAATAGCCAACGGAAATGCTGGATCTTCAGAATATCATGGAGGCAGTCATCTTCTAGTCTCAGGTGTGAACAATGGTTTGTTCCTCGATCTAAATAGATCATATCAGCCAGTACATTCTTCGATCTATGTTCAGAATGGCCAGTCTGATTTCACAAGTGTCTCATGTTTCAACCAGATGGACCAATCATTCTACACCGGCTCTGATAGAGTGAACTTTTCCAGTGTTACACAATCTGAGGCCAGCCAACCTGCTTCTTCCATGGGCAACGTAAATAAAACCAAAGTAACTAGTCCATCAAGCCATCTTTTGTACAGAATAAATGGGTCAGTAAGTCCGGATAGCCCATCTTTCCCTTTTGTCCCTTCACAACAACGTGACTTTTCACCGATAATTAAACAAAACTCCCAACCAGTAATTAGTACAGATGATATGTCATTTCCCAAGGAACAGATTTTTTCTGAAATCCATTTTTCGAGGAACAAAACTGATACTTCGTCCGTGGAATTGCATAATAGCCATTCAAATCTACGACAAGCATACACAACAACAATAAAGCAAACAGGAGGCGAACATTTGCTGTCAGGTTGCACCGAACTGAGCAATGATGTCAGAGTTCCGACAGCAGAATACAGTTCTTCAAATTTGTGCGAAAATCAAAACTCTCATTCAAATGTTTTGCAAGGTGTTTCTTCAGGTTCAGCACAAAAGTTCAGAGATACTCAAAAGGACCCGTTGGAAGTTCCAATGGATGAGTCGAAAGCTACAAAGGTGGGGGGTCGATCTAAAAAGAAAACTTATGACTGGGATAGTTTACGAAAAGAAGTGCTTTGCAAATGTGGCGATAAACCCAGAGGTCATAATGCAAAGGATACTGTTGATTGGGAGGCAGTACGACAAGCAGATGTGCGGAAAATATCTGAAACTATCCGAGAGAGAGGAATGAATAACATGCTAGCAGAACGGATAAAAGTAAGTCAGTTAGTAGGAAGCTGTTTAAACAAAATAATATGCATCATTTCCACCATTTTAAGATTCTAGTTGTTCAATCATACCCATGTTTCAACTTGTGTTCTTATTTGTCTCATGCTGTTAAAGCGGAGCATTTTAATACTTCAACTATCTTCTGTGCAGGAATTCCTGAACCGATTGGTGAGAGACCATGGAAGCATTGATCTTGAATGGCTAAGGGATGTTCAACCGGACAAAGCAAAGTAAGTGGCATATATGTGAGCAAACTGATAGAGCTGCCGAGCCATTAATCTTATAAGCCACTTTGTAGTATTTATTATGAATGTGTGGTACAACTGTTTTTTTTTTATTATTTTGAACAAGTCTGAGGAGTTTAAAGTGCCTACTAAGTAATAGCTTTGGAAACCATAAAAAGGAACATTTAATCATTATTTTTTGTAAACTTCCAATTTGTCATTTGTCATGATGCAATGTCCATACGGTCATGTCATGTTGATACAGTAAAAGTTCATGCTTATTAGCCTTTATACTTGTATCAATTGTTAAATACATTTTTCTGAACAAGGTAATATTGCTTTTCTTTAACTTTAACCTGTCAGAAAATACATTTCTTTTAACTCTTCCAGGGACTACCTTCTAAGCATTAGAGGGCTTGGACTCAAAAGTGTTGAGTGTGTTCGTCTCTTAACTCTGCATCATATGGCTTTTCCGGTATGTCCATTGCCCCTTAACATCCTAAAGGTTTTCAAATATACTTTACAGTGTATACCTTATTCTGAAGCCCTGTATTTTGATTCCCTAGGTGGACACGAATGTTGGTCGGATATGCGTGAGGCTTGGATGGGTGCCACTTCAACCCCTGCCAGAGTCTCTTCAGTTGCATCTATTGGAAATGTATGTATCTTTATTCCATGTTGTTATCATTTATGAATATGTGTTCATCCAGAGTACAAATCTGATCTTCTACTGCTGAAGGTACCCCATGCTGGAGCAAATACAGAAATATCTTTGGCCTCGACTATGCAAGCTTGATCAACGGACATTGTAAGACTAATTATATCTACACATTATAAAATAAATGTAGTACATGGTAGCATTAAAGGGAACCTCTCAATATGCAGGTATGAGCTCCACTATCAAATGATTACTTTTGGGAAGGTGACAAATATAAACAGTAAATCTTACAGTCCAAGCTGCCCCTGTTTACTGTGAACTTACATACTGTTTCACTCTCTTTCACCTTTAGGTTTTCTGCTCAAAAAGTAAGCCTAATTGCAATGCTTGTCCAATGAGAGCTGAGTGTAAGCACTTTGCTAGTGCTTTTGCAAGGTAATTCTGGAAATTCATAATCCTTGTTACTTTAGCTACTGGACCTGAGATAGAAAGGTTGTAACTGTTTATTATTTATTGCAATGTGATACTAGTTATTGTTATTTATTATAATTGATTGCTACGCATAACTATCACATCATGAATATCACATGAGTATTCTTGATATGCTGTATATAACCAGCTATTCTTCTAGATAATCATATGACAACATGCTTGCAGCACCAACCAGGGCTTGAATCCTGGTTCTTACAAAACCTTCAGTGTGCCGGCTGTTTGGCTGGCTTTCAGGGCCTTTTGTTGACTCCGGGTCAAGTTTTTTTGTTATTATTATTTAGCTATCCAGGAATTTACTACACTACTGTAGGCTGTGTCATTTCATTCCAATCTCAGCCTAGACCAAAGGGAACAAGTTTAATTTAGTGAAACACCATCTGCTTTGTTCCCTCGTTATCAATTCCAGTGTGTTGATGACTTGATGTTGATGTTCATATTCATCTCATCATCTATCTAGGCTATGAATAGGATATAAGCAATCTTGAATTGCTTGTGTGACCATCATGTCTTCTGGATATCAACCAGTGATTTCATCATCTCGAGCAAGTCCTCACTCAAATTTGAGCAGTAGTCAATGTTGAGATTGGCCGGTGTTTGCAGTTCTTGAAATTACTATTTCAACTACTTGGAGCAGTGAAGACAGTGGTTTTCTTATGTCCATGTTGAAAGTAGGGCATACATTTAATTTCATCTATAGACAATTGACAATTTGACATAACAATCTATATGAATGCAGTGCAAGGCTTGCTCTTCCTGGACCTCAAGAAAAGAGTTTAGTTACATCAGAAGATGCAACTGCAGGGCTTTGTCGCCAAACATATACATATACAGACTCGAGAACTGTGGGCCAACTTGAGTGGACCACAAACCATGCTGGGCATGCCATTTCTGGTAATCATCAGCCAATCATCGAGGAACCACCAAGCCCAGAACCTGAAGCTGAAAATGCAGAGACAAAAGAGGATGCAATAGAGGATTTCTGTTATGAAGATCCTGATGAGATCCCCAGTATCAATCTTAATATTGAGGAATTTACACAAAACTTGAAGAGTTATATGCAAGCAAATAATTTAGAGATTGAACATGCTGACATGTCAAAAGCATTGGTTGCCATCACCCCTGAAGCTGCTTCAATTCCAACTCCAAAGCTCAAGAATATCAGTCGCCTGAGGACAGAACACCAAGTGTATGGAATTCTCCTTAACAAAATATTGCCATAAAGAATAACTAGAGTTCCTTTCCTTCATTATTTCCCTATACTATCACTGATGAAGTTCACACTCATATACATTTGTATACAGTACCTGTTAGTCATCTCGTTTACTTGTTTAATTTCATCTGTTTGCAGTTATGAACTGCCGGACACACATCCCCTTCTGGAAGGAGTAAGCTCATAACAGTTATCAACTAAAGACTGCTCCCATGTTGAATATCAATACAAATTTAGATTTGTTTGTATCTATGCAGTTAGAGCGAAGAGAACGAGATGATCCCTCTCCATATCTTCTTTCCATATGGATCCCAGGCAAGAGAATTTGCTTGAACCTTTGTTCTTACACTTGCTGGTCATTCTACTAATGTTTACAAATTGAACAGGTGAAACTGCACAATCTACTGATGCACCCAAGACATTCTGCGACTCGGAGGAAACCGGGAAATTATGTGGAAGTTCGACATGCTTTAACTGTAATAATATACGAGAAACACAGGCTCAGAAAGTCAGAGGAACTCTTCTGGCAAGTTCCCTATGGGTCACATTAATATGTAGGTTTTGAATTGCATATATTGACAAAATAAAAGTTAATTGTTTGGTCAAATACAAGCAGATACCATGCCGGACAGCAATGAGAGGAAGCTTTCCACTCAATGGGACATATTTTCAAGTTAATGAGGTGAATATTATATTTCAAAAGTAATATGTTCTTACGATTGTTGTAGCTGCGCTGACTTGTAGAGTCGTCGTCCATCAGCTTTATCAGTGGTACAAATGTTGTGCTGCAGGTATTTGCTGACCACTACTCAAGCCAAAATCCAATTGATATTCCACGAAGCTTGATATGGGACCTCCCAAGACGAACTGTTTACTTTGGAACCTCAATACCTACAATATTTAGAGGTAGTGGTCCTGCAGATGATAACTAAGAGCTTGGACTTTGCATAAACTTTTCCCCTCAATGATTACTCCTTATTGTTGGTTATCAGATTCTGTAAATTTGTTTCTTATAATAGGAGCAAGAAGCTTTGAAATGAAAAATAGAGACAGCAATTGCTACGTCATTTTCATGGTTAAACCATCAACCAACCACAATGT
Organism: Tuctoria greenei; assembly: GCA_036927565.1. NCBI lineage: Eukaryota > Viridiplantae > Streptophyta > Magnoliopsida > Poales > Poaceae > Tuctoria > Tuctoria greenei. Next base: position 866,689 of record JAYESD010000002.1, on the reverse strand, counting down.
TTAACAAGATGCAGAAGTTACCCACATAGGGTTTAGTGCCTAAAAACTGCATAGCAGAAATTCTTCTAGGCTTGTTCGAATTTGGTTAAATTCATACTGTAGTTTTGAATCCATTTTTGCAAAGTAGCAAACTGTTTGGTTTATAATGTCATGCTGCTGGTATGAGGCACATAACTTTTCTGCTGCAAGATTGGGCTGTATTGTTGTTTACAGGCAACCTTTTCTTGCCTAAGAACTAAAAAAATAGGTCTGGGAAGGGTCCAACCCACTTTGGATCTTTTGCACGCGTCGTTTCCTTGCATTTCTGCAAGAGACTTTCCAGGACTCGAACTTGTGACCTCATGGTCACAAGAAAACAACTTTACTCCTGCGCCATGGTTCCCCTTCCTCGCCTAAAAACTGCCTAGCAGAAATTCTTTCATACTTGCTCAAATTTGGTTATATTCATAACACAGTTGAATTGCAAAATAAAAAACTGTTTGGTTTTGAATGTCGTTCTGCTGGTATCAGGCAGATTCTTTTTTTTTTTTTTTTGCTACAAGGTTGGGATGTATTGTGGTTTTTAGGGCAACCTTTTTTGTTTGGTTTTTAGTTCATCAGGCACTAAATATTACGGCATGTTTTTATAACAGGTTTAACTACTGAAGAGATACAACAATGCTTCTGGAGAGGTATCCATTCTGTCTCCTTGTTTATGTTTTATAAGACCTCAAGTGTGAAATCCAGTGTTTTCTGTTGTGGGTAGTAGGTGGCCTTTATGGGCTGGTGCGCTACTGCAGCAACCTGCTACAGTAGCGCGTGTACCGTAGCAACCCGTCATGGAAGCAACAGCTAGGGTTTTAGATTAGTCTCCTACTCTCTTTTATATAAAGAGGATCATTGTGTGCTCTAGAGGTCAAGTAAAAATAGATCTTAAAAGACTACTCAGAGCCTGAGAGCTAGTTGGTGGGTCTATATTGTTGATTATCCCTGTTCTAATCCCATCCATAACATCTTGGTATTCAGAGCCAACCCATCTACGCTGCCGCCGCCATCAAGCTCCAATTCCCACCCAACCCACCCTCTATTCCAATCTAATCATGGAAGCACAAAAGATCGAGGAGATTAGTGAACGGATCATGAAGATTCTCATACAAATCAAGGAGATTAGTGCATGTCTCGATCGATCCGCAACATCATGCACAAGGTACGAGGGCTTCCCCAACTGCGATTTCAACTGGTGTGGGTCGCAGCCAACTCTGCTTCCGCCGAGATTACAACCACCAGACCTCTAACTCGATGTGATAGCCAGAGTCGGATTGAAGGCCCTCACCGTGCTGGTCGTCTTGGCGGTCGCCACCATCCCTGTGTCCTCTGTGGCCGACACGCTAGCGCCCAACCCCGTCTTCGCTGCTAGTGCTACGTCCGTGCCCTTTGCTGCCGTGCTCGCCGCCTCCGCTTCCCCTGCTTCTCCACCAAGGAGTCCATCTCCGGCGCCAGGATCAGCTGATCTACCACCACAGAACTACACTCGTCCTTCACATCTGTTAATTATTTAGAATAATCCCGGTAAAAGAATTCCTTTTAGGGAACGGTGTTGGCTTTGTTGAAAGTTAGGCACTACAAAGCCACAAGATTACTACATCGTCAAGACAAGTCTAGTTGCCCAGACACAACTTGTTTACTTGAGGTCATTAGTCTCAACTAATTGTGACTCGGTGGCATGTATGCTAATTTGGTGTTACCCGTTAGAGTTTTTGCACAAAATTCTTGTACGTGCATAAGATACCACTCATGATGCTCCAGCTACCATCCCAAGGCCTAAACCGAAGACTTCAGAGAACAATCGCTAATTCCTCTTTAATTTACAAGAAAGGCAGCTGACACAACCTCTTTATCTCTCTTACCTTCTCCCTGATGGAGGTCACACCCTTGCTTTCTGATCAAGCAGCGATGGAAGAGAGCAGCAAATCAGCAACCTTCTTATTTCCGATCAGGATACTCTCTGGGGAGCCTCCTTCCCTGCCTTCTTCCACCTGCGCATCTAGAATTTTTAAATCAATTAGCCTGTTTTTTCAACTTCGAAAAAAACAAATGTTTTTGTTGACAACCTGCCATTTTCATGCGAAAGCCTGATACTGATACAACAACAACAAAGCCTTTGTGCCATGCACATGTGAAAGTCTGATAATAAGAATTTTAACTGAATTCATGTATTGAATGCGTGCCAAAATCTTAGTTTCCTTGTATTTTGTTACAATTATCTCTCTTATTTCTTTTTTTTTAAATTAAATTACCGGGTTTCATATCTAGCCTACTCCAATGTGCTTGGGGTAAAGGCGTTGTTGTTGTTGTTGTTGTTGTCGTCGTCGTCGTCACTTATTGAATGCACGCAACTCGACCTCCCATCGAGGATGAAGAAGTTGTTGCGTGGGAGAAATCGCTCTGGGTTCACTGGGAAGTTGGCCATTGCGATTATGGTGGTGTAGTTTGCTAGAGGGTGCAATTGCTTGTTGGGACGGTGGATGACAGTGGGAGGAGTTCTTGTTTCTACAAGGATGGAGGGAGGTTTCTACTTGGCTTATAAGTGGTGGCAGTAGTGGCAACCACTACGACTTCCCCCTTTTGTTTAATTCTCCAAACCAAATGATGGGTTTTCTGCGATAGGTCAACTTTTATGACAAAAAATCCAGCAGTATCAGCATCACATATCACTACAGCAATTCCTAGTGAGGTGGTGTGGTTTGAAATAGCGATAGCACCCCATGAATTGTGGGTGTTCCACGTAGGAGAATCCCAACCTTTGTCGCACACATTTAAGGCGATACACATTTTCAGCTTCCTCTCGTGGCTAGCATGGGGAAGGGACGCGATGGCGTCATCATGAGAAGCGCCATCCTGCCGAGACTAAGCACCTAGATTTGCCATAACCACACTACCCTGCTGCAGACACCTAGTAGAGGGAGCTACTCCGTTTATGCCAAGAGAGGGCCAAGGGGCGCGGTTGGGGTAGCCAACATCATGACGAGGTAGCTGCTCTGAACCTTCACAATCAACAATAATGTAGGGGGTGTAGCCCCTATGGGTAGAATTGCCGTTAGGATGGTGATGGGGTTTGAAACTCAAGGGTAGCCTAAGGTAGTGATTGCCATGGTCGCCATGACGCTCAAAGTTGAGTTTTGTGGATGCAACATGTTGCAAAGGGTTCGGCGGGAGGCCGAGATGCTTCCTCAGTGCTTAGAATACTCGCGCTGAATGTACAGGTAGTGGTCCTTTTCCATAGGGAAGGCATCTGTGGGGAGAGGGCATATGAAGCTACCAATGCGGATAACAGGAGGGAGTTGCATATTTGGGCAGGAAGGCTTTCTTGCAAGGCGAATGTTGTCGAATTGGCTAAGCAAAGTAAGCCCTCTTAGCCTTCATGTTGGGTTTCCTAGTTCCTACGGAAGAGTCTTCTTCTTTGTTCCACTCACGAAGATCCTTGATCCAGTTAGGACCCCCATCCCATTGTGCTAGAGGAAGTAGACATTGAAACCCACCGTGGTGACTCTTCTCAGTGAATGGATTAGGTGACCTACTCTACTAGAGGCAACCGCAAAGCGGAAATGCCGATCCTTCACAAGTGAAACATGAAACCCCATTGGGTTTCCACCTAGAACAGAGTGAAGAGCCTATTCTACCGACTTCTTGGTAAGAAGAAATGTGAATCGACAGAAAACCGCCATCACGGAAAAGGACATGGGGGAGGAGGGTTGGTGAACGAAAGGGGAGTCAGTTGGACAAAGGGGAAACATATCAGATTGTTGATCTGTTGCTGAATAAACATATCATGTTGTTGATCTGGTGATTAATAAATAAGATAGAGAGGGTTTCAGGGGATAGGATATGTTAGGATCAGATATGATCTAATCTATTAGGCGCCTTGCTCTCTATAAAAGGCAGCCCATAGTTGTACTAGGATTTCGTCAAAGGAAGAGAGTTCCCCTTGTGGGTGTACTATCTTTGGTCACCGTGGCTAACGATTAGCTCAATCCTGGTGACATACTGACATTTTCAGCAGGGCGTCTGTCGAAGTGTTCTTGCGACACTTCCCCCGGACCTGCTATGAGAGCAGTCCGCGAAGGTTCTTGATCGGCAGGGTTTAATCCTCAATGGAGGGATTGCGTGCATGAGAGTGGTGAGAAAGTGATTTTTATGTGGTTCGGGCCGCCGGAGCGTAATACCCTACTCTACGGTGAGGTTGTATTGCTGGTGTGAATGTGTGTAGCGTGTGTATGCGTTAGATTGGGGATTTCTTGTAACGGTGGCAGTCCGATCCTTTTATAGACAAGGTCGGACGCCTTACAAGTGGGGTCCGGGGCTCGACAGGTGGTCTCGGGGCGATCTTATCCTAAAGATCTAAGGTTTCTCGCATAAGCTTCCTCTGGCTGTGGCTTGAAGACCCGTCGTCTTGCCGCCTCCTATGCAAGTAGCCCATGCGTAGTCATTGACGGTGTCAGGGGATGTCTCGTCCGTATGTCTTGTCGCCGTAAGCTACCCACTTGGCGGAGCGGGGTAAGCTTACGACATCTTCACTATGAGGTGATTGGGCGCAGCGGTCCCTGACCGTTGGCGTGCTCCGTGTTATCCGCCGGGGGTGGGTGCATGTCTTCATTGCTTGATTTAGGCAGGGCACACCATCCCTTAACTCCCGCACCCCATCGTCCAGGGTAAGTTGCGGGACACATGGCAGATTTGAGGCTGGCCACTATCGGGGAGGCCAAGTCCAGTAATTCGAGGCACGTGGCAGCCTCGGGGCCCTTCGGGGCACGTGACACCTCCGGAGCCCTTCTCTGCGGGAGGTGTCCGACATGGTGCTTCGAGCCACGTGGTTGCACCGGAGCTCACTCCTACAATAGAGTGAGGTCCCATCCAACCAAACATGTGGCAGCTCGGGAGCCCGTCTCACCGGATGAGCTGGGTCCCGTCTTTGAGGTCCACGTGGCAGTGCCGGATCTCGTACTTGAGGAAGGTCGGAGTCCGGCGCCTTCTGGACACGTGGCGTCACTAGACATACTTAGGTATTTCCAGCCTGTGTGCGAGGGTATCCCATATGCAGGGTACCGACAACGCCCAACAGCTCCAAATACCCCCTGCGCTCTCTCCCACATTCCCACCTTCACTCTTCCTTGCACACACCCAGACGCAAGAAGCAGAACAGCTTACAACAAATTTTCAGATACAGCTGTATTTTCTCGTTTTCTTTATTTTTCAATTGAAAACATATGACCGAAATCTGAAGAAGAATGATATTTGGGTTCTTTTTTATTTTGATTAGCTTGCTCGCTGGCTTTGTTGTGCTTGAGGAACATAACATTTCACAACTTGATCATTGCATACAATAGACATTTCTCTTATTTATTTCTAGAACTTGACTTGTTTAATGTTTAGGAACTAAAAAAAGCTTCTGCTTTGTTGCTTTGATCTTGCTTATACATAGCTTCTTTGATTTCTGCGGGGTTTGTGAGTGCGAACTTGCTTACACATAGTTGCCATTGTTTCCGCAGGATTTGTGTGTGTGAGGGGCTTTGATAGGATGATGAGGGCACCAAGACCGCTATATGCCAGATTTCATTTGCCTGCAAGCAAGGTTGCCAGAGGCAAGAAGCCTGGAGCAGCAAAGGTGGAAGAATAGTATTACCTCGCAGAAATAAAGGATCTAACAAGAGGGTGGATTGCCCGAAATGAGGTGCTGACCCAATAAATTGGTGAATCATTTCTAACCAAATGAATTGCATCTAATGAATGTCAGTACCTTGCAAACTTGTGATGCTGATGATGTAAGGGGTAGTCTAGTTGTTTTTTCTTCTTAAGTCTCATTCTTTATTCCTGAAATCCAATATAGCAAAGGAGAAAACGTAGGGCATAGTCCAGCCTTTCTTTTCTAGTTGTACCTTTGTAAGTGGAATCAATTGTTGTACACCAGAAGATGACATCCCTGTACAATGGTCATATGCACCTTACTTGACCATTCAAATTATTCACTAAATTTGATTGGAAACATCACAATATACTTTGTCATTCAGAATAAAGATGAGTGTGATTCCCTTTGTAAATACTACTTATAAGGCTGCTATTGTAATAATGTGGAGGTTGCATACTTTGTAGAGATCGAATTTTTTCCCATTATATAAAAAAAAATCACCTTTTACATGCCAAAAGGCAGCCGGACGGACGGGCAACGTGCTCACCATGAATAGCAGGGCCGGGGGTCTAGCGTATTGGCAATGGGCGAACTGTGGTAACGTACGTAGAAGGATACGACTAGTACATCGAAGCATTTCGGAGATGAACCGCTCATAGGCAGCGATGTCACACAGATAAAAGAACGTGGTCCTTGTTCTCTTAAAAAGAACGGCTGCTTCTACTGCTACATCACCGGCGCACTACAGATGAAGGTCGGACCATGATGAGGCTTTGAAATATGCAGTACAGAAGTAAATTTTTTGTGGCATACAGTAATTCAGCATGCTTCTTGATGTTCAATTGGCTAACAATTTACAACAACCAAGACGCAGTTGGGGTCAGCTAGATATGACGTGCTTGGGACAAAGATTTGTTGTTGTAAATTGTTAGCCAATTTGAACATCAAGAAGCGTGATAGATGTTCCGATCCGTGCCCCTCTCATGCTCCAATCCGTGCAAACAGAACCATGGATTGTTCCGTATATGTTGTCCAACCTGTAAGCAAAACAATTGAATGTCATTCCTCATCAGCTTAAATTTTTGAGTGCAACCAGTCAACGTATAATAGCTTAACATAGTATCAGAGTCAGAGCTCTCGAGTTCGAATTCTGACGGACGCAAGTCCACTCCTATTTCTACGTTTGAGGCCTGAGGAAACCTCACGTGAAGGCGAGTGTTAGAGTGTATAAGTGAATTGTCTACCCTTCCCCATCAGCTTAAGCTTTTGGGTGCAACCGGTCAGCGCATAATAGCTTAACATGATATCAAGTCAGAGGTCTCGAGTCCGAATTCTGACGAGCGCAATTTATTAAATAAATATGAAATAAAATAAAATGCAGCCGACTCCTATTCCACGTATGCGGTTCAAAGGAGTTGTAAGCAAAACAATTATCTGTCATTCCTCATCAGCTTAAACTTTTGAGGGCAACTGATCAACGCAATAGTAACTTAACAAAAACCATGTAGTTACCGGCTATCTAGGATGGCCAAATAACTGTCGGTGATAGATGTTCGTTGGACCAAAAATAAATAAATAAAAAGATTTACTTTGACAATTTAAGGTACTAAAAGGAAGTCTCAAATCATACATCACCTCCTCTCCTTATGCATACTACTTACAAAAGAACTGACAACTTTACAGAGAAAACGATGAATCACCCCCTGAATTTACAATATGCACAGCTAATATTTTCATTTTTTGTCAACATTCCCGCTCTAGCTAGTGTCTTTTTCTTCTTCTGCGTATTGGTACAGCAACTTGTTTCAGTTCTAGGACCGTGTGTGGTCAGACAAGAAGAGGTATCGAAATTTCGTGTTGAATGGGATAACATTAAAGCTGCGCACTCCAAGAAGCCGCTGCGTCTGCGACGACGAAGTATCTTGGATGGCTGCAATCTGGTCCGCTGTTAGGTGACGGCAGATCCAATCAGCAAAAAGAGAGTCCTCCACAGTGCCCTTGGCATAGCTCTCAAGTAACTTAGGGACTACAAGCTCTCCTTTGTCATTTATACCAACTGATGCTCGAATGTAGTCTCTCATCGATTCTTGAAGCTCCAGTCGAACATTTTGAGCAGTGAAAATCCTTACCTGTGTTATAGCAAGTTATGTTTTTAATTCCAGGAACGATATACGAAAACATCAAAACACTTATTTTTCTAAAACGGTAAAGTATAAAAAAAATGTGTTCATAACTTCATTTTTTTCATAACAGATTTCGACTCATTGACTTACAGCAGGTGAAGAGAACATCCCACAACTAAGCGCAAACAACACAAGGGGCTCGGTATCATCAATTGAATACTTCTTACGCTTCTCCGAAGTTTTTAATTTGTGAAGGGCCAGCATCAAAGACTGAAAAGGAGGAAAGAAGTAAAATGCCTTGTGACTCGCTTACTAAATTGAGGAAGGTGAAAATGAGGGTGAGAGTAATACGAGTTGAGGACGATGCAATGGAATCTTCATCTTCAAGATCTCAAACTCTATTTCAGCTGCACTGATGGATAGCCCACCAACCGTGTAGCATGCCTGCACCATTATCTCTAGTTGGTCAATAACTGTGTCAAACTTCAGTGTGAGGTACAAACTATCGAGATATTGACCAAACCTGTTGCATTAATGAGAAAAGCTTGAAGTCATTTTCAGGTACACCATATGCCAAATATGCCTGAGTATCTCCAAGAAAATATGCACAGCATTCAACATACATACTATTTTGCCGAGGAATATCATCCTCTGTGTATGTTAAACAAATAACTATGTGATTTAACTAAAAATAATAAGTGGTGGATCATACTTACGTGCATTAATAATGCATTGTACAGGTTAATCCAAAATGCTAATCGCTCATCACAGTTCATACAAGTAGGGTCAACCTTTGATAGTTGCTCCACATGACACCTGCAAAAGAGTAGAAGGAACAGTTAATGGCACTAACAATGCGTCTTAGTTGTAATTTTCTTTTTTGACATATGTATTAGTACATTATATCATGCCCTTGATTGTTGCTGATATTGTTCTAGATATACTAGACCGTGTTTATGCAATATTCAGTTAGAATTAATAGCGGAATACAAGTGTTTGACTGGAAACCTGAACTTCTTCAGAGCTCCAGATGCATATTCAAGTTGTTCATTGCCGACATACATCCAAGACACTTCAGCTGCTGAACAATAGCATCCAATGTCTCTCGCGGCTTCCTTCCCATTAGCATTGTATGGATCAAAGTTTCTAGTTTCATCTATAGTAGTGTCATCTTGGTTGAAGTCAACTGAAGGACTTTGCAGTACTGAGGCTATTACAGATGAATCTGACAAAGACGTCAATGTTGAACCGGACAGGCGTTCTGCTGATGAGGATGAGTTATCAAAAGGAGCCTTTGATGTTATCTGGGATGATGCAGATAAATGAAGGAAGATATCCCTCATGGAGCAAACCATCTCTTCAGAGAGCTGATTTGGATTGTTCTGCAGATTTCTACTCAAGCTGTTTTTCTTCAAATCATGTTGGCTGGACTGTAATGCATCTATCTTACTATCTTCTTTGCCGTCTTTTTCCATTGAGCATGACTCTTGTATCTGCAGGAATATATTGCTTCATTTAAAACCTATAATTTTCAAACGCACCAAGATGTTTCAACTGGAAAATATGTAGAATAGGAACTCTTTATCTTGGAGTGCCACTAGCCTAGTTAAAGGAACATCTACATCTTGGTGTCTTTCTAGCAGCCTATTTGGACATACCATCTCTCTGTCTTCAATATGTTTTTCATCATTCTGTTGATCTTCAAGTTCTCTTGATAAATCTTCTTGCATTGATTGCGTTGACGGAGAACCTCCAAGCCTAAAATCTCTGAACGTTGATGCATCCTTAAAAGGCAATAAAGTAACTGTCACTTACTCTGACTCCATAGCAAAAAACGGCATTTTAAAATGAGATTTTTATTGCTGTGAAGAAAACTTACTTCTTCCCCTGTACAAATATAAGTTGTCGATGGTTGGCAATTTGATGATGTAGGTACCATGCATCCTGGGTTATTTTGTGCAAGTAGCCTTTCATTCCTCATGTAACATAACTCATAATGCAGGTGATTTAGATCCTTTTCAAGCTTTGAGACAGCAAGCTCCAAAGAGGCTATGCTAATTATTAGCTCCTGTGCCTTTAAAGATGACAGGTGGACACTAGATTACAGGTTGCCCTATACCCACAAACACTTTGACTAAAGTAGTATTAAGGTTTGCACCTTGTCTGGAAGCTTTATAGAAAAATTAAGCATCTGTGCAGCATTATTTGCAATGGCATCTGCCAAAGCCAGATGCAAGTCGATCTCATCTTCGAGTTGCCTCTGCAACTTCTTGACCTGCACAAGTCAGCCAGGACTTGAATATTATGCTCTAGTATGCAAAATCTTCGTAGAATTTTGGTGCTTATTCTTTTGATCTTGCAAAATTTGTTATCCAGCAACTAAAGCTACAAATAATTTGGAAGTTTTCCTTCAATAAAGTGTCAATTAAATAAAAGATGTTCCATACTTTAAATTAAGTTTTCAAGCATAAACATAGTTTAATTAATAATCCCGCAGAATTACAGTGCCACGGCTTATTGTTGGCTGCATCACGATTGATAGCTTGCATTTAACTGAACAGGGCTTGAATAGCCCAAAACAATCGATTTTATTTTCCAAATCAGTTACAAACTTCAAAATTCTAGAGCTAAGGAACCAAGAAATGCACCCACTTCCTGCTCGAGCTGCAACCTGTACCGCTGCATGATGCCTCTTTCCTTCTTGGCACTGCGAATGCTGCTATCATCCTACAGACAAACGCAAAAACCAAACCAGTGCCATCAGATTCACAGACCATCTGAGGCTGGAAGCATCCACACCCCCAACATGCAAGAACTTCACAAAGACGGCGATGAACTCGCAAAAAGGGGGAAAGTGACGTTTCATTTGGACCCCTCGAAATTCGGCACTCGAGCAGACATCTTTGTCCGAAGCTGGCGCTGCGCTGCCCAGTACAGTAGTGCGGGACAGGATGCAGAAAGCCAATTTATCGCAAAGTTCTCGGAAGAAAAAAAAACATGCATTGGGACTTGAGAGCCAAAATAGTGATGCCAAAAGCACCGACGCATGCGATTGTCAGAGATGGCGGCATCCCGAGCACAAGAGAAAGTGCAGAGAACAGAGCCAGAAAAAAGAGCGGGATTTGATCATGAAGGAGGCAAGAGCGAACCCCGGAGCAGCTCGCCGGGCTCCCTCGGCGCACCGAGCCGCTGGACCTGGACGTCCTCCCGCCGCCGCCGCCGGCCATCCTCCGCAACGCCCTATGGATCGAGCCGCCGCTGCACGCGCAAACCAAGAAAGAAGAGCCACCAGTTGTGAACATACCTCCTTACTAATAAGAGCCGAAGCGGACATTTGGCCAGATGGAGGGAGGGAGAGAGGGGGAGGGGCAGGCTGACTGACAGGGTCACGGAGCGCATCTTGTCGGACGCCACGGCCGCAGCTGCAGCGGCGGCCAGCGCGTCCTCCGCGCTCACGCACAGCATCCACTCCGCCTCCAATTTGTTTATTCTCCCTTCCCTTCCCCTGCCGCGACGTACGTACCACGGCTCCGGCACTAAAACTAAACTAAACTAACCGGCTCAGCTCAGCCGGGTGGCCGGAACAAGGCAAACGACAAGGCCACCGCCGCCGCCGCAGCGCTTATTATGTGAAGCGTTGCTCCTCCTCACTGTCACTGACGTGCGAGGTGGTGGTGCTGATGGCTGCCGCCCATGACTAGCTAGTAGCGAAGTAGTGTAGCCTCAGCTCCGCGATGCCCAGTGGTCACCCAGACCCACGCCATTGACGCCACACTACCTGTCCCGTGCTGCAGCAATTATTGTGTTGCTCGGGCTCGGCGAGGCAGGGCACGCGAGACTGAAAAGGGCAGCGGAGTAATTGCTCGAAAAAGGAGAGCCCCGGAGTCAGCGCAGGTTGGTCGGCTCCCGTTCGCGCGTGGCTGGCGGAGCCCGCATCGCAGTGGGGGAGGAGAGTGGAGGACTGAAGAGCGAGTGAAGCGGTTCGGTGGAGTTGGTGAGCCAGGGCGCCGGCGTGCAGCGTACAGTACTTGAGATGAGAACTCTGGCGTGGCTGCTTGCGCTTCTCAAGTGGTCCACCCCGGGGAGGAAGACGTCAAGACAGGCGCTGTACTAGAACGAGCCTACTCGTGAAGCTTTCCACTGACCGCCATGAAAATCATTTTACTGAGCTAGCGAGCTTGCAGTGGCGCTGAGCAGAACTTGATTCGGATCCCGTGTCTTGCACGCCAAGCTTCCGAGGCAGTGACGTCCGTACCACACTACCACGCCATCCGGGTGACTCCTCCAGCCCTGCCCCCAGCCTGCACTCTGCGGCATCGGGATCTCCTACGAGAGGGACGGCTCGGCTCGAGGTGGGGCCGACATGTAAAGTCCACACAAAAGCAACGCTTAGTCAAAGTCGTCGTTCACGCTCCCACTACCCCCTCAATTGTATATATGCTGCCGTCAACGGCGGCGACCAACCTCCGACTTGGAGAGGCGCTGCGCCATGGCGACCTTTGGGTACAGCTCGAGCGGCCTGTGGAGCTCGCTCAGTCAGGCGTCGAACGTGGCGCAGCTGGTGGGCGTGGACGCTCTCGGTCTGGTGTCCATGGTCGTGCAGGCCGCGCTGACGGCGCGGCGCCACCGGGACGCGTGCCGGCGGCTGGCACAGCACGTGGAGCTCATTGGCGGCCTGCTGCGGGACCTGGAGCTCTCCGAGATGATGCGGCGGGAGGCCACGCGGCGGCCGCTCGAACAACTCGGGGGCGCGCTGCGGCGGTGCTACGCGCTCGTCAAGGCGTGCCAGGACTGCGGCGGCTTCCTTCCTCGCCTGCTCCTCGGCGTCCGGATGGCCGAAGAGCTTCGCGATGCGGAGCAGGAGATCGACATGTTTATCCGGCTAGTCCCGCTTATCGCTCTCGTCGACACTACTCATGATCGCCCGGCCAGGGTACGTGTTTTTGAGCTTAATTGTTGATTAGTACTGGTAAATGGTACAGTCATGGTTGCTAGTTCAGTAGTACTTCATTTCGTATCTCGATTGAAGTTTTTAGTATATGCGGTCAAGGAAAATAACTGATTCGAGGACGACTGATCTGACCTGTAATCCGACTGAAGTTATCTTTAGGATTGACCCTAAAAAGTAGGAATGATTGTGTGCAAATTTGGAGTCCAATACTCCAATCCCAAATTAGCAACAGCAATTGCATGTGCAAATTGAACCGTGTAACATGAAATTATTGTAGCTCCAAACTTAAAGGGATATACTGGCCAATACTCAACTGGCATCAATATATATTGTTAATTTTGTTATCATTGTCCAGGAGGCTTCAGAGGAAGTGTCAGGTGCGAATGTAATCACGAATGGTTCAAATCATCACGTGAGGTTAGACAATTCTCTTGTTGTTGATTACCCAGCAAATGGTTCCTAATATATTGAATTGAAGCTAAAATAAAACCCAGTGAATGTCGATGCTTAGATAATGTCTGATCATATTTTGCTGATTAACAACTACTAAAGTCAACTTTTGTTCATCATCATCAATAGCATGACCACACACTACCTGAGCAAAAGAACAAAACGCAAACATCAAGCTACTTGAGGCAACAGAAATCTAAATGACTGCAGATCGCTGCCTTCCATCACCTTCAACAATAACAGCCTTTTTAGATTGACTTGCACCTAGAGCATATCTGCTCCACACGATCTGAATCCGTTGCTATAGCTTCCTCTTCATCGCCATAATATCAGCTTCCAGTGCCTATAGACTCGAACCAGGGCACAGAATCTTACACTTCCAAATTGTGCAACATTTTCTCCACCACACTCATGCTCTGCCACGGCTCCCTCTAAAAAAATTGTTTGTCAGTTTCCGAAGGACCCACAATAATTAGAATCTATACCTATCTGAATTTATCTCACTTTAAATCTCGATGTTTCATTGTTTTGACAAACTCCTAACATCTCTGTCCATACAGCAACATGTTTTTCTATCCCCCAAATTAATTAGTGTGCTCTTCTAATTATTTAACCGTCACCAGTTCTTCAATTATACACTCCTAACTGTATGGAATTAGCCTTGTTTTTTGGATTGTTAACTTGTTGATAATCTTGCCATAATATTTGTGTAAATTTGCTACCTATAGATTTGCAAGAAATGTTTTGGACTTCACAGAAATACGTATTCAAGGAGCTACGAAAATTCGCAATGTCATCAAACAAACATTCACAGGTAGGTAGTCACCTCCATTATTTCCTAATAATGTTTAAATCCCATATTTCGAATTTCATCTTAATTCTCTGCTCTTTTTTCATGATAGCTTCATTGTGATGTGCTCTTGTTAATACTCGGCTGTTCATGCTTGTAAACTTTAGTGTTTGCATAATAAATTTCATAATTTTGATGCCAAATAAAATATAAAGAAATATGCATGAGTGGGACTAGAATGTCACTAAATAGTCTAAAGGAAATTTGGTATTCAGTAACCGAGTGTTACAGGACTTCTGGTATCATAGTTTCATGATCAGTTAAAGAAGCTGAATATTTCAAGTGTAATTCTTTATTGTATAGGAATATTAATTAATACTCCCTCCGTTCCCATGAACTTGTCGCTTTGTAGTTCATTTTTGAACTACAAAGCGATAATTTCATGGGGACGGAGGGAGTATTGCGCTTCTACTGGTAACTAACAAGGATAGTTTCTTCATGATTCAGGAGCAATGGACTTGAAAGAAGAGAAAATTCTAGACACTGAAAAATTGTTGGAGCTATGCACCCATACTATGGAGAGTTGCCCAGGATTCACAAAATTTGATTTCGTTCAGATTATGGATGCTACAGACAATTTCGCAGAGAATAGAAATGTTGGGTTGGGTGGATTTGGTAAAATTTATAAGGTAATTGTAACACAAAACAGATAGAACTAACGAAATGAATGCTTATCCTCCTTATACTACAAATGAAGTGGAACTTTATGAACAATGCAGGGTCAATTATCTGATGGATTAACGATTGCTGTCAAAAGGTTTGATGAACAAGCAACTGCATTTGACTTCAGCAATGAGTTTCTGCTCGCGAGGCTTCAGCATACCAATCTAATTAGGTTACTGGGTTGGTGCATCCATGAAAAAGAAAGGATTCTAGTGTATGAGTTCATGCACAACGGTGGCCTGCACCAATTCATCTTTGGTACGTTTTCCCAGTGACTGCAGTTACTCTCCACAATATGCATAGCTTAATATATACCCAGTGACCATAACTTTTTGGAGTACTTAATTTCTTGTTTTCATAAGAGATACAGTCAAATGAAAGACTGGATCAACTCCAGTTTCACTCCATCGCTGTTTGTTCTTGTCCTGATTTGTCTGAACTTATTTGATTCGGAAAAGAAAGGCTGATATGGTAAGAATAATCTAAAACACACTTGTTGTCGGAACGTTTTGTAGAGAAAAGAAAGGGTCCATTGCTAGCCTGGTCCAAACGGCTTAATATAATTGAAGGGGTGGCAGAGGGACTTGTTTACATGCACAAGCACTCGACGTTCTGGATTGTCCATAGGGACTTGAAACCAGCTAACGTCCTCTTAGATCATGATCTGAGCCCGAAGATTGCTGATTTCGGATCAGCGAAAACTCTGAGTTCAGATTTAGCAGAAGAGCAGACAAGCAGGATTGTGGGAACCTGGTAAGCGATACACATTATTAATACTAGGTTTTGCAACAACCGTGTTCCCAATGTCCCCTAACGCCGCCCTTCTGTGTTTCTTCAGTGGTTACATACCTCCAGAGTACGCATCTCAAGGAATTTATTCAGTCAAGACAGATGTATTCAGCTTTGGGGTGTTGGCTTTAGTGATTATGAGTGGACGAAAGAATACCATTCTGGAGCAGCAAGGAGATACTGTTGGCAACCTCGTACGAGATGTGAGTACACACGCATTTCAAAACGTTGAAATATTTTATCTAGTTTTATACTCTACACATCTGTATTAAAGCCTAGTTCATGTTTGCAAATTCGGATTTACACTGCAAAATCACTGCTGGTGCTAAAAAATTGTGAAAAAATATTCAGGCATGGCGCCTTTGGAAGGATGGAAAGCTACATGAGCTCGTCGATCCAAATTTGGGTGATGAATACAAACTTGCTGAGATAGTGCAATGCGTTCAAGTGGCGCTGCTATGCGTGCAGGAAGATCCAGCGGATCGCCCCACCATGTCAGACGTTGTTGCACTCCTGAATCTTGAAAGCGTAAGCTTATTGCCTGATCCTAAGGAGCCATCTGAGCTCATCAACATCAGAGGAGGTGGTGCTGCTGGCGACAAGTTATCGACTTCCGTTAGTCAGTCAAGCAGGACCATAGACATAACCATAACGAGTTCGGCTCCAGTGTCAACTAGAGTCCGCATCCTTTTAGACTCAGAGCCCGGGTCACTGTAGACGCAGGGACATGATACAGTATCATTTAAAAGCACAAGGTTGGTTCTTCAACCTTAATGAAAGGGCAGTGCTCCTGCCCCTTTTCAAAAAAAAAAAAAATCACATGGTTGAGATGTGATGGGTTTCTTCGGTTTGTGTAAAATTGTATAGTGTAAGAACATTATTTCTTTGGAATGATATTCTTATATATTAAATCCTCTCTGATAGGCTGACAGATGACAAAGATGATGACTTGAGGAGCCTTTTTCTTGTCATCGTTGCCGTAATTTCACGTACGTTGCCAGTTACTCCCTCCGTCCCATTCCAACTCTATTTCTGGAAACGGTCAAAGTCAAACCCATTTAAGTTTGACCAAGTTTATATAAAAGTATATAAATCTCTAAGATATAAAATAAATATGTTGTGAAAATATAATTTATAGTGAATCCAATAGTACTAATATGGTGTTACGAAAGATAATATTTTTTCATGTAGATTTGGTTAAAATTAGATTAGTTTGACTTTGACCAATTCTAGAAATAGAGATGGAATGGGACGGAGGGAGTAATTTCGCTCACCATGTCCATTTGCACAGGTAGCAAATCTTTTATAGTAACTGCACTGCACGTACCGTCATTGACAGTAACGGTACTGCAGAAGATCTCAACCCGAGCTGACTGAACAGAAGTAGAGAACAGGTTTGTGGCAGAAAGAAAGAGCAGAGCCTCTTGTGGAATTGGATCCCCGGCAAGAAACGCTTCCTTCCCTTGTTTATAAGCAACCCATGTAGACCTGTTCCACGCCCGCACGTGCACCGGCAGATGTGAAACACAAGCTACCTCTACTCTGTGGCAGTCCAGCTCGGTCGAAACAGCGCCAATCCCTGTCATGAAACACCGACTGAAAACGCAGCGAATCTCACTGCTCTGGACTGTGAGTGAGAGAACTCTCCAGACCGCCGTGCCCACCCGGGAGAGGAACCGGACCGGACCTCTCCACAAAACGCCCGTCGCCCGCCTTCATAGTTCATACACTCGCGACCCCCTCGCCGTTACTTCTTCTGCCAGTGCGTCTCGTCTCCCTCCCTTCTCCTCTGCTCTCTCTAGTCAGTGGTCACCGTACTCACCGTCGGCATTGCCCGGCCCGGCCCGGTCGAGAGATCAGATCGATGAAGCCTCTGTCCCTGCCGAAGAGCGGCAGCTTCAAGAAGCTGCTCCTCTCCATCGGCTACCACCGGTCCGTCGCCAAGCCGGCCGCCCACCAGGCTGACGACGACGGCAAGGAACAAGCGCCGGTAGTGCCGGAGTCTCCCCAGAAGCCCGCATGGCGGTGCTTCTCCTACGACGAGGTCAACCGCGCCACCGACGCGTTCTGCAAAAGTAACCTCGTGGGCTGCGGCGGGTCGTCCGAGGTGTACCGCGGCGAGCTCCCCGACGGGCGCGCCGTGGCGGTGAAGCGGCTGATGGGCGCGCGGGCGTGCGAGCGGCGGGAGCGGGACTTTCTGGCGGAGCTGGGCACGGTGGGGCACGCGCGCCACCCCAACGTGTCCGGCCTCCTCGGCTGCTGCGTCGACCGCGACCTCTACCTCGTCTTCGAGTTCTCGCGCCGCGGCTCCGTCTCCGCCAACCTCCACGGTACTGTACTGCCTGCCGCCCGTCGCCACAGCAGCTAGCAGTCGAAACGCATGTTATTACTTCTCAGTGTGCGCGGCAGTAACTACTGTATTATTAACGGCGGCGCCTGACAGTTTCTTGGCTGATGATCGATGTGTATGCATGGCTGCGGCAGACGAGGCGTCGCCGGCGATGGGGTGGGCGGCACGGCACGGCATTGCGGTGGGCACGGCGAGGGGGCTGGAGTACCTGCACAAGGGGTGCCAGAGGAGGATCATCCACCGGGACATCAAGTCCTCCAACGTCCTGCTCACCGACGACTTCCAGCCACAGGTACCAAGGCTCTGGTCCTGCATCCACGGACAGAAAACCATCTGTCCTGTTCCTGTTCATCAAAGAGCTAAGAGCTGATCCCTTTTGGCGTCACGTGGCAGATTTCTGATTTCGGGCTCGCCAAGTGGCTGCCGTCGGAGTGGACGCACCGGGCCATCGCGCCCATCGAAGGCACGTTTGGGTGCCTCGCGCCGGAGTACTACACGCACGGCATCGTCGACGAGAAGACGGACGTGTTCGCGTTTGGCGTCTTCCTGCTGGAGCTCGTCACCGGACGGAAGCCGGTGGACGGCAGTCACCGGAGCCTCCTCAGCTGGGTAAAACAAACAAACGTCTTCAACGCACGTTCCTCCCACCAGCCGCACTGAAAGTCTGAAACTGCTCGCGAATTTACGCATGGTCAGGCTCGGCCGCTGCTGAACGACGGCAAGATCGAGGCCCTGGTGGATCCGAGAACCGGCGGCGAGTACGACGCCGAGCAGGCGAGGCGGGTCGCGTTCGTGGCTTCGCTGTGCATCCGCGCGTCGGCGACGTGGAGGCCGTCCATGACTGAGGTATATCTGGTCAATCTCGAGTTGCAGGTCACCTTACTAACACCGCAGCAGCATCTGTCGGTTCAGTATTTCGAGGTAAATCTGGTCGTAGTTTAGGGCTGGTCTTCAGGGCAGAGCACCCGAAGCACATGTCTGCATGCAGTAACCTGCGTGTGGACAACTCCAAGTTCAAATATAAACTAGGAAAATAACTTTGATCTACGAAAATAATTCGTTTTCAGCTATCGTTAGTGGTAAGTAGCGTGGTCCAAGCTAGATTAACACTTATTGTGGCATGCAGGTGCTTGAACTGTTGGAAGGCGTTGAGATCCGGCAAGAACGGTGGGCGATGCCCGAGGCGGCAGCGGCGGACGACGAGACGCCGTGGCTCGATGACCTTGACGACGACGAGTTCGACGCTGCGTCGAGCCCATCGTCCTCTTCATCAACCACCAGCAATTAGCTGCTGCTTTGAGAACTACTACCTCAGATACCTACTAGTCTACTACTACTACTATACGATGTGAATTTTCTTCGCTACCAGTTGCTTTACGAAGGGCAGGGCCCACATGTAAATAGAAACGTTATCTTCACACTACGAAAAGGAAGTGACACCTTATACCACCAGTCCCCATCGACCACGACATGCATTCATCAAAGAATGTACTTGTTGCCTGCGCATAATACGGGCGAATGTGTGAACATAATTAATACTGTAGTGTATTAATTTAATCCAGAGGCGAAATGGCAGCAAGCAAACTGAGATTTTTTCGGACAGAGGCTGTTGACATGACTGGTTTCGATCGGACCACATATCCAAGTATCGAGATCCAAGAGTTGTGTTGCTAGTTCTTGGAAGCTTGCAGCATCAGTTGGGTTACAGCTGGAGGGCGACGGCGACAAAGCTAAGCGCGACACTAAATTAGTGAAGCAGTTACGGGTTTGAGCCGGCTGGATAGTTGCCAAGTGGGCTCGATTTGGTCGTGTCGACCGGCAAGGGCAGCTCGTCTGCCGTGGCATGGACGCATGGTGGTGGCAGTTCAGGACAGGTTGCTCGTGCTGTGCTCCATAAAGCATGGATGCGTGTGCGCAGCTAGCATCCCAAGGACACCGGCCCGCCCTGGGACCGCGCATTGCCTGAACTCCTCGGTCGTCAAGCCTTGGATTGCCATGCGGAAAAGGTATGGCCTATGCAGGAGTAGCAGCTGTTGATGTGAAATGTGGCAGGTGTTTATGTTTTATCTTTCAAGGATATGAAAGTTTGTTGAGCATGTCTGGAGATTGACAAGCAATTCCCTTCGTACAAGGGGAAGAACGAGAGGGTTTTTGTTTAAAGAACCTGTGCTGGAATGATGAAGCACATAGGTTTCATGTCTAGTAGTAATCCCCCGTTTTCAAATATATGATTTAAGAACTAATTTTAATTCTCAAAGCACTATATATTTAGAGACGAAGGAAGTACAATAATTTAGTCGACTCGACTGTACAGTATTGGTTTTAGAACGGTTCAGTGTGTGCCCTTCAAATATAATTGTAGTGTACGCACAGTAACATGGATACCGGCACTCGATCTCGAAGCCTTTTTGGGGGGCTTGCTTCGGTGATCTGCCAAATGATTTGGCCTGCAAGATATCTGGTAAGAGTACGGTGATTTCTACAATCACGACTTCAGTTGAGAGGCAGTGAGCCAAGAAAAGAATCTTGCAGATTGGGCAACCGAGCAAGATGACAAGAATTTTACACCACGTGTCACCATTGTCCAAAGGGAAATGATATCCTCGCTGTTTTTTGGGCAGTTTAGGTAACTAAACCCAAACCAAATAGTAAGAACGAACACATGGCCAATGCAGATCCAAGCGTGCAGGGTCTGACCTAATCTGATCTATCGAGAAAGAAACGAAAGCTGCTTTCTTACAAACGACGAGAGGAGTTCGGCACTGAAGTCTGGAGCACAGTCAAACCTACCATGGCCGCTTAAGAATGGTTGGCAAAGTTCAAACCAAACTGGAATCGTTCCCGGTGTCCAACCCAAGTAGAACAAGGTACCCTTGGCAACATGAACGAATTGTAAAAGCCCTGAATTATAGAAGTGAAAGATCACAAGCAAATCATTTCACATAACTACAAACATCACCAGTAATTTCATGGCTACAAGGAAAATAAGCAGCAAACAACCTCGGCATGACCTCATCCAATGACTCAGCAAATTAGGCAGCTTTATCTGATTAACAAATTAATGACAAAAAATTTCCAGGCTAATCACTTGTACAGTTGCACCAACTAAATGCTAGGTAAGAGTTGCTGATGGCTATCTGCTTCTGACAGTCCACCAAACCAGCAGCTAATGTTTGACAGGAATTTAAGAGGCTGATGTTCGACATGAGCATCTATACTTTTGTCTAGGAAAACAGCTTAACTGTTTCAATAGGAAGCTCATGAAGAAAAAAGTTTTAATTGGCCTAACTTCCTAGCTGATGTCTCATGACCCAATAAGCTAAGACAGCAGAAAGAAAAGGATAAAACAAAAGGCCATATCAATAGCTCTATATTTATTCAGTCCGTTTTGCTGACATCATTTTGAAATGTCAGATCCATAGCTAAATAAGGATCACCGGTTACATCAATAATGCTAATAAGTATATAATGTTGAAGCGTTTAACATGAATGAATGGGATCAACAGGTGTAAGAATAACAATTAGGAAGTCTCTAAATAAATAAATGTGTTCCAGTAACGTATTCACTGTGACTGCTCGTTTAGTATGTTCCAGCAGTAAATACAGGGGCTATCAAACTAAATGTGCTGGGAGCCTGGAAAAGGATCCCCAATTTTATGTTTCTTCCACAATGATAACGTGATGCATCAACCTATATAAAGTGTTTTAACATGTTGAACCAGGAAACATATTCATGATCATACAGCTACAGGACACTATGGAATCAGATAGCAAACAAAAACAACAACAATAAGACCATACAGACCTAACACAGATGTATCATGTCTCAGAAATGTTTCCCATACCAATGTGAGTGAATTATAGGAACAAACATGGTATGTAAGCTGCAACAGAAAGTCAAGTACAGTTTTCTTAATCTAGAACATATTTTTACACGTCCGGGACAAAATTGACTTACTTCTACGCATGCCTTATAATCAGGAGTTATAATATGCAATCTAAACAATAGTGCAGAAGAGTCTAAGATAACCTGTAGTGTTCCAAGGCTAGCGCATGCATCAGCAAACTGGTGTTGGTTAGATAGGTCGATTAAGAATCCTTAATGTACTAACTTCAGAATAGCACGTGTATATTAATGATAAGTAGATGGGTTTGAAAGATACCTATGAAGCTCTTGCACACAATTCCTGTCCATTCACATAAAGGAAACCTAAAAGTTCACACAACCTATAGTATAATATGCTAAACATATGACCAGACTCGATTGAAGTGGTTGGCCTGACAAATTGAAGAGTGACAATTCCAGAGCAAACCCTATACTTTTGTTTCTACTGTTTCTATCTTAGTCGGATAAGGCATAAAAGAATCTAAAACTGTAATACAGTTTGGTGCCTAAATATGCTGCAGGAAATCTCATATACCATGAATACTGTTCCGTATGTAAAACTGAAGCAAATCTGATACGCTGCTATACTAGACTTGAAGATCGTTTTCACTGATCAACCGTTCAATGTAGACCTGAAATGAAATTCGTCAATGGTTGAATAAAGGTAGGCTGAGTCCTCCAGACACCTAACAGTTCCCCTGCATATCAAGAGATCAGACCATTAACCAAAGTCATGTGATGAAATGCGCGCGCGCGAGAGAGAGAGAGAGAGAGAGAGAGAGAGAGATAGATAGATAGAGAGAGAGAGAGGTACATAATTTGTGCTTTCGGCACACCAAGTCTCCTAGCCAATTCATCAGCGTGTACTCCATTTTCGAGGGCACTGTGCAACGGTGAAGACAATGACCAATTCATCTTGAAGGCAGTGGTCAATCAAAATCAGTGTGAATATTGTGGTACTTTAGGATAACATTGTCAATTCAGCTTTGAGCTACGGAAGTTGTCCTAAAATCATCAATTAAAAACTGGAGGGATTATAAGCGTACAAAGTCAAGTAGCTATTACAGACGAGAATATAGAAAACAAGGACAGTAAAACATCCATTCCGTCCCAAAACTTAATCCTTTGCAACAGTGAATCTCGTAGTGACTAAAAACGAGGCAAATCAAATATCCCAGCAACAACGAGACCTTAGCTGAGGTACGTGACTTGCTACAGCACACACATTCATCTGAATTATCTATAAAAAGGCTTGAAGATTTGTCATGTCGCTCTAATAATCTAGCTACAGTTTACTCCCTCCATCCCCAAATAAATGACGTTTTTGAATTAGAACTAGTTCAAAAACGTCATTTAATGGAGGGAGTACTTCACAGTGCGTATCCCCTCAAATGAATTGCCAACCTTAAAATTGATGCACTTGTTTTGTGTCAAAATACTGGATGTAGTAGGGGCCCCATCATTTTTTTTGGTACATTGTGGTTACAGTGGTATCTTGGATATTTGCACAGCAAATGTTATCAGACAATGAAGTTGCACCATATTTTTACAACATCAAGGCTGAGATTTTGCCCAATCAGAAACAGCCAATCGTCACATTGATTTAAATCTGAAAATGCACATCCATCAAAAAGCTGAAAGATGAAATTAAACGAATGACACTCAGTTTTCTCTCTACTTTTTGCAAATCAATGTCGCTACATTTGGCGCCAGTTGAACATTTTATCTAGCTTACATACATTTACAAGAAGGTACTTCCCTACATGCAGGGGCACCAAAGCAGCACTTCAAGGCTATAATGTAAGGCTGAAACTGAAATTGACTAGCAACCTCTGACTGGGAGAGCACCTGAGTTTGGCAACTTGTGAACACTAGTTAAGTGAAACATTACAGTCAAAGTTCAAGAGTTTTTTAAGACGTTTCATCAATTACTCAACAGTTCCGTCAAGTATGGTAAACTTACAGTATATCTGGTTGATGCATAACTTCCAAAATCATTCTCTGCAGATCATGCTGTTGTCCATTAGTACCTGGGTATGCTGAAAACTGAACAAAACAAAATGAACTCAAATGATCAGATACGATTTTAAGAGGCATACATATTCAACCAAGAAAACAGGAAGTTAATGATATAAGCTGGTGAGTACTGAGTACAACAAAAGGCATTGATGAAAGTGTTAGAAAAAAGGCAGTAAGCTACATGAATTTTGAACACCATAACACTTAATATAAAATTGGCAGATCAATATAGCCAGCTTTGTATCACAGATATCAAATGCAAGCGCTATTTCATAGCAAGGATTTCTCAAATGTGAAAGAATAAAATAATTTCATACTTGGTTTGGTTGAGGGGTAAAATGATTGTGCTGTTCTTTCACTCCACCAGAAAATGGCGCATGAGTAGATGCATTTGGTTGCACTGACATAGGGAATCGCCCTTGGTTGACTTGAGCCAAATGAACTTGACGATCTCTCACTCCACCGGAAAAGGACACATAAGCAGGTGCATTTGTTTGAACTGTGTGTTGAAGTTGACCATGCATGCCATGGAAAGATGTATTTGCTCTAACAGTGTGAGAGGGTAGAGCCTGCATCTTTAAAATGAAAAGGAAATAGCAGTTAGTGCTTTCTCGCATTATAGCACAGTACTATACTATCTCAAGAGCTATTTGTTATTATTACCTTTGGCCGGACATTTTCCAAATGCACATGCATACACTCAATGAAATGCAGCACCACTTCATTGAAATTGGTAACAGGCCTGCAAATAAACGAATTAAAATGCTAAAGTTATCAATATTATGGTTCAAAACCAATGTTAGCTGTAAATATGTCGTATAAGCATCAGTCCGTACAGAAAAATAAATGCACAATGAAAATCTAGTTTACTGAGGTATTCTTAAATCTAGTTTACATAATGAACTAGAGTTTCCGAACTATAGTTTCCAACTTGGATGATACATTATTTCAGTTAGTATTAGCCTATTAGGATTCAGGGAACTATAGCAAAGGAAGAAATAGCATAAAAACTGCACGTCTAGTATGGTCTTTCATGACATAACAAGGATGCTATTACCAAAAAAAAATTAATCATTCATTGCAAAATGTGACCAACAAAGCTTAAATTTTAGTTTCTGGCAGAATACAAATACAAGGTAAATAGTAGTGCCAAAACACCATTTGAAATAGTATAATGCGACAGTAAATCAACTTTGTTTTCCACACACAAGAATAAACAAAGTTATACGACCGTAGTAGTGATATTATCCGGTGGCAACAGTTAATGAACAGAGTGCGTAGATATCTGGCTATATCCAGAAAACAATTATATCAACTCTTAAAACTTTATACCTGTTTTCTTTACATAGCTACATGTTCCTTATACTAGTTGGCACTCATTCCAAATCATAACAGAAGATCTCACCAGAACAGCATCAAAATACCATGTGTAGGCAAAAAAAATCTAGAAACAAAATAGACAGCTGGAAGACATTCTGATTCTGAACCTTAAGATCCAGTATGGAATACAACTCCGACATGGCAAGAATTATACTGATAAAATTTCGCAAACAAGCCCCACGAGGCCACAAATTATAAACTTTATCTAACTAAAAACTTCATAAATACAATTAATAGAGCTTTTACGACCATCAATATTAGAGTGAGACTCGGTCCTGTACCTTATAGAGCGAGCAAGTCCCTGCTGCTTAGCTTGAAAGCCTACGAGAGTCACTTGAACTTTGATGTACGCTCCATTCCTCCATAAACACCAGCAAAGCAAACAACAAATATAAGTTCCAAGTAGCTACAAGATAGAATCAAATGGCTTCCAAAATGCCAAAACTAAATGCATTTCAGAGCCCTATCTATACATCACACAGACACATACATACTTGACGAAAGCCGCCTCAAGAGCATCCGTCGGGTCTGCGAGCCTGCAATCCGGCAAAATTTGTCACATGTATTGCACCAGCTGTTCGTCTAATAAAATCGCGAAGAACACAAATCGTGACTCACCACCGCATGAGGTTGATCTTCCCGGTGCCGTCATCCAGTGTGAATGACACGCTATCCGTGTTTACCACGCTCACCACCCTCCCCACAACCCTAACCTGAAAGCACGATTCGGAGATTTCTCGGAGGTAGGGTTACGCGCGGATGCAACGATACGGGGGATTCTCGAGGCACGAGTGGTGCTTACGTAGGCAACCTCGACTGCGTCGATGGTGATGATCGGGTCCCCGCCGCCAGCGGCGGCAGCGGCGGCGGAGGCGGCCGCGAAGGAGCGGGCGAGGTGGCGGACGGTGGTGGGGGTGCACCCAGCGAAGCGGGGGTCGAGCGACTGAGGAGAAGGGAAGCGCGGACGGGGTTAGGGTTCGGCGGAGGAGAGGGAGCTGGGGTTACGAGACACGGACCTTGGCAGGATTAGGGGCCGAGACGGCGGAGGAGGAGATGTTCGGCGCCGTGCTGGCGTGCTGCAACTGCGACGGCATGATGGTTGCGCCGGAGAAGAAGGAGGCCCCGGTGGCCATGGTGGGGTCGTGCTGTGGCTTAAGCGGAGACGATGAGCACGAGGAAGGGATCAGCAGGTGACTTGATCGAGTGGGGAACTGGACCGGCGGTTGTTTGAGCGGGAAAAACAAAACAAATAAAAAATTGGACGGTTGCGCTGGTCGCTGGCGCTCCGAAGTGGGTCCCGCATGGGCTTCGGCGACCGGAAGGCGCGAAGTGGAACGACTATGGAGGCCCAAATAGACTTTGAGGGCACAAATAGAGAGGCCCAACCCAAAGCTGAAAGGAGCCGGTGGGGGCCTGACCTAAGCGCTAACGTCAGCACCAACCAAACGCGGGCATCTCGCACTCGCCTACTCCTCCCCCATCCCCTGCCCCGCCGCCACGCTTCGTCTCCTTCGCCACCACCACGAAGAAGCAGCAGAGGCGCGATTCGAAAGAGGGAGAGAGGAGGCAAGCCAAGCGAGGCGATCCTTTAGAAGCGAGAAGAACCGGAGCGGGAGAGAAGAGAAGAGGCGGGAGCGAGGATGCTGACGGTGACCTGCAACGCGTGCAACGCGGGGTTCGACACCGAGCAGCAGCAGGGGCTCCATTACCGCTCCGAATGGCACCGCTACAACCTCAAGCGCAAGGTATTGTGCTCGTGCCGACCTCTCTCTCCAGCGGGTTATAGGGTTTAGGGTTCATCGGTTGTGGTGCCTTCCGTACTTCCGTAGGCCGCATGATGAGTTGTGTGATTATTAATAAACGTAATTTAGGGGAGGGGAGGTTTGGTTCTCTGGCGCAGTTCGCCACGGGACGTCACGCCTCAACTGCGGCGCGCTGTCAGTCTGTTTGCTTCGCGCTGACGCTTAGGCTGCCTCGGAGTCACGCCACAGCACGTTAGTTCAACTTTCACGCCAAATCTGGCCGCGACCTCGGCGTGGCAAATGGTGGCACAGAACCAAACATCCCCTTAGCCTTGACCTTGTGTAGTAGGTGCAAACAACCCACTTTAACACCAAATTCTTGCAAGCTTCGAAATCCTGGGGTTTATATTATTGTGTTTGGACAGTTGGACAGTAAATTGAAGTTGTGTTTCCTGGCGTTTTTTTTGTAAACGGAGAATACTGACATGATTGGTGATGATTATTCACATGTCAAATGAATCATAGAAAGTGGCCTTTTGTAGATAGCTTCACATCCTGTTAGTAGTTGTGAGTACTTACAAGGGAATGTTTAACTTTTTACTTTTTAGGACGCCTTGCAAGCTTTATCTTGACATTAAATGTTTTGCAGGTGGCTGGCGTTCCTGGAGTGACTGAGGCGCTGTTTATGGCTAGACAAGCCGCATTGGCGGAGGGGAGCAAGCCTACCAGTGCTCCATTGCTGTATAGCTGTGCTCTTTGTGGAAAGGAGTACCGGAGCCTGAAAGCACATGAGCAGCATCTTAACTCGCGACTACATCTCACGAAAGCTTCCCAGGAGCCCAATGCCTCCATTGCTGGAATTACAATAGTCAAGCCACGTGCTGAGCCAGTTTCTCGTAGAGGCCCGTCTGCTGCAGAAGAGGAGGAAGATGAAGATGAGGAGGAAGAGTGGGTTGAAGTTGACCCAAACGAGATGGAGTTGGCTGATGAGTCCACTTCAAACATGCAAGTAGATGATCATTCAGATGATGACATAGCTGAATTTGAAGAGCTGGATCCCTTGTTCTGTTTCATGTGTGACCTCAAGCATGAGACGTTGGAGGACTGCATGGTCCATATGCACAAGAAGCATGGGTTTTTCATTCCTGATAGTGAATACTTGAAGGATCCCAATGGTCTTCTTACTTATGTTGGACTGAAGGTTGACATTTTTTTCTTTCTGGTTACTGGTTAGTGTCTAGTGTGTTATGTGTCACTATATTGTTTTAATCATCATGTTGCATTGGCTATCCTGCAGGTGAAGCGTGATTTTATCTGCCTGTACTGTAATGACAGATGCCAGCCCTTCCAAAGTCTAGAGGCTGTCAGGAAGCACATGGATGCAAAGGGTCATTGCAAACTGCGGTACGGAGATGGTGGAGAAGATGAAGATGCTGACCTTGAGGATTTCTATGATTACAGCAGCAGGTTTTTATCTACCTTTGCATTATTTTACTATGTCGGTATCTTCCTTTTTTAGAAGGTTCACATTTCTTCCTGATTTCATGAATAATGTTGGAAATTGCTTTCTGTAATATTTTTAATTTTTTTGATATTTTCGGAAGATGTGATGTTTTAAACTTTTAATCACGTAATGATCATGATGAGTATCCATATTCATCTTAACATCTTTTTAATTGTTTGGCCTGATGGATTTGGTCATGTAAAATAGCATATCAGGGTTGATGGTCTGGATATGTTTTGTCTCATTTCATGTTATGCTATTGAATACCTGGTTCGTGCTTTTAATTTCCGACACTGTTCCATGAAATTGCCATGATGAAACCATCAAACAATTTTAGTTTTTGAATGAAAAGGGAACACTTGTTTTACTATATATATGGCTCAAGATAGTGGATGCAATATTATGTAATGTTTGTGCTCAGTTTTGACGAATGAAGTTTGTGAACATCTGACATTGTAATTGTCATTGCAGTTATCTTGATGTTGAAGGTAAGCAGCTGATTGCTGCTGGTGACAATAACGGTAACATCGAGCTGGGAAGTGGTGGGTGTGAGCTGGTAATAACAAACAAGAGTGAGAGAGGAACCCGCGTCAGAACTCTTGGTTCTAGGGAGTTTATCCGCTACTACCGCCAGAAACCACGGCCTTCTGTTGCAACAGATCGTGCTCTTGCGCTTTCCCTGGCTTCCAGGTCTGAATCCTTGTATTATTGTCTTATCCCTTTCAATGTTTTGATGTTTTTCGTGTGACCATAAAACAGCAAGACCTTTGATTCAGTACTGACTGCTGTTTGTTTCTCATCTTTCAGCTATAAGAGAATGGGTTTGGTGACAGTTCAGTCCAAGGAGCAAATGGTAAGGTTGAAAGTTCTTCGAGCGATGAACAGGTCTGGAGTTGAGACAATGCGATCAAAGATTGGAATGAAGAGCAATGTCATCCGAAACCTCCCCAAGGATTGCCCGTACTAGCTGACACTGCTTCAAGCCTGGCTGGGGCTTCTCTACGAGACTACGACGGCTTTGGTGTCTTATATGTTTTGCCCTCCACTGATCAGTCATATGCTTAAGATTTTCCAAGTAGGAATATACGTACCTTATATGCAATATTTATGTTGAACTTGATGAGTTGCGGAAGCAGACATAAATTCTGACAGTTGTGTAAGCCATAGCTGTGTTTGGATTGATGTGGTCATGATTTTATTAGTCACCGTTAAAAAGCAAATCGAGGCTATAGTTGAAGCACCACTGTGATTCAGCAGGACGTGGTTTCGATCCCTGTTTTTTGCATCCCTAATTTTGTTTACAGTTTTTGAAAAAATATATTTGGAACGGGTCGGCACTGATTTTATTACAGAGGCCAATAAAATTCACTTTAACCGTGAAAAAAGTATGACTTGTTTAGTTGTTGCTGTTACGAACACTGACCAAATGGCCGCCACGAAAAATAAAATAAAATAAAAAGGCGAGAAAGGAAGAAAGGGAAAGGAAAGCTCAAGCGAGCAGTGGAAAAAGTCAAAGCGTGGATGCAATCGCCGGGCCCACACTCTCTCTTCTTCTCTCCACTGGACGCACGCAACTCGCAAATGGCTCAAAGAGTCCAAACCTAGACCAGGCTACACGACGGGATTCAGCACGACTCCGCCCGCCGGTCCCTCACTCCCCACCGCCGGAGATCCTCCACCGCCTCGTGGAGCGGAGACCCGTCCTGCCCGGGGGATTGGTCTGCTCTTCTGTTGGTGGTGAGTACTTCCGGCTTTGTTTGACTGGATGAATTCCTTCGCGTTCCTGAGACTCCATATCAGAATCAGTTCGTTTTGGGTTTCTGAGCTGGGTGGTGCCGCCCTTCTAATACAATCCAGTCCATTTACGTCCATGTTTGGGTGGGTTCGAGTAGTTTCATCACCGAAGGGCAGCGCGCTAGGAATTAGTTGGTGGATCACAGTTGACGCCAAGCCGTAGGAATTAGTTGTCTGCACCCTTGTTGGGCTGCAATTTTTTGTTCCTTTTTTCCAATAATATTGGGTGGGGGTGGATTCAGATGAACTCCTACCCCTACAAGTCCCTTCAATCCCTGCACCCGGTAGGATGTTTTTGTGATTGGTAAGGTCTCACCGTAATCGAGAAGAAACTGTTTGTTTTGGTTACGACTCTTCTACAGTTTGAGCAGAACCTGAGGTCGTTGCATCATTACTTGATGGGTTCTCGACGTCCTTATTAGTGTCAGAAAGTAATCTTAGGTTATAGAAAATCATTGCACGAGTTGATTGGAGTCATCAACACATGTTCTACATGTCCAAATGAAAAGCTGCACTTCTTGATGTTATACAGGTTGAAATGAAAATCTGCACTTGTTAGAGCTAGAAGTCGCGGCAGCAAGTTCGACATGGGTTCAGGAAATTTGATCGTGAAGAAGGTGGCTAAGCACTGCTCCTTTGATCTGGACATACACCATGATAAGAGCTGGATGGAGGATGTTACTTGCCCAATCTGCCTGGATTATCCTCACAATGCAGTCCTACTGCGATGCACCTCTTATGAGAAGGGTTGCAGGCCGTTTGTCTGCGATACAGACCAGACACGCTCAAACTGTCTCGAGAGGTTCAAAGGTGCATCTGAGCTTCCTGCCAATGCGAAAGTTTCATCTATAGCCGTGGCTCCTCTTGACAGCATTCATATTGTAGCATCTAATGCAAACAATCGCCCAAGCTGCCCTTTGTGCAGAGGTGATGTGATTGGGTGGATTGTTATCGGTGAGGCTCGGCTGCATCTTAACCAGAAGAAAAGATGCTGTGAAGAGGATTGCTGTTTGTTTGTTGGTAACTTCAATGAGCTTCAGAGGCACACAAAACTAAAGCATCCAGATTCACGCCCTTCAGAAATTGATCCTGCTAGGCGTGTTGATTGGGAGAACTTCCAGCAATCTTCAGACATTGTAGATGTGTTGAGCACAATACATGCACAAGTTCCTAATGGAATAGTTCTGGGTGATTATGTCATCGAGTATGGTGATGATGACACTGGAGAGGACTATGAAGTTTTCCAAAGGGTGAGGACAAACTGGTGGTCCTGTATTTTCTGCAAGGCATTTTCGAGATATTCAAGAGGCCGTAGAAGAGCAAGGGCGAGAGAAACAAGAGGTAGTGGAAGGAGGGACGGCAATCAGGGCAATCTGGAAAACTTTAATCTTGAGGTTCCCACACAATCTGTTGAATTGAGGGAAATCAGATTCGATGAAATTGATGATGAATACATAGTCACAGGGGCTATTCCTAGTATTGCAGCACCTGGAAGAATGGCGAGTTTTCACTACAGGTCTGTGCAAACAATCTCCTTCAAATTTTTTTTCTGGTTATTGGAGCTACATTATTGCATGTTTGCACTAGCTAAAAACGACTACCTCCTCAAAACATAAACAACTAGACAACAGTTCATGCTAGTCCAAAGAAAAACATGGAAGATAAGCATGTTTTTTTCTGTCTTCTTTGTATGCC
Organism: Tuctoria greenei; assembly: GCA_036927565.1. NCBI lineage: Eukaryota > Viridiplantae > Streptophyta > Magnoliopsida > Poales > Poaceae > Tuctoria > Tuctoria greenei. The sequence continues at coordinate 834,831 of JAYESD010000002.1, read as the reverse complement.
GGAATAGTACCTACCTGACCTTCTGAGCTATAAAGGAAAAGAGAACTTATTTCCTGTCTTGCATTTCCCAAGTTTTTGGCTTGTCCTGATGCTGCTATGATGCTTCTTCTGAATAACTTTCTTTGTTTCCCTATAGGGTATTGCATATCCTGGGGTAGCTGTTTAGGATATGTTTGCTTAGGTGTGTGGTATGGATAACAAAACTGTGCGTGTGTGAGATGTGTATGAAAACTTGGGAGGACCTTTGTTGCAATTAATCTACATCCTTGGGACATGTACTTATTGAAATCAGCATGAGCTTTCAATTGAATAATTATATATATATTAAAAGAAAATTCTCGATAGAGTTATCTTATTTTCACCACTCTGACTCTGGTTTATATATGATGCATTGATGGGTCCAGGGACGCAAGATATGGACGGTGATGCATAGAATCAGCTCTTCAAAAGGAAGCATAACTGTTATGTGATGCATAATAACGATTGTACCCGCTCATTTATGTTTCTTTTCCACCTCTCTCCTAGGTTCTGCTCCAGTTTGAACTCATGTGCATAAAAAGTAGCAACAAAACTTCTCCATTTTTCATTTGCAACAAGTCTCATCGTTCTAGTTTTAATTTTGTATATATTTAGCACCCATCATCTCTATGGTGATGTTGGTGACAAAATTCCTTTTGAAATGCTGTGTGGTCCATGCAGCACAGTTTAACATAAATGCCCAAACAAACTTCAGTTCCTTGAAATGATCTGTTTGGAAACTTCTGCCGAACTGACTGAGTGACAAGAGCTATGGGCTGTGCAGTACAGATGTGGTATGCGTTCTCCAGATGAAAGCTGGAATCCAATGCGCCATTTTGAGATTCACCATGTGTGTGTTCACGGGTTGAAGCTTTTCTCCAGGCAGGTGCCTGGAAGGCTACATGTGCAATGGCCCTCCAAGCCAGTGTTCGCCAAATACTATGCGAAGTTGTTCTTTGCTTGGACGGATGGGCTTCTCCTGTGACGATCTTCCGTGTGGAGGCACTGAAAACAGCTAGCGGCAGTATCTGATCTCTTCCGTGCCATCAATTTGTATCCATGGTGCTTTGGTTCACGACGAAATCACATTTCCTTGTGATGCTGTCCGATACTCTCTTTATCTTTTTATTTGTCGTTAAGACAACACAACTAAACTCATTTTTAATTCGTATCTTTGTCTGAGACAAAAAATAAAAAGACAAGGAGGAAGTAGATAATTGGAGCGAGCATGAAAGGTACGTGTTGGAATCTCTGCATTGATCGTACCTACAACCTGTCTCGATTCTAAATTCAGGTTTGAGTACGGTCTGAATGAATGTTTGGTCCATGATCCGTCGTGGTCTAAATAATTAAGCTCTGGTCACGCCTTAGTTAAATTTCTCGCTTCCGTTGGTATTATAGTAGCCTGAGAAAGATGGTGATGTCCATGGCATGGTCCATGAAGATTCTTTTGATCAAGTTTTTGTCGACTTCGCTTGTCGTTTGGCGTCGTCTATGCCATTAATATATTCATCTTATCCTGATCTGAGAAGAACCCAATCGAATTAATCACCGACTGAAATCAGAACAGGCCAATCTGTCTGTGGATGGAGTAGCATGTTGGATTAGGGAGAAGCATACTTTAAGACAACTGGATTTTTTTGTGGCTGATATTAGCGACGTGGAATGAGTCTTTTTGTCTAGAATAATTGTACGGAGTATGTGGCAGCAGAAATCAACGTGTTTTGCTGCTGATGGCAACAGTAATTCACAATACATTTGCGGAGGTATGACCCTACTAATACATTTGCCGAGCGACTATCAATGAAAAGTCTTCTGATCCGGAATCCTATTCGAGTTGGGCCTGCCACTCGTTCAGCCCGGCAGCGCACTGGGCGTGAGTGACATCGCCAAGCTCTGGCCATTGCCAATGCATGCCGCATGCGGCTGCCAGCCGATTCCCCGTGGCGTGCGTGCATTACTGGATGAAAATGTAGGAGAATTCCACGTGCCCATGCTCAAGTTACAAGGTTAATTGCACGAAAACGATTTGGAGAAATCACTTAGTAAACATGATAGTAGTACGAAACAGGTCAGTTTCATCTCTTTTTGCAACGTGATCCGAGAAAAAAAATAACGCGCATTGCACATAGATTTAATCGTAAGCTACGTTCCTCTGATGGCCAAAGAACTTCCTTTGAAACGCGAGCGTCGAAGAACGTTTCACAGCCGTCGGGACCCGCATCCTGTTCGGCCCCGCTTCGTGTCTGCCGCTTCTTCTTGGTAGGCATCATCATGGAGTTTGCGCTTGGTGGACTTCATCGACTTGTCGATCTCACCATGGCGGTCACTGCGGCCGTTGGCAATGGCGGCTGGCGTCTTCGTGGGCGGCTTCGCCTGCTTGTCGATGTTATCCGCGTTGGCGCGACCAGCACCAACGACGGGAGCGCCTTTCTTGGGCAACGCCGCCGAAACCCTTGCCGGACCCTCGCGCTTGGCCGGCTCGACCCGGTTGATGCGGACCACGGATGCTGCCTTCGTCCTGCACGGCGCATCTTCCAGTTGCCTCTTCTTGTCTCCGTCGTCGGCCGCAGCGGGCACATGGAAGCGGCTGGCTTGCCCGACGACAACGGAAGTGCGACTCTTGGGCGGCAGGTCGTCATCTGATAGCTTGCGGCGCTCCTCTTCTTGTCCTGCCCTGGCTTTAGCTTGATCGCTCTCGACACACGACGCCCTGCACATGCCATGAACGTCGCGCGCGAGGCCCCGGATCTGCTCGGACTCGTGCTCCTCGAGGGCGCCGAGGGCCTTGGCGAGGTCGTCGGTGGACGCCAGCGCGCTCGAAGTCACGGGCACGGCCTTCTTCAGCGTGGTCAGGTACTCGACCATGACGTCGTCCAGAACCCGGCAGCACTCCTCCGCCTCATCGTCCTCCGTGGCGTCACAGAGGCGCTCGACGGCATCCGCCATCGCTTTCCGGATCACCAAGGCGCGCTGAGCCACGTCGCCTTGCTGGCCGGCCGGGTCGGAGGCCACGATGGCGGAATCGACGGTGCTGAACGTGGGGAAGAACCGCTTCCACCGGCGGAGGATGCTCTGCGTGGCCATGGCGGCGGAAGCCCTAGACGACAGAGTCGTGGATCTATATGGGTGGAAGCGGAAGGCGTTCGTAGTAACGAGGACTGCCTCCTTCGCTTTTATAATGCTCTGGAGTCTAGCCCGAAACGCACTCGAATTGGATTCAGAGAGAAGGTCGGACTCGATTTGCTGAGCTGTCTCCTCTCGTTCCTGTTCCGTTCCAGTTCGAATCCGAAGGGAATCGGCGACAACCGCCTCGGACGCGTTTACAACTGAAATTCGGGTTGGACGTGATTCACATGACCAACGTTTTAGTAACAAGAGTTACGTAACAAAACCAGTTCATTACAACAATATTCTGATGGTGCTAATCACATTACATGAGTTGTGTTACACGGATAACAGATTTGAGTCTAAGCTCATGGTGACGGTGCTCCATTGGCAAGAGAACTCAAAACCCCCTGCAGAGCCCTAATGGAAGGAGGGGTGCAACGAACGCCTGACGGCCGTCGAGTTCCCAGCTCTCGCACGGCTTCGCTCCCGCATGATGGGGTGCATCTTGCGCTGCCTCTGCTCCAGCATCTTCGGGGCCTCGATGACTTGAATCTTGCGCTGCCGCTTTGCATCCGCCGCTTCTTGGTACCCCTCATGGAGTTTGCGCTTGGTGGCCTCCATCTTCTCCTCGGGGCTCCAAACCTTGGTTGTAGCGATTGTGTTCTCCGTCCTCACGCCATGCCTGACGGAAGAAATTGGAGCAGGCTGCTCTGGCAAGGGAGAAACCTCGTAGGCTTTGACACGATTGGGTCCGACGACGACGGGAGCCATCTTCTTGGTGTGCGGTGGGTTCCCTTGGAATTGTACCCTGGTCTGATGACTCTTCGCCTCAGGGTGCAGGTTGTCGCTCCGGAATGCGTCCATCTTCACGGGAATGGACTCTGACATCTTCACGGAAGGAGCTTGCTTGTCTGCCATCGTCGCACAACTGATGCCAGGAGCCGTCTTCCTCGGAGCAGATGCCCCCGCCGTCCGGGCACGAGGGGCGTCGACGTCGAGCGGAACCGCCTTCTTGGTACACGGCTGACCCTCCTCCTTCTTCTTCTTCATCGGATTCGATGATGGCGCGTCGTCGCTGCGACCACCGAAGACGTAGGGAGCCCTGCTCTCTGAAGGTGGGAGCTGCAACAGGGCATCAAGCTTGGCAGTGGCTGCGGTCATCCTGACGATGTCGCCCTCGACGGACGCCTTCCACCCGCGGATGATGTCGCGCGCCAGTCCGCGGACGCGCTCCGAGGCGTGGCTCCTCAGCGCGCCGACGGCGTTGGCGAGGTCGGCGGACGACGCAAGGACCTTGGGGACGACGTCGGCGGGCACCGCCTGGAGCGTGACGAGGGACTCCTCCATGACGCCGTCGAGGATCAAGCAGAGCTCATCCGCCTTGCGGTCGTCGTCCTGGGCGTCGCAGAGCATCTCCACGATCTGCGCCCTCAGGCGGCGGAACTCGTCGCGGGAGACGGTCGGGTCGGCGGCTTCGATGGCGGCGTCGATGCGGTCGAAAGACGAGACGAGGCGCGTCCAGCGGCGGAGCGCGCTTTGCCCGGCCATGGTGCGTAGCGAGTCGGCGAGTGGTGGATGGATGGATGCAAGTGGAAGCGCGAGAGAGTGATTCGACGAGGGATGGGGGCTCTCCCTATATAGCTTCCTGCCAGCTCTTAGGATCCGAGTCGGGTCGGACGCGCTGCATTGACGTACGGAAGAAGCAAGCACTTCCGATTCCGAGTGCAATGCAAGCTGAGGCGGTGGCGGCTCTCCAAGCTTTACATGTGATGCCGGAATAACAAGGATTAACATCGCAGAACGCAGAGCTATGTTCTGGCGCCAATTTGGTTATTCATCGGAGACATAAATTTCATTTTGTATTTGGAGCTTAGTGATGTTAAAGTGTCGTACCAGCCTCGTTCATGCAATGCATTAGCAGATAGGCTAGCAAAATTTGGGAGCCGGATGGAGTCCACATTTGGAAGGACGGCTACCCTGCTATTGTAAATTCTCTCGTGGTTACTGATCTTCCTCAAGTCAATAGAAGTCTCTTTCCATCTTCAGAAAAAAGGCAGCATCATCAGATTCCTCAAATTCCGTACGTCAAAAAATATTGAACTATACAGTCTGGTCCTTTATTTTCAGAGACAGTAGCATCAAGCTTCTCAACCATCAAGAAGGTACTGTACATTAAAAGATAGAACTATACAACGTGGTCCTCTGTCTTCCCTAATGCATGTCAAACATCCGACAAATACAAATAAAATTGGTAAATCATTCACAAGAGTTCCTTATGAATTGATTACATAGTAATAATAAGACCTAACAAACATAAACAAAAAGGAACGTATCACTACCCCTTGACTAAATAAGACAGGCAACGGCATAGTTAACATTTTGAGCTACTCAAGGTCAAACATCTCTTCTTCCAAGTAAATACAAGTAGCTGCAAAAGATCCAGCATGCCCATTCGTCCGTGTCCAGTCCTCACAGTGAAGGCAATCAACCTGCAGATTCATGACAAGGCTCACTTCTTTGGAAATCAAACTAAGGTGTTTGCCAAAGAAAGCTCATGAATTTCAGTAAGCATCCACTCCTCTCCAGTTTGTCCACCGAGCACTATCGCTTTTGTTCCTCCAACGACACATGTGCTGTGGCCCCAGGCGAACCGCGGAGGACGCCCAGGAACATTCAGTATCCTCCAGGTAGGCTTTTCTTCGGTAGGATCCAAGAGGTAAAGCTGTGATGCAGAGTGAAGACCTGCCACTGACCCACCAAATATCAAAATTCTTCCTCCTGGCAGGCTCACAGCAACATGATCAAGGCGAGGAGGTGGACCAGCCCCAGCTGGGTTTCCAGCACCAGGCATTCCACTACCAGTGAGGCATCGCCAACATGGCTCTTCTTCACTCAAGTCCATTGTGAATACATCACTAGACCGGAGTCGCAGAGGACCGCTCTTAGCAAAACCTCCAAACATCAGGATTTTTCTGCCACCATAAACAGACATTGAGTGCCCCAGTCTTGAAGGTGGTTTCCATGATGCAGGTACCTCTCTCCATACTGGCCTGTCCATGGTTACATCAAGCAGATACGTATCACTCAGTAATACACCTGAATCAGCACAGCCACCAGAAACTACTAACTTTGTCCCATCCAAAGTGCAGGAGCTGTGCCATGAGCGTGGAACTGGGGGTGCAATTCCAGGAATCTCACGCCAGGTTAGGTGTTTTGCGTCCAAATCTAACATGAATACATCATTAAGCAGACCCTGCCTTCCACATCCACCGAACACAACTAACCAAGATCCATTTAAGCATGACAGAGTGTGGCCCCAGCGACCTGGAGGAGCTGAGCTTACGTTGATATGTCTCCACTCTGGATTGCTGGCATTCAAATCCAATACAAATGTATCATTCATTGGCTGCATGTTTACCCCTTCCCCACCAAAGAGAACAACACGGTTTCCTACAGCACAGGCACTGAAATTGCATCGAGATGGCTCCACTGCACCCCCTACTGTCAGCTTCCTCCATGCAACGGCTTCCAGGGTGGTCAGTTCTCTCGCTAGCCGACCCCAGCCCAATCTTCTAGCAGCAGGCACAGCCTCAAAAGCTCGAGTAGTCTCACTACCCCAAGCATTCTGGCAAACCATTCTCCAAAGATCTTCATTTCTTGTTAAGTGACACAAGTGCTTGCAGACAGAACTCACAGATGCTATATCTCTTGGTGACAACCTTGACAGAATACTTTGGCAAATTACTTCATCTGTCAGCTGGAAGAGGCTAGAATATTCTCGACAGAAGTTGCTCTGCCCTGGCCCCATTGATATGGGTCCGAAAGAGTTGTCTGGAGCAAACCTTGCGGATTTCAATGGTTCCTTTGTTATTGGTCCAGGCAATGGGCCCAATTCAACATTAGCTTTAGTGAAGAACTGAATAGCCATATAATGGGTTATAGTTTCATCATCTCCATATATTGGGGTCAGATGCAATCTGTTCATTAAAGGAGAGCCATCTTTCCTGAAGTTTAGCAAATCACCACGGAAGTCAGTACCATTGTCTATACACCTTCGAATCTCCGAAACCACTGTAGCATCGACTAGAGGGTGCCTCCTTTGAGCAAATGGCCCTCTGCATTGCAGGAACCGGCTGAAAGAAAGAGGTAAAGAGAAGTGTATTAAACAATAAATAAATTGCATAGGTCATACTGTGGCACAATTCATGATAATAATGAAGCAAATAAAGAGGGGAGATGGATATAAACAGAATATACAATTTTCAGCTTCTACTACAACAAGAAAATGTCTCCTTAGTTCAGGAGAGTTAATGGCAAGTTCCTGCAGACCAATAGTCCATCATACTTACATTCATAGGGTAAAACTATCTAAGATGTGCTATCTTTAACTAATAAAAATAAATATGAAAAGCTGAAATAGCCGACTGTATTGTAGAACTTCCAAGTGTTTTCGCAAGTTAAACATTTATGTTCACTTCTGTGTGTTCATGTTGAAGCGATCATCCATCATCCCCCATGCTCTTAGATATAAAAACTAGTACAGTATATGTTTCATAGGTCACTAAGCAGCTTTTACCATCTAGCGGAGAAGGGTCTCTTCAAAGGAAATAAATGAAATGACAAGCAAATGGATTGTGTTGCTACTTGCAATTAGGGTGAGCAGTGAGCCTTCTAACAATGAAATCGAACGGGTCCCAGTCCAACTTGCAACCCAAACAGAAGGTCATATTTCGCTCAATTCCACGTGACAGGAATCCAACTCGAGAGAAATGAATTAGGAAAAGCAGCACACCAACCAGTTCCTGCCGAGCACCTCCTCGGCGCGGTAGCCCATGGCCTCCTCGAAGCCGCGGTTGACGTAGATGATGGGGCAGTCGGGCTCGAGCGCGTCGGTGACGACCAGTCCGCACGGCTCGGACGCGCGTAGCATCCCCTCAATCGCGAACGTGAACGTCCCGCCCGCTCCGGCGACTCCCGCCGCCTCCTCGTCCTCTTCTTCTTCCTCCTGGCCGCCACCGTCCGAATCGCTGTCCCACTCCATCGCGGCGCGGCAGCAGAAGGCGGACCCTAGCTCCGGATCCGGGGTGCGGGATGGGAGGAGGTGGCGGGTTCGCGCCGCTTGGGTTGGAAGGCAGCCGAGCCAGCCGGACTCGCTGTCCGGAAGGTGGGCGGTGACGCCAACTAGTGGACGGGACGAGGGCGCCGAGCTCACTGGAACCGGAACCGCCCCGTCCGAGTGATCTGCGCCGTTGAGATCGTGGACGGTTTCGATCGAGTTGGTCCAGTTGATGATGAAATGCGCCGAGTCGAGCCGGCCCAAGTAGAAGTAGTGTTGCGTGGGCCGAGGCCGCGCGGTCGCTCGCTAGGTGTTTCGTGTCCATGGCCCATCGGCCCGGCCCTTGTAGGCGATGTTACTATACGTGGTCGTGCGTCCGCCGAGGCGGGAGCGACGAGCCCCCGTTTACCGATGGCGTTCTGTGGCTGGCGTCCGTTATCAGTTGTGGCGGCTGAATTCCCCCCGGGGCCTTCCTCTCCTACCCCGCCGCGCCGCCAGCAATGGCGTTCTGTGGCTGCCGTCCGTTATCAGTCGTGGCAGCTGAATTCCTCCGCCTTCCTCTCCTACCCCGCCGCCACGCAAACTGCTCCGTCCAGGCACGGCGCACGGCGGCCAGAACCTTGGGTTGGGTTGCCTCTCCTCGTCCAGCTCCGACGGAAGGTGAGAGCTGCTCTTTCATATCCCCTCCTCCCTCCTCCTCCTGTAGTTGACAGTTAGGCTGGCTGTAGCGGGGAATAGATTGGTCGATCCCATTCCCAGCGCGGAAGGAGACTTTTTTTTTTTGGAGATTTCATCTGGTTGAGCTGCCAGATTGGTCAATCAACGAACCGAATAATGTGTGCAATCAATCAGGAGCTAATTGCTATTATAGCATTCTAATCGTACGGTTTCGACAAAATGGCACTTTCGTCGTGGGCTTCGTTAAAATAGCATTTATAACATTAACTCATTGTTAAAATAGCATTATAACATATTTTAACTTTTTTTCATTTTATTTCTTTTCTTTTCTGGTTTTATGGCACCTAAAGTGACCGGAATACCCTTCTATTGATTTAGAGTGTTTTAATACTGGTTCATATCCTTATCAGGCAGCTTTGCTCCTTATCAGCGTTGGTTGCCCTGAAAAAAAAAACGTTTATGCGTTTGTTTCAGAATCACTGTACGACAATGTTGATCAGCTTTGCTCCTTATCAGCTTAAGCATCACTGTACGACAATGCTGATCAGTGGACCATTCAAAATCCAGAAACAGGAAAAAAGAATAATATATATGGTTTAAAAAAATTCAGAAACACAGACTTGGTGTTTCTATGTTGACAGAAAGTAAACATAGTATTCAAGACCATCAGGTACCTGATAATCCATTGTACAGTATTGATCATTTAAGGTCCTATGACCACATTAATAGATAAGACCTGTATTACAGTAAATGAATCATATACTCTCTCCATCCCAAAAAACTTATCACTTTTGTAGTTCAAAAATACACTACAAAGCGACAACCGTTTTGGACGGAGGGAGTACTATTCTTCTGAAGAATCCGGTGGCACATCCACTCCTTGAAATGAATCATCTTGATCACAAAACGCAGTTTTACAATCGTCTTCCTCCAGATCAGTTTCAACAACAGAAGGTTACTAAAACTAAGCTCAGAATCCCTCTGATGATCAGATTCAGGAGAAAAGAGTTCGTTTCCTGAATCTGCTTCATCCATTTGCGAAGTTAAATCCAAGCAACTCGAGCTCTTAAACGTATCATATTTACCCAGACTAGCACCAACATCCTCCAATTCAATATCCTCATTGCTAAGCTCACAAACATCGTCCTTGTTAGCAGGGGACCTGCATTGTCCTCTGAGGCTCTGACATAAACGCAAACTCATCTTCACTAGTCAAAGGTTGGTAACCAGGATCATTATTCCCTGAGACTCCACGAGACTTATCTTAACTGATCAAGAGTTGATAACCCACATCATTATTCCTTGAGACCCCATGAAACTCATCTCCACTACTCAAGGTTTGACTTTGGTCACCCTCATCGTTGTTCCCTGACCTTGACATATCCTGAGCCCCATCTTCATTACCAGACACAGCTTAAGCTTCAATTGCATTAACTGACACATGAAGCACTCCAACTTCATTATCAGAAATATGGAACGATTGTCTGCATCAAGTGAGATGTGATGTGACTCATCCTTTTCAATTCTTACCTCCCCAGGCTCTTCCAACAACTTTAACTGATGTCCATAAACGAATTTAACCTCGCGCGCCTGGGAGGTCGCTGGACAGCGGCGCCTCGTGCTCCTGAGAGGTCGTGGAGGAGCGACGGGCAGCGGCTCCTGCTATCGTGGAGGAGCGACGGACGGCGGCGGATCTGGCGATCATGGAGGAGCGACGGGTGGCGGCGGACCTGGCGATCGTGGAGGAGTGAGGTGCGGCGGCCGCTGCTATCGTCGAGCCAGCCACACGATTGGAAACGAATCGGTAACCAGGGAAAAAGTTGAGAAGGGCAAATTGGTCATTTTCAGATTCGAGAAAATAGAAAAACAGAAAAGAAAACAAAAAATACCTAAAATATCTGATAATGCTATTTTAGCAGTGTGCACATGTTATGAGTACTGTTTTATCGAAGCCCACGACGAAAGTATCATTTTATCGAAGCCGCACGATTAGAATGCCAAAATAGCAATTGGCTCATCAATCAGGGTTTTTTGGAGATTTCTTCATCTGGTCGAGCCGCAAGATTGATGATCAATCAACGAACCGAATGATGATGTGTGCAATTTGATCAGGGTGGGCGGTGCGCGTGCTTCCCCTGACGGCGGAGAACGTGGAGATGGTGCTGGACCAGGTGCGGCCGAGCCTGATGGCGGACGGCGGCAACGTGGCGCTGCACGAGATCGACGGCCTCGTCGTCGTGCTCAAGCTCCAGGGCGCCTGCGGCTCCTGCCCCAGCTCCACCATGACGCTCAAGATGGGCATCGAGACGCGCCTCCGCGACAAGATCCCCGATATCCTCGAGGTCGAGCAGATCCTCGACACCGAGACCGGTCTCGACCTCAACACCCACAACGTCGAGAAGGTCTCTAGCTCCCCCGACCACTGCGCGTTACGCTTGCAATGCATTGCATCCAGTCATTTCATAATTAGCAAACTGTATTGCAGGTACTGGATGAGATCAGACCGTACCTATCCGGCACCGGCGGTGGAAGCCTGGAGCTTCTCCAGATCGACGGGTACGTCGTCAAAATTCGGATCAGTGGACCTGCAGCTGGTGTGATGACAGTGCGTGTGGCTGTGACACAAAAACTGAGAGAAAAGATGCCGTCCATCTTGGCTGTTGAGCTCAGAGAGTAGAAATATTATCAGTTCATTTTACGCGTCAACCAAGATAACACATACTGTATGTAGGCTTTCTTTATGTACAGCGACTTCGACGGAAGAAAAATTCGAAGTCTGATAGATTCAACCAGCTAATTCGTGTGGTGAACACCTGCAACGTGGGCTTGTAGCGCTCCTTTGTACGCATTTCGTTGAGCAGCTGGAGGGCGTCCAAAGACCTTCCTTTCTTGCAGTAAGCGTCCATCCTCACTCACGCAGTGCGACCACGGTGTATGGCACGAAGCCGGGGTCATGGTAGAAGAGGTCCAGCGCCCAGACGTGACCGGCCTCCTTGAACCCGGGCAGTATAGTCGCGTGTTGAACGTGCGGATGTCGCAATAGCGGTGGAAGAGCGCGCGCGTCTCGGCGACACGGCCGCGAGCGCAGCAGAACGCGCGGGGCAGCGGCGAAGGCACGCTCCCAGACCAGACGCGGGCGCCGGGGTCGAACTTCAAATGTGAAGAACAATGCTTTCTGACCAACTTTTTCCGTCCAATTCTAAGTATTCCACAAGAACAAAACGGTACATACATTTTCCTCGGACATTTAATTACTGGTCTAGTTCTACTACTATTTCCGGCGAAAACCACTAGTCATCGTAATCGTCATCGTTCCTGTTGAGAAACCTCCTGACGGCGCCGACGACCGCCCCCAACACCACGAAGAGGACGAGCGTGTCCAAGCCGCCGCCGCCGACCCCGACGGCGACGCTCGGGCCCGGGGCGAAGAAAGTGAACGTCGACCAGCCCCAGCCGCCGAAGAACGGGCTCCCGTAGCCTCCTCCTCCGTACCCGTAGCCGCCCACCAGAGGCGGCGCCACCGGCGGGTTGACGTAGATGTTCGTCCTGCACGCATCCAACCATGTAGAGTAGGTACATCATTTTACACAGCAACGACTGTCGCGCTGCCTTCACAAAAGTGTGTTTTAACTTTTAACCACCCCAAGAATGACTACAGAAGCTAATAAATCAAGAATTAAAACTCAATTTTACTTACCTCGAGTTGTTTATCCGAGGGCCGGACGGTCGTGGCGCCGACCGGAACGCCTGTCCGCCGACCCGGCCGCCGGACTTAGCCGCCATGGCGCCGTCGACAGGCCCGAGCGCCAGCACGCCGGCGGCCAGCGCCACCATCGCCAGCTTGCCGAGCTTCTTCAGCCCAAGGGCGCCGTTGCCTCCGGAAGGGAAAGCGAGCTCGGCCTTGTCATCTTGGGCGGTCGCCTTGTTGCATGAGATTGAGATCCTCGTCGACTGTCTCATCCTGGCCGGGCTGGGCAGCGTCGTCGTGCGTACCGGTCCGCCCGTTACGAAGCTCTGGAAGGATGCGGGTGCTATTATAGCCATGGCCACTCTGCTCACTCTCTTGCTTGTTCTAGCTGCTTCGTCCTTTTTTTTTTCCTTTCTTGTAACGCGCTGCGGTTGCCGAGGATGAGGAAGAAGAAGCAGTGGGCTGTGGACTGTGGTAGAGGTAGCGATCTAAGCGGTGCAGGTTTTCCCGCAAAGCCGCTGGGACGGTACCATAAACCCGCTAAACACCCAGATAACAACCCGTTTTGACTAATGGGACTAAGCAGTCGTGTCCGCGGCCACCCGCGGCGCCGCAAGCCCGCCTACGACGTGTTTGCCTCCGCTGCAGCGGCCCTGCAGGTGGCTAGCCGGTTCGACATGGAGACATGCGCGCAGGCAACGTCCTATGAACCTGGTTTCTGCAGTTGCCGATCACGTACGTTGCACATCAGGATGCCGTCGCGCGCCCGGAGTTGAAGTGAAGGTCAGTCCGATACAGCTAGTGTACGCCTGAATATGTGCATCAAGATCCCCAAGAAGGGGCAGGCTAATAAGGATGCTAAGAAGAAAGCACGGTAATGTTTCAGTGACGTCCCTGATACTCAATCGCATGCATGCATGCATGTTGAGATCTGCAGGTCTTCTACTGGCCAAGAATAATATTTGCTGCCTTCATGTGCTAAGTTGAGAAAGTTGTTCCTCTAATCTCTACAGTACGTTATGGAAACACGAATATGTAATGTTTCGTATCAGATGAAATGAATGGACTCCAACAAGCACTTGTAATACTGTTCGAATTATTATTGACGATGAGTTTGTTTATATAATATATGTCCATCTTAAAATTTGTACAAGTAATAGAATTACTTTTCATAACATGCAGCTAATTTTAATATATAGATCTTATTATTATAAATCTAACAAAATTTATTGCATATTTTTTAGAACAATATTCAATATAATATGTATTTTACAAATTTTTAAATGAACTAGTTCTATATATGCTTATTGGTGAACGTGTTGGCTTGCGGCCGCAAGCCAGCGCTCGTTTGTTCTCTAGCTAATTTGTGTCTTGCCACGGCTGCCTCCGGTAATTAGACGCCCTCCTCCTCCCCTTCTGGGTGGTTTGCCTTAAGAAGAAGACGAGAGTTAGAGACTTGGCCTTTCAGTTAGAATTGTAGTATCACGAAAGGAAGAGAGAGCAAAGCCCCTGTCCGGCTGTCAACACAAACTTCAAATTTGTCTGTCGTCGCTGAGCGGTGACGACCTAGCTCGTCCGTAAGCACATGAGGTCGGTCGGTCGGTCCCATCCCACGCGTCCATCCAGCATGATGCGTATCTCTTGTCGTTCGCCAGCCGCGGCAGCGAGCAGCACTCCGGGCCACCAGACCACACAGGGCCGCGTCCGCACAGCACAGGTGGATATACGCGCGCGGGGATTTTGCAGATATTGAAGCGGCTGCCTGTTTTCGCCTGGTTCTGTACTCCAGCGGTCGAGCTCACTTTGTTGTCTCGATCGGCACCGATTCGCATGGATGCCGCTATAGGACGCCTGCCTGCATTCTGCAAGCCCGTACATGACCAAAGTTCCGGGTAGTAGCAATGCACGCAAGCAACGTTCACGTTCATTTCATTTCATGCGTCGTGTCGTTGCTCGCTCAAGTACGCTCGTACCTACCGGTCCACGCGCCACTGAATACGCCTCCATGTGAACATCAACACAATGTACAAAAAGTGCAGAACTAAACTCATGCAGTATTGCAGTGTCGAGGTAGTTCTGATCGGCGCGCGCGCTGCCTCTGCCGGCAAGGCAAAGCGGCAGATCGGGCGGAGCTGACGAGAGCGCGCGCTTTGGAAATGCGTCACACTGTTACGCCGAAACCGAAAACCATGGGCTGTTCTGTTACGCCGCCCCGGGATCTGCTCCGCTCTGCGGGCGCGAGCGAGATGCGCGGGCTGGCTGGCGGCCCTGGCAAGGCGACGATAAATTTTGCATGCATCGCTTGCTGTTCAAAACCGGCGCGACGGATATGATGATGACCGGAGCATCTGCGTTTTTTCATCATTCGCCTTGACACACGCTGCTATCTGGCTTGATGGTTCCCGAAAGCTTGTCGCTTTGTAGTTCACAAATAATTTGAACTACAAAGTGACAAGCTTTCGGAGATGGAGTGAGTAATCAAGCACAAACAGAAAACTGGAAACACGAGAAAGGAAAAAGGAAAGTAATGCATCGCTAGGCCCTACATATTCTGAAGGAACAATCTCTATCTCTTTTGGCGGGCGCGTCACGGACGGATGCCTTCACCTCAAAACACGGCAAAAGGAATTGACGAAAACGTCGCGTTGCGCCATCTTCTTCCGCATTTCTACATCCCTCTCGTCTCTACTCTCTACAAAGCCAGCACTCAACGAACAGCGACAGTGAGAACGAAAGTGCCAGCAGAGAGAGTGTGCCCATGCTGGGGCCTTATTAATAGTCCCTCCCTCCCTTGTCGCTCGCCGTGGAAGGTATAACTCTCCGTCCACTCTCATCGCCTTCTCCTTCCTTCCTTTCCTTCTTTCTTCGCCGGCAACAACAAAGCGAGTGCTGTGAGCCCGGAAGGAAGGAGCGGACAGCTCGCAGCTGCAATGGGGTCGAGGGGGTTCTGGTTCTTGCGGCAGAGCATGGTGGTGGTCGTATGCGCGGTGGCGCTGGCAGCAGCGACGGCGGCGGCGCAGGCGCACCTGAGCCAGAACTACTACGCGTCGACGTGCCCCAACGTGGAGACCCTGGTCCGCGGCGCCGTCACACAGAAGCTGCAGGAGACGTTCAACGCCGCGCCCGGCACGCTCCGCCTCTTCTTCCACGACTGTTTCGTCAGGGTACATACATGCATGGTTTTCTCTCTCACTCTGCAGCATTTCGCCTCGCTTTGCTCCGACGACAGTGGTTTTCCTGTCCTGTTAATAATGCATCAGCAGCGACTGACTGTCCATCATCCCTTTTTCTTCTTTCCCCGGGCCCCGGCACAGGGTTGCGACGCGTCGGTGCTGCTGTCGGGTCCCGACGACGAGCACAGCGCGGGCGCCGACACCACGCTGTCGCCGGACGCGCTGGACCTCGTCACCCGCGCCAAGGCGGCCGTGGACGGCGACCCGCAGTGCACCAACAAGGTATCCTGCGCCGACATCCTCGCGCTCGCCACGCGCGACGTCGTGTCCCAGGTATTGTTATTTCATTGAGCTTAATTTGCTTTTGGGGGACAGGACAGTTTATGCATGCATGCCGCTTTGGTCGATGGATTAGCGGGAGCCTTAGTACGCTTAAACAAACCCTACTACCTACGCCATTAGATTAGCCTCGTTCTCAGTCAAATGAATTAACTAACCACCACCTCAGCGCCACGAGCAGCCCGGCTTTATGTTTTGGCGCGGCGTTCTAGCTGGGGCAGGTGGGAGGACGCCGGGGCGACAGCTATGATGAGGCTGACATGCACTGGACTCGGTCCGCGCCCACCCTTCGATCCTCCTCCTGCGCCAGGACCGGGAGCGCGGCATCATGTCCGGTCCGGCAGATTTGTTCCAGCGAACGATTTGTTCTGCCCGTGCCCTGCCGGTCGAATTCAATTCCGGCGGATGGAAATCACACGCGGCCAGTCCGGCTTAAATGAGCCGGTACGGCGTCAATGGATACGGGCACCCGACACCGAATCCCTCCCTGCTACCCCTACGGTTTCTTCATCAGTTATTATTGTGTGTGCTGGTTTGGTGCGCAACTTGCCGAAAAATCTGCTCGATCGTATTCATATTGATTTGGAGTACTGTAGATTGCAAGCAGCTGTGGCTGTAGTAGATTGATGAATGGGTTGATTAGATGTGCAGTGCAGTGACTGACGGTGAGATTGATGCAGACGGGCGGGCCGTTGTACCAGGTGGAGCTGGGTCGGCTGGACGGCAAGGTCGCGACGCGCGCCATCGTGAAGCACAGCCTCCCCGGCCCCAGCATGGACCTGGACCAGCTCAACGACCTCTTCGCCGCCAACGGACTCACGCAGACCGACATGATCGCGCTCTCAGGGGGGCACACGATCGGCGTGACGCACTGCGACAAGTTCGTGCGGCGGCTGTACACGTTCAAGGGCGGCAGCAGCGGCGGCAACGCGGCGAGCCCGCCGATGAACCTCACCTTCCTGCGGCAGATGCGGCAGACGTGCCCGCTCAACTACACCGCCTCCGCGTTCGCGATGCTGGACGCCGTCACGCCGCGCGCGTTCGACAACGGCTACTACCAGACGCTGCAGCAGATGAAGGGGCTGCTGGCCTCCGACCAGGTCCTCTTCGCCGACCGCCGCTCCCGGCCCACCGTCAACTACTTCGCCGCCAACCAGACGGCGTTCTTCGACGCCTTCGTCGCCGCCATGGCCAAGCTCGGACGTATCGGGATCAAGACCGCCGCCGACGGCGAGGTCCGCCGGGTGTGCACAAAGGTGAACTAGCTAGCACAGCATGCACGCAGCTACGAGACGTACGTACATTGGGTAGCTAGCAGAGGGTTCATACTGTCGCATCATCCATGTCCATGCTCGAGAGAAGTGTAATCATGATTCGTTCCCGCTCAATTCTTTTCTTGATTGTGCAGTACTCATCATGTAAGAAGAAGAAAGCTTCATAGCAATACATCGTTTGGATGTTTTCAGTTTCAGCGCTTACACTACCATATGACACTCGTAGAAGAAGGCACGACAGTTAAATCGATGTACTTAAATGCTACAGTGTTAGTCCAAGTATACACCTATGACGAGCTATCCTCGCCACATTTTTGAACTACAGTTGGTCCAAGTATACACCTATGACGACGTAACCCTTGCCACATGCACTTCTTTTCTCAAAGTTGCTGCTCACACGAGAAACAGACGTGAACCCCGGGTCTGTCTCATGGTGGCTCCAGGCTGAGGACACAGCATATGGTCCAAGTCCTCATAAATACAGCAGCAAGCATGAGCTGTTCGTGTTTGCTATTCACAAACCACGGCTTGTTGCTTTGTAATTTAAAAATAAAGTATAAAGCGACAAGCTTTTCGAAACTGTGAGAATACTAAATATTGAATAGAAACAGTGATATGTAACGTTTATGACTACTCCCTCCATTCCCATAAACTTTAAAACTACAAAACAACAAGTGACAAGTTCATAAGAACGGAGGGAGTACTAAAATGTAAAATGTAGAGGATGATTTCTGTTTCTAGGTTTCCTTCCTGATAGTCGATTAGAAATAAAAGAAGCAGGCATTTGAAAACAGAGCACATTCAAATAGCTCATGGACGTTATTCCCATTCAGAATGCATAACTTCACGCGTTGGCTTGGCACATGGCTAAGTCACTTCCTAGATCAAAAGGAATTGCATCTGCAGTTTGCCAACCAACTGAAGTCATTTCTCTATGAACAAAACTTCAGATACATGTTCTGGTACTCATGCGTACTCTTGCACCTTGTATTATTCTGATCGCAACGCAATTCTAGCAGAATTTATATTCACAAGGATGTGCCATGAAGTGAACAAGATAGAGTAACAAAAGTTTACAGGGTTCCCAAGTGAGACACCATATTCACAAATTGGAGTGAATCGGGTTAGCAATTACTCTCTCCTTTCTCAAAAGATTGTCACCTACCTTTAGTTTATTTTTTAAACTAAATGTGATAATCTTTTGAGAAATGAGGGAGTACAATGTTCAACAGTTTCAGGATAACTAAGTGCTAGACGAGCTTGAACCACCTAGATTCATGCAGCCTCCTTGTCAACCTCCGAGGATATTGCTGAAGCTTTGCATATTGGACACCAGTTCTTCTGTCCAAGCCATTCATGAATGCAGCACACATGGTACTGATGGTCACATTGCATCCTACCGATTTCTTCACCCTCAATGTATTCCTCCTGGAAAATCCAGTCGGTGTTGTTAGTCAGAAATCTGCAGAAAATCATATTCATCCAATGTCCAATGTAATAGTTGATCTTCTTCATTACAAAATTACTTATGACTAAGGAATATGACAAGTCAAAAGGCGAGCAACATTTTCCTTCTACCTACCCTATGTAACCAATTATATTGTTGATTTCTACATTTGTAGATATAAACTACCACAACACAAGTACACTTTGTGTATTTGCACCCTTCGTAACCAATTTATCACCACACATTACCCTTCTATACAGTCTCTCATTTCTCCAATAAATTATGTTTGAACACATGAAGAACACCATCAAATTATATTGTTGATTTCTACATTTGAAGTAAGAACAGTAATGTTTTGAACTGAAGTTTGTCATTGAAAGCTAACATCCTTGAGTTTTTGTTTTCCCACCATAATTATGCACATCATCGAGTCAAAAGCATACCTGACATATGGTGCACTTCACATCATCTCCTACAATGTTGTGTAATTGCCGCTCTCGATTTCTTGCTTTATAGACACTTTGGTTGACATACTTGGCAAATTGCTCTTCAGAAAGGGCAGTGCTCACTGAGCCAATTTGCTCTTCTAAAGCTAGTAATTCCTGCCAAAACAAATGAGAGGAACAAGAAACCAGCCGACGAAACAAATTATTTTTTCTCAAGAATATTGAATTCTCACAAATAATGAACTCAATATGATGGAAGCAATACCTCATAAGACATATTGTCAATATCCAATCTCATGTCATGGTGCTGATCATGCAAACCAAGTCCGCTAAGCAACAGATTTGTTTCCAACACCAGAAGTTGCTACCATTTTTGTTCCGATATATTTCAGTGCAAAATTGGGAAAATGAGAAAAGCTGGAAATCAAGGTAAAGGACTAACCTCATAAGTCATTTCATTATCTTGTTCAATCCTATCCAGTGCCAGCAACACCTACAGACAGTAGACATGGCACGTGTCATAATTATTATTCCCTTTCGGACTAAGACATATAAATGTATGATAGTTTTGATCGATTCCGTTCATATGTTGTAAATAGAACTTAGTAAAAAAATACTAACTCAGACCATATTCATGAAAAGGTTTCGCAAAAACAACCTCTGCAATTCCTTCCATGTTAATGCGCCTGTAGCTATCTCCTTCCCCAAATAGACTATGCAACATTTGAGGAGGGCTTCCCTCAGGACGAGAACTTGATCTTCTTCTTGTCATCCGACTACCTGAGCCTTCTTGGCAATTAGATGAATAAATTGCATGTGGCAAATCGGCGTAAACGGGTCTAGCCGGCCGCTGAGGGGGAATGTCATCTGTGAAAAAATGACCCATTTCTGGATGGTGAGCCCTTGTAACAGTCTCACGCAGAAGAAATGTGTCATCTTGTCTTTCCCCTGACACCCTCTCCCTAGGACGTTGAGTAGAAGGCTGCCTCATCCTTACTGAATCTGCAGACTCCTGAATACTTCTGCTACAGGTCCTTGCTGTTTGTTGGGAAGTTGATTGTTCTGCAGCTCTAGCTCTAGGACCAGTAATGCCAGGATAAATGTTAGGTGAGTGACGAAAACTAGCTTGTCGGCTTATTGCCCTAGATTTTGAAGAACTTTCTCCATCAGAAGCCCTCTTTTTACTAGCTTGGAATCTCCTATTATAAACAGAATCTGATGAAGAGCAACCTGAAGGCAAAACATCTGATATTGAAGTGCAACCAAGGTTTCTCAGACCATGTCTTTGTACTCCAGTACCAGAGCTGTTTGATGATTTGACACCGAAAGTGGAAATTGGAGATGCGGTAGGCTGACGAACAAAAGTACAAGCACCTTGGGAGCTACCTGAACTTGATTGCTCTTTATGCTTCTGCCTACGTGGCTTAGTGTTCAATGCAGCATTTCTAACTGTGGAATCAACTGTGTGAGCAGAAATCCCTGACGGAACTGAGTCTCCTAAGACTTCAAGATCAGGATCTTCTGGCAGACCTCCTTCAATAGTTGTTGCCAACAATGAACCCTCAGTCCGGTTGTGATGAGTGGATGACTGATCATTCTCATAAACAACAGTTTTCTTGCCACTCTGCGGTCGTCTAACCTCAGTTCTTCGGATACTGCTTTCAGCATTGTCTGCCTCTGCCAAAAAGGGCTGCTTCTGCCTTTCATCAAAATATTTTCTAATAGGAGCTTTTGAAGAGCTTGCAGATGAGGCCTTATAGCCTGGCAAATGAAATGGTTCATGTAAATACCTTGGTTTCTCTTTATTTCCAGCCCATCTGGCTTTCATAGGATTGTGATTTGTAGTCATCCCTGCCTTGTTAATGTATTGGTTTGGCCTCTCCCCATTGCTTTGATTTCTTATTAATATGCCAGAACCTCTTCTAAGAAACTCAACTGGCTTATCAGATCTACCAGAAGCTTCCTCCATACAGAATGCAGCACAAAACAGAGGTGGATATCTTCTCCAGAACTTTGTTTGCTAGAAGTCTGCAACCCAAATCTGATACAGGTGAACACAAAATAACTCCTGGAGAACTCATAATGCAAAAACAAAATACATTAAGGCATCATTAAAACTAAAACATGATGAAGTTAGAAAAGTAACTGTAAAAGAGGTAATGTTACCCATCTCCAATAGTACCAAAAATCAAGTTCAGACCTACTGTTAGTTAAGAATACAACACTCATCACCAGTTCACCACTCAAAGAAAGTTATATGTAATCCTAAAAATCTAGTACATAAATACAATAATACAAGCTCTGTATCCTCAAAGACGATTGTATTGCGTCAAGATGCTTTTTTGAGTGCATTTAAGCAATTTGCCTATCTCCAGCTTAGCTCCTTGTCTCCAAGAAGCAAACTGAAATTATCAAATAGATGGCATATCGTGATCAATTGATAGTCAGATTGTGATATAAAGCTAAAGCAGAATTTTGTGGTCCAATAAAAAGGATAATCGGGATGTCATACTGCATAAAACACTCGGGGTCATATCATGATAGCATGTATTAATGTCTTATCATGATAGCATGTATTAATGTCTACATCTATTTATCATCCCATACTAAGAAATATAGGCTGCTGCTTGTAGGTAAATTCATACGTTACCACGTCCTAATCAATATACAGTATCAGGTAGGGGCGTCTCTACCCCGTTGACCATAAAAAAATCCTTTCGAATTCTTGCAACAGGATTGCGGAGGACCAGACATGCAGAATCAACATATACAGGACAGTCAAATTTCTACCACCAAAGAAAGAACACCGTGGCTTCTGAATCGTTTCAAGGGAACGGCAACCATAAATCTGTTACTGAGTTCTACTACCTCCGAATTCCGATGTCTCCGAAGACCCACACATAAAGGCTATTTCTGATTTCCGGAGAGAAAATCACCCTTTATTCATACACAAACCAAACAGGTGCACCGAACTGGGGAAAACGGGAAAAATCGCAACCGAGTAGTAATACAATGTCCAAATAAACCACGCCAAAGGGCCGAAGAGCAGCAACCAAATCCGAGGCCAACTTTTGAAAAAAAAATCGAAAATCATCGGGGGAAGAGAGGACGGGTCCTTGCAACCTTCTGATCCCCCAAAAAAAATCCCCCAATCGCACATACTAACCAAACTAGGAAACGATCAGATGATGAAAAGCTCTTGAGTTTCTTCCACCCCCATCCCATCCGTACCGTAACTCGCGGAAGCGGAAGCGGCGGCGTCTCCCCTTCTTCTCTTTAGAACGTCTCCCCGCGGAAATGGAAGCCGGAGAAGACGGCGAGGAATCGGAGGGACGATTTGGTCAGATCCGAGGCCTTTTTATTTTGCTGCCTTAACGGGTCGGGTGCGATGCGCGGAGGTCGGAGAGGATGAGGCGTGGCCGCGTCACAGGTTAACGGAGCTCCGTTTCGCCAGCCCGACGTGGCGGGGCTGACTCAGCGCACCGCGCACGCGTCTTCGTCGTGGTCTCGTGCCTGTGACTCGCGGCGGCTGACGAGTCACGAGCAGCCGGATGACTGGGTCCGAGCGGTGCAGCCGTGCAGGTTCTACGCGTCAGCGACTGCACAGCACGGGTTAAATGCCCGCGGCTTTCTCTGAAAAAGAACCAAATCAACGGCCGGCGCTCGGAACTCTGAAGAACAAGGTTTTCTTGATGACTTGTCCATTTGAACTTCCTGCTTATATATTGAACACCGATGTCCCAGTGAGACGGTTTCGAAAAAAAATCATCTTGAGGATAATCCTTCCAGTTCAAAAAAATAAAAAGGAGGAAAAGTAATTGATTTTTAAATGGTTTTGTAGCTTTATGTGTGCTTCCATCATTTTCAGTCCTTTTATTAGAGCCCATCCAAACCCTCCATCATTGTCTTGATCGCAATTTGGGGAGAGAATATAGTGGTCCAAGAGAACGACTTAAGGATGGGGTTTCTAAAAAGGAAAAAGACTTAAGGATGGCGGCCACTTGGAACCTGCCCTACATTAACCAAGAACCATATTCCTTTACCTAAAAAAGAAAACAAGAACCATGTTCAGAACAGATGCTACAAAATGAGCGAATTCTGTAGCATTGGAAGATAACAAAGATTGTAATACTCACCTGCATCCTATAAAATTCATGGATACAATATGGTATAAACATGATATGAAATTGAGCCCTGATTTTCCTGCCCAAATAACTCGTGTTCTTGGCGAGATATGCTTGAGGAATTACTTCATTGTGATTAGTTGATTAATTAGGTGTCTAATCTACCTCAGCGTTCAAGAGGATGGGATGTTTTTCCTGTTAATCTTGGGTAGAAAGTTCAATAAGGTGGAGTAACATGAGATGTGTTGCTATTTATTTCTCAAATGAAAATTCCAGTAAACAGTGGCTGTCAGAATGAAAGAGGTACCTTTGCCTCTCGCTGGTTCAGTCCACGTCAAGGGTGCTTATTTTGTGTTAGTTGTGATCTCGGGGGTGACGTGGGCAACAACCACGCCTCCGAGTCTGACTCCCCTACGCGCTCTGATCGGAGGCGCAACCGACTCAGTTCGGTGCGGCTCCCTCTCACACGCGCTATATAAATAGAGGAGAGGGTTGGGGCGGCTAATCACCAAGTTGATTAGCCGCCATAAACTCCCCTACAAACCTTAGCCAGTCTGTTAGGGCGCGGAGTGAGGGGAAGAACGCCGCCGCCGTGCCTGCACTACGCCACCACTGCACCGACGATCTTCCTGCGTCGCCTATCTACCTGCGTCAAACTACACGCCTGCGACAATCCACCAGAGCCCAATGGCATCCGGTGGACCCTCTGATGGTAACTGTCGGTACCCTAAAAACCATACACCCCCTGAGGATACAAAGATCTCAAGGGAAGGACATCTACTCAAATTGAAGACCCTCGGGGGCCCACTTGTCAGACGTAACTGGACCCGCTTCCTCAACATGGTTAGCCCCTAGGTTGCCACGTGTACTGTCAGACCAGAGCTATTACCCGCAAGGGTGAAGCTCCGGGCTAAGTACTGAAACGGCACCTCCGGAGTTAACCCCTGACCGAGAGAAGCTCCGGACCTGACACGTGTCAGGCCGCCCCGGAGCTTCCCGCTTCCCACGAGCAAGCTCCGGAGCTGCCACGTGTCCATACGTCGGAGCTGGCCACTTCAAACCCCCGGGAGACGTTGTAACGGCTCCGGATCTTCAAAGGACAGCCGCAGACTTCAAGACCCGATTAATTACCATTAATTCCACGTTAATGATAATTAATCGGACGATCTTAACACCTGTAACGACACTGTCGGAGCCGTTACAGGGTTATTGACAACAATTAATCTCGTGTATCAATACTAATAACCGCCAGGGCCACATGTCGGGCCAGGCTGACTTGTAACGGTTTGTCCTTATGTTATAAAAGGACAAACCGACGATACACGAGGAGAGAACTCTCGAACACCCGGAAGTTCACAAGTTAATACAACACACACACACCCGTGGAGTAGGGTATTACGCTCAGGCGGCCCGAACCACGTAAACGACTGTGTCACCCGTGTCCAATCGCGTTTCACCTACTTGAGTCTCCGCGCGCCCAAACCGAACCTCAAACTCCTTCCACACTTTCGTAGTGTCAGGGGATCTGCCGACTCCAACAGTCGACAGTTGGCGCGCCAGGTAGGGGCGCCTGAGATCTTCAAGAATGGTGAATTCTACGGCAGGATCATCCAACGGGCAACCTGCTGCTCAGGCTGTCGGAGGCAATCCCTCCAACATGCAGCCACCGGCAAGAGCCTCAGTTCCAGCGGGAGTCACACTCCCACCACCACCATCTTCTCCGGCAAGGCATGCCGGACGACATGATGATGCACCGGCGTCACATTCTGCGCCGGCAAGTCGTGACAACCCAGAACATGCGCTCCATGCAGCGCGTGCTCTCCTTCAGCGACCACCACCTCCGGATGCATCTCAAGGTGCCATGGAGCAATGGAGAGCTGATATTGAGCATTTGGTCGCAGCAGCGGCTGAACGCCTCAACAACCAGGGTCCACCTCCTTCAGGGCGGGCCCCGTCGCAGCGACGAACGTTGTCTGGAAGACTTGGTCCACATGTCTCCAACAATCGGAGAAGAGCTGTGTCACAGCAAGTGACGTCGTTGCCCTCTGGGGCACGACGTGCCCATACTGCATCTCGGCTTTCGACACACGACCTCCGGGCGGAGCTTGATCGCCGATACCGCCAACAGGATGGCCGTGTCCATATCGAGCGAGCTCGAGAAAGACGAGATGCTCAAGACCTTTCTACTCTGGAAGGAGTAGGAGGAGGCTGTTCCGCCCTAGCCATGCACCTGCACATGGTTAGATGGCCACAGAAGTTCCGGCCACACTTGCCGGAAAAATTCGACGGGACTGTCAATCCCGTAGAATTCCTACAGATATACTCCACTGCGATCCTAGCAGCTGGAGGAAACGAGGCCGTAATGGCCAATTACTTTCCAGTGGCCTTAACTGGGACCGCCAGGTCCTGGTTTATGAGCCTTCCACCCAACTCTATCGACAGTTGGGAGGAGCTGTGCCGTCAGTTCACCGCCAATTTCGGGAGTTCATACACCCGTCCGGGCACTGAACTGGACCTTTTTGCGGTCGTGCAAAAAGGAGGAGAATCTTTGCGGTCATTCATCCAGAGATTCTCTCAGGTACGTAACACAATCCCTTCTATCTCAAGCGCTTCTGTCATTGTGGCATTCAGACAGGGTGTACGAGACAAGAAGATGTTGGAGAAGCTGGCGATCAAAGAGATCACCAGCGTCACGGAGCTCTTCAGCCTGGCTGACAAATGTGCCAGAGCTGCGGAGGGCCGTGAAATGCACTCCAAACCAGCCCTGGAGGATCATAAAAAATCCTCCAAAGAAGAAGCCGCTACCTCCGGGAGTGGTAAGAAGAAAAAGAAGACCAACGGCAAGAAGAAGCCGTCGGCCGGCACATCCAACGTTGCAGCCGCTGCAACTCCTGGTGGCCGGGGGTCACGCCCCGAGAAGCGACCTCGACCGTCTTCTGAAGACGGTGACAAATCCAAGATGTGGTGCCCCATTCACAAAACGGGCAGCCACAGACTAGAGGACTGCCGGGAGGTCCAAAACCTTGCCGAGCGCTACCACAAGCGTCGGGAAGGGTCTCCCTTCCGACAGAGGGAGGGAAAACAAAAGGTCGATGATGCTCCGGCTGAAGAGGAGTTAGGGTTTCAGGACCCCAAAAAGGTCTTGAAAGCCGTCTACACCTCCGTCGACGATGATTCCGACGTCTCCGACAACGAGCGTCGAAAAACCATGAACACCATCTTTGGTGGATCATGGGACATCACCTCTCGTCGTGTCATCAAGACTATGCGACGGGATATGGCTGCTGTAGCTCCTACAGCAAGACCGGAGCCACATCGAAAGTGGATGGACACACCCATCACTTTTGATGCTTCGGACTGTCCTCAAAGCATGGTCGGAGCTGGCCAGCTACCCTTGATGGTATCTCCCACCATCAACAACATCCAGCTCCATCATGTCCTGGTAGACGGAGGTTCGGGGCTTAATCTCATCAGCTTCGAAGCTTTCACTAAGCTTCAGCTTCGACCTTCGGACCTCCAGCCCTCTCGACCTTTCTCCGGAGTAGGTCCGGGGGCCATAACCCCACTCGGAGCTATTACTCTCCCTGTTACCTTCGGGACCCGGGAGAAGTATCGCACCGAAAAGTTGATCTTCGACGTCGCTCAGATCAACTTACCATTCAACGCCATTTTGGGTAGACCTGCCTTGTACAAATTCATGGCAGCTGCTCATTATGGATACCTGGTGTTGAAGATGCCAACACCAGTAGGCGTTCTCCGGATCCGTGGAGATCGCACTGCCGGAGTAACTGCTCTGGAGGAACTCCATGCACTCACCACAGCGCAAGGGGAGGACTCCAGACAGAAGCAAGCTCCACAACCTCCGAGCATTCGTCAACGAGGCTCGACCTCTGCACCTCGGGTGCAGCCAAGCGGCGACACCGACATTCCCGTCAAAGTCGTCCAAATTGGTTCTGATGTCACTCAAACTACCCGCATATTGGGTGGCTTGAACGACAAATAGGAACTCGCGCTCATCACTTTCCTCCGGGCTAACGTTGACGTGTTTGCTTGGCAACCGTCACAAATGCCTGGGATCCCCAGGGAAGTGATTGAGCACAATCTGAAGATTTACCCCGACGCTCGGCCTGTGCACCAGAAACCTCGGAAGCAATCGGTAGAGCGACAGAACTTCATCCGACAAGAAGTGAAGAAGTTGCTCGAAGCTGGATTCATCCGAGAAGTCTACCATCCAAAATGGCTGGCAAACCCAGTCGTTGTGCGTAAGGCCGGCGGGAAACTTCGGATGTGCATCGACTACACCACACTGAATAAGGCATGTCCAAAAGATCCATTCCCACTACCTAGAATAGACCAGATAGTGGATTCCACCTCTGGGTGTGAGTTACTATGTTTTCTAGACGCATATTCAGGATATCATCAAATCCGGATGTCTAGGGAAGATGAAGAACATACTTCATTCATCACAGTGGATGGATTATACTGTTATACAACCATGCCTTTTGGTCTCAAGAATGCAGCTTCAACTTTTGTGCGAGCAATGTACAAAACTTTCGAAGAACTCATCAGAGACATAGTGGAAGTGTACGTTGATGACATCGTGGTCAAAGTCAAGAACAAGGAGTCCCTCTTGGACACCTTACAGGCTGTCTTCGACAAGCTGCGGGCCACCCGCACGAAGCTAAACCCAGACAAGTGTGTATTTGGGGTTAGTTCCGGAAAGCTTCTTGGTTTCCTGGTAAGTCACCGGGGCATAGAGGCTAATCCGGCGAAGATAAAAGCCATTGAAGACATACGGCCACCAACCCGCATCAAAGACGTCCAAAAATTAACTGGATGTCTAGCAGCCCTCAGCCGGTTCATTTCAAGACTGGCAGAAAGGGCACTTCCCTTCTTCAAGTTACTAAGGAAGTCCGGACCATTCCAATGGTCTGAAGAAGCAGAGAAGGCATTCCAGGAGCTGAAACAGTTCCTCACCACCCTACCAGTCTTGGTAGCTCCGAACCCTGGTGAGCCTTTATTGCTTTACATTTCAGTAGCTGACGAAGTCGTCAGTATGGTTCTGGTTGCGGAGAGACCGGAACTACCCAATACTCAGGAATCCAGATCCCATCGAGAGGATCCGGAGGTTCTTGAAAGCGGGTCTGGGTCCCAGCTCCCAGACTTGAACCCACAAGAAGCCACTTCAGAGGACCCGGATCCTTCCGATAGGATCCAGGTCATTCCTGAAGAAGCTCCGGGTTCCTCCACCCAGAACCCGGAGGTCCCCGAAGATAGTCTGGACCCCTCCGACAGGGTCCGGATCAATGGAGAGGAAGCTCCGGACCCCTCCGGGAGGGTCCGGACCATTCAACGCCCAATATACTTCATCAGTGAAGTGTTACATGATGCCAAGACTCGATACCTAGAGGTGCATAAGCTGCTCTACGCAGTTCTTATTGCCTCAAGGAAGCTTCGACACTATTTCCAAGCTCACAAAGTCTCGGTGGTAACCCCATATCCACTTCGAGCGATCCTGCATAATCCCAATTCAACTGGGAATATAGCAAAGTGGGCAGCGGAACTGGCTGAATTCGACCTCGAATTCATTCCAAGACAAGCAATCAAGAGTCAAGCGTTGGCAGATTTCGTGGCAGAATGGACTCCCTCTCCATTAAAACCTGGGGGCCCCAGCGAGCAGAAGACGGAACCACAAGTTCCGGCCTTCACTAAGCCTCACTAGACCCTTTACTTCGACGGCTCCATGCAGAAGCAGGGAGCCGGAGCTGGAATCCTTCTCCTCGCACCAACCGGGGAGAAGGTGAAATACATGGTGCACCTTGACTTCAAGGCAACCAACAACATGGCGGAGTACGAAGCACTCATATATGGATTAAAGGTGGCACTATCATATGGTGTCAAGCAGTTGCTGGTCAAAGGAGATTCACAACTTGTCATCAAACAGGTGAAGGGTGAATGCTCCTGCAATAATCTCCAGCTGGCTGCTTATCTCCTTGAAGTCCAGAGGCTTCAGAAGGACTTCGAAGTCCTAGACCTTCACCATGTTCAGCGTGCTCACAACGCTGAAGCTGACGAACTCTCGACCAAGGCGTCAACCGGAGCTCCGGCTCCAGACGGAACCTTTGTCCGGAGGTTGTCAAAACCCACAGTTCAGCCTGCCGAACTGAACGAAGGGGGCGAGATCAGCATCCCGAAGCTGACGGTCCCGATGGCCCTGTTACCATGGCAGCCATCAAGGGTCGTAGGTGCTGCCGGAAGCTCCGAGCAACCCAGCACGCAAGACTCAAATGCTCAAGTCAGTTCCGATGCATGGATCTCGGAGATCCGGAACTACTTGAAAGACAACATCCTTCCTGACGATGATGTATCCGCTGACCGGGTAGTCAGATTGGCTAAAAGATACACGTTGGTAGAAGGGGATCTCTACCGGCGCGGTGCCAACGGCATCCTAATGCGGTGCATCACAAGAGAAGAAGGCTGCGAGCTCCTCGCAGAAATCCATGGAGGTGAGTGTGGGAACCACGCGTCTTCCCGCACGCTGGTCGGAAAAGCCTTTCGGCACGGCTTCTACTGGCCTACAGCGCTCCAGGATGCTACTGAGCTAGTGAAGAAATGCAAAGCATGCCAATTTCATGCAAAGCAAATTCATACACCTGCTCAGCCCTTACAAATGATACCTCCTACGTGGCCTTTCGCTGTGTGGGGGATGGACATCTTGGGACCCTTCCCAAGAGCCGTCGGAGGTTACAAGTTCCTGTACGTCGCCATCGACAAGTTCACCAAGTGGCCGGAAGCTACTCCTGTTGTGACGATCAACAAACAATCTGCAATTAATTTTCTACAATCTATCGTGAGCAGATTCGGAGTCCCAAATAAGATCATCACTGATAATGGGACTCAGTTCACAAGCTCCGCATTTCAAGGATATTGCGAAGACCTCGGCATACAAGTTTGCTACGCTTCCGTAGCTCATCCTGCCAGCAATGGACAAGCCGAGAGAGCAAACGCAGAGATCCTTAAAGGACTCAAAACGCGCACTTATGAGCGTTTGAAAAAGCACGGAGCTAATTGGATCGAAGAGCTTCCGCCCACTCTATGGGCTAACAGGACTTCTCCAAGTCGGGCAACCGGAGAAACACCCTTCTTCCTGGTGTACGGAGCTGAAGCGATCCTTCCTCCGGAAATCACCTTGGGTTCCCTCCGAGTCCGGACCTTCGACGAAGCCGCGCAGGACCAGCTCCGGCGTGAAGACCTAGACCTCCTCGAGGAGGGAAGGTGCCAAGCAGCTGTTCGGAATGCCCGATACCGCCAAGCTCTACGGCGCTACCATCAGCGGCATGTACACAACCGACATCTCGAGGAAGGCGATCTGGTGCTACGGAGAATACTATCCAGAGAAGGGCAAAACAAACTCTCCCCCGGCTGGGAAGGACCCTTCCGAGTGATCAAAGTATCCCGTCCCGGAAGCGTTCGCTTGGCTACCGAGGATGGGACACCTCTCCCAAATCCTTGGAACATCGAGCACCTCCGTAAGTTCTACACTTAATTCCACGGAGGTGAGTCTTAAGTAACTTGAAGTGTATGTTATAGAGTCATTGTACAGAGTCGGGTAGTTCCTCCGGGAGAGCAGCCGGACCTTTCCCGAAAGGTTTGGAAAGCTCATGCAACACTTGATACAGTCTTCGGACTAGAAGTGTAGCTAACTACCCTGGGTTAAACGAGAAACCGAACACACTTAGCCTGGTTCCGTACCCTAAGAGTGTACTTGTTTCCCCTGTACCCCGGACCTATAATGAAAGACATCTTCATGTGAAATAGACTCCACGTGCATTCATTTTTGCATAAGGCTCGATATTTTTATTTTTCTCTTTCTTGTCTATAACAGAAACGTGCAATTCTTAAGAAATTCTAGTTAGACCGATTTACGTACGATTCGAGTTGAATTGTCGGATTTTTTAGATTTAAATATCGTCTGTGGCTAACTCGCCTGAAAGCCGCCAAGCCATTCTAGGGCCGGAGTGCGCTATCGACTTAGCCTGGTCAAGCACCCTAAGTACGCCACTCTACCTACATCCCGGCAGGCCGAAGTAAGGTGGGTCCATGGACAATTGGATCTAAAAGAAAAGACAATTCATCCAATTATACTAAAAATCGTGTTCAACTTGAAATTCTCTTGAGAACCGTAAGCCGCGACGAAGTTATAGATAAGGAACGAATTTTACTGTTTTTCTTGGCTTAAGTGTGCAGGAAAAATAAACCCAATATTGATGGAGAAAAACCGGAGTTAACCAAGCTCCGACTCCCACCGGCGTTAACTTAAAGATGGTGAGAAGACTCTATCACTAGAGTCTGTTGCCAGCAAGCCAGGCGTGGCAAGGGTCATTGCCGGAGCTACTAAGCTCCGACACCTTGAAGTATTAACTATCGACACTCAACGTGTTGGTAGAGGCTACTGCCGGAGCTACTAAGCTCCGACGATGGACAGTGCCGGAGCTTCTAAGCTCCGACGACTTCAAGGGACCTTCACTATCGAAAACTTCGGACCTAAACTATACGAGTTCGAAGCAAATTTGTCTTCAACAAAACTCAACATCCTTTTGGTACATGTCCACAATCAAATTGTGCACATCTACCAGGGGGCCAAGTGAAGACAAAGATGTTGAAGACAAAAAATGAAATTCACGAAAAATTGGGGATTTCATTTCATCAGAAGACCGGAGATTACATCTGGAGACAAGGGATTACAAAATTGAGGAAGAAGATAAGATACAAATAAAGGCTAAGAAAGATAGTCCTAGACCCTATGGAAGAACTCAGCGACCTTCTGAGCGACCTCCGACACGCTGGCTCAGGTAGCTTCGCCTTCTCCTTCGACGGGGCCTTCAAGCACCGGGTCCAGAGAGAATTGAGGGTTCCGGCTAGTGTAACACGTCAACACATACTCTGTGACGTTCCTAGCCAGGGATTGCCCCTCGACCTCCAGCTGGTCCGCGATGACGTCGCCCACCTTGGAGAGCTTGCTGCCCGCAGCGCTCAACGCTTGCAACGCAAGGTCAGGCTCCGGCTCCGGGTCATCCGGGAGCACGGGGCTGAAACCCATCGGCGCTAGCGCATCATCGGCCTTGCTCAGGAACTCCCAAATTTGCAGGGAGTCCGTCTTCCTCAGGCCCTTCATCTCTTCCAGGGACCTCCGGGCCGCCGCCAGCTCCGAATTCTCGCGGGAAAGACGCTCGACTTCTTTGGCGTTTTGCTGAATCTTCGCAGCAACCCGCTTCTCAAGTCTTCCGAGCTCCTCCTCCCGGAGGTGGATCTTGTTCCGGCGGTCGACCAGGTCTTTCTCCCTAGCCTCTATTTTCTTCTCCCGGGCGACAAGGGCACACTCGTACTCGTAGAGTTCCTGCCCCCGCACCCAGGTCTTCTCCTCTTCCTCGAGGCAGCGCTCTTCCAATTTTTTAGCGCGCTCCTCGAGGCCCTTGTCCGCCAGAGCTGTCTTCTCGGCGAGCTCTTCTTCACGGCGCAAGACGTCGTCCCGTAGCTCCAGGAGTTTTTGCTCCTCATCCTCGAGCCGCTTTTCCCTTCCCTCAAGTGCCTCTCGGCGCTTGATGAGTGCGGTACTGATGGCCTCGAGTTGATCGAACCGAGCGTTGGCCGCATCATTAGCAGCCTTAGCTTGGTCGTGGTACTCCCGGGATTGGGCGTCGAGGTTGTGAGTCATGCTCTCCCTCTCGTCCAGCATCTCACCCCAGAGCTCCAGGCGGACCTTCTCCCGCCTGATCCATTCCTTGTCCTCAGCAATCCTCGACTGCGCCAGCTTGGTCTCGAATTGGAGTCGATTACGCCACCTCCTAAGGGTTTGGCGCTCCTCTTCAAGAACCTTGCTGTCGTGGAAGAAGGCTAGTTGGACTTGGCGTAGACTGGAGCAAGCGTTGTCGATGGACATTGACAGCGAGATGGGCTCCGGACCTTCTGGGGCCTCCTCCGCTGGTTCCAGCGGGTCTTCATTTACAAAAATTGGGTCCCACTCTACGAGAGCGGAACCCCGAGCTTCCAAGGCACTAGGGCACTCCTCCGGGATGGCCTCAGTCGCCACAGAAGAAGGTCCCGCCACCAAATCTTCATTCGCCCCCTCAGGCTGGGGGCCGGCGACTTCGTTCAGGCACTCTGGCTCCGCCACGGGTACCATCGATGTCGTCGCCTCCACTGGCTCCGGCCGGGACGCTTCTTCTGAGGGAGGCTCAAGCTCCCTCGCCTCTTCGACCACCGGCTCTGCAGCCGGCGCTTCCACAATCACCGGCTCTGCAGCCGGCGCTCCAATAGCTACCGGCTCTGCGACCGAAGCTTCGGAAGTAACCGGCTCAATTGCCGGAACCACTTCAACTTCCGGCTCGCACGCCGGGGCTTCAGCTACCTCCGGCTCAACCGCCGGGGCTTCAGCACTTTCCGGCTCCGAAGCCGGGACCTCTACTTCCTCCGACTCAACAGCCGGAGCATCTACTTCTGCAGCACCAGGGCCCGGAGCTTCAACCTCCGGAGCGGGTGCCGCTGGTGCATCTTCAGTCCCGTGGTCCGGCGCTACCACGGGAACTTCTGGAGACGAGTCGAGGTCCATGACCACGACAGCCGGCGCCGGAGCTGTCGCAGCCTCCGCCTGGGGCGGCACCGGGGCTAGAGCAGAAGCCCTCGCAGCCTCAGACACTGTGGCTGAGGGCGGGGCTTCACTCCCCTTCTTGGGAATGCTGCAGATGAAGAATGAAGAAATTGAGCAAACAGATGCTATAATTAAAAGTTAATTGAGGTAAGCAAGAAAAATTACCTTGGGAGTCTCACGCACCAGCTTGCGCGGAACCTCTTTCCCGGACGTTCCGGGCTGGCCACGGTCGGCGTAGGAGCTCCGGGAGGACTCCCAGGACTTGCCGTAGCCGCGGGCGTTTCCCGGGTCGGAGCTCTCCTTGACCGGGAGGAACTCCTAGACCTGGAGGCCCTCACCGCTTCTCGAACCGGAGTCGCCTGTCCGGAGCTGGCACCTCCGGAGGGACCCATCACGGGGACAGCCGCACTCCGGGAGGATCCCACCGCCGGAACAGTAGCGCTCCGAAAAGACCCCACCACGGGGACAGACGCTGCAGCGGCGGAGGATCTTCCTTCCTGAGGACGGGGAACTGGCGGGGAAGTAGCAAGCCCGACGGACCTTCCGTCAGCATGTCGCAGCTTCCTCTTCCGGTTCTCCGGCTCTTCCGCCAGCTCCTTGCCCTTGCCGGTGACCTCAGCTCTTGGCTGAGAAACAGGGGTGGAGCCGCCTTCCGACAACCCGGGAATCGCCAACCGGGCGGTCGATCTTCTCTCGACGACGCCAAGGTCGTCAAGCGCGGGCATCTTCCGCCGGAGCTCCCTGCTGAACTCAACTTCCACGTTCAGGGGGAGGAAAGCCGGCGGCGGAGTCAAGTACTCTCCGTCAACATCGATGCCATGCTGGAATTTCTTGAGATGAAACTCCAAGGATTTCCCCACCATGCTGGACTTCAACCCGGTCTCGACCCGGTCCTCGTCCATCACGCTGTTGAGAGCCCATGCGAGCTTCTCCCTCTTCTTCAGCGGTGCCCACCTGTTGGACAGGAAGTTGCAGAACACCGCCTGGGGAGTCAGTCCTCCCTCCACACATTGGCGGATCCTGGACAGGATGGGGTCGAAAGCTGCCGCCAGCACCGGAACTTCGCTCCACACCGACGTGTCAATGCCGGGCAGACCGTCTGGCAGCTCCAACCGCTCGTGCTCCTCCACCCGGACGACTACCCAATCTTTCTTCCAGTCATCCCACTTCCCGGAAGGGAACGACCGGAGGTACTTGAACGGGCACTTCTTGCGCTTCACAAAGTAGTAGAAGCCAAGGTACTCGTCACTTCGGCCGGTGGTTTGGACGGTGAAGAAGGTGCGGAAGAGCTCGATGCAGGGAGGGACGCCCACCCACATCTCGCAGAAGTGGACAAAGATGGACACAAGGAGGAGGGAGTGAGGGCCAAGGTGGTATAGCTGCAGACCATAGAAGTCCAGCAGCATCAAGAAGAATGAAGAAAACGGTGGGATCAGCCCCACCATGGCGTACGATGAAAAGTACACCATTTCGCCGGAGTGCTCCTTTTTAAAGGGAAGCTCCCCGCCGGCGCGGACTGAACGGTTGAAGAAGTCCGACGACCACCCCATGAGGGCTCGGACCTTCTTCAGATCGCTCTCCGTCTTCAAACGACTCTCACGCAGACCCAACTCCATCGCAGCACAGCTAGGCGAGAGAAGAGAAGCAAAAGCACGAGTTGGGAGTTTGAGCGCAAGAACAGATGGAAAGCGTAAAGAACTCCCGACGGTGCGCTTTCCTTCTTAAGTAAGCCCTCGCAACGCTTGGATGGAAACTGCAGGGGAGTCAAGCATACTACTCAAGAATTCAACCCAGCCGATGACAAGAGGGCCCGGGACCACCCTGACGATCAAGTCGAGGCTCTTACCCAGGCGAACAGTTGTCATCACGAGGCGGGAAACCCAAGGGCGGCGGACTGACATGGCGCGCGGAACCGATACGGTTTTCATATCGGGAACCGGCGACCTTCAATTGCGAGAGATCCGCACGTCAAAGATCTTATCTGCCGCCTGAGGTGCGCCACGCGTCGGGACTTAACCGTAAAGCCCCGCAAAAGGCCCCTCCAAAGACCCTTGAAGACCCGGTTCAAGAGTCGCAAGTGTGGACCCACCTCCGGCGGAATGACTTCATCCCGTTGGCCTTCCCCGGAGGTAGGTCCAGGGGGCCACTGTCGGTACCCTAAAAACCATACACCCCCTGAGGATACAAAGATCTCAAGGGAAGGACATCTACTCAAATTGAAGACCCTCGGGGGCCCACTTGTCAGACGTAACCGGACCCGCTTCCTCAACATGGTTAGCCCCTAGGTTGCCACGTGTACTGTCAGACCAGAGCTATTACCCGCAAGGGTGAAGCTCCGGGCTAAGTACTGAAACGGCACCTCCGGAGGTAACCCCTGACCGAGAGAAGCTCCGGACCTGACACGTGCCAGGCCGCCCCGGAGCTTCCCGCTTCCCACGAGCAAGCTCCGGAGCTGCCACGTGTCCATACGTCGGAGCTGGCCACTTCAAACCCCCGGGAGACGTTGTAACGGCTCCGGATCTTCAAAGGACAGCCGCAGACTTCAAGACCCGATTAATTACCATTAATTCCACGTTAATGATAATTAATCGGACGATCTTAACACCTGTAACGACACTGTCGGAGCCGTTACAGGGTTATTGACAACAATTAATCTCGTGTATCAATACTAATAACCGCCAGGGCCACATGTCGGGCCAGGCTGACTTGTAACGGTTTGTCCTTATGTTATAAAAGGACAAACCGACGATACACGAGGAGAGAACTCTCGAACACCCGGAAGTTCACAAGTTAATACAACACACACACACCCGTGGAGTAGGGTATTACTCTCAGGCGGCCCGAACCACGTAAACGACTGTGTCACCCGTGTCCAATCGCGTTTCACCTACTTGAGTCTCCGCGCGCCCAAACCGAACCTCAAACTCCTTCCACACTTTCGTAGTGTCAGGGGATCTGCCGACTCCAACAGTCGACAGTAACCCTAATCTCTATCTCTCTCTCTCTCCCTAATTCTCTTATTCTGTACTAGTTCATGTGCGATGTGCTCCTAAAACTGAGCTACCTGTTAATTGTCTAAGTAATTAGTTTGATTGTCCAAATTGTGTTTAAGTGTATGTGTCAGATTTAGATTAGACCTAAGGACATCTAATTAGGCATTGCTAGTATTGATCCTAAGTGTTTTAAGATCTAACAATGGCATCAGAGCCGTGCTAGTCAATTCCTAATTAGGCTAATAAGTTCTAAATCAGATCAATTAGCTTCTAATCATTTTTATTAAGACCTAGTTTCTAATCGTTTAAGATCAGTTTTAATTAAGTTGTTAAGGCGCAGAGATTAGAAGGAGGGGATTCAATTTTAGTTTAAGTTTAAGCTAAGTTTAGAATTTAGACAAGAAAAGTCGAATTAAATTAAAGAAATTAAGAGCAAGGGAAAGAGGACTTATCTGGATTTGGGGCCTTGGACCTCCGAGTTTTCCTCAGAGCGGGGTTAGGGGAAACCCTAACCCTTGCGTCGTCATCGGCGGCCGTCACAACGGCGGCACCGTCGTCCTCAGGCGCAGAACTAGGGGTCAGGCCAAAGCCCTAACCCTAGTCGCGCGACTCCGCCGCTGCCGCCGCCTCAGAGCTTCGGGTTAGGAAAACCTAACCCTAGGCTGTGCTCCACCGGCGGCACAAAGTGCGCGCCATGGTGGAGGCCCTCGGCGGTGGCGCTCTTCCCCTGCAAACAAACACTCAGTCTCCTTAGAGGTCACGCTAGGGTTTCCTTCAACGGCGACGAACCGAAAGCTCCTCAACCGACGGCGAGCAACCTTGCAGTATGCTCGCGCGCCGGCGGCGAGGGCTCGGCCGTGCCGGAAGTCCCCCAGCGGACCTCACCCCTCCACTCAGATCTAGCGCGAAGCGCCGTTCGCCGGTTTTCCTCAACGGCGGACCGACCGACACCGTCGGCGACGGCGGAGCTCCACCCCGACGGGGGGATCTCTCACCGGCGCCGATGGCGCGGCGGCGCCGGAGGTCCTGGCGCGGCGGTCGCATCGCCGCCACTCTCTCTTCCTCGCCGCTCTCGCTCGGGTGAGGAAGAGAGAGAATGGGGAGGCGCAAATGAATTAGGGTTGCGACCCCCCGCGGCGGCGAGAGCTTTTATTCGTTCTGAGATCGACGCACGGCCGTTGGATCAGATTTGGACGGCCGAGATTGGCCCAAGTTGTAAAATGCCGAGAAACAGTGGCCGTTGGATCTGAATCAAACGGTCCTCAGCGCACGCCGCCACCGCCTAAGGGTTAATGGGCTCCGAGCCCATGCGGGACGGCGCCACGGGCCAACTGGGCTGCCCTTTTGTTTTTCTCGAATTTTCCCGAATTTTTGTTGGGCTGTTTTTCGGGTGTGGGCCAAATGCCCAGTGGGCTGCGCGTGTGAGTATTTTTCCATTTTCTGATGGATTTTGATTACTGGGCTGGGCCAAAATATCACTCAGTGGGCTGAATTTAGGGTTTTAAGCCCATTTAGACTTTTAAATGGTTTCTGCATTTCAGAATATGTTTAAAATGCGAAAATAATTCCAGAAATTAAGGAAATGATTAGAAAATTAGTTAAATAACTGAGAAAATTTC
Source organism: Tuctoria greenei (assembly GCA_036927565.1). Lineage (NCBI taxonomy): Eukaryota > Viridiplantae > Streptophyta > Magnoliopsida > Poales > Poaceae > Tuctoria > Tuctoria greenei. The sequence continues at coordinate 796,217 of JAYESD010000002.1, read as the reverse complement.
AGAAAATTTTGTGTGATGATTGTGTAATTTTGGTTGCACTATTTCTGTAATTTTAGGCATTTTTAAGCTATTAAGTGCATTTTCTCAGTTATTTAAATCCAATTAATTGCATTAAAGTTTTGCAATTAATTTCAGTAATTTAAGAAATTAAGTTTAATTTTAGCTTCCGCTGTTATTTAGAAGTAAATTTAAATAAGTAACCAACGTGAAAGTTTAAATTTGCTGGAATTTTAAGTGAGTATGTTTTGCATGGAAATTAAATAAGTAACCAAAGTGAAAATTTAATTTTTCCATGTTTTAAGTTTATTTCCAGTATATTTGTATTATATTGGGAATTTCTTCATGATATTTTAAGTATGTCTACATGGAAATTAAAGTAATCAACGTGAAATATTTCCATGTTAATTAAGTTTTTTAAGTGAAGTGGAAATTAAAGTAACCAACGTGAAATATTTCCATGATTATTTAAGTGAAATGGTTTTGTTGATTAACCAAAGCGAAAGACATTTTATGCCATTTCTTGTTATTTAAGTGCAACTTTAAGTATATGCTTCATTATACATTGTTTTAAGTCATTTTTCCTAACCCCCTATATTTTGTTTTATTAAGGTGCCTCAAATGTGGTAAGTCTCATTGCCTCTATAGAGACCCTTGCTGGTCATAACTATGGGACATGGAATGAGAGACTCAGGATGAACTTAGCATTGCAAATCTGGACCTTTGCCTAAGAAAGGATCGACCTGTTGATCCGACAGCTCCCATTGCTCAGCCTGAGGAGACTGATGAAGAGTTTAGTGTAAGAAAGGAGGAGTACCTTAAGCTTAAGGAAAAATATCCTAAGGATCTTGAGGCATGGGAGGAATCCAACAGAAAGTGCCTCATGGTCATTAAGGCCACCATTTCTGAATCCATAAGAGGAGCTATCCCTGACTGTGAGTTGGCAACTGAGTATCTTGCCAAAGTCAAAAGTCAGTATACAGGCTCCACTAAGACATTAGCAAGCACACTCCTCAAAAGGCTTGTTAATGAAAGGTACACTGGTGGGGGTGTGAGAGATCACATCCTTAAGATGAGTAATTTAAATGCAAACCTCAAGACTCTTAACTTAGTCATGCCAGATGAGATGCTTGTGCATTTCATCTTCATGTCTTTGCCCAAAGAGTTTGAGGCATTTGTTATAAATTACAACTCTAAGGAAGACAGCTGGACTTTAGAGAAAGTCATGGCTATGTGCGTTCAGGAGGAGGAGCGCATAAAAGGTAAGGGTAGAGACTCCATTAACTTCACCAAAGGTAAGGGTAAGGGAAAGGGGGAGACCTACTTCACCTCTCCCAAGCCACCATCTTTTAAGGTACATGGCTCCTCTTCTAAGGGCAAAGGACGAGCTCCTCATCCTTCTGGCTCTAAATTAAAATCAGATCAGTGCAAATTTTGCAAGGACTTTGAACATCGCCAGAAGGACTGTATTGGTTTTATTAAGTGGTGTGCTAAAAAATGGTAAGGATATTATCACTTTCGTAAATGAATCCCTGTATTTAGCTTATTCTCGATCTACTTGGTGGATTGACTCAGGTGCAACTGTGCACGTTTGTAATTCTATACAGGGGTTAAATACGATGAGGACTATAAGAAAGGGGGAAAGGACCATCAAAGTCACTGATGGCCATGAAGCTGAAGTTGAATCCATTGGAACTTATCCTCTTAGACTTAGTAGTGGTTTCATACTTAGACTTCATGATGTTCTTTATGTCCCTAGCTTAGAGAGGATGTCCCTAGCTTAGAGAGGAATTTGATATCAGTATCATGTTTGGATAATTGTGGGTTTGTTTGCCATTTTGGCAAGGACAAATGCTCTATTAGTTTAAATAATAAGATTGTGGGTCTTGCTATCAGACAAGACATGCTTTATCTTTTGTCCACTCATGATAATATTAATGCATTAAGTAATGATCAAATTCCCGCTAAGAACGACATTAAAAGAAAGAAGCGCAAAAGAATCGATTTCGAAACATCGTCGAAATTATGGCATTGTCGATTATGCCACATTTCGAGGGGGAGGATCGAACGCTTAGTATCTCAATCGATCTTACCTCACTTAGACTTTTCAGATTCAGAAGAATGCATTGATTGCATTAAAGGTAAGTTTGTTAAGACTATTAAGAAGAACGCCATACGTAGCACGGGGATTTTAGAAATTATTCACACGGACATTTGTGGTCCATTTCTCGTGGTCTCCGTAGATGGGTATGATTCGTTCATAACGTTCACGGACGACTACACTCGTTATGGTTATATTTATCCAATCAAAGAGCGATCCGAAGCATTGGATAAATTCAAGATATTTAAGGCTGAAGTAGAAAATCAGCACAACATTAAGATTAAGATAGTAAGATCCGATCATGGAGGTGAATACTACGGTCGACATACCCCATATGGTCAGGTTCCTGGACCTTTTGCAAGGTTCCTACAGGAACATGGCATAGTCGCCCAATATTCTACACCGGGCGAACCTCAGCAGAACGGTGTTGCGGAACGTAGAAACCGTACTCTTATGGACATGGTAAGGAGCATGCTAAGTTATTCTACGTTACCGGTTAATCTATGGATGGAGGCATTAAAAACCGCCATTCATGTGCTTAATCGGGTTCCCACTAAATCAGCACCTCAGACACCGTATGAGATGTGGACAGGACGTAAGCCCTCATTAAACTATTTCCATATTTGGGGTTGTCCAGCTGAGGCTAAGATGTTCAACCCAAACATTAGTAAGATAGAATCTAGAACAGTTAGTTGCCATTTTATTGGCTACCCCGAGAAAAGCAAGGGTTTTAGGTTCTATTGTCCAGACCGGCATACTAAGTTCATAGAAACACGACATGCCGTATTCTTAGAAGACGCTATGATCAGGGGGAGCACGGTACGGCGGGAAATAGACCTTGAGGAGGAACGGATTAGTTCACCCGTTCCGATAACTCAAGAGCCTTATTTCACCCTACCTGCTGTCGTCGTGCCACCGGCACCTGGTGCTGGTGACACAATGCCTATTGCTGCACCTCCATCGGCCACAACAGAAATAAGTGAGGTACAACCTCCTCAGCCTGTTGAGGACATGGTCGAACAAAATGAGGTTCAGCAGGAGCCTCAAACATTAGATGATGCTCAAGTAAGAAGGTCGCAAAGAGTAAGACGGTCGGCCATCCCGGACGACTATCAGATATACTTGAGCGAAGAAGTTAAGATAGAGGATGATCCCACCTCTTACGAAGATGCCATGAGGCGACCTCAGTCATCTGAATGGCACAAGGCCATGAAGGATGAAATGAGTTCCATGAGTGCCAACAAAGTCTGAGACTTGGTAGAGATTCCTAAAGGAGCCAAAACTGTGGGTTGTAAGTGGGTCTACAAGATTAAGCGTGACTCCAAAGGGAAGATCGAAAAGTATAAGGCTAGGCTTGTGGCTAAGGGATTCACGCAACAGGAAGGTATTGATTACAATGAAACCTTCTCTCCCGTGTCGTCTAAGGATTCTTTTAGAATCATCATGGCATTAGTAGTGCATTATGACTTAGAATTACATCAGATGGATGTAAAAACGGCGTTTCTCAATGGGGATCTATATGAGGACGTCTATATGACACAACCGAAAGGTTTTGTCATTAAGGGTAAGGAACATATGGGATGTCACTTGAAGAAATCCATTTATGGACTTAAGCAAGCTTCAAGACAATGGTATCTCAAGTTCGATGAGATTATTAGAAAGTTTGGGTTTAAAGAAAATGAGGAGGATAATTGCATTTATGCTAAGTTTAAGAATGGAAAGTTCATTTTCTTAGTCCTTTATGTGGATGACATCCTATTAGCAAGCAGTGATGTCAACCTACTTTTAGAAACTAAGAAATTTTTATCCTCAAATTTTGATATGGAGGATCTAGGTGAAGCAACCTATATTTTAGGGGTTGAGATACACCGAGATCGTGTTAAGCGGGTTTTAGGGCTATCTCAGAAGGCATACTTAGAAGGCGTACTTAGAAAGTACGGTATGCATAATAGTAAAGCCTCGCCTGCTCCGATAGTTAAGGGCGATAGATTTTCAAACTCTCAATCGCCTAAGAATCAGTATGAGGTCGATCAGATGAAAGGAATTCCTTATGCTTCTGCTGTCGGAAGCTTGATGTATGCTCAAGTTTGTACACGCCCTGACTTAGCTTTTGTGACTGGGATGCTTGGCAGATATCAAAGTAATCCAGGATTAGATCATTGGAAAGCCGTTAAGAAGGCATTAAGATACTGTCGACTGTTGGAGTCGGCAGTTCTCCTGACACTATGAAAGTGTTGGAGGAGTTTGTAGTTCGGTGTGGGCGCGCGGAGACTCAAGAAGGTGAATCACGTTTGGACTCGAGTGACACAGTGGTTTACGTGGTTCGGGCCGCCTGAGCGTAATACCCTACTCCACGGGTGTGTGTGTGTGTTGTATTAACTTGTGAGCTTGAGTGTGTTCGAGAGTCCTCCCTCCTGTGTATCGTCGGTTTGTCCTTTTATAGTACAAGGACAAACCGTTACAAGTCAGCCTGACCCGACATGTGGCCCTGGCGGTTACTAGTATTGATACACGAGATTAATTGTTGTTAATAACCCTGTAACGGCTCCGACAGTGCCATTACAGGTGTTAAGATCGTCCGATTAAGTGTCATTAACGTGGAATTAATGATAATTAATCGGGTCTTGAAGTCCGCGGCTGTCCTTTGGAGATCCGGAGCCGTTACAATGTCTCCCGGGGGTTTGAAGCGGCCAGCTCCGACGTATGGACACGTGGCAGCTCCGGAGCTTGCTTGTGGGAAGCGGGAAGCTCCGGGGTGGCCTGGCACGTGTCAGGTCCGGAGCTTCTCTCGGTCAGGGGTTAAATCCGGAGGTGCCGTTTCAGTACCTAGCCCGGAGCTTCACCCTTGCGGGTAATAGCTCCGGTCTGACAGTACACGTGGCAACCTAGGGGTTAACCATGTTGGAGAAGCAGGTCCGGTTATGTCTGACAGGTGGGCCCCCGAGGGTCTTCAATTTGAGTAGATGTCCTTCCCTTGAGATCTTTGTAACCTCAGGGGGTGTATGGTTTTTAGGGTACCCACAGTGGCCCCCTGGACCTACCTCCGGGGAAGGCCAACGGGGTGAAGTCATTCCGCCGGAGGTGGGTCCACACTTGCGACTCTTGAACTGGGTCTTCAAGGGTCTTCGGAGGTGCCTTTGGCGGGGCTTTACAGTTAAGTCCCGACGCGTGGCGCACCTCAGGCGGCAGATAAGATCTTTGACGTGCGGATCTCTCGCAATTGAAGGTCGTCGGTTCCCGATACGAAAACCGTATCGGTTCCGCGCGCCTTGTCAGTCCGCCGCCTTTGGGTTTCCCGCCTCGTGATGACAACTGTTCGCCTGGGTAAGAACCTCGACTTGATCGTCAGGGTGGTCCCGGGCCCTCTTGTCATCGGCAGGGTTGAATTCTTGAGTAGTATCCTTGACTCTCCTGCAGTTTCCATCCAAGTGTTGCGAGGGCTTACTTAAGAAGGAAAGCGCACCGTCGGGAGTTCTTTACGCTTCCCATATGTTCTTGCGCTCAAACTCCCGACTTGTACTTTGCTCCTCTTCTCTTGCCTAACTGTGCTGCGATGGAGTTGGGTCTGCGTGAGAGTCGTTTGAAGACGGAAAGCGATCTGAAGAAGGTCCGAGCCCTCATGGGGTGGTCGTCGGACTTCTTCAACCGTTCGGTCCGCGCCGGCGGAGAGCTTCCCTTTAAAAAGGAGCACTCCGGCGAGATGGTGTATTTTTCCTCGTACGCCATGGTGGGGCTGATCCCACCGTTTTCTTCTTTCTTCTTGATGCTGCTGGACTTCTATGGTCTGCAGCTATACCACCTTGGCCCTCACTCCATTCTTCTTGTGTCCATCTTTGTCCACTTCTGCGAGATGTGGGTGGGCATCCCTCCCTGCATTGAGCTCTTCCGAACCTTCTTCACCGTCCAAACCACCGGCCGAAGCGACGAGTACCTTGGCTTCTACTACTTTGTGAAGCGCAAGAAGTGCCCGTTCAAGTACCTCCGGTCATTCCCTTCCGAGAAGTGGGATGACTGGAAGAAAGATTGGGTAGTCGTCTGGGTGGAGGAGCATGAGCGGTTGGAGTTGCCAGACGGTCTGCCCGGCATTGACACGTCGGTGTGGAGCGAAGTTCCGGTGCTGGCGGCAGCTTTCGACCCCGTCCTGACTAGGATCCGCCAATGTGTGGAGGGAGGATTGACTCCCCAGGCAGTGTTCTGCAACTTCCTGTCCAACAGGTGGGCACCGCTGAAGAGGAGGGAGAAGCTCGCCTGGGCCCTCAACAGCGGGATGGATGAGGACCGGGTTGAGACCGGGTTGAAGTACAGCATGGTGGGGAAGACCTTGGAGTTTCACCTCAAGAAATTCCAGCACGGCATCGATGTTGACGGAGATTATTTGACTCCGCCGCCGGCTTTCCTTCCCCTGAATGTGGAAGTTGAGTTCAGCAGGGAGCTCCGGCGGAAGATGCCCGCGCTTGACGACCTTGGCGTCGTCGAGAGAAGGTCAACTACCCGGCTGGCGATCCCCGGGTTGTCCGAAGGCGGCTCCGCCCCTGTCTCTCAGCCAAGAGCTGAGGTCATCGGCAAGGGCAAGGAGCTGGCGGAGGAGCCGAAGAGCCGGAAGAGAAAGCTGCGACATGCTGACGGAAGGTCCGTCGGGCTTGCTACCTCCCCCCCAGTTCCCCGTCCTCAGGAAGGAAGATCCTCCGCCGTCGTGGCGGCTGTCCCCATGGTGGGGTCTTTCCGGAGCGCTACTGTTCCGGCGGTGGGATCCTCCCGGAGTGCGACTGTTCCCGTGGTGGATCCCTCCGGAGGTGCCAGCTCCGGGCACGCGACCCCGGCATCAGAAGCGGTGAGGGCCTCCAGGTCCAGGAGTTCCTCTCGATCAAGGAGAGCTCCGACCCGGGAAACGCCCGCGGCTACGGCAAGTCCTGGGAGTCCTCCCGGAGCTCTTACGCCGACCGTGGCCAGTCCGGAACGTCCGGGAAAGAGGTTCCGCGCAAGCTGGTGCGTGAGCCTCCCAAGGTAATTTTTCTTGCTTACCTCGATTAACTTTTAATTGTAGCATCTGTTTGCTCAATTTCTTCGTTCTTTATCTGCAGCGTTTCTAAGAAGGGGAGTGAAGCTCCGCCCTCAGCCACAGTGTCTGAGGCTGCGAGAGCTTCTGCTCCAGCCCCGGTGCCGCCCCAAGCGGAGGCTGCGACAGCTCCGGCGCCGGCTGTCGTGGTCATGGACCTCGACTCGTCTCCTGAAGTTCCCGTGGTAGCGCCGGACCACGGGATTGAAGATGCGCCAGCGGCACCCGTTCCGGAGGTTGAAGCTCCGGGTCTTGGTGCTGCAGAAGTAGAAGCTCCGGCTGTTGAGTCGGAGGAAGTAGCGGTCCCGGCTTCGGAGCCGGAAAGTGCTGAAGCCCCGGCGGTTGAGCCGGAGGTAGCTGAAGCCCCGGCATGCGAGCCGGAAGTTGAAGTAGTTCCGGTAGTTGAGCCGGTTACTTCCGAAACTCCGGTCGCAGAGCCGGTAATTATTGGAGCGCCGGCTGCAGAGCCGGTGATTGTTGGAGCGCCGGCCGCAGAGCCGGTGATTGAAGAGGCGAGGGAGCATGAGCCTCCCTCAGAAGAAGTGTCCCGGCCGGAGCCAGTGGAGGCGACGACGTCGATGGTACCCGTGGCGGAGCCAGAGTGCCTGAACGAAGTCGCTGGCCCCCAGCCTGAGGGGGCAAATGAAGACTTGGTGGCGGGACCTTCTTCGGTGGCGACTGAGGCCATCCCGGAGGAGTGCCCTAGTGCTTTGGAAGCTCGGGGTTCCACTCTCGTAGAGTGGGACCCAATTTTTGTAAGTGAAGACCCGCTGGAACCAGCGGAAGAGACCCCAGCAGGTCCGGAGCCCATCTCTCTGTCGATGTCCATCGACAACACCTGCTCCAGTCTACGTCAGGTCCAACTGGCCTTCTTCCACGACAGCAAAGCTCTTGAAGAGGAGCGCCAAACCCTTAGGAGGTGGCGTAATCGGCTCCACTTTGAGACTAAGCTGGCGCAGTCGAGGATTGCGGATGACAAGGAATGGATCAGGCGGGAGAAGGTCCGCCTGGAGCTCTGGGGTGAGCTGCTGGACGAGAGGGAGAGCATGACTCACGCCCTCGACGCTCAATCCCGGGAGTTCCATGACCAAGCTAAGGCTGCTAACGACGCAGCCAACGCTCGGTTCGATCAACTCGAGGCCATCAGCACCGCACTCATCAAGCGCCGAGAGGCACTTGAAGGAAGGGAAAAGCGGCTCGAGGATGAGGAGCAAAAACTCCTGGAGCTACGGGATGACGTCTTGCGACGGGAGGAAGAGCTCGCCGAGAAAACAGCTCTGGCGGACAAGGGCCTCGAGGAGCGCACTAAGAAATTGGAAGAGCGCTGCCTCGAGGAGGAGGAGAAGACCTGGGTGCGGGGGCAGGAACTCTACGAGTACGAGTGTGCCCTTGTCGCCCGGGAGAAGAAAATAGAGGCTAGGGAGAAGGACCTGGTCGACCGCTGCAACAAGATCCACCTCCGGGAGGAGGAGCTCGGTAGACTTGAGAAGCGGGTTGCTACGAAGATTCAGCAAAACGCCAAAGAAGTTGAGCGCCTCTCCCGCGAGAATTCGGAGCTGACGGCGGCCCGGAGATCCCTGGAAGAGATGAAGGGCCTGAGGAAGACGGACTCCCTGCAAATTTGGGAGTTCCTGAGCAAGGCCGACGATGCGCTGGCGCCGATGGGTTTCAGCCCCGTGCTCCCGGATGATCCGGAGCCGGAGCCGGACCTTGCGTTGCAAGCGTTGAGCGCCGCGGGCAGCAAGCTCTCCAAGGTGGGCGACGTCATCGCGGACCAGCTGGAGGTTGAGGGGCAATCCCTGGCTAGGAACGTCACAGAGTATGTGTTGACGTGCTACACTAGCCGGAACCCTCGATTCCCTCTGGACCCGGTGCTTGAAGGCCCCGTCGAAGGAGAAGGCGAAGCTACCCGAGCCAGCGTGTCGGAGGTCGCCCAGAAGGTCGTCGAGTTCTTCCATAGGGTCTAGGACTGTATCTCTTAGCCTTTACTTGTATCTTCTCTTCTTCCTCAATTTTGTAATCCCTTGTCTTCAGATGTAATCTCCGGTCCTCCAATGAAATGAAATCCCCACTTTTTTGCGAATTTCATTTTTTTGTCTTCAACATCTTTATCTTCACTTGGCCCCCTGGTAGATGTGCACAATTTGATTGTGGACATGTACCAAAAGGATGTTGAGTTTTGTTGAAGACAAATTTGCTTCGAACTCGTATAAATTATGTCCGAAGTTTTCGATAGTGAAGGTCCCTTGAAGTCGTCGGAGCTTAGAAGCTCCGGCACTGTCCATCGCCGGAGCTCAGTAGCTCCGGCAATAGCTTCTACCAACACGTTGAGCGTCGATAGTTAATACTCCAAGGTGTCGGAGCTTAGTAGCTCCGGCAATGACCCTTGCCACGCTTGGTTTGTTGGCAACAGACTCTAGTGATAGGGTCTTCTCACCATCTTTAAGTCAACGCCGACGGTTGACGCCCTGGTGGGAGTCGGAGCTTGGTTAGCTCCGGTTTTTCTCCATCAACATAGGGTTCATTTTTCCTGCACACTTAAGCCAAGAAAAATAGTAAAATTCGTTCCTTGTCTATAACTTCGTCGCGGCTTATGGTTCTCAAGAAAATTTTAAGTTGAACACGATTTTTAATACGACTGAATGAATTGTCTTTTCTTTTGGATCTAACTGTCCATGTACCCACCTTACTTTGACCTGCCGGGATGTAGGTAGAGTGGCGTACTCAGGGTGCTTGACCAGGCTAAGTCGATAGCGCATTCCGGCCCTAGAATGGCTTGGCGGCTTTCAGGCGAGTTGGCCACAGACGACATTTAAATCCAAAAAAAAAAATCCGACAATTCAACTCAAATCGTACGTAAACCGGTCAAACTAGAACTTCTTAAGAATTGCACGTTTCTGTTATAGACAAGAAAGAGAAAAATAAAAATGTCGAGCCTATGCAAAAATGAATGCACGTGGAGTCTATTTCACATGAAGATGTCTTTCATTATAGGTCCGGGGTACAGGGGAAACAAGTACACTCTTAGGGTACGGAACCAGGCTAAGTGTGTTTGGTTTCTCGTTTGACCCAGGGTAGTTAGCCACACTTCTAGTCCGGAGACTGTATTAAGTGTTGCATGAGTTCTTCAAACCTTTCGTGAAAGGTCCGGCTGCTCTCCCGGAGGAACTACCCGACTCTGTACAATGACTCTATAACATACATTTCAAGTTACTTAAGACTCACCTCCGTGGAATTAAGTGTAGAACTTACGGAGGTGCTCGATGTTCCAAGGATTTGGGAGAGGTGTCCCATCCTCGGTAGCCAAGCGAACGCTTCCGGGACGGGATACTTTGATCACTCGAAAGGGCCCTTCCCAGCCGGGGGAGAGTTTGTTTTGCCCTTCTCTGGATAGTATTCTCCGTAGCACCAGATCGCCTTCCTCGAGCTGTCGGTTGTGTACATGCCGCTGGTGATAGCGCCGTAGAGCTTGGCGGTATCGGGCGTTCCGAACAGCTGCTTGGCACCTTCCCTCCTCAAGGAGGTCTAGGTCTTCGCGCCGGAGCTGGTCCTGCGCGGCTTCGTCGAAGGTCCGGACCCGGAGGGAACCCAAGGTGATTTCCGGAGGAAGGATCGCTTCTGCTCCGTACACCAGGAAGAAGGGTGTTTCTCCGGTTGCCCGACTTGGAGAAGTCCTGTTGGCCCATAGAGTGGGCGGAAGCTCTTCGATCCAATTGGCTCCGTGCTTTTTCAAACGCTCATAAGTGCGTGTTTTGAGTCCTTTAAGGATCTCTGCGTTTGCTCTCTCGGCTTGTCCATTGCTGGCAGGATGAGCTACAGAAGCGTAGCAAACTTGTATGCCGAGGTCTTCGCAATATCCTTGAAATGCGGAGCTTGTGAATTGAGTCCCATTATCAGTGATGATCTTATTTGGGACTCCGAATCTGCTCACGATAGATTGTAGAAAATTGATTGCAGATTGTTTGTTGATCGTCACAACAGGAGTAGCTTCCGGCCACTTGGTGAACTTGTCGATGGCGACGTACAGGAACTTGTAACCTCCGACGGCTCTTGGGAAGGGTCCCAAGATGTCCATCCCCCACACAGCGAAAGGCCATGTAGGAGGTATCATTTGTAAGGACTGAGCAGGTGTATGAATTTGCTTTGCATGAAATTGGCATGCTTTGCATTTCTTCACTAGCTCAGTGGCATCCTGGAGCGCTGTAGGCCAGTAGAAGCAGTGCCGAAAGGCTTTTCCGACCAGCGTGCGGGAAGATGCGTGGTTCCCACACTCGCCTCCATGGATTTCTGCGAGGAGCTCGCAGCCTTCTTACCTTGTGATGCACCGCATTAGGATGTCGTTGGCACCGCGCCGGTAGAGATCCCCTTCTACCAACGTGTATCTTTTAGCCAATCTGACTACCCGGTCAGCGGATACATCATCGTCAGGAAGGATGTTGTCTTTCAAGTAGTTCCGGATCTCCGAGATCCATGCATCGGAACTGACTTGAGCATTTGAGTCTTGCGTGCTGGGTTGCTCGGAGCTTCCGGCAGCACCTACGACCCTTGATGGCCGCCATGGTAACAGGGCCATCGGGACCGTCAGCTTCGGTATGCTGATCTCGCCCCCTTCGTTCAGTTCGGCAGGCTGAACTGTGGGTTTTGACAACCTCCGGACAAAGGTTCCGTCAGGAGCCGGAGCTCCGGTTGACGCCTTGGTCGAGAGTTCGTCGGCTTCAACGTTGTGAGCACGCTGAACATGGTGAAGGTCTAGGACTTCGAAGTCCTTCTGAAGCCTCTGGACTTCAAGGAGGTAAGCAGCCAGCTGGAGATTATTGCAGGAGCATTCACCCTTCACCTGCTTGATGACGTGTTGTGAATCTCCTTTGATTAGCAATTGCTTGACACCATATGAAAGTGCCACCTTTAATCCATAGATGAGTGCTTCGTACTCCGCCATGTTGTTGGTTGCCTTGAAGTCAAGGTGTACCATGTATTTCACCTTCTCCCCGGTTGGTGCGAGGAGAAGGATTCCAGCTCCGGCCCCGTGCTTCTGCATGGAGCCGTCGAAGTAAAGGGTCCAATGAGGCTTAGTGAAGGTTGGAACTTGAGGTTCCGTCTTCTGCTCGCAGGGGCCCCCAGGGTTTAATGGAGAGGGAGTCCATTCTGCCACGAAATCTGCCAACACTTGACTCTTGATTGCTTGTCTCGGAATGAATTCAAGATCGAATTCAGCCAATTCCGCTGCCCACTTTGCAATATTTCCAGTTGAATTGGGATTATGCAGGATCGCTCGAAGTGGATACGAAGTCACCACTGAGACTTTGTGAGCTTAGAAATAGTGTCGAAGCTTCCTTGAGGCAATAAGAACTGCATAGAGCAGTTTATGCACCTCTAGGTATCGAGTCTTGGCATCATGTAACACTTCACTGATGAAGTATACCGGGCGTTGAATGGTCCGGACCCTCCCGGAGGGGTCCGGAGCTTCCTCTTCATTGATCCGGACCCTCTCGGAGGGGTCCAGACCCTCTTCGGGGACCTCCGGGTTCTGGGTGGAGTAACCCGGAGCTTCTTCAGGAATGACCTGGATCCTCTCGGAGGGATCCGGGTCCTCTGAAGTGGCTTCTTGTGGGTTCAAGTCTGGGAGCTGGGACCCAGACCCGCTTTCAGGAACCTCCGGACCCTCCCGAAGGGGTCTGGATTCCTGAGTATTAGGTAGTTCCAGTCTCTCCGCAACCAGAACCATACTGACGACTTCGTCATTAGCTGAAATGTAAAGCAATAAAGGCTCACCAGGGTTCGGAGCTACCAAGACTGGTAGGGTGGTGAGGAACTGTTTCAGCTCCTGGAATGCCTTCTCTGCTTCTTCAGACCATTGGAATGGTCCGGACTTCCTCAATAACTTGAAGAAGGGAAGTGCCCTTTCCGCCAGTCTTGAAATGAACCGGCTGAGGGCTGCTAGACATCCAGTTAACTTTTGGACGTCTTTGAAGCGGGTTGGTGGCTGCATGTCTTCAATGGCTTTTATCTTCGTCGGATTGGCCTCTATGCCCCGGTGACTTACCAGGAAACCAAGAAGCTTTCCGGAACTAACCCCGAATACGCACTTGTCTGGGTTTAGCTTCGTGCGGGTGGCCCGCAGCTTGTCGAAGACAGCCTGCAAGGTGTCCAAGAGGGACTCCTTGTTCTTGACTTTGACCACGATGTCATCGACGTACACTTCCACTATGTCTCTGATGAGTTCTTCGAAAGTTTTGTACATAGCTCGTACAAAAGTTGAAGCTGCATTCTTGAGACCAAAAGGCATGGCTGTGTAACAATACAATCCATCCACTGTGATGAATGAAGTATGTTCTTCATCTTCTCTAGACATCCTGATTTGATGATATCCAGAATATGCGTCTAGAAAACACAATAACTCACACCCGGAGGTGGAATCCACTATCTGATCTATTCTAGGTAGTGGGAATGGATCTTTTGGACATGCCTTATTCAGTGTGGTGTAGTCGATACACATCCGAAGTTTCCCGCCGGCCTTAGGAACAACGACTGGGTTTGCCAGCCATTTTGGATGGTAAACTTCTCGGATGAATCCGGCTTCGAGCAACTTCTTCACTTCTTGTCGGATGAAGTTCTGTCGCTCCACAGATTGCTTCCGAGGTTTCTGATGCACAGGCCGAGCGTCGGGGTAAATCTTCAGATTGTGCTCAATCACTTCCCTGGGGATCCCAGGCATTTGTGACGGTTGCCAAGCAAACACATCAATGTTAGCCCGGAGGAAAGTGATGAGCGCGAGTTCCTATTTGTCGTTCAAACCTCCTGATATACGGGTGGTTTGAGCGGCATCGGAACCAATTTGGACGACTTTGACGGGAATGTCGGTGTCGCCGCTTGGCTGCACACGGGATGCAGAGGTCGAGCCTCGTTGCCGAATGCTCGGAGGTTGTGGAGCTTGCTTCTGTCTGGAGTCCTCCTGTTGCGCTGTGGTGAGTGCGTGGAGTTCCTCCAGAGCAGTTACTACGGCAGTGCGATCTCCGCGGATCCGGAGAACGCCTACTGGTGTTGGCATTTTCAACACCAGGTATCCATAATGAGCGGCTGCCATGAATTTGTACAGGGCAGGTCTACCCAAGATGGCGTTGAATGGTAAGTTGATCTGAGCGACGTCGAAGACCAACTTCTCGGTGCGATACTTCTCCCGGGTCCCGAAGGTAACGGGGAGAGTAATAGCTCCGAGTGGAGTAATGGCCCCCGGACCTACTCCGGAGAAAGGTCGAGAGGGCTGGAGGTCCGAAGGTCGGAGCTGAAGCTTAGTGAACACTTCAAAGCTGATGAGGTTAAGCCCCGAACCTCCGTCTACCATGACATGATGGAGCTGGATGTTGTTGATGGTGGGAGATACCATCAAGGGTATTTGGCCAGCTCCGACCATGCTTTGAGGACAGTCCGAAGCATCAAAAGTGATGGGTGTATCCATCCACTTTCGATATGGCTCCGGTCTAGCTGTAGGAGCTACAGCAGCCATATCCCGTCGCATAGTCTTGATGACACGACGAGAAGTGATGTCCCATGATCCACCAAAGATGGTGTTCATGGTTTTCCGACGCTCGTTGTCGGAGACGTCGGAGTCATCGTTGACGAAGGTGTAGACGGCTTTCAGGACCTTTTTAGGGTCCTGAAACCCTAACTCCTCTTCAGCCGGAGCTTCATCAACCTTCTGTTTCCCCTCCCTCTGTCGGAAAGGAGACCCTTCCCGGCGCTTGTTGTAACGCTCGGCAAGGTTTTGGACCTCCCGGCAGTCCTCCAGTCTGTGGCTGCCCGTTTTGTGAATGGGGCACCACATCTTGGATTTGCCGTCGTCTTCAAAAGACGGTCGAGGTCGCTTCTCGGGGCGTGGCCCCCGGCCACCAGGAGTTGCAGTGGCTGCAACGTTGGATGTGCCGGCCGACGGCTTCTTCTTGCCGTTGGTCTTCTTTTTCTTCTTGCCACTCCCGGAGGTAGCGGCTTCTTCTTTGGAGGATTTTTTATGATCCTCCAAGGCTGGTTTGGAGTGCATTTCGCGGCCCTCCGCAGCTCTGGCACATTTGTCAGCCAGGCTGAAGAGCTCCGTGACGCTGGTGATCTCTTTGATCGCCAGCTTCTCCAACATCTTCTTGTCTCGTACACCCTGTCTGAATGCCACAATGACAGAAGCGCTTGAGATAGAAGGGATTGTGTTACGTACCTGAGAGAACCTCTGGATGAATGACCGCAAAGATTCTCCTCCTTTTTGCACGACCGCAAAAAGGTCTAGTTCAGTGCCCGGTCGGGTGTATGAACTCCCGAAATTGGCAGTGAACTGACGGCACAGCTCCTCCCAACTATCGATAGAGTTGGGTGGAAGGCTCATAAACCAGGACCTGGCGGTCCCAGTTAAGGCCACTGGAAAATAGTTGGCCATTACAGCCTCGTTTCCTCCAGCTGCTAAGATTGCAGTGGAGTATATCTGCAGAAATTCTACGGGGTTAACAGTCCCGTCGAATTTTTCCGGCAAATGTGGCCGGAACTTCTGTGGCCATCTAACCATGCGTAGGTGCATGGCTAGGGCGGAACAGCCTCCTCCTACTCCTTCCAGAGTAGAAAGGTCTTGAGCATCTCGTCTTTCTCGAGCTCGCTCGATGTGGACACGGCCATCCTGTTGGCGGTATCGGCGATCAAGCTCCGCCCGGAGGTCGTGTGTCGAAAGCCGAGATGCGGTATGGGTGCGTCGTGCCCCAGAGGGCAACGACGTCACTTGCTGTGCCGCAGCTCGTCTTCGGTTGTTGGAGACATGCGGACCAAGTCTTCCAGACAACGTCCGTCGCTGCGGCGGGGCCCGCCCTAAAGGAGGTGGACCCTGGTTGTTGAGGCGTTCGGCCGCTGCTGCGACCAAATGCTCAACATCAGCCCTCCATTGCTCCATGGCACCTTGAGATGCATCCGGAGGTGGTGGTCGCTGGAGAAGAGCACGCACTGCATGGAGCGCGTGTTCTGGGTTGTCATGACTTGCCGGCGCAGTATGTGACGCCGGTGCACCATCATGTTGCCCGGCACGTCTTGCCGGAGAAGATGGTGGTGGTGGGAGTATGACTCCTGCTGGTGTTGAGGCTCCTGCCGGTGGCTGCATGTTGGAGGGATTGCCTCCGACAGCCTGAGCAGCAGGTTGCCCGTTGGATGATCCAGCCGCAGAATTCACCATTCTTGAAGATCTCAGGCACCCCTACCTGGCGCGCCAACTGTCGACTGTTGGAGTCGGCAGTTCTCCTGACACTATGAAAGTGTTGGAGGAGTTTGTAGTTCGGTGTGGGCGCGCGGAGACTCAAGAAGGTGAATCACGATTGGACTCGAGTGACACAGTGGTTTACGTGGTTCGGGCCGCCTGAGCGTAATACCCTACTCCACGGGTGTGTGTGTGTTGTATTAACTTGTGAGCTTGAGTGTGTTCGAGAGTCCTCCCTCCTGTGTATCGTCGGTTTGTCCTTTTATAGTACAAGGACAAACCGTTACAAGTCAGCCTGACCCGACATGTGGCCCTGGCGGTTACTAGTATTGATACACGAGATTAATTGTTGTTAATAACCCTGTAACGGCTCCGACAGTGCCGTTACATGTGTTAAGATCGTCCGATTAAGTGTCATTAACGTGGAATTAATGATAATTAATCGGGTCTTGAAGTCCGCGGCTGTCCTTTGGAGATCCGGAGCCGTTACAATGTCTCCCGGGGGTTTGAAGCGGCCAGCTCCGACGTATGGACACGTGGCAGCTCCGGAGCTTGCTTGTGGGAAGCGGGAAGCTCCGGGGTGGCCTGGCACGTGTCAGGTCCGGAGCTTCTCTCGGTCAGGGGTTAAATCCGGAGGTGCCGTTTCAGTACCTAGCCCGGAGCTTCACCCTTGCGGGTAATAGCTCCGGTCTGACGGTACACGTGGCAACTTAGGGGTTAACCATGTTGGAGAAGCAGGTCCGGTTATGTTTGATAGGTGGGCCCCCGAGGGTCTTCAATTTGAGTAGATGTCCTTCCCTTGAGATCTTTGTAACCTCAGGGGGTATATGGTTTTTAGGGTACCGACAGATACATACAGGGTACTAAGCACCTCATGCTGACATACAGTAAGACTGAGTCACTAGAAATAGTGGGTTATTCAGATTCAGATTACGCGGGTTGTGTGGATACTAAGAAATCCACGTCAGGTTATATATTCACCCTCGCGAATGGAGCCATATCGTGGAAAAGTTCCAAACAAGCAATCACTACATCGTCCACAATGTATGTTGAGTTTGTTGCTTGTTATGAGGCCACCGGGCAGGCATCTTGGCTTAAGAAATTTGTTCCCGGTCTTAAAGTGGTCGATAGCATCCATAAACCACTTAAGTTATACTGCGATAATCAGCCAGCAGTTATGTACTCTCACAACAACAAGTCGATTGGTGCTGCCAAACACATCGACATTAAGTACTATGTTGTGAAAGAGAAAATCCAGGATCACACAATCAGTCTCGAGCATATCAGTACTAAGCAAATGCTTGCGGATCCGTTAACTAAGGGCCTTCCACCCAACGTGTTCAGTGAACACGTAGCCGGCATGGGTTTAAGGGAGACCCTGTGATAATATCCTGGATTCTAAGGGGCCACCTAAGTGTAAGACTATTTCTATTTGTGAGATGTATCGTGGTCTTCGAGTCAAACAGTACGTAAATGGCTGTTTTGATGCGTCGTGCCCTTTATGTCAGAGCAAAAGAGATATGTGTAAGATTAGTTCAGAAAATTAAGATGATAAGTTAAGGACCCGAGATCAAGGGGAAGAATGTTAGTTGTGATCTCGGGGGTGACGTGGGCAACAACCACGCCCCCGAGTCTGACTCCCCTACGCGCCCTGATCGGGGGCGCAACCGACTCAGTTCGGTGCGGCCCCCTCTCACACGCGCTATATAAATAGAGGAGAGGGCTGGGGCGGCTAATCACCAAGTTGATTAGCCGCCATAAACTCCCTTACAAACCCTAGCCGATCTGTTAGGGCGCGGAGTGAGGGGAAGAGCGCCGCCGCCGTGCCTGCACTACGCCACCACTGCACCGACGATCTTCCTACGTCGCCTATCTACCTGCGTCAAACTACACGCCTGCGACAATCCACCAGAGCCCAATGGCATCCGGTGGACCCTCTGATGGTAACCCTAATCTCTATCTCTCTCTCTCCCTAATTCTCTTATTCTGTACTAGTTCATGTGCGATGTGCTCCTAAAACTGAGCTACCTGTTAATTGTCTAAGTAATTAGTTTGATTGTCCAAATTGTGTTTAAGTGTATGTGTCAGATTTAGATTAGACCTAAGGACATCTAATTAGGCATTGCTAGTATTGATCCTAAGTGTTTTAAGATCTAACAATTTGATGCTCGCCGGTCTGGTGATGCAATAACTCAACTTAAATTTCTTTTCCAGATTTCGTTTCGATCAAGGGGTATATGCAAGCAACTACCAACTGCAAAAGTGGTTTCAGTTGAAACCAACCAGTTGTACGAGTGAAAGGCTAACACATTGGCTTCTTATCCCGACCAAATTAATGGAGTTAAGTTGGTATCAAGAAAGGGTTAGGTCGACAAAGAACTTGTGATCATGAGTTCCCATGATAGCTGACTAGCTGTAAACTAGACGAAATAAAATAAAATAAAAATGGAAACGTGGAGTAGGTAGGTCATGACCAAATCAGCAGTGCGAGAGATGATAGACCAAATCAGCAGCGCCACCTTGTTCTGCCCAATTCTCTCTTTTTAAAAAAGCTAATTAGAGACCACAACATAGCCTGACAAAGTGCAACCACTCTGTGACAGCGCCATGCCTGAAGACCGTAGTACGCGTGTGCGCTCTTGTTTATTCATCCAACAGTTCGACTGTTCTACTGTTCTTAGTCCACTCATTTTACTATGTGTATTTATATGCAAGAGTCGTAGACGTGCACTGTTCTCGTGATTTAGTATTCCGAAAGTTTAGCAAATGCAAATTTGAAAAAACGGTCTGCACTGATCACTCCAAACCAATGTTTTGGGGTCACTTTGTCTCAGCTTTTGGTCGAATTCTAAATTCTGCAATACAACTACGCTTTTTGGGTCCCAAGTCCTTGCTTCCGTCTCTGTCATACCCCCGTGCCTTTTGCGCCGTTTGGTTATGCACTTGTGCCTTGCTTTGATGAAAGCGAGCATCTAGTGCTTATCAGTAGTTCTTTACCTTTATTAGCCATGATCGCTTCTCGGAAGAGCGGATGGAGCAGAACAACCAGCTTTTGGAATTGGAATTAGAATTGGACCCCCCACTCCTTCCTTTCCTGCCCTGCACGAAAAGCCTGTGCAATTTGCACGCCAAAAAATTGGCGTTCGAGTCCCAATGTCGATTCCCTGACTTTGGAGAAACTTCGGGCATTTTTTTTTAAATGATGTCGATTCCCTAACTTGGATAAATCCAGGCATTTTTATAAATAATGCCGCCCCAACCTGCAAAACAACTGAGAACCTTTTTATGGCAGCTTCAGAAGCTAGCAGAGAAAGGAAGGAGATGAGACGCCCGCAGATGCCATATGGTTGGATGGCATGGCAGTGATTTAGGCCACTAGATAGATGGTCATGATGGATGATGATCGAGCACGTCGTTATCTGTGTCAGCCGTCAGTACGATCGAGGCACCAATCACGTAGCGGCATCTAACACAGGCCATTAGCGGATCGCGCGAGGCGAGGCCGGCATGTGAACCGAACGGTGAGCGGGACGAGGCGATGTGCTTAAACCACGCACGTTCTTACTGAACGATGCGCGTGGTGGTTCGGAGTCGGCGGAGCACAGGCATCGTACGTTAGGTCGGGCGCGCGGCGCGCCCACGTGGGAACGGAGGCCCATGGATGTGGATTCCAGCAAGCTGGGCAGCTGCGAGGTGATGGAGTAGGAGTACTCGCCGTTTGGTGGTACCAGTACTACGACGCATCGTGTGCATCTTCCGGGTCGCTTGTGCCAGCATGCCAGATCAAAAGGCAGCTTGTGGGGAGGATGTGATCGGTTGGGACTAGTCAACGACCTTGATCCGGTTTTGCTTGGCGTGCAGTAATGAGAACCGGGAGAGCTGGTGACCGAAGCTGATTTGCCGCGCTGGCTTGGCAGTAGCGACAGCCAGACGGGAGAGCGGTCGGATGGGGGCAAACCGACCGATGGATACGCGTCCACGCAAAGGAGCCCAAGGATGGCGGTGGACCTGGGAAACGGAGCCTAAAGGATCGTACGTACAACACCATGGCTACAGCCCACGGAAGGCCGTGGCAGTCGTGTTCAATTTGACTAGCCCAAAAGGCCCATGAAGAGTCTAAAACACCCTCTTCTCGGCTCAGTTGGGCCTTACGGGATTTGCGGTCTCTCGGGATGGACCGTGAGGCCCATAAGGACCTTTCCAAAGCGAAGAGCCGTTGCTGCATTCCCCATCTTTTCCATGTCTTGTCTGAAACGAATTACGGTTCCAACAAACATCACGTCACGCGTCACCCTGTCTTCACAGAACAATTGTCGATACACCCAAGCTCTCGATTATTGGGCGGTCAATGCCATAAAAGCCAGCTACTGCTACTTGAGCTGGCGTCTTCTCTCTAAGCACTGCTCGACGGTGTGCGCCTGCCATGCATGTGATAGGCTGATATATTGATTAACAGTGGAATACAACCTATCAACAAAAACAGTCGAGATGTATGATTTCAGTCTTTCAGGACCAACAACCTGAGCTTGTACGTACGCACGCATGCCAACTTCGGTTTCAGGAGAGCTTCACCGTCGGTGGTCCTCCAAAGTCACTATCGGAGAAGACTCTCAACCGTCACATCGCCAGATTGGTAATGATAACGACAGTCGTCGACAGCGATGCTTTCGTCCCTGTGTTAGCCAAATGCTGTTCATGGATCGAGAGCAACAATGGTGTCATCAAGGACTACTAGTTCAGTAGGGTGTCCAGACCGGAGTTATTTGTACTTATGCGCTTGCACTAGAAACAATGTCTGTGGTGGAGCTATATAAAATAAAATTACTACACCTATGTTGGCCGACGTGGCCTGATGCTCCAACCGGTTTTACTTTACTACGTACTCAAATGGCCGATGTCGGTACACGGACGAACACACGGGTGTACGGTGATCATCCCATAGCAATTGATTGCGTGTCACGAGAACCAAGCATGTCGGGGGTGCACAGCACCTGCGAAGCCTGGGTTTGTGGTCTTCCCTGTCTAAGGACAAAGTTCGTGCTTTTCGAGCGCAGCGCACCATACAAAAAGATACAGACTGCAGTCTCTGGCTTGGGATACCGTATCGAAGCAGCGATCATGAGAGCGTGTCACGGGGAGAGAGTATTACTCTGTCGGAATCATGTCGAGGTTCATTCGTCAGGAAATGATGTGTACTAGCACTCCGATCCTTCGATACGGGAGGAGGAGAAAAAAAATACTGTGTACCACTAGTCTGGACCTGTTGCTCCTGTGATCCCTTTCGCCTGACTTATTGGTGTTGGTTCGTCACCTTGATCACGGACGGCGATCGCTGACGCAGGGTAAATCGCTGCCGTGCTAATAAGCTACCCGCCTGCTCGTGATTCGTGAATCGTCGTGACGCACGGCCAGGCGGTGGCTCAGCACGGCCGCCGGCCGAGTCGAGCCAAAAAGAGATGGCGCCTGACCGCTGCCATGCCCACGATATCCACGCACGTTCCTTCACAGCAAGGAGGACTCCCGAGCAGCACAGCACAGCACAGTACAGAGCTTGGCAGTAAGAGCTGAGCTTCTGTGCCGCGCTCAGCGAAAATGATGGCAGCACGTACATAGCCGACGCAGGAGTGCCGTGTCAGAGCCCACACGCCGGGAGCGCGCAGGCAAGAAGAGAGATGGTGAAATTTTCCATCAATGCGACGCTGCCGCCGCGGAAGGAACGTGAGCTGAAGCTGAGGCAGACCGGCATCAATCTTCACAGATGAGCGCGCGCTCTCTTGTTGGGTTTGTCCATGAACCGTGCCACCGTGCGGCGGCCTATCCCTTTGCAAATCGCTGAAGTATACCCTCCAGACGATGGACCTTTCTACTTCGTTCGTTTTTAAATACTTGTCATCTTTTTATTTGTTTTTTATTAAAAACGACAAATATTTACAATAGGAGGAAGTATCTGCTTACTACCATCAAAAATTAATCTTTTTGTGGTAATTTTTAGATCTTTCTCCGATTGATACGATGACCTTGAATGAAACCCTTATTTAGTAAATATAAGATATCCGATAAGGAGACAACATATGCGCGGACACAGCAGCACGAGGGCACGACGGTGTTGCCGTCAGTAACCGAGGCAAGTGTGCGCGGCAGCAGATCACGCCTAGCATGTGCTACTGCAACTGCTGCCGAGCAAGAAAGCGAATAAGCGACGCAGCAAGAAACAAAACGATAGGTGGTATTGCGAGGGGTGTTCTTGCGTCCTAGTTGCACGCCGCGAGCGAGGTGAAGCCACACCAAAAAGTTGAGCCACTTTTCACCGCTTTGTTTCTCATACAGACAAAAGAATTAGCATTTGTACTACACAAACACGCGCAGCTTTTGCATGGTTCCCTAACCCCCGACCCGACTGACGAAAGCCTCACCTGCGTGGGCAGCAGCAAGGACGCACAAACAGCAGGACGGCCGTCCACAGCGTGCTCACCTCCGCAGGAGATCCGCGGCGCCATCAGCGGGCCGCAACCGATCCACGCCGCCCGCACAACACCCGCCTCGAGATTTCTGCAAAGGCAACATCCCCTCTACTCCCGCTGCGGCGCGGCTCCCGATGCCGGCCGGCGTGGCCCCGAAAGGAGGAAGAGGGCCATAATGACCGTGCTGCCCATCACGTGACGGGCTGGCTCGACGCGACGGTGTCGTAACTGCGCCGCGTATGGGAGGGCAGTCTGGTCTTGGCCAGCGGAAATTGGAAAAGCTTTTCCTCGCGGGCCCCGCAGAACAGCGGCCTAGGTGCTAGGGCCGTTACCGGCGGGCGGCGGGCCCCGCGCCCACCAGCTCGAGCCGGGCCACCGACGCGCGCCGGCTCGTGGCTCGTGGCCGCCGCCGCCGCGGATGGGAGGGAGGCGGCTGACTCCGGCGAGCTCCGACAGGCTCCGCACGCTGATGACGCTCCTCGCGTTGGCAGAGTTGACGGCCGCGGAGCAGGAGTACCGGCCGGCGGCCTCCGTGACCAGCATATCCGACCGCACGAACATCAGATCGGACGCCCGCGTGTCGCTCCACCGCTGCTTCGCGGCCGGAGCGGTCTCGTCCTCGCACCCGCCGGCGGTGCTCACGAGGATACGGTGTCCGAACCGCCGGTCGAACGCCTCCGGGTCCGGCTCGGCCACTACGGCCGCCGGCTCCACCATCAGCGCCCGGTCTTTCCTCACCTTATTCGGGCCGTCGAAACAGCCGACCGCCACGCCGCCACCGTCAACTGACCTTCGAGAGTTAGGGCCAACCCGGCCGGGCGCGCGCACTGAACCGGTGGAGTGGCGGCCGGAGATCCTCCGCCCAGTCGGAACAACAGTCGTAGGAGCGGGAGACGAAGTAACGTCCTTGACCGCACCACCAGCAGCAGCAGCTTTCGCCTCCGGCGGGTCAGGGGGACCCGTGGTGGACGGCTTCGGCGGTTCCGGGAGGAGCAGCACGTCCTCGGGGTCGACGCGCGAGCGGCACAGCGGGCAAGTGGAGTGCGCGTCGAGCCACGTATCGACGCACTCGACGTGGAAGCCGTGGCGGCACTTGGGCAGCAGCCGCAGCGCCTCCGCGGGCTCGAACCGGCCGAGGCAGACAGCGCACTCGAGCCCTTCCTTCTGCCCGCGCAGCGCGCCGAAGCGGAACACGGGGAGGGACTCCACCACGGCGCGGTCGACGCCGGAGTTCCTCCGGTCCCCGGGCGCGCCGCCGCCTCCCGACGACGACCCGAACCCCGCGCCGCCGCTCCCGTACGGGCCGGACGACTCCGCGGCGCTCCGCTTGCAGTGCTTGGCGTAGAGCAGGAGCAGGAACGTGATGGAGAAGACGCTGGTGAGGATGCCCACGACGACGGCCACGCCCGGCCTGAACGGCGCCGCCGAGGACGGCGGCGGCGACGGCAGCGGCGACTCGATCGCACCGTCGTAGTCCGACAGCAGGAGCCGCCGCGCCGGCTCCATCACGGAAGATTCGAGGCCGGAGATACAGGGAATCGGCCTGCACGCACGAGACACACACACACAAAGCTCGGCGTGGCGCTGCCGCTGCCACCAGAAGAGAAGCGTTTTGTGATTTGTAATCAAGCGGTAGGGGTGATAATAATAGGAGCCGGGACTAGGGTCTAGCGGACGGCGGCCGGGCTAGCGCGCCGCAGGTGGGGGGCGGTGAGCGGATCTCCCGGCGAAGGGGCCTCGTGGCGGGAGAGCAGCCGTATGGGACTGTACGCTGGGGTGGCCCCGCTGCTGCGCTGCTCCGCCGGTGAAGATAACGTGGACCGTGCGGCTTGTCGCGGTGTGAGTTCAAGTGAGGCGGAGGGGCACTGACAGTTTAGTGGTGTCCCGGTGGGTCCGCGCGTCAGAGGACGAAAGGAGTTTAAAATAAATTTTTCTACTTACTCATTCCAATATTATTTGTCGTTTAGGACAAGAATTCTAGTTCAAAATGAACTAAAATCCTTGTTCTAAACGACAAATAATATGGGAAAGAGGGAGTACGTAAAAGAAAGGCGAGACACGGAGGGGGGACAGCATGGGCTGGGGCGCAGCAGGGAGAAAGAGAGGCCCCCTGTTTCGAGCGGGCAATCCGGATTTAAAAAACACGGGAGAGGAGATTACTGTTTTGGGCGTGAGTGATTAGTCCGTTGATTCGGGTGGCTCAGGGGCAAATCGGGAAAAAAGTTTAGTACTGTAGTTTGCTAACTCTTTTGTGCGGGGATCGAACGCCGTGCGCGCCGAGCGAGGGAATGAATGCCCGGGGACGAAAAGCATAAATGCAGAGTCGCGTCCACGACGAGATTGCAGCCCTTGCCAATGACAGTCTGACACGGATGTCATCAGCACGGATGGACCCCGCATGGCAGTGGACACATATCTCATGATATGCGGGTGGGCGTGAGCGAGTACCCGGCATCGTCATCCTTATACTATTCGGGACACGTGAGGCCTGCTCTGCTCTGCCTCGCCTCCGCCAAATTTGAATGTTTGCCCCACCTCGTGGCGGCGGGCAGCCGGGATCATTTTATATACCGCCTCAACATTAAGATCGCTACTCTTGTCACACATTTTATAGTGATCTTTTTATACTGCCTCTACGAACGTGAAACCAAGATACAGTAATAACCTAGATATAGGTGGCTGTAAATAAATCCGAATTGCGGGATCTGCGTCAGGACCAGCGTTTCCGTTTCAGGGATTGCTGCGCCTCAAGTTAATTCGCGTCGTCGAAAGGTTGGTACCGCTCATGCTGCTGCTGCTGCTGTTTTTCCGAGAGCCAGAAATGAGTAAAGAGCACCGCAGCAGTATGGAGCTGCTGGGGACGATGCACACACAGGAAGCGTGCGTCGCCGGCGGATCTGGACACTGTGCAAGTAGTACGCTCCAATCATCGCCTCACCGTGGCAACTTGTATTACGCTCGCAATGTAGCGTGTCAGTGTGTGGAGCGGTATCTATTTTTTTTTTTTTGATACAGGTGTTAGAGTGGGTGGGGACGGGTGGTACACTGTTTAGGGTTTGTCCTTTGTTGATGTTCGAACGTGGTGGAGTTTTATGAAAAATAGAATCTCCGACATGAGAAATTGGATCTCGCGGTTTTCATGATTTCGTCATAAAACCGAGAAAAGCTCGCCCACTGAATCCCATCGAAGCAAGTTCACCTTGCGTTACGTTAGCGTCGATAGAACAGATTGGATGCTATAGCCTAACGTCATATTATTTGTTCCTGACAATATCTGACAAAATTCCTTTCTACAAAAATTAAAAAGAAAATCGGGCTTATAAAACTCATGGTTTCCAATTACCCGATACGTGTGCCCCGGAACGGGGCATATACGTGCGTGCATGGAAAGGGACGTGACGCCTCACGACCCCAAGGTTTCCTGATAACTCTGACACCTCGATTGAGGTACGTACGGCATACATCGATCTTGTGGACGTCACTTGAATGGTACGCGTCACGTCAAGGAAGCGTACAGCGGTTTTCAGTTTACTGTAGACGCCACCGCAGGCTACTATTCCCTGCGTCGCATTGCATGCTTTCGACGACTCCATCATGCTTGCTCACCGCTGGAACGTAGCAGAGTACTAGTACAGTACTAGCTGTAGCACATACGGAGCCTTTCCTTGGGCCTTTTGTGGTGGAAATCTCAAGGTCTGGGCAGCGTCAACAACAAGTCCTATTGCAGAAAGGCCTCCACCTCCACGCGGGATAAAAGCTCCGGGCCGGCCCATTGTTTTCATCGCAAGCCTTGTTTGAAAACCAGCACAATCAGAACAGGTATTTTTTTTTTCGATCGGCTCGGCACAGTTTCAAACTCTCGAAAGCAAACCCATGTGTCGTTGATACGATACACAAAATGTTCCACGGATCATTTGATCAGAAAGCAAATCCATTCCGTTAATTAGAAAAACCGAATAAATGTTCCACGGATGTACTCCCTCCGTCCCCATGAACTTGTCGCTTTGTAGTTCATTTTTGAACTACAAAGCGACAAGTTCATGGGGACGGAGGGAGTACTATCATGCTTGGGAGCGCGTCAACCCCAAGTCACTCGCATTTATCCATACCCTTGGACCATCTCGCTGCATGCGTGCCGTTGCTGACAACGGAAAATTGAGGTTCGGCGCGTGCTACTATGCCGCTTACAATTTTCGAGTTTGGTATGAGCTGTCTTATTTACACACTGGTGTACTCCCTCCGTCTCCATGAACTTGTCGCTTTGTAGTTCAAAAATAAACTACAAAGCGACAAGTTCAAGAGGACGGAGGGAGTACAATACTTCATCTATCACAAATTACTTGTCATTCACTTCTTTCGTCCACAAAAATTTGTCACTTTGTAGTTCATTTTTGAACTACAAAGCGACACTAACTAATGTCAATTGAAATGAAACAGGCGGAGTAGTGCAAAACATACACTAGCTTGGACTCCCGGAGACGAGCATGGTGTCTCTTCCGGGTCCAAGGACAATGGCAGAGTTGTCGGACTGACAAGACGGCAACCACTCGGAATGAAAGGAAGCGGATGGACCAATGTTGATGTCATCGCTGGCAAAGCAAAGGTGTCGCGCGGCGGAATCAATGTCGTCTAGATCTTTCCTGCTTGAATCCGGCCGAGATCACGGCGAGTGCGGGATGCTTGGCTGGCCGGCTAGGAAGGAGCGCGTACCCGGCCGCGTGGAACGGCCACGAGTTGGATGGAGGAGGAGAGGAGTGCAGCGCGGACGGACAGACGGACGGAAGCAAGCAAGCCGGGCAGGCGTGGGGCGTGGTCACCGCTCTGCTCTATTCCGCACGGCCCGTACCGCTTTCGTCGCCATCCTGCTGGGCGCTGGCGTCGCGCCTCTCGCATGGGCTGGCACCAGTGAGGAGGCGGGCGAGACCAGCTCCCTCCCGGCTCCCGGACAAAAGCCGACAGCTGTTTTTGATCTCCGCGTCGTCCCTCATCCAGCTATTCGAATCAGCAGCAATAGCATGGGCACACCTTAATGTTGCCGCGGTGGTATAGGATGGGATCTCGCATGGCCTTGCACCTGCAGGAGAGAACTACATTATCCGGTGATGATCCTCGATGTGGCTAGCAGTTTTCTTATACCGACGTCGGATGCTGATACCGTGGACTAGTACTGCTCCTGATTAATTGGGCGATTTAATACCAGACCAGATGGTCCTGCTGCTGCATGGTCCGCCACTGTTGATGCTAGTAGTGCTCATTAGTGATTAGTGCATGCTCGCCGTGGCCTAACTGGGGATTAGCACTCATCTACTATGATCCTGATGATTGATGAAGATGCATGTAGGTTCTTGAAACGTGTTAATAAGGCAACCAGAAATAAGCGTAGTTCGGGGGAGACGTACATCGATCAGCGAAACAATTAGCCGGCGGCAATGCCATGGCGCGCGGCGTCCCTTCGCCGTTGGGTAAAGCGAACAGCGATCCGGACGAAGCTTCCCCGAACCCTAGACGTGCATGCACGCCGCTGGCACATGCCACGGCCGGATACGGATGGGGGCAGCACCAGCGGAGCAAAGCAGGAGCCTCACTGTAAAGCACCGCAAAAGCTGCGCCGTTGTTTCGTCCTCGACCCACCCCACCTCACCCGGCATGGCGCGGCAGCAGGCCAAGTAAAGAGACGGCCCCTCCCTACCCCACCTGAACGCGGGGACGGACGGACGCGGCCTCGGCTCGACTGGATCCAGCCAGCCGTGCCCGTGCCCGTGCCGACCTCCAAATCTACCACCAGCCCCGCGCGCCGCATTTACTACTTCGCCTGCAGCTATTCTGGGACGCGCCTGCCTGGCTGTCCCGGCCAAGAAACCTCCTTCATCCATCGACACAGCCCTGCCTCTCCGGCTCTCCCTTTCGTCCTCCCCTATAAATACCACCCCACTTCATCGTCATCCCAATCCAATCCGACCAGCACATCTTCTTTCCTTCTCAGTATACTTCCCCACACAAATTAAGCTCACACTCGATATTCACCTCACTACACCAGCGAGCGAAGCGATCAGTAGTAAACGAAGATGAGGTCGTCGTTCGCGCTCGGCATTGCGGCGATGGCTTGCGTGCTGGCCATCGCGCAGGGCGGCAACTTCTTCCAGGACGCGGAGCTGTCCTGGGGCCAGGGCCGCGGCAAGATCCTGGACGGCGGCCGCGGGCTCGACCTCACGCTGGACAAGACCTCCGGCTCCGGCTTCCAGTCCAAGAACGAGTACCTCTTCGGCAAGATCGACATGCAGATCAAGCTCGTCCCCGGCAACTCCGCCGGCACCGTCACCACCTTCTACGTAAGCATCATCGATCATCCTTCTCTCTTTATCGAACCGAGACCGCGTGTATGCTTGTTTGTTTGTTTGCTTCGAGTACTCCCTCCCTCCGTCTCCATGAACTTGTCGCTTTGTAGTTTAAAAATGAACTACAAAGCGATAAATTCATGGGGACGGAGGGAGTACGTGGCTAGCCGGCTGACCGATCATCATCCAATGCTGTTTTGCAGCTTTCGTCGCAGGGCGCGGCGCACGACGAGATCGACTTCGAGTTCCTCGGCAACGTGACCGGCGAACCGTACACGCTGCACACGAACGTGTTCGCCAAGGGGCAGGGGCAGCGGGAGCAGCAGTTCCGGCTCTGGTTCGACCCCACCAAGGACTTCCACACCTACTCCATCATCTGGAACCCGCAGCACGTCATGTGAGTTGGCTCTGCTCTTCTTCAATTCAGCAATAATGCACACAACTGTACCTGCACTGCACCCACCCATCACGGGAGGACTAACCGAAATGTTTTGTGCAGATTCGCCGTGGACGGCACCCCGATCCGGGACTTCAAGAACCACGAGGCGCGCGGCGTGTCGTTCCCCAAGACCCAGCCGATGCGGCTGTACGCGAGCCTGTGGAACGCCGACGACTGGGCCACGCAGGGCGGCCGCGTCAAGGCGGACTGGTCCAAGGCCCCCTTCGTCGCCTCCTTCCGCGGCTTCAGCGCCGACGCCTGCGTCTGGGCCAACGGCAAGCAGCAGTGCCCCTTCGGCACCATGGAGACGACCGCCGCCGCCTCCACGGGTCGCAGCAGCAGCTGGTGGAACCAGGGGCTCAGCGAGATGAGCTACCGCCGCATGCGCTGGGTGCAGAGGAAGTTCATGATCTACGACTACTGCTCCGACGCCAAGAGGTTCCCGCAGGGCGTGCCCGCCGAGTGCAAGCTCCGCTGAACCATCGTATCGCGATGCAACGAATCGATCGATCCATCGATCTTGCAGGACCATCGTCCTTGTCCCAAATACTGTACTGTAGCACGCGTCTCGCATTCTTTGATTTGTTTTTGTAACACCCGATGTACCTACCAAGTTATATTAGTCAAAAAATCTTTTAGCTACTCTTGCCGTGTTTTCTAATAATGTCGTGCATTTTAATCGGTGCGAGCGAGGAATCGATGAGCTGGAAAGTAACTGGACGTGGGTCCGAAGCAGACATCCATGCAGAATACGGAGAACGAGACAGGGATTGCGACAGATGGGGCCAACATTCATGATTCCAACGATCGTGATATTTTAATCTGACAATAGTAGTACTACTAGTACTGTATGAAAATAGATGGATTCCACGGAATTCCACCCTTTTCACGGTAAATGGATTCCGCGGTAGTCATAAGAGAATCAGACGTGGTAGAAGTTAAAGAGTACTCCCTCCATTCCTAAAAGGATGTCGTTTTTAACATTAAATTTAGTGTTAAAAACGACATCCTTTTAGGGATGAAGGGAATATGTTTGAGGAAGCTTTATTGGTACGTACTTCTTTCGTTTTAAAATATTTGTTGTTTTATGGTTTATTTTAAATTACAAGTTTTTTAGCACGGATGGAGTATGGTACGCTATTGAAGAGGACAATTTTTTCAAAAATCTTCTCTCTTCTATACCTAAAACAAGTTCAAGTGGAGTAGATCTTTAATCTTATTACGTGCCGGTCGTGGTAAGCAAAACTAGTTTCGCCTACGTTTTTTTTTTTTGCGGGAAACCAGACGCGTTTTTTTCGGTCTTCAGGCGTTGAGATATACTCGCTCCGTCCGCATAAACTTATCGTCTTATAGTTCAAAAATGAATTATAAAACGATAAGTATATAAAGATGGAAGGAGTAGCACGTTAGTGTCTTCCCCAAACCAAACCAGATGAGTCGAGTCAAATCCATTGGCCTATGTCACATGACCTTGCTGCGCAAACCATGGGCATAGTAATTCAGGTTGAGTTCTGCAGTCATGACCAAAATGTTAACACGCACTTATTCGCGGAAGAAAAGTCAGTTGTTCGAATGCCAACAGTTATTTCGGGAAACCGGGCACTTGTCCTGATTTTGATTTGATTAATGTAACCGAGGAAGCAGACATTCATGCAGAATACGGGATTGGGATTACGACACGAGGGACCGGCATTAACGGTTCCTGATGATGGTGATACTTTAAGGTGAGAAATGAAAGGTTATGAGGTGCTGGTAGTGGTAAGCAGCGGAACTGGTTTCATCATCGGTTTTAGCTGTAAACCAAACTGTATTCTTCACGAGCGCAGAGACCGTATGTTGCTGACTCGTCAGTTTTTTGTTCAAAAATGAATTTGATTTCACTGAATAAAAGAAAAAAGACACGAGTCCCGTCAAACCGATTTTAGTTGAAGTTCAACTAAACTAACTGTTTTAAACTTATAACCGGGAAGTATATCGTGACTGCTCTAACTTCCGGCATTCAAAGTCTGGTGCAAGCCAGCTGGCAACGAAGACCGATCTGCCTCGGCCAGCTTCGTGCCGTGCACTCATGATGCTGCCGCAGCTCCGATCCGCAGGCCTGTGTTCAAGCAAGCACACCGCGGTGAAGCCAATTTACGCTGCCACGTCGTAGTTGAGCCCGATCCGCCGTGCCGTCGACCTGAATCCCGTCCTGTGGTTCGACACCTCGTCCGTCTTCAGCACTAGTAGTACATGCGACGTGCCGTTCGTTTGCTGCATAGGGTCACGTGACAGCGTTGCCGCAGAAAAGAGGACTCGTCCTGGCACTTGGCGAGCGAGGTGCCCAGCAAATTGAGGGCCTAGCTGCTTATTTATTTTCCGCATGCCACACCATACCATTATTACTACCATACTACCTCTCCACAGGACACAGTACTCACACAGACCACCACCCTTCTCTCCTGCGTCGTCTCCTACCACCATCTCTCCTCTCCTCTCTCTGTTCGATCCATCACATTGCCCCGAGTCGATCCACCACCCCCGCACACGCGGCGTTCAAGCATGCGCCGGACCGATCTTCTCCGGCGACTGGCGCCATTCGTCGTCCTCGTCCTGGCCGCAGCGACGACGGTCGCCCACGACTTCCGGCGCGACTTCGACGTGACGTGGGGGGAGGGCAATGCGCGGTTCCGCGACGGCGGCCGGCTGGTGGAGCTGTCGCTGGACGAGCGGACGGGGGCCAGGCTGCAGTCCAAGGAGCGCTACCTCTTCGGGAGGTTCGATCTCGAGATGAAGCTCGTCCCCGGCGAGTCCGCGGGGACCATCACCTCGTTCTATGTGAGTGAGCCGCGGCATTCTTCACTAAGCATCCATTCTCGTTGATCTGTCTGTGGCTTGGTCGACTGCGTTTAACCGTTCTTGCTTGCGCTTCACTAATTAATTACCCGTTTTTTCCGTTACGAGAGAGTTGCCGTTCTCCATGTGTTTGACACTTGTCGATCCGGTAGTGAATTATGCTGAATGAAACTAACTGGTGGAAAGGATAAAACTTACCCATATATGTAAAGTGAAAAGTTACCTGTTTGATCTAATGCATGCGCTTCTCGCCTCAACTGCTCCTATCAACAGCGGTGAATTTTGTACGTCGCCCTCGCATAAATGCGGGTTAAATGATGCATTCAATTGGCATCTGTGCTGAACAGGCCGGCCATCCACATCTACTGCAGCTGTTGTATCGCGAAAGGCCTCCGTTTAATCCCTTGAGGTGAAAAACGCGTTCATGAATTGTACTCGTAGCTACTACTACTCTACTGTACGTACTACTAGTACTATCGTGTCTGTGCATCAGTAGTGCGCGGACAGAAGACAATTAATTCAAAGCATTGCAAAATTAGCATTGACGACATGCCATATTAGCGTTTTGGTTACGCGTACGAGGGATAAGGGACTGACGGAACAACGTGGCGCATTGTATCGTTCCGAGGGATTAGTTAGTGCGTCCCACGACTTGTAAGAGTCGTGTATCCCAATTAGGCAATTACAGTATTACGTAGAAGGTGAAGAAGATCGACTGTCTTAATTAGATGAGTTCCAATTCTAACATTTTTACTACTGTATTTCCTGCTTCAGATCTGCACGGGCGGCGCGCGGCACGACGAGGTGGACTTCGAGTTCCTGGGCAACGTCAGCGGCGAGCCCTACCTCCTGCACACCAACATCTTCAGCGACGGCAAGGGCGAGCGGGAGCAGCAGTTCGTGCTCTGGTTCGACCCCACCACGGACTTCCACACCTACTCTATCCTCTGGAATCCACACAACATCATGTACGTGCCCGCCATGCATCACCATCCGCCAGCTCCTCCACCCCCCTTATTCCCATTTCGTTTGAATGCCATTGCCCGCGCGCAGCGGTGCGAAATTATTGGGACTCATCGCACGCTGCTTGCTTTATTATTATGATGCAGCATGTACATCGACGGGACGCCGATCCGTGTGTTCAGGAACAACGCGGCGTACGGCGTGCCGTTCCCGACGCGGCAGCCGGTGCACGTGTTCGCCAGCATCTGGGACGCCGAGGACTGGGCCACGCAGGGCGGCCGCGTCAAGACGGACTGGTCCAAGGCGCCCTTCGTCGCCACCTACCGCCGCTACAACGTCACCAGTAACGCCTGCGTCTGGACCGACGACGACCAATCGCTCGGGCGGAGGTGCCTGCAGCAGCAGGAGAGCGGCGGCGGCGGCGGCCGCCGGCAGCCGTCGTGGATGGCGCAGCGGATGGACTGGTGGAGCTGGATGACGCTCAGCTGGGTGCGCATGAACTACTTGGCCTACGACTACTGCGAGGACCGCAAGCGCTTCCCTCACGGGTTCCCCGCCGAGTGCATCATCCCCATCGGCAGAGCGTGACGTCCACTCTCTCGTAGCTCTACTCCATCGCTTTGTTTGTTGTTTGTTGTTTGTTCCCCCCTCGTACGTGACCTTCTTGTAATAATCTTCATTAATATGGCGTTCTCTGTAGGGATGATATGTGCAACTCGATCGACCGAATGCCTGCAGTTGTCAGTGTCGTTTACGTACCGTACTAGAGAATGCATGTTTTAGATGTTCTGTTTGTACTTGCTGGAATTAATTTAATCATCACCAAACTGTCGTTATTTCCAACAATTCAATGGACGATATTGCTGTTTTCTGAACGATATACAGGCGAATAGTACCGTAGCGCTCCTCAACTCTCAGCTCTGACCATTACTGTCACACATATTTCGGAAAATTGGTGATGTTTTGTAACACTCCAAATTTCAAAAACAAGAAAATTTGAATTTAAAATAATTTAAATGTTAAAATTTGGAAATGGAAGAAAATTAAATTAAGAAAATGTGTGTTTGCTTCTTGTGACTGAATGCATGTGTGTGTGCTTTAAAATTAAAATTTAATTTATAAAACTTGCTAGCATTTGGTTTGAATTTGAAATCTACAATTGAATTAAAGAAAAGAACAAATTAAAATAAAAATAAAAGAACAGTACCAGACCCGAACACCCAGCTGGCCTGTATACTTTTCTTTCCCTGGACCGAAACCCAGCCTCCCCTTTTTCCCTCCTTTTCTTTCCCGCCAGCCCGCGCCATTCCCCTCGCGGCTCAATTGTTTTGACCGGCCCAACCGGATTCCCTCTCCTCTCCTTGTCTTTTCCTCTCACCCACTGCAATGCGGGCCCCACCCGTCAACGCCTCCTCGTGGCCCAGCCCATGCGCATGACGCACTGGATGCCTTGGATTCCCTGGCCGCGCCCTGTCTTTATCGCCCAGCCACTGCCACGCGGGCCCCGCCGATCGGCTTTCCTCCACTCCTTTTCTTCCTCAGCGCCCAGTCACGCCGATGGCGTGAGCGCGGACGCCAAAATCTCAGCACGGACGCCTAGAGTGGCCAAAAATCTGGATCCTATCTTCTTGCCGCGCACGGAAACCCCGCCCTATAAAGCTTCGTCCAACCCTAGCCGCTTCCCTTTCCTCTCACCGAACCGCGCCGCCGCTTCTCTTTGGTGAGCGCCGCCACTGCACAAGCACGACCTCCCTCTCTCGGCTCCCTCGCAATAGCACACCTTCCTCCCTCGCAGAGACGCGACGAGCTCATTCTGGTCCTTCCACGTAGATCATCAGCACGAGAAGCCCTAGCGTCGTCGTGCCATGGTGAGGACCGACACCTCCCTCTATGTTCCTCCTCCTCCTACCGTTTTCTCCCTGGGATAACCTCTCTACCTCGTTTTCCGTGGCCTGGAACACCTCCCGCACAAGATGAACCTTGGATATCGTCGCCGAGGCGTTGCCGCACCAGAGGACCGAAGCGTTCCCGCCTCCCTCCACGTCGTGCACCCTCCCTCGCGCCGTTCCTCGCCGCCAAAACCTCCTTGGTGAGTTAGTCTCGACCTCCTCCTTCATTTTCAGTAGCTATATACGCGTTTTAACGGCTAGATCTGTAGAGGCGCGTTCACCGGCGAGTTCGTGCACCGCGGCCATGGCGGCGCCGCCGTGCGGTCTCGTGGAAGGAGGTGGTTGTGTGGCCCTTTCGTCCCTGGCCGTTGGATGTTGTAGATGCGAACCCGATTAGAAGCACGAATATCCCTTCACCGATTTGCATGTAACCCCCTGGAACTTTTGTATTAATTACATCAAGGTCCTGATTTTTTGTGGAAATGACCCTAGGCTTTGTTGTAACTATGATTTTTGCTGTAAAATGATTGTTAGGATCCTGGAACCCGTTGTATTTTGCATTTTAGCCCTTGCAGTCCACTGGAATAGCATTACAACCCTTTGATAGTATTGTTTATCCACGTAAATGATCCTGTAGTTCACTGTTTTGCACAAAACCCCCTAGAATGTGCTGTTTTAGTTAAAATACCCTTGTAGAATGCTGGTAGAAAATCATAGTTAAATGTTGTTTTAGTATAAGAAGATTATTGTGACATGCTGAAAGTATATTTAAACCTCTATTAACTGATGTTTAGCATAAAATACCCTCATAGCTATTCATTCATGCATATTAATACTAAAAATATGTAATAAAATGTATTAGTGCATGTGATAAATTATTTATTGCATAGGCTCAATCTATTATTGCATGTTAAAATTGGAATGATAGAATAAATTGTATTTTTGCTTATGGTAAAATGCTTTATAACTTGGAAAATGCATGATAAATATGTTCTTACATTTATAAATGATTTACAACCTAGGTTTAATCTATTATTTCATGCATCCTAACATAAATGTGTATTCTCTTATTGAAGTCCATGAATTTCATAGAAACCTATCTTGTTATCCCAATCATTATTTAATTATGCCGGTTAAACTACAATCATAGCTACAATGTGATAAAATGAGTATAACACTGTAATAAGCTGTTATCGCGTGTAGGTTCTCGTTACACCGTAGGATATTCGCGTTGTACTCTTTATTACTTGATTTGCTGGTATGATGTAGTGTTATTGATTGTCTTGCTTTATCTCTTTAATCGATAGTTTGTACGTGTTTGTGCCGCGATCGTGATGTGACGTGAAAACTTGGAAGATCGAGCAATCTACCAGAAGACTGAGCAACTGCATGAAATAAAGAAAAGGCAAGTGTCCTTGACCACTTTGCACCGGTTAGGAATTATTAAGGACATAGATATACTTAGTTGTATACAAGTCTTAAATTGAATCATATGTTAGGAAGTTTCCCAGATTTCCATATTATTCCTTGTCACTGGGTATGGGATGTTATTGTTGGGACTTGGGATTGTGTTTACGCTTAGCCCTGTTGTCTTAGTTGGGTGGTAATGATAACTTGATATAATACTTTTAGTATTATTTATTGGATGGATATTGTCGGTACTCTGGAAACCGTACACCCCTTGAGGATACAAAAATATCAAGGAAAAGTCACCCACTTGATTTGAAGACCTTCGGAGGCCCACATGTCAGATGTAACCGGACCCGCTTCTCCAACATGGTTAATCCGAGGGTCGCCACGTGTACTATCAAACCGGAGCTACCGCCCACAAGGGGGAAGCTCCGGGTCATGTACCGAAATGACACATCCGGACTTAACCCCAGACCGAGAGAAGCTCCGGACCTGACACGTGTTAGGTAGCTCTGGAGCTTCCTGTTTCCCACAGTATGCTCCGGAGCTGCCACGTGTCCACCTGTCGGGGCTTCAGCCTCTAACCTCAGGAAGACTTCATAACAGCTCCGGATCTTCAAAGAGGAATCAAGGACTTCAAGACCTGATTAAGTGTCATTAATACTATATTAATGACACACGGTCGGATGACCTTAATCCCCAGTAACGGTACTGTCAGAGCCCATTACCCGGTCATTAAGGGCAATTAAACCTGCTGAATGAATATCAAATACTAGTAACTGCCGGGGCCACATGTCGAGCCAGGCTGACTTGTAACGGCCCGTCCTTGTACTATAAAAGGACAGGCCGACTACGGACTCAGAGAGTGAGGCAACATACGTGCCACAAACGCTCAACACAAGCTCATACAGCTAATACAACACCAACACACCCGTGGAGTAGGGTATTACGCTCAGGCGGCCCGAACCACGTAAACTCCCGTGTCTCCTGTGTCATATACTATTCACCTTCTCGAATCTCCGCGCGCCCACACCGAATTTCAAACTCCTATAACACTTTAGTAGTGTCGAGAGATCTGCCGGTTCTAAACCACCGACAGATATGGTTATATATGTATATAGTAGATAGAAATCTAGACAGGTAGGATTGAGTGGTGGGTGAGTACGCACGAGACTCGGGTTCATTGTGTTAGCGTGTGTTCTAGATTCTAAGGACCGGTTCTTGGTGACTCGCTATCAGGCATTACCGTGCCACCACATGACGGTATGGAACGTCTTAGCTAATTAATTAGGTAATCTTTCGATAGGTATGGGCAAAGGATGGTGCGGGGAACGAGTTCAGCGTTACCTGCTCTGGGATCCGCAAGGCTCAAGAGGGGGCTGCCCCGGCGGAGGGTGTACTCCAGAAATGCTGCGGTATGTGAAATCTTAGAGTGCTCGTACTTGTCTGGAGACTCTTTTTAAAGGCTCTGTTGTGACCTTCTGGCCGCACACCTATGGAAGTCTGTAATGTGATCGACGGATCACGAACGACAGGGAGGTTCTTAGTCCACCTGGAGACAGGGGATGAAATCACAACTTGTGAGTAAAGTGGTACAAACTCTGCAGAGTATAAATCTATCTAGATAGCCGGGCTCACGGTCACGAGCGCGCTTGGTAGCACTGTCTTGATTAGTTGGGATGAATTGGTACTGGATGGTTTGGTTGATAGTCGGGTGGTGTAACCCGGTGAGTTGGTTTCCAGGTGGGTAACCTGTAAGTTGGTGAGTCGGGTGGGTATAACCCGACGATATATATTATGATTGGATATATTTTTATATATATATGTCATTCACCTAGTAAATAGGATGTTAAGGTCAACATAGGAAATTAAGGATGCATAGAGGCTTAACCCGTGTCAGCCTTTTCTCATTGAATAACCCGCATGTTATAACTTCCACACTTGCGGAGTACTTTAGATACTCATCTTGCTTCTTTCCTTTTCTTTATTTGTACATATCATGCTGCTCAGGTAAAAGATGATCAAGTGAAGATGGAGTCCAGAAGGTCGCTGTCGACTGTTGGAGTCGGCAGATCCCCTAACACTATGAAAAGTATTTGAAGGAGTTTGTGGTTCGGTCTGGGCGCGCGGAGATCTAAGAAAGTGAAATGCGATTTGGACACGAGTGACACGGTGGTTTACGTGGTTCGGGTCGCCTGAGCGTAATACCCTACTCCACGGGTGTGTGTTTGTTGTATTAACTTGTGAGCTTCCGAGTGTTCGCCCCCTCTGTGTATCGTCGGTTTGTCCTTTTATAGTACAAGGACCAACCGTTACAAGTCAGCCTGGCCCGACATGTGGCCCTGGCGGTTATTAGTATTGATACACGAGATTAATTGTTGTTAATAACCCTGTAACGGCTCCGACAGTGCCGTTACAGGTGTTAAGGCTGTCCGATTAATTATCATTAACGTGGAATTAATGGTAATTAATCGGATCTTGAAGTCTGCGGCTGTCCTTTGGAGATCCGGAGCCGTTACAACGTCTCCCGGGGGCTTTAAGCATCTAGCTCCGTCGTGTGGACACGTGGCAGCTCCGGAGCTTGCTTGGGAGAAGCGGGAAGCTCCGGGGTGACCTGGCACGTGTCATGTCCGGAGCTTCTCTCGGTCGGGGGCTACCTCCGGAGGTGCCGTTTCAGTACTTGGCCCGGAGCTTCACCCTTGCGGGTAATAGCTCTGGGCTGACAGTACACGTGGCAACCTAGAGGTTAACCATGTTGGAGAAGCGGGTCCGGTCACGTCTGGCGAGTGGGCCCCCGAGGGTCTTCAATTTGAGTTGATGTCCTTCCCTTGAGATCTTTGTAACCTCAGGGGGTGTATGGTTTTTAGGGTACCGACAGTGGCCCCCTGGACCTACCTCCGGGGAAGGCCAACGGGATGAAGTCGTTCCGCCGGAGGTGGGTCCATACTTGTGACTCTTGAACTGGGTCTTCAAGAGTCTTCGGAGGTGCCTTTGGCGGGGCTTTATGGTTGAGTCCCGACGCGTGGCGCACCTCAGGCGGCAGATAAGATCTTTGACGTGCGGATCTCTCGCAATTGAAGGTCGTCGGTTCCCGATACGAAAACCGTATCGGTTCCGCGCGCCTTGTCAGTCCGCCGCCTTTGGGTTTCCCGCCTCGTGATGACAACTGTTTGCCTGGGTAAGAGCCTCGACTTGGTCGTCGGGGTGGTCCCGGGCCCTCTTGTCATCGGCTGGGTTGAATTCTTGAGTAGTATGCTTGATTCCCCTGCAGTTTCCATCCAAGCGTTGTGAGGGCTTACTTAAGAAGGAAAGCGCACCGTCGGGAGTTCTTTACGCTTTCCATCTGTTCTTGCGCTCAAACTCCCAACTCGTGCTTTGCTTTTCTTCTCTCGCCTAGCTGTGCTGCGATGGAGTTGGGTCTGCGTGAGAGTCGTTTGAAGACGGAGAGCGATCTGAAGAAGGTCCGAACCCTCATGGGGTGGTCGTCGGACTTCTTCAACCGTTCAATCCGCACCGGAGGAGAGCTTCCCTTTAAAAAGGAGCACTCCGGCGAAATGGTATACTTTTCATCGTATGCCATGGTGGGGCTGATCCCACCATTTTCTTCCTTCTTTTTGATGCTGCTGGACTTCTATGGTCTGCAGCTATACCACCTTGGCCCTCACTCCCTTCTCCTGGTGTCCATCTTTGTCCACTTCTGCGAGATGTGGGTGGGCATTCCTCCCTGCATCGAGCTCTTCCGCACTTTCTTCACCGTCCAAACCACCGGCCGAAGTGACGAGTATCTTGGCTTCTACTACTTTGTGAAGCGCAAGAAGTGCCCGTTCAAGTACCTCTGGTCGTTCCCTTCCGGGAAGTGGGATGACTGGAAGAAAGATTGGGTAGTTGTCCGGGTGGAGGAGCATGAGCGGTTGGAGCTGCCAGAAGGTCTGCCTGGCATTGACACGTCGGTGTGGAGCGAAGTTCCGGTGCTGGCGGCAGCCTTCGATCCCGTCCTATCAAGGATCCGCCAATGTGTGGAGGGAGGATTGACTCCCCAGGCGGTGTTCTGCAACTTCCTGTTCAACAGGTGGGCACCGCTGAAGAGGAGGGAGAAGCTCGCCTGGGCCCTCAACAGCGTGATGGACGAAGACCGGGTTGAAACCGGGTTGAAGTCCAGCATGGTGGGGAAGTCCTTGGAGTTTCACCTCAAGAAATTCCAGCACGGCATCGATGTAGACGGAGCGTACTTGACTCCGCCACCGGCTTTCCTCCCCCTGAACGAGGAAGTTGAGTTCAGCAGGGAGCTCCGGCGGAAGATGCCCGCGCTTGACGACCTTGGCGTCGTCGAGAGAAGATCGACCGCCCCGTTGGCGATCCCCGGGTTGTCGGAAGGCGGCTCCGCCCCTGTCTCTCAGCCAAGAGCTGAGGTCACCGGCAAGGGCAAGGAGCTGGCGGAGGAGCCGGAGAACCGGAAGAGGAAACTGCGACATGCTGACGGAAGGTCCGTCGGGCTTGCTACTTCACCGCCAGTTCCCCGTCCTCAGGAAGGAAGATCCTCCGTGAAAGTGCATCTAGGACTCCCTTGTGGGTTTTGGATGATTTATGACAAGCAATTGGGATCCTAATTCTTTTGTTGAGATGAATGCAGAAAAATTGATGAAAGATGAGCAAAGTGCTAAAAAGAGGAAATTGAGAAGGAAAATGGATTTGAGCTCAAGGAGAAGAAACTAGTTGTTTAGTATGTGTGGAGTGTGTTAAGGAAACACACCCAAGAGCTCAATCTTATTTAATCATACACACACATGCACAAAGCCATACAGGACCGGACTAGTCCGACGTCCACCGGACTAGTCCGATATCACATTCTGCACAAGATCGGACAAGTCCGGTCATCACCGGACTAGTCCGATAATTCTTCTGTTCCACTTCGGACTAGTCCTCCCCAGTGCGGACTAGTCCTCAACACAATGCACAGGTCACTAGATCGGACAAGTCCGGTCTCCACCGGACTAGTCCGATATCCTTTCTGATCCACTTCGGACAAGTCCGGTGTTTACACGGACTAGTCCGATATACACGCTGATCTAAACCGGACAAGTCCTCCAAGTGCGGACTTGTCATCCTAAACACTAAAGGTTTCACAGGTCCGGACCAGTCCGATGACAATCGGACTAGTCCGAAGTTTTCCAGCAGTGAAATCGGACAAGTCCGTTTTCAAACGGACTAGTCCGATATTCCTGGACACTTAGGGTTTGCTTCTCACAGCACACCGGACTAGTCCGGACACCACCACGGACTAGTCCGAATTTTCTGAACCCTAACGGTAACTTCCAGAAACCCCTTATAAATAGAGGTGCACGGCCCACTTTGAAACTCTCTCGAACCCTAGCGCCGTCACACCTCCCAAGAGCCTCAAAAACTAACTCTCTCCACAAAACCAAGTGCTAAATTGATCACTACATTGAAGATCACTTGTAGATCATTGGAGAGGGCACTTGATACGCGATTGAGCTCTTGGTTTGAATCTCTAACACACTCTTGCATCTCAGTTTGTATACTTTGAAGTGTGTTATTGGTGGTCTTGAATCTTGTAATCAAGGGAGCGCTCAACTTGTGAGATCGCCCCTTAAACTCGGTGATTTACCCCTGTGTGATTAGTTGAAGAGGATTGGCCTTCGTGGCGATCCGAACGAGGGAAGGGTTAGTGAAGACCCGGCCCTTTTGTGGGCTCCTCAACGTGGACGTAGGCTGCCTTCGTGGTAACCGAACCACGGGATAAATCTTGTGTCTTTCAATTGTGTTCTTTATTCTAGTTGATTAACATAATCTAGGGTTTGATTAGATTTGTTGAATACAAAGTTGATAGTTGAAATAAAGTCATATTCTTAATAGAATCTGTTACACAACTATTGAACTGATCACAAAGTTTATATTTCCGCTGCAAAAGTCAACAAACAATCAAATTGACCTAACTTGATCAACCTAGCCCGTAAAATCCGGACTAGTCCGCACGTTACCGGACTAGTCCGTTATATCTGGTTTTTGATCTCGTTGTTGAAGTGTTACAGGAACCGATAAAATTCAAGAAGGCCTATTCACCCCCCCTCTAGGCCAACATTCAATTGGTATCAGAGCGAGGTTCTTCAAGAAAGAGTGCAACCGCTCGAAGAGGTCATGTCGGACATGAAGGAAGTCCAAAAGATCAACAACCAGGAAGAGATGAACAATGACAAGCATCAAAAGCTTGAGAAGTATCTCGAAGCCATTCAAGACTTTGACGATGATGATGAGGAGACATTGGAGCTGAAAGCTCTCCTTAGAAAGAAAGCGCTTTCCAAAGGCAAAGCCAAAGTTGAAGAAAAGAAGAAGGGGAGTAGTCACACCGACTACTCCCGATATCCTTTTAATTATGACCGTTTAAATTCTAACAGCAATCACTATCTATCCATTCCCCTTGGAAAAGCCCCACACTTCGATGGGAGTGACTACTCTATGTGGAGGCAAAACATGAAGATGCACTTGATTTCCCTTAACCCAAGTTTATGGCATATTGTGTGCACAGGAATCAATATCCCAGATGACGACGAAGAGCTCACGCCAAGTCAAGAGCAAGCCATCCACAGGAATGCACAAGCCGCAGCCGTCATCACCTCATCTCTAAGTCGAGATGAATTCACAAAGGTGGACGGATTAGAGATTGCCAAAGAAATCTGGGATACCTTACAAACAGCGCATGAAGG
This sequence comes from Tuctoria greenei, assembly GCA_036927565.1. NCBI lineage: Eukaryota > Viridiplantae > Streptophyta > Magnoliopsida > Poales > Poaceae > Tuctoria > Tuctoria greenei. The sequence goes on along the minus strand of JAYESD010000002.1, from coordinate 752,792 downwards.
TGACAGACATGTGAGGGAAGCCAAGATTGAAATGATTGAGGGCGAACTAGGAAGGTTCGCGATTGAGGAAGATGAGTCACCCCAGGACATGTACAACAGACTGAAGACTCTCGTGAACAAGGTTCGATCATATGGGAGCAGAAAGTGGAATGATCACGAGGTTGTAAAGCTCATCCTTAGAGCTTTCATGCCTCGCAATGTTACGCTTTGCTCTATGATCCGAGAGAGTCCGGGGTACAAGAAAATGACTCCTGATGAACTGCTTGGCAAGATCATTAACTTTGAGATGATGGAGAAGCAAGCCAAGCACGTAAAAGAAATAGCCGACCTCACATCGGCCAAGAAGAAGGGAGTTGCCCTAAAGTCCTCACTCAAGCCTTTATCCAAAGAAGCAAGAGAAGCACAGCTTGAGGAGGACAGCGATGATGAAAGCAGCGAGCTAGATGAAGAAGATATGATTTTGTTCATGAAGAAGTTTAAGAGAATTATGAAGAAAAGACAAGGAACAAAATCAAATGAAGCAAAATACAAAGAAAGGACGAAGCCAAAGATGAGGCGGGCGTGCTATAACTGTGGTGAATACAACCACTTTATAGTCGACTGCCCGTATGAGGACAATAAGAAGAAGAACAAAGAGTCCAAGCCTCAAGCAAAGAAGTTCTTCAAGAAGAAGAAACAAGCTGAACAAGCACACATTGGAAAGGAATGGGACTCAAACGATGAGTCTTCATCGTCCGATGAAGAAGAATTGGCTAGCATAGCCATCGAGAGCGTGTCCAAGAAACCCACACTCTTTCCCACGCTCGGTGCAAAGAAGGCAAATGGGACTTGCCTCATGGCTAAGGAAGGTAAACGCAAGGCCTACTCCTCCGGTGGATCCAAATGGGTGCTAGACAGTGGATGCACAAACCACATGACCGGAGAAAGGAGGATGTTTGTGGAGTATGAAGTGAACGAGGACCCAAATGAAGGGATCTACTTTGGAGACAACAGTCAAGGGAGGGTCCTCGGTACCGGTAAAATAGCCATATTCTCTGAACATACTCTTTCACATGTTTTGCACGTTGAATCTTTAGATTATAACCTGCTGTCCATATCTCAATTGTGCGACAAGGGTTATAATTGCCTGTTTACTAACGAGGGTGTGATCGTCTCAAGAAGGAGCGATGGTTCTAGTGCATTCAAGGGTATGTTGAAGGGAAAGCTTTACCTTGTTGACTTCAACAAGGATAAAGCCGAACTCGACACATGCTTGATTGCAAAGACCAACATGGGTTGGCTGTGGCATAGACGGCTGGCACATGTTGGTATGAGGAACCTTCAAAAACTCCTCAAGGGTGATCACATCCGAGGTTTGAAAGATGTTGTGTTTGAGAAAAACAGGCCATGTAGCGCGTGCCAAGCAGGGAAACAAGTTGGAGCACAGCATCCTGCGAAGAACATCATGACCACAACAAGACCGCTCGAACTACTTCATATGGACTTGTTTGGTCCAATTGCTTACATAAGCATCGGCGGTAACAAGTATGGTTTAGTTGTTGTTGATGATTTTTCCCGCTTCACTTGGGTGTTCTTTTTGCATGAAAAATCAGAAACACAAGGGACACTCAAGAAGTTCTTCAAGCGAGCACAAAACGAATTTTCATTACAAATCAAGAGTATTCGGAGTGACAATGGCACGGAGTTCAAAAACATACAAGTGGAGGAGTACCTTGATGAAGAAGGAATCAAGCACGAATTTTCAGCACCATACTCCCCACAACAAAATGGAGTTGCCGAAAGGAAGAACCGCACGCTCATAGAAATGGCAAGAACTATGCTCGATGAATACAAGACTTCGGACCGATTTTGGGCGGAAGCAATCAACACAGCTTGCCACGCCACAAATCGCCTCTATCTTCATCGACTACTAAAGAAGACCCCCTATGAGCTACTCACCGGTAACAAACCGAACATTTCATATTTTCGAGTTTTTGGTTCTCCTTGCTATATTTTAAACAAGAAGCCCAGGACTTCAAAGTTCGCTTCGAAGTCCGATGAAGGTTTCTTGCTTGGCTATGATTCGAACACTTACGCCTATCGTGTCTTCAACAAGTCCTCCGGACTTGTTGAAGTGGCACGTGACGTAGTGTTCGATGAAACTAATGGCTCCCAAAAGGAGCAAGTTGATCAATGTGAGTTAGGTAAAGAAGAAGCCCCCTATCAAGCATTGAAGAAAATGGCTCTAGGCGAAGTACGACCACAAGAGTCAACGTCACAAATACAAGATGAAAGTGAACCACAAGATGAAATCAACCATCAAGGGGGAGCCTCAATACAAGATCAACCACAGGAGTACGAACGTAATGAACAAATCAACGAGGACAACAACTCAGGGGGAGAAGAAGATGATCACCAACACACGACTCCCCAAGTACCACACCCAAGAGTACACCAATGCATTCAAAGGGATCACCCGATCGACAACATCATCGGCGACATCCAAAAGGGAGTAACCACTAGATCTCGCATAGCAAATTTTTGTGAACATTACTCGTTTGTCTCCTTTTTGGAACCCCGCAGGACTGAGGATGCATTGAAGGATCCGGACTGGGTAGTGGCGATGCAAGAAGAGTTGAATAATTTCAAGAGAAACGAGGTCTGGGAACTTGTGGCAAGACCCAATGCAAATGTTGTAGGCACCAAGTGGGTCTTCCGCAACAAGCAAGACGAACACGGTGTGGTAACAAGAAACAAGGCACGACTTGTGGCCAAAGGTTACTCACAAGTCGAAGGTTTGGATTTCGATGAAACTTTTGCTCCAGTAGCTAGGCTTGAATCAATTAGAATATTACTTGCATATGCTACTCACCATGATTTCAAGCTGTATCAAATGGACGTGAAGAGCGCCTTCCTCAACGGACCGATCAAGGAGGAGGTGTACGTGGAGCAACCACCCGGGTTTGAAGACGAAGAGTTCCCCGATCACGTGTATAAACTGCGTAAGTCTCTCTATGGCCTCAAACAAGCTCCTAGAGCTTGGTATGAGTGCCTTAGAGATTTTTTAATAGATAATGGTTTTCAAATTGGCAAAGTAGACTATACGTTATTCACAAAAAATCTGGATAATGATCTTTTTATTTGCCAAATATATGTTGATGATATAATTTTTGGGTCAACTAACCAATCCTTCTGTGAAGAGTTTAGCAAAATTATGACAGAGAGATTCGAAATGTCGATGATGGGAGAATTGAAGTACTTCTTGGGATTCCAAGTGCGACAACAAAGGGAAGGAACTTTTATAAGCCAAACCAAGTACACGCAGGACATCCTCAAGAAGTTTGGCATGGACAAAGCAAAGCCAATAAAGACTCCCATGGCAACGAATGGGCACTTGGACCTCAATGAAGATGGAACGAGCGTCGACCAAAAGGTATATCGCTCCATGATTGGATCTTTACTATATCTATGTGCATCTAGGCCAGACATCATGTTGAGTGTTTGCTTGTGTGCAAGATTTCAAGCCAACCCCAAGGAATGTCATTTGACAGCCGTTAAGAGAATCTTAAGATATTTAGTTCATACACCCAACCTTGGTCTTTGGTACCCAAAAGGCTCAAAATTCAATCTCATTGGGTATTCCGATGCAGATTATGCCGGGTGCAAAGTAGATAGAAAAAGTACTTCCGGCACTTGCCAATTTCTAGGAAGATCCTTAGTTTCTTGGTCATCCAAGAAACAGAATTCCATTGCATTATCCACAGCCGAAGCGGAGTATGTTGCAGCCGGGAGTTGTTGTGCACAACTTCTTTGGATGCGACAAACTCTAAGGGATTATGGTTACAATATGAACCATATTCCTCTCCTTTGTGATAATGAGAGTGCCATTAAAATAGCACACAATCCAGTTGAGCACTCTAGAACAAAACATATAGACATAAGACACCACTTCTTGAGAGACCATTCCATGAAAGGAGACATATCCATCTCTCATGTCAACACCCAAAAACAATTAGCCGACATATTCACCAAGCCACTTGATGAAAAACGCTTTTGTGAACTCCGAAATGAGCTAAATGTTCTTGATTCTCGGAGTGTGGCTTGAAAAGTTGCATACCTGTATGTTTCTTCAAAATTTTGATTGAATTGTGAAAATCATCCCTCTTCTCTTTTCTCTCGAAAACTATGTCAATTATTAGATCTTGATGAATTTTGATCATAGTATAATTGTTGTTTGCTTACTGGTCAAATTCATCAAGATTATTTGAATTGTTTTGTCTCTCTAATCTCTAATATTGGACCTTCAAATATATATGAATGGGCTTTGTTTTTCTCTCCTGGTGACCACGGACAAGTCCGTGGTTACCCGGACTAGTCCGCCCATTGCAGACTTGTCCGCAGAGTGCCGGTTAGGCCGGACTAGTCCGACAGACCACGGACTAGTCCGATATAAGTCTCTGGACGACTTCGGACTAGTCTGGTCTTGTCCGGACTTGTCCGATTTTTCGTGTCCTTAACCCTAGCCGCCACCAAACCCTAATTCATTCACTCTCACACTCGCCCCAAGCATTCTCTCTCTTGCGCTCGAGCTCCCAAGGCAAATACTCGATTCCTCCGTCGAAAAGCCTCAAACTTGGGCGGAGATCAAGCTTGAAGACTCGGGGATTGAAGTTAGCGGACAAGTCCGGCCTCCAACCCCCAAAATCTCAAGCCTCCTTCGATTCCTTGGTAAATTTTCTTCAAACCCTAAGAAATCGCAAATTTCTCCATTGCTTATCGTTTGGCCTAGCATTCTTCACTAGCTACATGCCCATTAGATGTACTACGTGTATGCTAGACTATTTTTGGCTTAGGGATCAAATTTTACTCAATCTGTTAGGTTTTTGCGGATGAACACCGGACTAGTCCGGTCCAGGTACGGACAAGTCCGGTCCACCGGACTAGTCCGTGCCTGTGCACCGGACAAGTCCGTTGTTTCTGAACCAAAACCTAATTCCTTCATTCCCTAATGCCTTCCATTGCCATATTATCTCACCAATGCCTTGTATAACCTGTATTTTACCTTGATCACTCATTCTCAGGTCATGTCGAGCTCTGACTACGAAATGTCCGATTTTGAGTCCGAGGTGGCACCTCGGCCCTCGGCGGGTCTTGGCAAGAAACGCCAAGAGAAACCCTCCGAGCCAGCTCCCTCTCCTCCCCAAGTCAGAAGGAAAGTGTGTGTGAAGAAAGCTGCATCGAAGGCCGGCACCTCCTCAAGTGGCCTTCGACAAACCAAAGGAAAGGGCAAAGGAGTTGCCACAGGGCCAGTTGGGCCCCTCAAGCTGCATGCCCCCAGAGAAGGGGCCCGGGACCCAAATGAAGAGAAGTTCACTGGCAAGGGCAGCGAGGTGGCTGCTAAGCTGAGAGAGGTAGACTGCTATGCAAGATCCAAGCAAGCAGCAGATGGCAGATTTTGGTCCAATTTTCACTCGGACTTCTACAAATTGGTCTATTTGCCTATGAAGACCCCAGTGGTGCGCAGTCAATGGATTGACTGGGCCCACCTGGAGAAGAAGAAGTGTGCAGCCTTTGATGAGGTTATTGCAGCTGCTGAGAAACACGGACTGAAGGACTTGTTTGCCTTCAGATATAACTGGAATGATGAAGTGATTGCACAGTTTTATGCAACATGCCACTTCTCCAGTGAAGACGAGGAAAGTGTGACTTGGATGACTCATGGATCCAAGTACTCAATTACCCAAGAAGAGTTTGCCAGTTTGCTGCACCTTGAGTATGGAGGACATGACCACCTCATTATCCACAACATAGGGGTCATTGAGAGGGACAGGATGAAGTTCATGTATGAGCCCAACTCCAAGTATGTCCCTCCCTCTACCAAGAATCTGAAGCCTTTCTTTGTTGTGCTCAATAGAGTCCTCCGGAAGACAATAGCCCCCAAGGATGGGGATGCAGGGAGTGTACAAGGCTACCTCCGGACCCTGATGAGGGTCATATGCAAGGACAGAAAGTTTGATGTGGCTGACTATATCTGGAATGATATGGTCAATATCTCAAGCACCCCCAACCGATCCTGTGGCTATGCCCCCTACTTGATGTTTATGATCGAGAAGGTCACAGGGATCGAGTTCGTGAAGGATGTGGAGCACACTCCACTGAGGCCTCAGAAGCCTCAGCCAGTACTTGTCCAAGCTCCTCCATCGCCGGCCTCAAGCCCCGAGGCACCGGCAAGACAAGAAGAAGCTGCTAGGGAAGCCCCTAAGAAAGGATCCGCCAGTGGGATCCTGAAGTACTTGGTGTCTCTTCTCTCCTCCTGCAAGAAAACTGAAGTGAAGCTTCATAAGCTCAACCAGAAGAGGAAAGAAGACATGAGGTACATAAAAGCAAATGTGAAGCAGCTGAGTGAGAAACTGGAGATCAACCCAATAGGGTCTCCAGTCATTTCTGAAGACTCTGATCTGGACGTCACTGAACTCAGCCCCTTGACTTCATCCGAGCTTGCCTATTTTGGCATTGGGGGCTCGAGCAGCTCCGTTCCTCCTCCTCCCTCTCAACCTCGCCAAGAAGAAAGCGATGAAGATGATGAAGACAATGAGAGGACTGACAGCGAAGAGTGAAGCCCTAGGACCTCCCTCTCTCTCTTTTTGGTGTCTTGATGCCAAAGGGGGAGAGATTGAGGGGGAGCTTCTAGACTTAGCTTTAGCTGCGTAGAATGCGAGGAGAGAGTCTCCATGTATCTTCTATTTGTGATTGCAATTGTTTAACGCTATTTTCATATCATGTTCGGTCCTATGTTAAATTGCTCAGTTAATTTGCAAGTGTGTGATGAAATCTGAATTTTTGCTCCTGAAATGCTATATTCACTTGATATTGGTTGATCAATGCAAATTCTGTCATTCTTGATGCATTCATGCTCTTAGTATGCATCCCACCATAAAGAATGCACATATGAATGATTCTCTTGTTGCTTGATGCATTTTTGAGTCATATGTGCACACTTTATGAAAAATCTCATTTTATACCTCATTTTGTGAAATCTCAATTGGTTGTCATCAATCACCAAAAAGGGGGAGATTGAAAGTGCATCTAGGACTCCCTTGTGGGTTTTGGATGATTTATGACAAGCAATTGGGATCCTAATTCTTTTGTTGAGATGAATGCAGAAAAATTGATGAAAGATGAGCAAAGTGCTAAAAAGAGGAAATTGAGAAGGAAAATGGATTTGAGCTCAAGGAGAAGAAACTAGTTGTTTAGTATGTGTGGAGTGTGTTAAGGAAACACACCCAAGAGCTCAATCTTATTTAATCATACACACACATGCACAAAGCCATACAGGACCGGACTAGTCCGACGTCCACCGGACTAGTCCGATATCACATTCTGCACAAGATCGGACAAGTCCGGTCATCACCGGACTAGTCCGATAATTCTTCTGTTCCACTTCGGACTAGTCCTCCCCAGTGCGGACTAGTCCTCAACACAATGCACAGGTCACTAGATCGGACAAGTCCGGTCTCCACCGGACTAGTCCGATATCCTTTCTGATCCACTTCGGACAAGTCCGGTGTTTACACGGACTAGTCCGATATACACGCTGATCTAAACCGGACAAGTCCTCCAAGTGCGGACTTGTCATCCTAAACACTAAAGGTTTCACAGGTCCGGACCAGTCCGATGACAATCGGACTAGTCCGAAGTTTTCCAGCAGTGAAATCGGACAAGTCCGTTTTCAAACGGACTAGTCCGATATTCCTGGACACTTAGGGTTTGCTTCTCACAGCACACCGGACTAGTCCGGACACCACCACGGACTAGTCCGAATTTTCTGAACCCTAACGGTAACTTCCAGAAACCCCTTATAAATAGAGGTGCACGGCCCACTTTGAAACTCTCTCGAACCCTAGCGCCGTCACACCTCCCAAGAGCCTCAAAAACTAACTCTCTCCACAAAACCAAGTGCTAAATTGATCACTACATTGAAGATCACTTGTAGATCATTGGAGAGGGCACTTGATACGCGATTGAGCTCTTGGTTTGAATCTCTAACACACTCTTGCATCTCAGTTTGTATACTTTGAAGTGTGTTATTGGTGGTCTTGAATCTTGTAATCAAGGGAGCGCTCAACTTGTGAGATCGCCCCTTAAACTCGGTGATTTACCCCTGTGTGATTAGTTGAAGAGGATTGGCCTTCGTGGCGATCCGAACGAGGGAAGGGTTAGTGAAGACCCGGCCCTTTTGTGGGCTCCTCAACGTGGACGTAGGCTGCCTTCGTGGTAACCGAACCACGGGATAAATCTTGTGTCTTTCAATTGTGTTCTTTATTCTAGTTGATTAACATAATCTAGGGTTTGATTAGATTTGTTGAATACAAAGTTGATAGTTGAAATAAAGTCATATTCTTAATAGAATCTGTTACACAACTATTGAACTGATCACAAAGTTTATATTTCCGCTGCAAAAGTCAACAAACAATCAAATTGACCTAACTTGATCAACCTAGCCCGTAAAATCCGGACTAGTCCGCACGTTACCGGACTAGTCCGTTATATCTGGTTTTTGATCTCGTTGTTGAAGTGTTACAGGAACCGATAAAATTCAAGAAGGCCTATTCACCCCCCCTCTAGGCCAACATTCACTCCGCCGCTGTAGCATCTGTCCCCGTGGTGGGGTCTTTTCGAAGCGCTACTGTTCCGGCGGTGGGATCCTCCCGGAGTGCAGCTGTTCCTGTGACGGGTCCCTCCGGTGGTGCCGGTTCCGGACGGGCGACTCCGGTTCGAGAAGCGGTGAGGGCCTCCAGGTCTAGGAGTTCCTCTCGGTCAAGGAGAACTTCGACCCGGGAAACGCCCGTGGCTACGGCAAGTCCTGGGAGTCCTCCCGGAGCTCCTACGCCGACCGTGGCCAGCCCGGAACGTCCGGGAAAGAGGTTCCGCGCAAGCTGGTGCGTGAGCCTCCCAAGGTAATTTTTCTTGCTTACCTCAATTAACTTTTAATTATAGCATCTGTTTGCTCAATTTCTTCATTCTTCATCCGCAGCGTTCCTAAAAAGGGGAGTGAAGCTCCGCCCTCAGCCACAGTGTCTGAGGCTAAGAGGGCTTCTGCTCCAGCTCCGGTGCTGCCCCAGGCAGAGGCTGCGACAGCTCCGGCGCCGGCTGTCGTGGTCATGGACCTCGACTCGTCTCCAGAAGTTCCCGTGGTAGCGCCGGACCACGGGATTGAAGATGCGCCAGCGGCACCCGCTCCGGAGGTTGAAGCTCCGGGCCCTGGTGCTGCTGAAGTAGATGCTCCGGCTGTCGAGCCGGAGGAAGTAGCGGTCCCGGCTTCAGAGCCGGAAAATGCTGGAGCTTCGGCGGTCGAGCCGGAGGCAGCTGAAGCCCCGGCGTGCGAGCCGGAAGTTGAAGTGGTTCCGGCAATTGAGCCGGTTACTTCTGAAGCTCCGGTCGCAAGGCCGGTAGTTATTGGAGCGCCGGCTGCAGAGCCGGTGGTGGTGGAGGCGGGGGAGCTTGAGCTCCCCTCAGAAGAAGCGTCCCGGCCGGAGCCATTGGAGGCGACGACGTCGATGGTACCCGTGGCGGAGCCAGAGTGCCTGAACGAAGTCGCCGGCCCCCAGCCTGAGGGGGCGAATGAAGATTTGGTGGCGGGACCTTCTTCAGTGGCGACTGAGGCCATCCCGGAGGAGGGCCCTAGTGCCTTGGAAGCTCGGGGTTCCGCTCTCACAGAGTGGGACCCAATTTTTGTAAATGAAGACCCGCTGGAACCAGCGGAGGAGACCCCAGAAGGTCCGGAGCCCATCTCGCTGTCGATGTCCATCGACAACGCTTGCTCCAGTCTGCGCCAAGTCCAACTAGCCTTCTTCCACGACAGCAAGGTTCTTGACGAGGAGCGCCAAACCCTTAGGAGGTGGCGTAATAGACTCCAATTCGAAACCAAGCTGGCGCAGTCGAGGATCGCTGCGGACAAGGAATGGATCAAGCGGGAGAAGGTCCGCTTGGAGCTCTGGGGTGAGATGCTGGACGAGAGGGAGAGCATGACTCACAACCTCGACGCCCAATCCCGGGAGTACCACGACCAAGCTAAAGCTGCCAATGATGCGGCCAACGCCCGGTTCGATCAACTCGAAGCCATCAGTACCGCACTCATCAAGCGCCGAGAGGCGCTTGAGGGAAGGGAAAAGCGGCTCGAGGATGAGGAGCAAAAACTCCTGGAGCTACGGGATGACGTCTTGCGACGTGAAGAAGAGCTCGCCGAGAAGACAGCTCTGGCGGACAAGGGCCTCGAGGAGCGCGCTAAAAAATTGGAAGAGCGCTGCCTCGAAGAGGAGGAGAAGACCTGGGTGCGAGGGCAGGAACTCTACGAGTATGAGTGTGCCCTCATCGCCCGGGAGAAGAAAATAGAGGCTAGGGAGAAAGACCTGGTCGACCGTCGGAACAAGATCCACCTCCGGGAGGAGGAGCTCGGGAGACTCGAAAAGCGGGTTGCTGCGAAAATTCAGCAAAACGCCAAAGAAGTTGAGCGCCTCTCCCGCGAGAACTCAGAACTGGCGGCGACCCGGAGGTCCCTGGAAGAAATGAAGGGCCTGAGGAAGACGGACTCCCTGCAAATTTGGGAGTTCCTGAGCAAGGCCGACGATGCGCTGGCGCCTATGGGTTTCAGCCCCGTGCTTCCGGATGATCCGGAGCCGGAGCCGGACCTTGCATTGCAGGCGTTGAGCGCTGCGGGTGGCAAGCTCTCCAAGGTGGGCGACGTCATCGCGGACCAGCTTGAGGTCGAGGGGCAATCCCTGGCTAGAAACGTCACAGAGTATGTATTGACGTGTTACACTAGCCGGAACCCTCGATTCTCTCTGGACCCGGTGCTTGAAGGTCCCGTCGAAGGAGAGGGCGAAGCTACCCGAGGCAGCGTGTCGGAGGTCGCCCAGAAGGTCGCCGAGTTCTTCCATAGGGTCTAGGACTATCTTTCTTAGCCTTTATTTGTATCTTCTCTTCTTCCTCAATTTTGTAATCCTTTGTCCCCAGATGTAATCTCTGGTCTTCAAATGAAATGAAATCCCCAATTTTTCGTGAATTTCATTTTTTGTCTTCAACATCTTTGTCTTCACTTGGCCCCCTGGTAGATGTGCACAATGTGATTGTGGACATGTACCAAAAGGATGTTGAGTTTTGTTGAAGACAAATTTGCTTCGAACTCGTGTAGTTTAGGTCCGAAGTCTTCGATAGTGAAGGTCCCTTGAAGTCGTCGGAGCTTAGAAGCTCCGGCATTGCCCATCGTCGGAGCTTAGTAGCTCCGGCAATAGCCTCTACCAACACGTTGAGTGTCGATAGTTAATACTTCAAGGTGTCGGAGCTTAGTAGCTCCGGCAATGACCCTTGCCACGCCTGGCTTGCTGGCAACAGACTCTAGTGATAGAGTCTTCTCACCATCTTCAAGTTAACGCCGGTGGGAGTCGGAGCTTGGTTAACTCCGATTTTTCTCCATCAATGTTGGGTTTATTCTTCCTGCACACTTAGGCCAAGAAAAACAGTAAAATTCGTTCCTTATCTATAACTTCGTTGCGGCTTACGGTTCTCAAGAGAATTTCAAGCTGAACACGATTTTTAGTATGATTGGATGAATTGTCTTTTCTTTTAGATCTAATTGTCCATGGACCCACCTTACTTTGGCCTGCCGGGGTGTAGGTAGAGTGGCGTACTTAGGGTGCTTGACCAGGCTAAGTCGATAGCGCACTCCAGCCCTAGAATGGCTTGGCGGCTTTCAGGCGAGTTGGCCACAGACGATATTTAAATCTAAAAAATCTGACAATTCAACCCAAATCGTACATAAACCGGTTAAACTAGAACTTCTTAAGAATTGCACATTTCTGTTATAGACAAGAAAGAGAAAAATAAAAATGTCGAGCCTTATGCAAAAATGAATGCACGTGGAGTCTATTTCACATGAAGATGTCTTTCATTATAGGTCCGGGGTACAGGGGAAACAAGTACACTCTTAGGGTACGCAACCAGGCTAAGTGTGTTTGGTTTCTCGTTTAACCCAGGGTAATTAGCTACACTTCTAGTCCGGAGACTGTATCAAGTGTTGCATGAGCTTTTCAAACCTTTCGGGAAAGGTCCGGCTGCTCTCCCGGAGGAACTACCCGACTCTGTACAATGACTCTATAACATACACTTCAAGTTACTTAAGACTCACCTCCGTGGAATTAAGTGTAGAACTTACGGAGGTGCTCGATGTTCCAAGGATTTGGGAGAGGTGTCCCATCCTCGGTAGCCAAGCGAACGCTTCCGGGACGGGATACTTTGATCACTCGGAAGGGTCCTTCCCAGCCGGGGGAGAGTTTGTTTTGCCCTTCTCTGGATAGTATTCTCCGTAGCACCAGATCGCCTTCCTCGAGCTGTCGGTTGTGTACATGCCGCTGATGATAGCGCCGTAGAGCTTGGCAGTATCGGGCATTCCGAACAGCTGCTTGGCACCTTCCCTCCTCGAGGAGGTCTAGGTCTTCACGCCGGAGCTGGTCCTGCGCGGCTTCGTCGAAGGTCCGGACTCGGAGGGAACCCAAGGTGATTTCCGGAGGAAGGATCGCTTCTGCTCCATACACCAGGAAAAAGGGTGTTTCTCCGGTTGCCCGACTTGGAGAAGTCCTGTTAGCCCATAGAGTGGGCGGAAGCTCTTCGATCCAATTAGCTCCGTGCTTTTTCAAACGCTCATAAGTGCGCGTTTTGAGTCCTTTAAGGATCTCTGCGTTTGCTCTCTCGGCTTGCCCATTGCTGGCAGGATGAGCTACGGAAGCGTAGCAAACTTGTATGCCGAGGTCTTCGCAATATCCTTGAAATGAGGAGCTTGTGAACTGAGTCCCATTATCAGTGATGATCTTGTTTGGGACTCCGAATCTGCTCACGATAGATTGTAGAAAATTGATTGCAGATTGTTTGTTGATCGTCACAACAGGAGTAGCTTCCGGCCACTTGGTGAACTTGTCGATGGCGACATACAGGAACTTGTAACCTCCGACGGCTCTTGGGAAGGGTCCCAAGATGTCTATCCCCCACACGGCGAAAGGCCACGTAGGAGGTATCATTTGTAAGGGCTGAGCAGGTGTATGAATTTGCTTTGCATGAAATTGGCATGCTTTGCATTTCTTCACTAGCTCAGTAGCATCCTGGAGCGCTGTTGGCCAGTAGAAACCGTGCCGAAAGGCTTTTCCGACCAGCGTGCGGGAAGACGCGTGGTTCCCACACTCGCCTCCATGGATTTCTGCGAGGAGCTCGCAGCCTTCTTCCCTTGTGATGCACCGCATTAGGATGCCGTTGGCACCGCGCCGGTAGAGATCCCCTTCTACCAACGTGTATCTTTTAGCCAATCTGACTACCCGGTCAGCGGATACATCATCGTCAGGAAGGATGTTGTCTTTCAAGTAGTTCCGGATCTCCGAGATCCATGCATCGGAACTGACTTGAGCATTTGAGTCTTGCGTGCTGGGTTGCTCGGAGCTTCCGGCAGCACCTACGACCCTTGATGGCTGCCATGGTAACAGGGCCATCGGGACCGTCAGCTTCGGGATGCTGATCTCGCCCCCTTCGTTCAGCTCGGCAGGCTGAACTGTGGGTTTTGACATCCTCCGGACAAAGGTTCCGTCTGGAGCCGGAGCTCCGGTTGACGCCTTGGTCGAGAGTTCGTCAGCTTCAACGTTGTGAGCACGCTGAACATGGTGAAGGTCTAGGACTTCGAAGTCCTTCTGAAGCCTCTGGACTTCAAGGAGATAAGCAGCCAGCTGGAGATTATTGCAGGAGCATTCACCCTTCACCTGTTTGATAACAAGTTGTGAATCTCCTTTGACCAGCAACTGCTTGACACCAAAGGATAGTGCCACCTTTAATCCATATATGAGTGCTTCGTACTCCACCATGTTGTTGGTTGCCTTGAAATCAAGGTGCACCATGTATCTTACCTTCTCCCCGGTTGGTGTGAGGAGAAGGACTCCAGCTCCGGCTCCCTGCTTCTGCATGGAGCCGTCGAAGTAAAGGGTCCAGTGAGGCTTAGTGAAGGCCGGAACTTGCGGTTCCTTCTTCTGCTCGCTGGGGCCCCCAGGGTTTAATGGAGAGGGAGTCCATTCTGCCACGAAATCTGTCAACGCTTGACTCTTGATTGCTTGTCTTGGAATGAATTCGAGGTCGAATTCAGCCAGTTCCGCTGCCCACTTCGCTATATTCCCAGTTGAATTGGGATTATGCAGAATCGCTCGAAGTGGATATGAGGTTACCACCGAGACTTTGTGAGCTTGGAAATAGTGTCGAAGCTTCCTTGAGGCAATAAGAACTGCGTAGAGCATCTTATGTACCTCTAGGTATCGAGTCTTGGCATCATGTAACACTTCACTGATGAAGTATACTGGGCGTTGAACGGTCCGGACCCTCCCGGAGGGGTCCGGAGCTTCTTCTCCATTGATCCGGACCCTGTCGGAGGGGTCCAAACTATATTCGAGGACCTCCGGGTTCTGGGTGGAGGAACCCGGAGCTTCTTCAGGAATGACCTGGATCCTATCAGAAGGATCCGGGTCCTCTGAAGTGGCTTCTTGAGGATTCAAGTCTGGGAGCTGGGACCCAGACCTGCTTTCGGGAACCTCCGGATCCTCCCGAAGGGATCTGGATTCCTGAGTTTTGGGTAGTTCCGGTCTCTCCGCAACCAGAACCATACTGACGATTTCGTCAGCTGAGAGAATCTCTGGATGAATGACCGCAAAGATTCTCCTCCTTTTTGCACGACCGCAAAAAGGTCCAGTTCGGTGCCCGGACGGGTGTATGAACTCCCGAAATTGGCGGTGAACTGGCGGCATAGCTCCTCCCAACTGTCGATAGAGTTGGGCGGAAGGCTCATAAACCAGGACCTAGCAGTCCCAGTTAAGGCCACTGGAAAGTAATTGGCCATTACAGCCTCATTTCCTCCAGCTGCTAGGATCGCAGTGGAGTATATCTGTAGAAATTCTACGGGATTGACAGTCCCGTCGAATTTTTCCGGCAAGTGTGGCCGGAACTTCTGTGGCCATCTAACCATACGCAGGTGCAGGGCTAGGGCGGAACAGCCTCCTCCTACTCCTTCCAGAGTAGAAAGATCTTGAGCATCTCGTCTTTCTCGAGCTCGCTCGATGTGGACACGGCCATCCTGTTGGCGGTATCGGCGATCAAGCTCCGCTCGGAGGTCGTGTGTCGAAAGCCGAGATGCAGTATGGGCACGTCGTGCCCCAGAGGGCAACGACGTCACTTGCTGTGACGCAGCTCTTCTTCGGTTGTTGGAGACATGTGGACCAAGTCTTCCAGACAACGTTCGTCGCTGCGACGGGGCCCGCCCTGAAGGAGGTGGACCCTGATTGTTGAGGCGTTCGGCCGCTGCTGCGACCAAATGCTCAATATCAGCTCTCCATTGCTCCATGGCACCTTGAGATGCATCCGGAGGTGGTGGTCGCTGAAGGAGAGCACGCGCTGCATGGAGTGCGTGTTCTGGGTTGTCACGACTTGCCGGCGCAGAATGTGACGCCGGTGCACCATCATGTCGTTCGGCATGTCTTGCCGGAGAAGATGGTGGTGGTGGGAGTGTGACTCCCGCTGGAACTGAGGCTCCTGCCGGTGGTTGCATGTTGGAGGGATTGCCTCCGACAGTCTGAGCAGCAGGTTGCCCGTTGGATGATCCAGCTGCAGAATTCACCATTCTTGAAGATCTCAGGCGCCCCTACCTGGCGCGCCAACTGTCGACTGTTGGAGTCGGCAGATCCCCTAACACTATGAAAAGTATTTGAAGGAGTTTGTGGTTCGGTCTGGGCGCGCGGAGATCTAAGAAAGTGAAATGCGATTTGGACACGAGTGACACGGTGGTTTACGTGGTTCGGGTCGCCTGAGCGTAATACCCTACTCCACGGGTGTGTGTTTGTTGTATTAACTTGTGAGCTTCCGAGTGTTCGCCCCCTCTGTGTATCGTCGGTTTGTCCTTTTATAGTACAAGGACCAACCGTTACAAGTCAGCCTGGCCCGACATGTGGCCCTGGCGGTTATTAGTATTGATACACGAGATTAATTGTTGTTAATAACCCTGTAACGGCTCCGACAGTGCCGTTACAGGTGTTAAGGCTGTCCGATTAATTATCATTAACGTGGAATTAATGGTAATTAATCGGATCTTGAAGTCTGCGGCTGTCCTTTGGAGATCCGGAGCCGTTACAACGTCTCCCGGGGGCTTTAAGCATCTAGCTCCGTCGTGTGGACACGTGGCAGCTCCGGAGCTTGCTTGGGAGAAGCGGGAAGCTCCGGGGTGACCTGGCACGTGTCATGTCCGGAGCTTCTCTCGGTCGGGGGCTACCTCCGGAGGTGCCGTTTCAGTACTTGGCCCGGAGCTTCACCCTTGCGGGTAATAGCTCTGGGCTGACAGTACACGTGGCAACCTAGAGGTTAACCATGTTGGAGAAGCGGGTCCGGTCACGTCTGGCGAGTGGGCCCCCGAGGGTCTTCAATTTGAGTTGATGTCCTTCCCTTGAGATCTTTGTAACCTCAGGGGGTGTATGGTTTTTAGGGTACCGACAGTCGCGTTGCTGCCAATCGATTTGCCTGTGGCGTGTCCTGCTTGTTTATCTCTTCCGCTGTTGTTCGTAATTGTTTTAAAGTAATATTATGTTGTTTTATTCGATATAGAACTGTTTACTATATTTTGTCATGGATGTATGATCAAATTGATTCTGGCATACATGCAGATTTGCCCTGTTTTACATTGTGTAAAATGGGGTGTGACATGTTTGGTTTAATGTTTAACGAAATTTGAAGGTGTTTGTTAGTGTCGTGCTCCACTGCTTCAGTTGTTTCAGTTAGGTTGATGCGTTGCATGTCTGCCTGATACATGGCCAATTTTAATTTGACTGTCGGCTTTCTACATGTGTGACTCCATCGACCGACACATTTCTGGATCAAAATTGCTCGCATAAAGAAGGAAACTCTCAAACAGATAGCTGAGACCGAGAAAGACTCGTCTGCATTCCTTTGTCTTGAAATCTAAGCGGAAGCAGTTGGGGCTGGTCCTTGAAGTAGCTGAAAGTCGCTTTTACAATTCCATGGATACATCGAATGCTTCTTAGGTCCTCCTCTAATCATATGCGAAGATGTTTGTAACAAGTTGTGTATTAATAGGACCATTTGCAATCATCAATTGAGAGAATGTAGTTGTACATCTATGGGAGATCTAATACTGTCTCGTATTTACAAATGAACGCAATGATGATGTTTTCCTCTTAAGGTCGATCTTCACAACCAACACGTGTTGCACGACATAGAGGACCAGCGGCGATCTTGTCCGTTCCTCCAGTCCCGCGGGGGCCATGAATCACCATCTCGGTCCATACAAGCGGATCCAAAATCAGTTTTCTATAAAAATTACAAGCGGCTACAAAATGCCTGCACAAGCACATACTTTGTAGTTTAAAAATGAACTACAAAGCAATAAACTTTTAGGGATAGATGGAGTAGCAGTTTTAATGTGCGATGAACATCCATACAAATACGGCTGAAAGATACACCCTCCGTCCCCATAAACTTTTCGCTTTGTAGTTCATCAAATAAAAGCAGCTTGATGCTGATGTTAATTTATGGGTAGAAATCACACATCATTGCTTAAGAAGTCATGCATGCGGCTAACTTCCACCAGAACGAAATGAACATGATGTCTCACACGAGACAGACATAAATACCTTGTGTCTTTTCAAGTTTTTTCAGGCGTACATTCACAAGAGAGTGAACAGCCTGTTTGACTGTTTCAACGGGCACGCTGGAACTGGAGTCTAGCAACCACACGTATAGTAAGATCACAACCAGCAAGCTTATTATGGCGTACCCCCACCTGAATAAACATCAGGGGCAGCCAGATATTTTTTTGGCACGTTGTCAAATTTCATAAATCTGACAGTGCAGCTCTCCTGCTGTAGTGTTGTGAGAGGTCTATCATTGCGGCCCATGCGCAGCGATCTCAATCATTCAGACAACAACACCAGTCAGGGCAGAGTAGTTTATCTGAAATTTACGTCACTTCAACAACTTGTAGTAAAAGATAATCGTAGAGATACATGGGAAAAAAGGACTGTAAATGCAGTTTTTTCTTATGCTCACCAGAAATAGAGAAATGCATGCTGTAGGGCTTTAGGAGGAGGCTGAAGAACGTTTTTCATTATTTCAAATTGAGATGTGTAGCGATCCATCCAGAAGTGCAGTCACACGTGTGTTGGTGGGGGACTGGAAGAGAAATGATGGGGCGGCATAGAATGGACCGATCGATGGATGCGGACTCCACGAGACCAGATACATTTCATTCTAACCTCGCTCTGTGCAGGAAATAAAATATAAAAGGTCCCATTCTCTAATGTTTTTACAGCCAAAACCTGTTCCGTACAAAAGGACCCATGCCCTCACGAGTTACATACAGCAAGCTGAAGACAAGTGCAATCGGCGCCGCAGCGACCAATGCACAGTGTGCTCCGGAACTCAAACTTGGCTGGGCGCTGGGGGTATATGCTCGCGCTGATCCGATTATATTCCCTCCGTCTCCATGAATTTGTCGCTTTAATGAACTACAAAACGACAAGTTTATGAGGACGGAGGGAGTATCTCGCGGAGGAGGACGAGGCTACTGTATGTGTCGGTGCGGCCACCTGTCCGCATCACCATTCGGGCACATGAGTGTGTGTGTGTGTCTGTGACCGTGAGCCGTGTCGCCTTGCACCGTGCTGGAGTGGCGCCCAATTAAGCTGTCAGGATCCGGGGGCATGGCATGGGTTCCATTCCTAGCGTTTGCACCCAGGTTGTTCGGTTGAGCTCTCGATGCTTGACGGACGCGACGTGTGTTTCGTGTTCCTTTCCAATGGAATTGAAGTCTTGTTTAGTTATGTCTGCTTATTTAGTTCGTTTTGCAATGGAATGGAGGTGGACTGATCCGAACGACGGGTTAATGGAGACGCTGCGACACCGCTGCAAAGCATCTGACGACCGCATGCCTGGACCTGAACGTCCATCGGCTGGTGATCCCATCAATGGGGCACCTGTATTTTTCAATTGTCTTCAGCAGGCGATGACTGACCAAAAATCAATGCCTGTAAGGAATTGATGAGAATGGGAGAAAACAGAGCCGCTGATCAACAAATGTTACATTTACCTAGAATCAAGCACTGTAATTTTTTTCAAACACTGGTCACAGTTTCTTACCACTAAACACATCGTGCTAAACCGGAACTAACACGTGCTATAATGACTTTTCATATACTCCGTATTACAGAGCAACCTGGAAACAACGAGTGATTACACAACGCCCACATGGTGGCGGAAGGGAAGAGGCTATTACAGACGCAAGAAAAATTTACCACCAGCTACATTACTGTTGCGAAATCTTTACTTATTTATCATACAGATGCCCCCATGTTTCGTGGTGCTGTCCTGATCGGAAGATCGATGGAGCCATTGTTCGTTGCTGCTGCTCGTTCGAGGGAGGGAGTGGCTGGCTACATCTACATGGCGCACTCGGCGGGGAGGCCCTGGGGGAAGCGCTTGGGGTCGGTGCAGTAGTTGTAGATCATGTACTTGCTCTGCACCCACCGCATGCGCTGCTGCCTGGTGAGGTCGAGCTCCTGGTTGTACCAGTCGCCGCCGGCGGCGGATGCGCCACCAGCGGTTCCCTCGGTGCCGACGGTGTTGGCGCCGCAGCGCGTCCTGGTGCCGCCGGCGACGGCGACGCAGGCGTCGGCGCTGAAGCCGCGGTAGGAGGCGGCGAACGGCGCGTGGGACCAGTCCGTCTTGACGCGGCCGCCCTGGGTGGCCCAGTCGTCGGCGTTCCACAGGCTGGAGTAGAGCCGCATCGGCTGGCTCTTGGGGAACGCGATGCCCTTGCTCTCCAGGTTCCGGAAGTCCCTGATCGGCAGGTCGTCCACCATGAAGCTGTTGATTGAGGACATCATAGCAAAGAGAGATTCAATTCACACGTTAATCAAATCAATCGACACTCCCTCTCATCTTTACAAACGTGAAACGTCATTGGAATCAGATAATTTTGATGTGCTTACATGATGTGCTTGGGGTTCCAGAGGATGGAGTAGGTGTGGAATTCCTTGGTGGGGTCGAACCAGAGACGGAACTGCTGCTCGCGCTGCCCCTGGCCCTGCGTGAACACGTTCGTGTGCAGCGTGTACGGCTCGCCGGTCACGTTGCCCAGGAACTCGAAGTCGATCTCGTCGTGCGTCGCGCCCTGCGACGAAAGCTGCATGCGCGACAGCATTGATCGATGGGTCAGTCAACCGGCTGGACACTCGAAGCAGACAAATACTTACCGATAGGACAAGAACGATGCTTACGTAGTAGGCGGTGACGGTTCCGGCAGAGTTGCCGGGGACGAGCTTGAGCTGCATGTCGATCTTGCCGAAGAGGTACTCGTGCTTGGACTGGAAGCCGGAGCCTGAGGTGCGGTCCAACGTGAGCGTCAGGAGCTGGCCGTCCTCCAGGATCTTGCCGCGGCCATCGCCCCAGGTGATGTCGAACTCCTGGTTCAGGTTGGCCGCCGCCGCGAGAGCAGAGCTGCAGGCGAGCAGAACGCTCAACACCAACGCCGGCACTCGAGCCATGCTTCCTTCGCTTGGAACCAGCAGGAACAATGTCTGGACTGAGCTCGTTTGGTCGATCGACGAAGGCTTGTGCGTTGTGTGATGATGAGTGGAGTGAGCTCGAAGGGTGTGAGTGAGGGGGTTTATATAGGGGTTTGGGAGATACTAGTACAGTACCGCACCCGGTGCGGATGGTGCCGCGAAGTAGAGCCAGAGGACCAGCCATGGACAGCCAGGCAAGCAGGCAGGCGTGTGATGTGATGATGTAATGCGTATGAGTTGGCACCAGAGAGCTCAGGATGCGTCGTACACTGCTGCAGGGAGCAGCGTTTTGATGATGGACAGGCGGCACACGCATAGTACTACAGGCCAAGATATTTGTTTATTCAAATCGATCGGGACGTGCAGCGAATTCGCGATCCAACGGTCCGTTCTCAAGTCGCTGGATTTTTCCATTCATTTTGGGCGCTGAAACGGTGAAATTTCTTCAAATTGCATTCCTTCGAAGCTCTTCTCTCTTTTTTCAAAACAAATGGAAGGAGAAAAGGGTTGCCCAGTGTCCTATGATTAGCTCGGCATAGAAGAGTTTATGAACTACTCCCTCTATTCCAAAAAGAATGTCGTTTTTAGAACTAATTATAGTTCTAAAAACGTCATCTTTTTGGGAGGGAGGGAGTACTCCCTCTTTATCTTTTTAGTTGTTGTTCGGACAGCCCATCTCAGGTCATATCTAGTTTATATATGTCACACCCCATTTTTACACAATGTAAAACAGGGCAAACCTGCATGTATGCCAGAATCAGTTTGATCATACATGCACGACAAAATATGGTAAACAGTTCTATATCGAATAAAATAACAATTATTACCTTAGAACCATTATGAACAACAACGGAAGAGATACAAGCAGGGCACGCCACAGGCGAATCGACTGACAGCAACGCGACCTTCTAGACTCCATCTTCACCTGATCATCTATTACCTGAGCAGCATAACATGTACACAAAGAAAAGGAAAGAAGCATATGAGTACCTAATGTACTCCGTAAGTGTGGAAATTATGACATGCGGGTTATTCAATGAGGAAAGGCTGACACGGGTTAAGCCTCTATGCATCCTTAATTTCCTAAGTTGGCCTTAGCATCCTATTTACTAGGTGGAAGACATACACTACAGGAAACACGTAAATAGACGACGGCTAAAATTATTGACGACGGCCCCGTCGTCAATTGATTAATAGACGACGGCCAAATTTAGCCGTCGTCTACAGGTTCTAATAGACGACAGTTCCGCACAACCGTCGTCAATAAAGTGCTTGTAGACGACTTTACA
This sequence comes from Tuctoria greenei, assembly GCA_036927565.1. Lineage (NCBI taxonomy): Eukaryota > Viridiplantae > Streptophyta > Magnoliopsida > Poales > Poaceae > Tuctoria > Tuctoria greenei. The sequence continues at coordinate 730,879 of JAYESD010000002.1, read as the reverse complement.
CCGTCGTCTATAGGTGCTAATAGACGACAGTTCCGCAACACCGTCGTCAATAAAGAGCTTGTTGACGACGGTTTGTTGGTACCGTCGTCAATAATGGGTCGGATCAGGTGGGCCTTCTTCCGGCCCAAATAAGTGGCCGCTTGTAGACGACGGTACCAATAAACCGTCGTCTACAAGGGACTTTAACCCGACCCGCGCCCGAGTCTTCCTCATTCGGCTTCCGACTAGGTTTCATCCACCCGCCGCCCCACAGCCGCCCCACGCCGCGCAGCCGCAGCGCCACCGCCGTCGCCTGTGGGCCGTGCCTCCGCGCTGAGCGCCGCGCCGCGCCGCCCTCTCTCCCGTGCCGTGCGCCGCCGTCGCCCCCGCGCCGGGCTCCGCACCGGGCGCTGCGCCGCCCTCTCCCGTACCATGCGCCGCCGTCGCCCCCGCGCTGGGCGCGTCGCCGCGCCGCCGTCGCCGCCGGTCTGCGCGCCGCCGTGCCTCCGGGACGCGCGCCGTCGTCTCCCCCCGCGCCTCACGCGCCCCCGTCGCCCCCGCGGCTCCTCCCCCGTCGGCACCGAGCTCCACCTCCGAGTACCCCATCTCTCTCCTCTTACCAATTGATTGAAGTGATTTAATTGATTCAAATGTTTGATTCATGTGATTTAATTGATTCAAATTGTAGTTTCAAATGCTAGCTAGATGCTACATATTATTGTTTGTGCATAGACTTTAGATTTGTCCACATGCTAGTATTCAGCCATCCCTGTTCATCCTTGTCTACCAAAAACACAAAAAATAAAAGTGGAGTGCTATTTGATACTTCTTTTGGAAATTGGTACTAATTGGTTTTGTACTTTCTGTGTTTGTCTCAAAGGATTCATCCAATTCATTCTGTATGTACATAACTGATTTTTTGCATTTATGAATGGAAGAAAATAAACATTATGTGTTGTGTGAAACTGTGGATGGGATGGATTCAACCATTTAGACTAGCAAGCTGCTATACCTTTCGTTTTAAGTTCCTTGTGGTGTTTGGGTCGGTTTTGCCACGTAAAGAAGTCAGAATGGAAATCCCGGCTAGGTGGCCTATATACAGCTAGCTAGGTGGCCTATATATAAAATTAGGGCAGTACCCGGCCGTCACGCATTTAGCTTCTCAAGCACACTTCTCTCCTCAACTCGCTCCATCTCCCTTCCTCTCTAGCTCTCTCCCTCTCTCTTCATCTCCCTCTAACTCTCTCCCCCCTCTATCTTCATCTCCCTCTAGCTCTCTCTCCCCCTCAACCTCTCTCCTCACCTCCTCTCTCTTTGTCTCCCTCCCTCTCTCGTCACCTTTGGACCGTACACCAATCATTAGTTAGCTCGTTGCGCTCCTCGAGGTGGAGCGGCTCATGATTGTTTATTACCTAGTTTATTATGTTGTTCATTAATTGGTACTTATTGTTTATACATATTTAATGTTGTTGAGTGATTAATTAATATATGTAAATAAAGGGTTTCAGGCTGGCCTGGCCCGACCCGACACGGCACGACACGCAATAAATGCGTTCGTGCCGTATAGACTGTTGTAGTGATAAGTTATTCATAAAGGTGGCACAGAAGCGAACGGGTTGGTGATGATGTCAATGACCCGCGATTGCGTGGATGGTGGAGCTGGACCTGTGATTAACTTTCCTCTCACTCTTTCTCTCGTTCTTTCCTCTCTCTTAAATTACTTGAAATTGAAAATGAACAACGTAACCTATAGCAATGTGTTACCCGTTTCGGATCGTCACGTCTCACATGCCATTGGCATGTGAGACGTGGAGGTTCGGAATTGTCCCTTTTTGGACAGCCTGAGAGTGACCGAGAGGGCGTGACTTGTGACGAGTCGCGGGTCCGGATTTGGACGAGATTTCGACGGCATAACCCTGTTGTTCTCTGCTGCACCATTTCTGGGCGTGCAGTGGAGAACAGCGGGGTTATGCTGCCGAAATTTCGTTCGAATCCGGATCACGCGTCTCGTCATGAGCACGCTCCGCTCGGTCACTCTTGGGTGGGTTTAGGATCTATCTGCCTAGGTTGTAGGGCCGTGACATAACGTAACTTCTATTTGATACTTCTATTTGATAAAAGTCGAGATGTGGAGCTTCAGAGCGTTCGTGAGGAGCTCCAGAGGACGCAAGAAGCACTCAGGAGTAGGGACGAGGCGCTTCGGACTAGAGACGAGATGCAGGCTGCGGCGCTTCGGGCTAGAGACGAGTATCAAACCTCGTTCATGCTACAGTGGCAAGCTGCCATGCAGGTATGTTTTGATAATTGTACATAACATTTTTAATATATAAATGACTTGTATAATGATTTCCTTTGTATTTGCAGGCTATAGCAGCAGGACAGCCTGCTGCCTTTCCGCAGTGGGCGCTGCCACCGATGGAGATGCCACCTATGCCGACGACGGGAGCAGAGGTACAAAAAGTCCTTAAGTTAGTTAAGTTTGTTCAAATTTAGTAAAATATGCATTTTTGTACTCAACTTGCACTTGACAGGGATCGAGGACGCAGGCTCAAACTCCGTCGCCCCAAACTCCTGCTTTTGGACAAGGGCGGGAGGACGACTTTCTGAACTCCGATGGCAGCAGACGGGGTAGCGGCGGCGGCTCCTGAAATGATGGTAAGTAGTGGTTCTTCGCCTTTTCTTGAGTGTAGATGTAGCTTGAGACTTTTGTGCTTCAATACATGAGTCGAATGATGCCATAGAATTCAACTTTGTTCTTGAGTTTGCTAGACTTGATAGTCTTTTACTTATCTTCTTTACATTTTGGGATGTTAGATATATGCATTTGTTAGGTAGTCTTTTACTTGGTCACACATCTTATTTATGTTTGCAAGATCCTTGAACTTTGACTCCGTTACTCTCTTTGCCTCCATTAGCTCGCCCTGATATAAGATGTTTTTCTTTGAATGTTGTTTTGCAAGGAAAGAAGGAAAAGTTCGGTCGGCGGCTACGAGGTTTCGAGAGTGTTTCTTGTGTATGCTTATGTAAACTTTGATGATTGTGGCTCCCGGACTCGTGAAGGGTTTATGTGTAGAGTTTATGTGCTTTTGTGTGTATTTCTGTCTTGCTGATCTGTATATTTGTATCCTGCTGCCTGTGTGATCTGGCCATCGAGCCAGTGTACTATTTTTAATTTTTTTAAAAAAATTAAAAATCTAATAGACGACGGTTTTGCTGTACCGTCGTCTATTAGGTCACTTATAGACGACGGTTTATGTATGGCCGTCGTCTACAAGTTCATCAATAGACGACGGTTCCCGCGGCACCGTCGTCTATTGGTTCAACAATAGACGACGGTTTCCACCCACCGTCGTCTATAACCTCCACCCGGTGCCACGTGGTCGTCTGTGGTTATTGACGACGGCCAATGAGCACCGTCGTCAATTATTTTATAGACGACGATAACCGTCGTCTATAAGCTTATAGTTGACTAATAAACGTTGACGGCCGAAAACCGCCGTCTATAAGGAAAAACCGTCGTCTATTCTTTATAGACGACGGTTTTAGCTTATTGACGACGATTTTCGGCCCTCGTCTATTATCGATATTGTTGTAGTGATATACATATATAATAATAATGTAAACCGTCGGGTTACACCCACCCGACCCACCACTGTCCAGGTTACCCCACCTGGATGCCAACTCACCGGGTTACCCCACCCGGGACCAAACTCGCCGTGTTACCCACCCGACCACCAACTCACCAGGTTACACCACCCGGCTATCAACCAACCAACCAGTCCCAACTAATCAAGGCAGTACTACCAGGCGCGCTCGTGACCGTGAGCACGGCTATCTAGATAGATTTATACACTGCAGAGTTTGTACCACTTTACGCACATGCTGTGATTTCATCCCCTGTCTCCGGGTGGACTAAGAACCTCCTTTTTGCCGGTGATAGCCAATCACACTACACACTACCTAAGGTGTGTGGCCAGAAGGTCACAACAGAGCCTTTACAAAGGGTCTCCCGACAAGTACGAGCACTCTAAGGTTTCGCCTACCACGACATACTGGAGTACACCCTCCGACGTGGCAGCCCCCTCTTGAGCCATGCGGATCCCAGAGCAGGTAACGCTGAACTCGTTCCCCGCACCAATACATTGCCCATACTTATTGAAAGATCTCCTAATTACTTGGCTAAGCCGTTCCATAACGTCATGTGGTGGCACGGTAATACCTGGTCGCAATGTCACCAAGAACCGGTCCTTAGAATCTAGAACAGGCGGTAACACTATGAGCCCGAGTCTCGTGCGTACTGCACCCACCACTCAATCCTGCCTGTCTAGATTCCTATCAACTACATCCCACCATCAGAACCACAGTAATGCAGATAATAGTAGAGTAGACAGATTAGCAATTGTAATTAAAGTTACTCCCCCACAACTATGACAGCATGGCTAAGCAGTTGCAACCACCCACAGAATACCCTAACATCTACCCGACAGAGCAACAAGGGATATTATGGAAATCTAGGGAAACATTCCTAATATAGGATTCAACTTAAGACTTGCATGCAGCTAATTCTATCTATGTCCTTAATAATTTCCTAATCGGTGCAAAGTGGTCAAGGACACTTGCCTTTTCTTTATTTCATGTAGCTGCTCAGTCTCCGAGTAGAACACTTGCTCTTCTAGGTCTTCTCATCACATCTCGATCATCACGGGAACACGAATAAACTACCGAAAAAGAGATAAATACGCACATTCAATAACAATATACCATACAAGTATACAAGTAGTAAAGAGTACAACGCGCATATCCTACGGTGCAACGAGAGCCTACGCACGATTACGGCTTAACACGGTGTTACGAGTGTTTATCAAGTTATAACAATGTTCATAATTTAATAGCATGGTTAAACTAATGATTAAGATGACAAGAATGAATTTATTGTTTAATTACAAATTAATAAGAAGTTTAGATATGTTTATACCATTTTTTATTTATCCTTATGGCAATCCAAAAATCTTAATGAGAAACATCACATAAATATGCATGCAATATTAAATTAAACATTGGTTACAAATCATTTACAGTGAGCAATCATATGTTCCTTTATTATCGCATGCAGTGATAGTTATGGAAACAATGATACATTTAGTTCACAAATCATTATGGTATGTAAAGGTACATTCAATTAGTATACTTTAACAAATACTCGAGAGTGTATTTCATATAAATACAAATATCACAAGTGCACATAAGCAAATCTTACGCATTTTAATTACACACCTATTAATTAATTAAATATAATTTATACATAACTTACTTGCAAAAATAGTTTACTATGAACACACATCATGAAACAAGAGTGTTTTCATAAAATCATAGCTCTACAGTGACTTCTACATGGAAAACACGCTACTGCGTGTGCTAATAGTGCAAAAGCAATGAGCTATTGAAGTTATCATGCAAAACCAGCAAGTATCGGGTGTTTAAATGCATGAGCAACAAGTACGTACTAAAGTTACTTACACATTATTATGAAATCCCATATGCTAAAACAGTATGCTCTCATGATATTCGTGTGGTTTCAGAATTAGTCAAGGGCCTTTATTATGAAATAAACATTACAGCAGGTGCTAACATGTTATTTCTAATAGTTCTAGGGGTTCAAATATAAAAACAGCAAGTTAACAAGTGATTAATGTAAATTCAGAATTAAGTAAGGACTTCATTATGAAAAACATACTACTGCGGGTGCTAGAATATAATAACAGTAAACTGCAAGGTTCAAATGTCATTTTACCTTAACTACAGGGGCACACATGAATAAAAGTACACTCCAGGGACTTAATTGCAATAAACCATAACTGTGCATGGGGTTAAATGCAAGTTACCAGAGTTTAGAGGGGCCTAAATGTCATTTTACGGTTTAGACAGGATTAAATAGCAGTCCAAGGTTTTTTTTTAGTAAAATCGAGGGCCTAGCTGCAAAGAATCCGAAAGTTCCAGGGGCGAGGGCGCAAAAGTACAAAGGGGCACGCCTCTTAAAATCTAAGCCGTTCGTACGTGATCTAACGGTCGGGGGGGGGGGGGGGGGGGTTCTTCTCGGTCGCGCCCGGCGCCACGGGAGCAGCCACGACAGAGCCGCCGTGCATGGCGCGCAAGCGCCGACGGCGCTACACTACCTCGATCTACGATCCACTAAACGCATCAGCGAATGATTCAAACGAGAGAGTAGTCCTTAGAGAAGCTCACCAAGGGGTTCTCGGGATGTGGATCGGTGCAGAGGAGGACGCGCGACGTGGAGGGGGGTGGGAACGCGTCGGACCTCCAGTGAAGCGGCATCACGGCGACGTTCCTCCTCGATCAGCTTGCCAGAGGGGTGCTCGGGTGAACGGAGAAGACGAGGGAAGGGTTAGCTCGAAGGTAAACCGAGATGAAATATGGGGACGATGATGAGAGCAACGGGAACCCACCGGATCTCGTCGGGAACCGCGGGTACAGCTTCGATCCGTGGCGGATGAGGCTTGGGGAGCGCAGGCGGGTCCTTGCGAAGGTGTAGACAAGTTGGAGAGGGCGAGCAGTGGGTGGCTAGGGAGAATCGCGCGGCGGCAGCGGTATTCACCGAGAAAATGGCGGCGGCGGCACTGGAGAGGGCACGGGAAAACCCTAGGGTTGGGGAAGGCTTTATAGAGGGAGGGTTCGTAGCCGCCAAGGAAGGTAGGGGTCGGCTTCAACGGATTGGAATCCGCTCCTTGGCGTCCGCGCTCACGCGGATGGCGTGACCGGCGCGAGCGAGGTGGGCGCAGGGAAAAGAAAGGGGAAGGAAGAAAGCCGACATGTGGGGTCGTCCTGACAGCGGGTGAAAGAAGAGACAACGGGTGCGGCTGGGATCCAATGCGCGTGCGTGCGTTGCGCGCCGCGCGAGTGGGCCGGCGGGGCGCTGACGAGTGGGGCCCACGCACCAGAGGGAGGGGAGGTAGGCGCTGGCGGGGTCCGGCGGCAGGGAGAGGTGGAGGGGATCCAAAGCTCGTGTGGGCTGGGCTGGCCAGGTTTAGGTGGGCTGCGGTAAGAGTTGAGGTCTAGGCCCAAGGGCCAGTTTTTCTTTTATTCCATTCATTTTTATATCTATTTTAATTCAAACTTGAATTTCAATCCAACTGTTGGCATGTTTTTCTAAATTTAATTTTTCTCTTAAACAATAGAAACACACATACTTGCATTCAAATCAAAAGATATTTCACACCATATCTTAATTTGATTTTTTTTTTTAAATTTTAACATTTATACTATTATAAATTCAAATTTACTTATGTTCAAATTTGGGGTGTTACAATATATTTGTCGGGAACGACAGTTAAAAGAATCAGAAGAGAGTAGTTGGTGATAAATAAAAAGATTAAACTGCCATGAGCTCGTACAGTGTACGTTTAATCTGGTGAAGTTACAGCTCTAACCACCGCTGATCATCAATTGGGTACTGAGATGCGGTTAAGCATTTTTGTCATCAACATATGAAAGACTGCACCTGCCTCAAGCTGGCAAGATGTCGGCAGGGCGAGAGAGACCAGGACCACCACCCCACGAGAGAAGGCAAAAGTTCAGGTGACTGGTCCGGATACACGAACCTACGGATATGTTCGGGGGACACGGCGTGGCCCGTAGAGTTAGTTCCCGAGTAGGTGTGCAGTGGTGAGGCCCGTCGAAAACACCGCAAGATCCAAGCAGATGCAGTGGCGATATGGGCATGGCCGTATGGCAATGCGGTAGTCAGTGCACACGGCCATGGCACTGCTCTGGTCCGTACAAGACGATGGTCCCGGGCGCAGAGCATCATCATGACACCATCCTAGATTTCTGGCTCGGCTAATTAGGGCGCCAGCTCACTCGAGTTTTGGAGCAGGTGAGGTGTATTCAAGCGCGGCCTTGAAAGCGAACGCGTTGTAGTAGTACGCGGCCTGCTTAATTGGTCACTGTTTCGTCGCGGCACAGCAGAGGAAGGGGCCAAGGCCGTTGCCGGATGCATGCATGGCATGGGGCGCGAGCACCGCCGCACACGCCTTCAACGCTGCCCAGCAGCGATGACGCACGACGTAATCTCGTCGACGATCGCCGGAGAGCGTCAAGTTGTTGCCTTTGCGATCGGTTCATTCGGGCGCTTGTTTCGTGGCCAGAGAGAGATTTCCTGAGCGAGAGCAGGACATGCGCCGACCCCGTGCACACGCGTGCAGCATGCATGGAAACCAAGGCTTCGCTCTCCGCTTGCCACGGCACAGCTGTGCGGAAGGGAACCAACAACCAAGGCTTCGCTCTCTCGGCTCGCCACCCGCAGGCGCGGAAGTGCAAATGCGCGCCTTCTATTGCAGCCTTGTACGCAAACCCGGGGATGGCACGTGCGTCGTCGTCAGGCAGATCTATCCTCTTCGCGTCGATCATTCTCCGGCGGTGGCGCGGACCAGCCTCGCGCCCGGCTTTTTGCTTGCGGTACGGCTGCCTCAGGCCGCCGCGCGTGTCCCCTGCACCGAGAAAGCTCATCCGTGCACACCGCCCGCCGGAGCACGGGCTTCACCAGTAACGTGCTGTCCTCGCCGCCGGCTAGCTGGGCCTTTTGTTTAGGGGTCGCGGGGCCTGGAACACGTGTCAGACTTTCGCCGGATGGATCATGGTGATGGGTGGGTTCCTGCGGCACCGGCCGACCGCCGACGCAAGAGGTTCGTCGCACCACTGCGCATGCAGCCCGAGTGCGCGTGCGATCTTATCTCGTCTCGGCACCAGCTGTGTATCGCTGTTGGCCTGTGAATCAGTGGGGACATTGTTTTCATGCAACATTCATTTAAGTGTTCATTATTTGGAGATTGGTTGCCACATTCATGCATCAGTCGGCCGTGGCACCAGAAGGCGACGCCGACAGGACGCACGGCTACGAGCATCCTGCGGACGCGGTTCGCGAGGGGAATGGGAAGCAGCTGTTCCTTGCACCTTTGGTGACAATGAACAGCTGGCTGGTTCTCTGCCGGGTGCTCGCTCTCTGGGCTTTCCTCGAATTTACCGACCCCTCACCTCACCTCGACTACTGGATCCCTGTCAACTTTGCCGAGAACGGCCTAGGCCAGATGGGCCGAATAAGCAAGCACCGCAGGCCGAATAAAATGCTCGTCGGCACCAAATGGACCCATTTCGCGAAATGGCCCACGGGGATGAACGCCTCTTCGGAAAAAAACGGAAAACTGTTGTCCGTGCCACGCCATCCCGAGCAAAGACCACCGTCCTTCAGCAGTCCCAGCAACATACGTGCGCAAACTACTGATCGAGAGCCATTCCGATTGGTGACACTGTCGTCGAATTCAAGTATGCCACCTGCGCTGCAAAGTACTGTACTCCTTTCTTCCCATATTAATTGTCGTTTAGGACAAGGATTTTAGTTCATTTTGAACTAAAATTTTTATCCTAAACAATAAATAATATGAGAAGGAGAGAGTACTACTGTAGACAAGTACGTTAACGCATGGCGGGGCGCATTTTTGCTCGGTTCCTTGGAGACGATATAATTTGTTGCTGATGCTTGTCTCGCTCGCCACCACCATCGGAGCTGCTGGTCATCAAATCACGCGATGGGGAAAATGATGAACAACCGAACAAATTTGGCAGAAACATAAATACGCCTCGATCGCTTTGAGGCAGGCAGGCAGAGGCAGGTTTCAGGCTTTTTTGCGACTAGTGCCACCGGCTCATCCCTCGCTGCATTTTGACGAGTAGGAGGAGGAGTAGTAACTGTCGGCGGACAAACGCTAGAGAACGCATAGCAACAAACAGTTGAGACGTGCCAAGAAAAAGCTCCGTCACGCGCGTGCGCATATATGAATCCCATGGAGAACATGATAATGCGGACCCTGGAAGGAGGCAGGCTACGTGCCTGCCTGCAAATCGAGCAGCTAGCACTGCGTTTATTAGCCGTGCAATTTGTAAACGCATTTTGTGGTGTGCTACATATATAATTGAGGTGCTCCTGCACGCGAAGCTAGACGAAGGATAAGCTGAAACCAAGGAGGATCCAGTGCCCAGCAGCAGGAATTAAGAAGGAAAGGCACCGGGCACGTAAGTCGTTGCGCGCTCTGTACCTCTACCGCAGCGGCGGGTGAGGGAATTTCGCGGCGAGAGAAGGAAGACCCAGACACGCGAACCCGTCGGCGGTTGGGCAGAACAGTACCGAAACGGAGCCGTACGTGGACCGAGACTCTCGGAGAGCTTGAGCTGCCGTCGAAGAAGAATGCGTGGCATGGGTAAAGAGAGACCCATGTCCTCCTACTGTGCCTGCTTGCTCACCGGCAAAACGGCGGTCAAACGAGCCAGCATACGTTCGACACTGCACTGCTGCGCCCTAGTAGTGTATGTGCTAGCGCCTCGGCCTCTCCCGTGCTCGATCGCCTCATTCAACGCGCCAACTCACACACCTCTCTTCCGCGGCGCCGGCTCTTTTTTTTTTTTTTCTTCTTCTTCTTCTCTCGCAACGCGGTGCGGCGGGCGACTGCCGTTGCGATTGAAGGCTCATCAGTTAATGTTGCGTGGTCCGGTGGGTGTGGCGTCGCTAGCTGTGCCCTGCCCTGCACCGAGGGAAGCGATGGATGGGGCTGCCCTTTGTGCAGCTTTCCCCGTGTTTACTCTGAACAAGCTGTCAAAATCCTTTCAGGCCATTCAATTTCATTATATTACTCTTTACCGCTAATGTAAGTAATGTCCTCCATCTGTCTTCAAAAAATTGTCATTTTGTAGTTTAAAAATAAATTATAAAATGATAATTTTTTGGAGACGAAGGGAGTAAGCAGTTATTCAACCCATCGGTGCGTAGCCCAAGGAACTCGGGTGGTGAGCTCGCCCCTGCTCAATCGTCAATGGTAGCTGACTAGAAACACGCGGCTAGCTCATCACAGGTAGTAGTACTTGCGGTAAGTGGTCACCACGCGTCGCGGCGCTGTTAAAACTGAGAACCGGCTCGCCTACTCTTCCAAAACCTCCCATTTGCTTGCTGCTTCACCACCTCGCCTGCTAGCTCCGGCCAGTCTCCTCGCCCACCAAACTCGAGCGCGCGCGCGCGTGTGTGCGCTCTTCCCTGTCAAAAGCCAAACTCGTCCCCCCGTGACTCCGCGATCAGGCGCGCGCGCCGTGCCGTGCCGTGCCCATGAGGCGGCGGCTACGGTGGGCACGGGCCGCCAACGCGCTGTGCCTCGCCATCGTCCTGCTCCAGCTCGCCGTCGACGGCGTGGCCAATGCGAGGCCGGTATCGTCGTCGTCGAGGCGCGCGCACGCTCACCCTCCTCGTCACGGAGGCAACGGGCTGCCGCCGCCGGCCTCGCGGCCCGTGCACCACGCCGTGCGGGGCGAAGGAGGCGGCGCGGCGGTCAGCTTCGACGCTGCTGCCGCAGAGGCCAGGTGCGAGAGCCGCGAGCGCGAAGCAAACAGCTCTGGACCTGGACGAGTTCATGCTGCTGCTGCTGCTCCATGCCCTTACGACGACGAGGACGACAAGCGGCGTATCCCGACGGGTCCTAACCCGTTGCACAACAGATGATCGTGTCGTGCGTCAACAAGGCAGCACTAGAGCTCACCCCAAAACCAGTACGTATAATTCAGGTGAACAACAACCAGCAGCTGTGGGTCTTTGGTGTTCATCATGGACTAGATAGTGATTTAGAAGACCAGCAGTAATTTTTTTAGATTTTTAAGATCCTAAGTATCTATTCTCCCCTTTCCGAGCTTGTCAGCCAGTACTCTGTATATTCCGCGTAGCAGTTTTCCTTTCTTTTGTGCTATCAGAACCGAGAATGTCCGGCTCAGCTCTTTCCCAGCTTTCGCTTGTGAGGCGTTTGTTTCGACTCTGGAAGAGGAAGATTCTTCTGTTCATCGTATCTGAATTGCATATTTCCGCCTCCAACAGCTTCACAAGACACGATCTTCTGAAGCAAGAGATTTTCAGAGATCGCTTGAGTATCTTGTGTAGGCCCTGGCCATGGCAGGAAAGGATTCACTTAGCTTCCTAACTGAAGATAATAGTGCTTTTGTTTTTCTAACTACGGGTTACTCGGATACTAGACTACACTTTGCTTCACAAGGCAAGATCAGCGCATGTTTGAATGCTTCTGTACCCATTTGCCTGCCCCTGTTCTTGATCAGTATACCATGAATCTGATGCTTCAATTGAAGGCTAGTCTGCATATTTGTCTTCTCAGTTTTATGTACTGGCCTCAGTACAATGGTGCAGTGTAAAGGTGGCCAGCAAATGTGAAGCAGCAGTATAAGTCTGAAGATATGATCCCAGGAAAAGAGCTGCGGCAGTATTTGGTGGTACAATGAGTTGGAGGTGTGCTCCAGCCTCAGCCTCCATGGATTGTTCTGGGCATGGAGCGCTTTGCCAGCTCTCCAAACTTGTTCAAGAGTCAGTGGTCCAGCAACCTGCTGCTATCACTTTGGTTTTGGAAATGGTTCTCCGAGCGCTTCTGTGGTTGGCAGCAGAGGAGCAGGGGTATAAAGTTTTAAAACAAAAATTGTACCAGTTCGTATCTCAATCTATATATGGCAGGAGTTAAAGCTTCTGCTCCTGGTCCTGGGTCTCAGACCCTCAGTCCTCAAGCCCTCTACTGATTCATGTCCTCGTGAAGGCTGGGGAGCAAATGGCATGTGAACTTTGTAACCATCCAAAAGCGACAGCTATCCATCCAGAGTTCATTGATCGGCTGATGGAGGTTGGGGTGGTCCAGTATTCGGATAGACTTCATGATACTACATGATTGTGTTACGACTTCAAAAACAGAATTATCATACACTCGTATATTCCATAAAATCAATACGCAATTTAACCCTCCAATACTTTTCCATAACACACTTGAAAGAGTTATTAGCAACATCTTGATGGATACTAAATATAAGTCAATGTCAAGTTATACTTTTACCAAGAGTACAGCCACATCGAGCATGGGTTCAGGTTGACTTGACCAAAAGCACTGGCTATGGGGGCAGCCCACACTTTTACACCTTTCGTATAAGAAGAAACAGCCTTTGATCCAGCTCGAAGTTAGCAGCATGGGAAGGATCAACCTTGAGCATCATCAGGAGGCCACCAAAAGATGCATAAATCTCACTGCAATCACAACAAGGGTATTTCATCAGAAAACACATAGCATAAGGCAAACTAGGTAATGCATGATCAGGAACATGCACCCCAAATTCATAAACGGGTATGGCAAAAGTTTGGTCCATGAAACAAAAATTTATGTAGTAGTAGTTTGATTTGAGCAAATAAAATAGTAGATGACAATGTCATGCACCTGAATTGTTTCAGAAAATAAACAGTTCTTCTTTGACCTTGTATGATACACATACTGTTCAAAGACTGAACGGAAACATAATATTTACTGTTGTAGACAAAAAATGATCTAATCAAGCCAGTTGTTTTATTTATTCTCTCAGTAATTTTGAGAAAAAAAAAGTTAATCTTGCAAGAATTTTGCATGAATTTTGGACGACACACCTTATGTAAAACCTAACCCAGTAAAATTCCAATGATAAGACATTCAGATGGTGCCATGACCTATACTAAATAACTTCTGAAACTCATATGGCCACAGGGCATGCCACAAAATTTTATAGTAATACTAAATTTTTTTAAATGAAAGTGGCAAAAAAGAACAATAATTATAATAAAATGTATCCAAGACAATAAAAGTATCATTTCATCTAGGCACGCTCAAATTTAGCAGGATTTCCTTTTCTAACCAAGAACCAGGTAGTGATAGTGGATATTAAGAGCTGGCAAGCTTGGCGATACAAGAAAAAAATCCACATACTCAAGGTATGTACTCCTTGCAGTCACATTTCTGTGACGTCACAGGATCATTACAGTAATCATTGTGTGGGGTTATCAGAAAGATAAGTTCCTGGAAAATGAATTTGGGCTCCATAAATGTGTAGAAATTAGGGGAAAATAGTCTCGAGAGAATGGATTTTATAGCATCGTAAATGAAGAAACATATCCTACAATTTAGTCCTAGTGCATTAAAACCAGTAATTAGAGTTTCAGGGCGGGAAAGGCCATACACTTTAGCATGATGGCCATCCTCTGAGATCTTGTAAAGCTTTCCATGCATGACATAGTCGTAACTGTCAGCAAGTGTCTTTCTACCAGCCTGAAATGAAGAGATAGCACACTGTTAGCATCATGTGTCAAGTAGTTATCCCAGGCAGTCTAATGTGCCTATTGGACCATAAGCCCAAGTGAAAACAGGACAACAGTTTGGCTACTGGAACGCATTCAGCTGCATTGATATCACTGAATTGAAACAATTCAACAATAATGAGATGAAAAAGGCGCATCACCTGCGTGTAGTAGCCAGTGTCTTGTGTTCCATCCAGGTTAAGGGTGGTGGCTAAAACCATGGTGAATTTTTCACCAACCTTCATTGGGTAGACCTCAGTGGCAACATCTAACTGCATGTACATATCCTGCTGGTCGCCTCTAGCTTCAACACGAGTAACTGTATATAAAAAACGAGAGCAGCAACATTAGTGCAACCCATATTTGCAGCGAGGTTAACACAACTCCGTGAAAGAGTTGGTCCAGGCAATGTAAAGTGATCAAAGTCTAATGATCATGTGCAAGAGGAAACTACCTCTGTCAAACTTCTTCCCGTCGGGGTCGAGCCTGGACACTTCGAAGGTCTCCTCAAAGAGTCGCTCAGACATTTTTCCTGTCCACTGTGGAAAAGCAGAAGCAGCCACTTAACATACTTGGATACAGTAGTCACCATTACTCAAAGTTAGAGCAATTCAAAAAGATTAGGTAAAACGCTTAGTGAAGGTAAATATGGCTATCACTGGGGATGAAAAAACGTCTCCAACGGGTTATTCAGGTTCGTCCCCAAATTTACTCGTTCTCCATCCCGGAAACTTGGAGGGTCGCTACTCTTGGAGAGGCAGCGTCGTTCGCCATCGCCAGTTCCGTCGCGCTCGACGCGACTCCTTTCCCGCGCCCGTAACTATCGGAGACTAGCTCAAATCGCCAGATCGGAGGCTCCAGGTGCCAGCAATGGGGTGAACCAGCAGCCAGCAAGTGGAGTTACCTGCACGGCGCGCGGGCGTAGAGGCGAGCGGCGGCGCGAGAAGGGAGGGAGGGGCGAGGATGAGAGGGAGATTGAGTCGAATCCTACGATAAATAGCTTATCCTAGGCCATTAGGGTTTGGTGCGAACATTTCGCAGCAGCAAGAGAGTGGAAGGGGCGGGCAAACGCATACCTGGTGGGTGCTCGTCGCCGGCAACGGGCCCGGCTACAGCGTGGTGAGGGTGAGGGGCGTTGCGCAGTTGCTCGCCGGGTTGGAATGGAACTCCCCTGCACTGGACCACCAAAGTTACGGCGGCGCGGCGCAGCGACGACAATTGAAGTGACCAAAGGGGTTCGATGGTATTGGATGATCCGCGAGTCTGCTAAGCGGTGGGACCATAAGGTTGGATTCGAATAAGGCCTGGATTTGGCCCGTTGATGCCCTGTTCGGCCCAAACCCATATATGGGCTTTCCAGGCCCTTGTCCAGAATTGTTATAAACTGTCACTTTAATTGACGACGGTAGGACCGTAGGAGGAGAGCATCTTAATGTTAGAAATTCAGACCTCGTTTGGTACAGTTTCAGATTCACACCGAATCAGAAATGTTTCAGTTCCAATACGGAAACGGTTTCAGACTCTAGAATTGAATCACTTTAGAAACTGTTTGGCTAGCATATCTGTTTTAGTTTCAGGAGAGATAAGAGAAATGCTGAATTGACCCATTTAACTCTGGTTGGTTTGTGGTTATTCTTCATTTATGTTTGTGATTATGTAATGATGTTGATAATACAAAAAAAAATAGCCTCCGGTCGTAATGTTGACCTCTCGTGAGAACGTTGTAACATATCATGGCTGGTATTTGGTTCCTGTAAGTTTTTATTTTGTTTGTATTACCACGTTGACGAGTTAAGAAAAAAACGAAGATAAAAAATTTTGGCCACTAATCTGAAGCATTCTAAGGTGGTGGCAAATTTTCGTAATTTTTTTAGAACTTAGATCCGAGTTACGATTGACCAAAGCGTTCTAAGATGTGGAACACCTTTTCAGGTGTTTCACCTTCACAGTTCAAAAAAGTGAATCACTTTAGAGTGTTTCTCTCATGAAACGTTTCTCTTTTTTGCCATTTGGATTAGTTTCAAGTGATTCTACCTAGAATTAGAAACGTTTCATCCATCTAAACGACCCTTTAGTCTAGAATGCAAGCATACTTAGCAGCTTAAGTCTACACAATATGTATCTTACGGTCACTGTATTTTTTTCATTTTAATTTATCTATCTAATAACACAAAATACAATATATATTCTCTTCATCCTCAAATAAATGATCTTTTTTGAAGTTGAAATAGTTTAAAAAAACATCATTTATTTGGACATCGAGAGAGTATATGAAAGTGTGGGGTGGTGGTGTTCATTTCATGCGAGGGGGAAGGAGCCCACGCCGGGCTGCAGAAGCTCGTTGTCCACCTCAAAAGCCGAGAAGTTGCTTCCCTCGAACTTCTCATGTGTAAACTTTTAGCGTCTCCCTCTCTTGCAGTAATGTGTCTTTAATATTTTTTAGAATTATTTCAGAATTTTGTTGGACCAAACCTATTTATTCCAACATGCATGACTATAGGTTCGTGCGCTATAATCCTGCTGTTAAGTTTGTACATACAGCTGCCGGCTCAGGCTAGCCCGTCAAATACTTCATCCATCTCATATTATTTGTCGTTTAAAATAAAAATTTTAGTTTATTTTGATTAATTTTTTGTCCTAAACGACAAATAATACATAATGCATGGAGGGAATATTATCTTGGTTCTTAGGAGTTTGGGATGCTATGGCTGTAATTTAAGCCTTTATTTCTGATGGCAACCACAACAGGCAATTTAAACGAAAGAAATACTTCCTCCATCTCAAAATAGTTGTCACTCTTTAGTTTATTTTTGAATTAGAGATTGATAAGTATTTTGGGATGAAGAGAGTAATACTCTGAGTCGAGGGATAGAATCCAGTTAGCGGCGGAGAAACCACGATCATGCTAGCCAGCAGTGGCTGCCACCGCAACCAGCAGATATAAGTGCAATCAAGTCAAAGTTATGTTAACCAGTAACTACCACTGTATATTCAGCAGACGAGCAAACAGGAAACAACCGCGCGGAATTCAAATGACTATCAACAGTACGCAAAAATGCATCGCCTAATTGGAACATACAAAATATTTCTTATATTTTCTGAACAATATAATCGCAATATTTTTTGCGTGCGTCAAACTTAATGACCAACCGCGACATTGCTGCTAATTAAACGATCACTTTATTTAGTTTCAATCCTTCTAAAACCTCCAACTAAATCATAACTTAAGACTGAATAACAAAGTTGCATGATTGCATCTCGTAACTCTAGCTAAGTTGCAACAGCATGTAAAAGGGCGTCAAGGTTATTAGCATGCACGCTAGTACTCCCTCCGTCTCTAAAAACTTGTCGCTTTGTAGTTCAAAAATGAACTACAAAGCGACAAGCTTTTCGGGACGGAGGGAGTACTTATCTACACGATGCGTTGTTGTTAGGTTGATCCTCGAACCGGGATTGTGGTCAAGGTGACCAAGTACGTCCATCGCATGAAGCAAGCATGCGTGTGAACCATTTAGGAGGAATAGCTGGAGCTCTTGCTCGTCTCGCCGCCGATTATCGTCAGGGTGACCTTGTCGCAGGAGGGGCAGACGCTCACCGTGTCCGCAGCAGCAGCCCGGCGGATGTAGAGCCCGGCCGCCGCCGCTGACCGCTGCAGCTCCACGAGCTCGTGCTTCAGCCGCTGGTTCTCGTCGGTGAGGCTCTCGCAGCACCTTTTCAGGAGCTCGCAGTCCACCTCCGTTTGCTTCAGCTTCGTTCTGTAGGTTCGCATCAAGATTAAATTTCAGTTCAGGATCGGAAGTTCAGAACATGCAGCACACACGGAGTCTCGCGCCGCTGTATGCCTGTATGTTACTAACGCATACAGTATTTTAGCTCTGATGACGTGCAGATACCTGGCCCTCCTATTTTGGAACCACACTTCCACCTGTCGTGGCGTCAGATTCACCCGCCGCGCGAGATCGTGCTTCTGATCCTGTTGTTGTACGTACGTGAAACAACATTTTGATCAGCAAGTTTAATGACCTGAAATTGATGCAGTGTTGAACAACTTATTTTTAGTTTTACCCCTAACCATGATCACGAGTACACGTATTTTCCTCGAGAAACAACATCGTGACTTCTAAGTATATACTACTCCCTCTTTATCTTTTTATTTACCGTTAGAGCAACACAACCACATTCATTTTTAATTCATATCTTTGTCTGAAAAGACAAATAAAAAGATAAGGAAGGAGTATCTCCGAAATATATGATGTTTAGGATAAAAATAGCCAATTTGAACTAATTAGCTGCCGTAAACATCAATTAATTATTTCAAAATAGAAGGAGTTCATGTAAATAAAACTTGATTGAAGATTAGCATACATGGGATAGAATGTTGTGGGAACGGAAGGTGTCTTCGAGCAGGGTGGATTGCTCCCTGGTGAGCCGGAGCTTCTTCCTCGCGCCGCCTTTGCCGCCATCATCTGCGTCCTCGCTCGACGACCGAGCGTCATCGATGGCCTTTAACCTCTTCCTTGCACCCTTGTCAGTGTTCTTGTTGACGACCGCGGCATGTCGTCTATTCTGATCGCGCCCCCTCATCGTCTCTTGCTTGTCACTCTGATGAGGAAGCTGCTCCGCGGACCACCGCTCTCCATGGCTCCGCCTCAGAACGCAGCCTTCGCCGCCGCCGCCGCCGCCGCCTATCCCTAGGCCAAGCCATGCACCGAGATCCTCCTCCTCCATGCAACTACTATCTGGGGCCACGCACAACTTGGGAGATTCCTAGTCGATTGGTGGTGCATGCGCTAGCTCAGCGGTGGCTTAATTAGTACAGTACAGAGCAGACTCTCCTTGTTATAGAGGAAGCTTGCAGTAGAAGAGACAGGGCTAGCAGTGTTAATATAAGTATCCGGGGCTAATTAAGCCTTTGCTTTATACTAGGTGCAGGAGACTTGATCGAACCATACCTGAGAACGAGAAATAATGGCAGGACAAGGTCAGTTTCGTGTGTGAATTGAACGATCGAGAGGCAAGATTACTCAGGATACGTTTTGCTTGAACGATAGAGAGATGGATTGGTACAAGTTAATGTTCCGATTGGACTGATGAACGGGGGAGCCGATTATGACCAGCCAAGGAGAGGGCCGTTTCCCGGTCTCCCGCGCATCAGATGCTAGCGTCGTCCATCAATGGTTGGTGAAACCGACGACACGTTAATTGACGGCAGATCATGGAATAATTGGGCCCCCTGCGTGCTTTTAAGTTTTAACCGCTGACGACAGTAAAAAACTTTTGATTATTCTTTCTGTCTCTACGACGAACAGATGAGAGACTTAAAACCGATCAAGTTGAAACGTACTCCCTCCGTTTCAAAGAGGTTTACAAAGCGACAACCTTTTTGAGACGGAGAAAATATTTTTTTGGAAAATTATAAATACCCACTTAGATTTCATGTAGGGTTTATGTCATTCTCCCCGTAATATAAGTACAGTACTTTCGTTGTGGTCGTCTAACACTAACACCAGCAAGTCTCGTTTTGCAAAGTTTTCTAATACCCGCTCACAACTTTGACCACCCAACGTAACTCTCGTATGGCTTTAACAATGCTTTGTTGGACTTTACTATACCGTAGCATGATTACCAATCACACGAATACTGCGTCACCTAATATTGCCAGAATATCAACAACAAAACGAGAACCTAACCAGAACGGTAATTAAGAGCAATGTTGAGGGAAAAATGGATGGGTATTATGATATTTTTGTGATTGGCATAATATTATAAAACAGGCGTAATCACATATTCTGTGCTAATTATTTCTAGTTTCCTACTCACTCCGTTTCTTCAAATAAAAAGAAACAGAAAAAGTATATCATTGTGCCTCCGATATACTAGTTCGCACTGAAAAATGTAGGTACTGTACACTCTTTATCCGCCGGCGGTGCATGCCGCATTTCCTGAAAAATGCGACGGTCAACAAGCACACGTACACGTCCCCGAAATTAATCGCCAAAAAGCAGTCACGCAAGCAAAAAAATTGCACTTCTCGACCACAAATAATCTTATGCCGGTCGGTCGACATGAAGAACAAAATCTCAGAGATGATCGACGTCGCTACAGCTGGCTTTATTTTCACGATCGAGTCTAACCGAAACCCAAAAACGTGTTCAAATTACGACACCTCTCTCGTCGTCAGCTCATGGAGTCGTTTGCCCGATTTTTTTTTTTTTTTACCGTGGAGGTGGTTGAAATCTCCACATCATTTGCCCGAAAATTGGACAGTCAAAAAGTGTTTTCACCTTGACGGACAAGCTTCGTTCTCTATGCTGCAGCGGTTCTCTGCTATGATTTCCCAGGATAAAATATGATGACTGATTTCGTTCACAGACATGGGTCTCTTGATATATTCTACACTTGGATGCGTACGCACGTTTCAGTCATGGAGCTTTGACGTGGTTCAGGCACTGAAGCTGTCGACGACGGGTTCCTCGACCACTGAAAGCGGGTCGTCTAGTCAGAATATAGTTCAACTCCTTTGGTTTTGCCGTTTTGGGGTCAGTACCTAGCAGGAACAAGCCTAGGCTTGAAGTCATCTCCTCCTCATTTAGATTTCTTCTCAGATACTCCCTCCGTATTTTAATGTTTGACGTTTCAGACAACAAGAAGACTTAAAAATGAACTGTACTAGGTTGTCTGAACGTCAAACAATTCGATCGGGAGGGAGTAATACTTATTCCGTCTCCAAAAGAACTAAAATATGACAAATTTTCTAGAGGACGAAAGGAGTATATGTTTTATTAGAGAAATCTCAGATAGTACTCCCTCCGTCCTGAAAAGTTTGTCGCTTTATAGTTCAAAAATAAACTACAAAACGACAAGTTCATGAGGATGGAGGGAGTATATGTTAGAGTGGGGCTTCCAGGAAGTTCCAGACTGATCGCTTCGGTTGTGAAGCGCGGCAGTTTCTGTTTCGTCTGCGAAGAAAAGACTGAGGGGAGCAGCAAGAGTAGCACAGACGAGGAGAAGCAGCAGCGGAAGAGGAAGGCGGCCGGTAGTTGGTGTCCCGGCCGTCCTTGTCTAGGACTTTGGTACCCGCGCATCACAGAGATTCGCATGACGCACGCGGATGCTGTTCGTCCTCTGCTCCTTAATTCTATTCTACTAACTGGCTGCTCCAAATCTTCGCTTTGCTTTGCTTGGTGATGATGATGACCATAGGACCCGACAGCGACAGTTCCAAAGAACGGCCCACTTTATTTGGGCCTACATAACGGCCCACAGTGATAATACATGCAACTTCGTGGGCGCTCACAGCACAAGTCGTCTATAAAGAGGCCGTTCCCCCTCCTAGGGTTCGGTCCACCAACGCCACCCCCCATTCCCCCTGGCTGCCGCCGCCACCGCCACGCGGAACTTGTGTTCCTTTCGTGCTCGCCGACGGTTCCTTCTCGTTAGACACTTGCAGCTTCTGATGGGCTTGTGTTTGTTTCGATGGATTTGCTGTTCCTTACTAGTATCCCTTTTCTCGAAACATTTTTTCTTTTTGTGCTGTTCCTGACTGCCTCCTGACGTGATCTGTGGTTTGTGACGGCGATGACGAAAAAACATGGTTCGCTCGTCTGAACGGCGCGGGTTCTCCCCTGCCTTGCGGAGCTTAAAAGTAGTCCGAGCTGTAACAACCCTTATTCGGTTTTAGATCTTTTTCCTTTATTCTTTATAAAAACATGTGTGTAAATCCTTTGAACCAGTGGGTATGTTGCTATGATGAGATCTCAGTTTTTGAGGGCGGTTCTCTGCTCCATGAGCTTGGGAAACACTCACTGTTTCCTCCTGAGCGGTTACCTGAGCAACTCCACAACCCTGCTTTTCCCTTCCCCTGCTAATTTCGTTTGACCACTGCACATTTGCATCAACAACTCGCGATGGTTTATTGTAGTCCAGTCGCAGCAAAGTTTGGTTAAACGGAGTACTTCCAGATCCAGTAAAAAAGACTAATGAAAATTAAAGGCGTAATAGTGCTTATTGCGTAAAGTTGTTAACAAAATACAGCAATTGGCCCTGTGACAAACAACAACAGGTTTGGACAATATACACGGTGATCTGACCTCCAATCTCACGATGCCGCCTGTGGCTGTGGGTTGGCGGTGGAGGCCTTGCTAGATCTGCAATGAATTTTTTCAGTCGAGCCCGCCGCTCGTTGTTACCGTTACTCACTGGCGAGGAACGGGTACATAGGACGGCATGGACCTAGACCACATCGCCTGGGATCATCAGTGCACGAGCAACAAGATCCTCTCGTCAGCACATGAACTTGATGGGTTGGACCATCATCCAAGTGCGTACCGCGATGGCCGCTGGACGGCGCCCTCATTCCCATCTCGGCATCTCCAGATGCGAGATCTTGCCGTAAAGACCGTAATGCTCAGTGACACAGGTGTGCGATCTCTGTCACCATCTACGTACGACTGATCGTGTAAAGGACGACTCCTGTGTAATTGACAGAAGCATGCAATCAACCAGCTTTGGACGATCCCGGAGAGACAATCCGCCTGGAAAGTCACGCCCGAGGCGTCGTCACATCCTGATCTCTCTTTGCAAAGTCATGGCAGGGGGATCTGCGTTCCTTGCGTTACGTCGAGAGGTTTCTCGCTCAGACTTGCAACAAGGTTATACTAGTAAGTCATCAAAGGAAACGAACAACGTACGTACTACTCCAAACAGATCTGGTCGGTGTAAGATTCCTCTCCGCGTTCGCACTGGAATAGTACGACGGCTCTGACATTCAAATTCAGAACAGACATACGGAGCAACAACCTCGACCTATTTAACCTGACACCAGCAACGGATTCGTTCAGGGCAGGGGGGTCTGCGTTCCAAAACAAGTTCATTCAGCCCGCCAGAAAACAGTTATGGTGGTACTGTACAACGAACAAACAAAGTACAGTATTCAGCACTACTTCTAATGCTCTACAACGTTACCTAACCCACTTGTGAAATGCATGAAACGATCGAGATAGCGCCAAAGGTTGATTATCAACCCACCTAAATGGCATGCTGGTCCTAAATGTACTCCCTCCGTCCCGAAAAGTTTGTCGCTTTATAGTTCAAAAATGAACTACAAAGCGACAAGCTTTTCAGGACGGAGAGAGTATTAAGTAGTACTCCCTCCTTTCTTAAAAGATTGTCACCTTCTAGTTCATTTTTGAACTAGAAGATGACAATCTTTTGAGAAAGGAGGGAGTACCATATATGTCTAGCCACATGTCCGTGTCACCCTGCAAGCAACTAAGCAATTACACATGCAAGCAAAGTAACAATGAAGACCCTCTTTTCAACAGAAAATTAAACACCAACCAACCTCTCGTTAACAAGTGAAGCAAGTTGCTTTTGCAAGCCATAGGACATGGCCAGTATGGACCACTACTGGGCACATCAGCTAGCACAGAATGTTAAGGGTGAATTTAGCTTAAAGAGTACAGATCCTGAGAGCATTGTCCACCGAAGCAATGACAGTAGCAACCCAATACTGGAGAATATGATCCAACAAAAATAATTCCTAGCATACCGGCGATAAAGCAAGGCTGAAAAAGAAAATCCTCAGGCAACAGGCTAAACATTACTTAAAGGCCGGAATAGTTGATGCGTTGAAGATTCAGATAGCCACAAAACATCGCCATCATTCTCATGCCTTGCAAGCAGACTCGAACACTGCCTGTACTGTCGATAGAGTCGAACCCTACCAGTCAGTTGTTAGTGTACATCTGTAACTGCCGATGACCATGTGCTACATCAGGAGCTGTCACATGATAGAACAAGAGAATTGCATCTTTTATTCTAATCAAACATCAACTTCATCATCATTATATTTATGATCAAATTGATCACATTAGTGTGTGTAATATGAATGATTTCGAACACAATGGCGGCGCAAGGAATTCGACCTAACCTCCAGTCTGGCGCTCTTATTGGCAGTTCATCGACCTGCCTTGCCGGCCCGGCTATGATTGGCCACCTTGGCCGAGCCAACCCTGAACCCAGCCCCGGCCTTGCCAGCCGTGTCAGACATGGCCTCGTCGGACGATGGCTCCACGTACTTAGCCGCACCCATCTCCATCTGCGCGACGCGGACAGCTCCGAAGAGCCGCTCAGGCAGCTCCTCCTCGGACTGGGACTCAACGAGGAAGCCCATGTCGATGGTGACCGAGGCGACGGCGCCGAGCGCCAGGTGCAGGATGGCGCTGGCGATGGCGGAGCTGCCGATGTCGACGTCGATCTCGAGGTAGTCGTCGCCCCTGTGGTAGCGGCAGGTGAGCGCGCGGCCGAGGAGGCACGCCGCGTAGTTGCCGACGGTCGCGCGGACGAGCCAGGGCCCCTTGACGATGCGGTTGACGATCTTGAAGCGCGCGTTGCGGTAGGCGTCGTCGCCGTGGACGAAGCGGCCCAGCAGCGAGTCCGGCGGGATGGGCGCCTCTGCGGCGAAGTAGAAGACCGCGCTGTACGCGTCCGGCCGGCCCGGCACCTGCGGGAGAAGGAGCCAGCGCGTCAGGAAAATCGAATCTTTGTTTTTTTTTTCTGGGTGAGGGTCTCGATACCCCTGGTCTGGATGCGATCGATCGATGGATGGATGGCTGAGTGGGGGACCTGGAGATTGACGGCGAGGAGGAAGTGCGCGGTGGGGTCCTTCCTGAGGCGCGCACGGCGGAACGCGGCGGCGACGGGATTGTCGGCGCGGGCGAGCACGTGGTCGAGCCGCGCGTGGGAGCGGAGCCAGTCGACGCCGGCGGGCCGGAGCAGCCACTCGGGCGAGGAGGGCGCCTTGGCGCGCTTGCCGCCTCCGGCGGAGAAGTAGCCACGCGCACGCAGGTGGAAGAGGTCCCCTGGCGGCGAGGCCCAGCCGTTGGCGCCTCGGTCCAGGTCCACCTGGCGCAGCGAGCCGGCGGACACGGCCTCGTCCCGCCAGCTGGCGGAGTGGTGGTTCCGGCGTTCGGGCGCGGTCGGGCACATCGCCGGCCGCCGGCGAGGGGATTCGGGGCTGGCTGTGGGTGTGGGAGGGTGGGCTTTGCGCGAATGGAGGGAGGAACCTGGGTGGGTGGACTTCGCTTTCGGAGCTGCTTATAAAACAGCAGCGGGATGCGGTGCCGGTGCCTTTGCTTTGATGAAGCGGCCCTGCTCTTGTCACCTTCGCGGTGATCGAATTTCCAGTTTGCATTCTTCCATTTCATGGCAGATTAGCCAGAATACAATAGTTTATTACTCTTTTTTTAAAAGATTGTCACTCTTAATTTAAAAAATAAGCTAAAGGTGATAATCTTTGAGATAAAAGGGAGTACCTCGCTCTTCTAGAAACAGTATAGCACCACAGGGCCGTACGCTGTCATGACAGCAGACGTCCTTTTCATGCAATTAATTACGAGGATTCTGAAGGAAAACCCGGCTTGGAACTCCGGCAGAGTGAAATTGTGGCATAACGTCAAAAGGGTCATTCAACGACAAATGGAATCGCACGCAGCAGGCGTCGTTTTCATGCAATTAATTACTGAGGATTCTGAAGGAAAACTTGGCTCGGAAGAACTCCGGCAGAGTGAAATTGTGGCATAACGCCAAAAAAAATGGCCATTCGACGACAGATAAAATCGCACGCAGACTGAAGAAAGATACAGCGTTCTCCACCGTCGGAATGATGATGGTGATCAGCCATGGCACGTGTGGGGCAGCAGGTGGCGAAGGGATCTGACCGATGCGATGCGCCACCGGCAAGAATGGGATTCAGATCTCCTGATCCTCCCTCCCGGTATCCGCCGTCCAAAAGTAAGACCATCGGCACCAGCGTACTCTAAAGCATACTCTATACACTATTCTCCTTCAGCTTTTACAGTGCGTACTCTAAATTACACTGCGAAACAGTGTATCCAGTATGCTTTACAGTGTGCCACTGCGGATGGTCTAAAGCTGGCCCTTACAGAAGGCCAACGGAAGAGGAGCGCGAGAGAAAAACCAGATCCGGATGCACTGCTTGCAATCTGGACTTCTGTGTGTAAGCATGCAATCTGTGAATCTCAATCGTGCGATGCACATCTAAAAGGTATTTTACTTTTTACACTAGATCCCTACACCTATTTGCATACTTTTTACACATTTATATGTAAGAGGTGCACCCACCCTTAAATGTCCATCGCAGGATTGAGATTTGCAGATTGCACGCTTGCACAGTCCTTTCCCAACGTGCATGAAGCAAGCGTCCGTAAAGAGATGGTATCGTTACAACCGTGTCTCACAAGCACGCCCACGCATGTCTTCCACTGGCCACTGCAGAGAAGAGAACACGGTTCTTGGGCTCTTGGTCTCGATTACTCCGTACTTTCTTAAGGCTGCGTGGTGACAATTCGAGGCCCAAGTGGCTGACATGCAGCTTCTACTTACGTCCCTTTGATTTTGCAAAAAAAAAAAATAAGGCCTAATAACGGTCCAGCAGCCCAAAAGTTTTCGAGTGTGATTTTGGTGGGCTAGTTTTGGTGTTTCGCAACCAACCGGAGCGGGCCGCAAAAGTGGTTGGGAAAACAGCTTACGTACTCCTCCTCCCTTTTGCATTCAGGCGTGCATTCATACAGTTCAGAATTAAGGAGCTGCTGCCGTACAACTGCTGTTCTTGTTGTCTTCTGTACTTGAAGGCTTGAGGAGGTAAAGAGCGTACTGTGGTGGCATCAGTGTGGGGAGGAGGTGCTACGTTGCTTTCGGTGACTACACCACTAATGAGACCGAGTCGGTACCAGCAGAACGTACTGTACATATGTATGTATGGTTCCGGCTCGTGCTGCTATGCGCATTACAGTGACGCACGACCTTCCATTCCGTCCGCGATTCAGAACTGTATTACTATCTTTCTTCTGATACGTTCGTGATGCCGTGTTTCTCCAGTTGATGAGAGGTGCTAGCTTGTCAATACGTACGGGACCAGCATGGGCATGGCTTACCAGACCAGTGCATTGAAAAATACTCCCTCCATCCCATAAATAAAAAAGTTCGTTTTAAACATATTTTAAGATAACAAGGAGTAATTAATTTGAGTCTGTTTTCCCATGTTTGCCCTTATTAAATATCATCATGTGCATTATTACAACGAATGTATCTCCGTGTACGATTGGTTACCTCATTGCATTCACACCCAAGTGGCGCGTGTTTGATCCCTCGCTGCTTTTTTACTTGCTTGCTTTCACTTTATTTAGCACAGGAAACGAAGAGTTAAGGATAGAATAGTCTAAACTGAGTCTGTAACAAGAAAAACGAAATGTATTTTAGGAACTCCAATACCTCCGAAAACAATTTTTTTTATAGGATGGGGGGTATTTGTAATATGAGCAGCATCAGCATCTAAGTCAGTGTCAGTCGTGCAAACTAATGGTACTATTCATGTGGGCCGGGAATGGATTGGTCATGGAAAGTGGAATCTTTTTGCCTCCCGTTTCGAGGTAGCAGCCCATGCCCAATTGCCCATGCCACGCGTGGTCCCATCCGCAGCTTAATCAGACAGCTCACTGCCCTTTGTTTTTTTTTCCTTCTATTTTTTAAGAAACGTGGTCAACAGATTAGCTTAATTAGCCACCCAACCGATCATTGGATTATGTATCCGTTTGGTCACTTTACTTAATTAGCTAACCAACCGATTATGTTAACTATCGGTTGATGGCAGGTTTGAAACGTTTGACGCAGAAACGATGGGCGGAGTACAGTGATTGCCTAGGCTGTGTTTGTTGATATTCATGTTGAGTACAGTGCTACTGTACTAGCAGGACATTAACCCCGGAAGTTTTTCCGTCTTGTTTGGTCAACCAACCTTAGCGACCTTTCGCTTGTTTGGCTTCTGATTCTGAACATATAATATAGGCGTATCGTATGATGAGAGATCCTTTTAGAGCTGATCATTTCATCACATCTCCTGCACCCTTTTCGTGGCGGTTCATGTCTTCCATCTTTAATGTTATTCGCAACCACCGCTTGCATGAGAAGGAGTTTCTGTGCCTGATTACCCGTAGAAAATCAGACAACCTTTTGAGATTATTTGTTTTTTTTCATATTACTAGGAGAGTCAGTGTACCTTATCCCAGACTGCAACGAACCCGGGCGGCGAGTCATATGTAACCTGAACCTGTCCGCTGAATGACAAACACAGCTTGGGCCCAGGATGAGACAATTCTCTGAATGACAGTCAGACAGTTCCAGAGCCTCTTCGGAGAAGATGACAAGAAAGAAGGCAACAGCTATGCTTACATTAACTATTATTGCCACATAAAAGCTGAACTATGTAGTAGCCGCGCGTGGAAAATGTAAAGATGCTTCCTTGATCACACTCGCCTGATGCTCGTTGAGCCAACAGCGACCTGCAGTATTCCGAATAATAATAATACAGTACGTAGCAATATGTTACAAAACGGCACGCATGCATGCATCATACTGTAAGCGAAAAGCTTTATTAGATGCAAGGAATGTGTGAGTTCATCGATCGTTTTTAGGATTAAGCGAGTTGAGTTGGTACTCTGAATACTACTCGAAACGAGTAGCGACAGTACCACGTACACTAACTAAAAGGCCTTTTCATCAAGTACTGCCAGTCTGCCAGCACTAATTAACCAACCAAGCAGTTTGGACATATATTGGTGCGCTTGACCGCTCCAGCAGGACAACTGAATACAACTGCACCATTTTAAATGCAAACATTTGCATTTAAATACTCCTGACTCGGCAGGCAACCAGATGAGGACTAGAGGAGGAGAGGAAAATTAAGGATGCGATATGCAGCAGCTATATGCAGTTCGGTTGGTGTGTTGGGTTGCTTGCACGGCATTCCCTTTCCCTGCGGACAGGGCAGCTTTGTCCTACCCCATCCATGCAGATGCAAGGAGCTGCATGTGACAGCAGTACTATCATGCAACACGGAGTTGCAGTGTAATCAGGCTCACAAGTACAGTACTCAACGCGGGGGATGGTTGACCTGTCGCAGGCATTCGGTGGTCGGGTTTATTCTACTACTAGTACCAAAAAATAAAAATCACACCGCTGAACCGAAACTCAAGCTTAATTCTCGTGCAGGTGCAGCGCCCTTTCCTCCAGTCCACCCAACAACAAAAGAAAAGAAACCGCCGGCGCACGCGGCTCCCCTCCCCTCGCCGCGCACCATCATCATCAGCAGCCTCCCTTCCTTCTCTCTCGCACCATCACTCGGAGACAAGTACTACGTACCTTCCATTCCAAAGTCTGAGGTGAGGAATTCAGGATGGGGATGGACGAGGAGGACGACTGCGGGATGTCCAGCCTGCTGGCGGCGCGCCTGGCGCTGCGTGCCGGCCTCGACAGGTCCCGCGCCCTCACCCACGCGCTCGCGCGGGAGGGCTCCAGGCTGAAGGAGATCCGGGCGCGGCTCCTCGCCGCGGAGGCCTCGGCGCGCCCCGTCCGGGCCCCGCGGGCGGCGCTCGCCGCCGCGGGGCCCGACATCGACCGCGCCGTCGGCCCCGCCGCCGCCGTCCTCAGGATCTTCGACGCCGTGCACGGCCTCGAGCAGCCGCTCCTCGCGCGCGCCGCCGCGTCCGGGGACCTGCCCGGGTACCTCTCCGCCCTCGCCGAGCTCGAGACGGCGCGCGGCTTCCTCGCCGACAACCTCGGCGTCGCCGCGCGCTGGCTCACGGACATCGTCGCGTACGTCGGGGACCGCGACCTCGCCGACCGCGGGTTCGTCGCCGGCCTCGCCGACGCGCTCGGCCACATCAACAACAACAACAACGATCCCGCCGCCGTCGCCGTTGACCTGGACCTGGACGGCGGCCTCATGGTCGCCGCCCTCGACATACTCGAGGCTGAGTTCCGGCGGCTCCTCGCGGACCACTCCGCCCCGCTCGAGATGAAAACGGCTGATGACTTGGACATCGCCAACAACCCGACGCCGTCCATACCGCCTCCTCCTCGGATCCCCACCGCCGTCGTGCGCAAGCTCAGCCTGATCCTGGACCGCCTAGCCTCCAACGGGCGGCTTCACATCTGCTGCACCGCCTACGCCGACGCGCGCGGGGAAACCGTGAGCGCCAGCCTCAGCGCGCTCGGCCTCGATTACCTCCACGAGACGACGACGACGACAGATCAGGAGGATGCGCAGGCGCTCAGCCCCAGCGTCGACCTCTGGGGCCGCCATTTGGAGTTCGCGGTGCACCACCTCCTCGAAGCTGAACGAAAGCTCTGTGTCGCCGTGTTTCAAACCCGACCTGATGCTGCATCCCTGTGCTTCGCCGAGGTTGCAGCTCGTGCTGGCATTCTCGATTTCATCAGGTTCGGCCGTACTGTGACTGACGCCAGAAAGGACCCCATCAAGCTATTACGGTTGCTCGACGTGTTCGACTCTTTGAATAAGCTGAGGCCGGACTTCAACAGGTTGTTCGGTGGAAAGGCTTGTGTGGAGATCCAAAGCCGGACTAGGGAGCTTGTGAAGAGGGTAATTGATGGAGCAGTGGAGATTTTCGAGGAGTTGCTTGTGCAGGTCGAGCTGCAGCGCGATATGCCGCCACCGGCAGACGGCGGAGTGCCACGCCTGGTGAGCTTTGTTGCCAGGTACTGCAACCAGCTCCTGGGGGATCAGTACCGGCCTGTCTTAACACAGGTGATCACCATCCACCGCAGCTGGCGCAAGGAACCCTTCAACGACAAGATGCTTGTTGACGCGGTGCTCAACATCGTTAAGACCCTTGAGGCCAACTTCGATACTTGGTCCAAGGCTTACGGGGACGATGTGACACTGTCGTATCTCTTCATGATGAACACGCACTGGCACTTCTTCAAGCACCTCAAGGGTACTAGGCTGGGCGAGCTCTTGGGCGACCGGTGGCTCCGGGAGCATGAGCAGTACAAGGATTATTACTCGGCAATGTTTCTCAGGGAGAGCTGGGGGACGCTTGCACCTCTGTTAAGCAGGGAAGGGCTGATCTTGTTCTCCAAAGGCCGGGCTACAGCAAGGGATTTGGTGAAGCAGAGGCTCAAATCTTTCAACGCTACCTTTGACGAGATGTATGAGAAGCAGTCTACATGGGTGATATCAGATAGGGATTTGCAGCAGAAAACATGTCACCTCGTGGTGCAGGCTGTAGTGCCCGTGTACCGGAGCTTCATGCAGAACTACGGGCCGCTTGTTGAGCAGGACATCAATGCGAGCAAGTACGCAAAGTACAGCGCCGAAGATCTGCATAAGAAGCTCAACACACTCTTCTTGCCCAAGCCAGCAGGCAAACTACCAAGGAGGGCTGGAAGCTTCCAAATCAGACCGTCAGATGATAAGATCACCAGCGCGATGACAGGATTGTATCGGAGCGCTTCCACCCTGAAGTAGCATCATCCATCAGTGACTCAATTTGAAAAAAGCTTGGTGTACAATAACTTGGTTGGTAGGCCAGGGTGATTGGTTGGGACCAGTTACTGAATAATGTCCCGATTATATATCTTTCATCTTCTGTTACATTCTTACCTGTAGCGGTATACTCGAATTCATTCTGCTAGGAACTGGATGTGTAATCAATCAGTTATCTGGTATACATGTAAAGGATTGGTCGTACTTATAGGTGGGCATTCGTATGTTATATAGGTTATAGGGTTTATGGACATGTAGTCGGTTATATGGATGACAGTATATTATATTTGGTGGAGAAATTTATAGTAACTAATTGTTGGATGACTATTGAGGCAACGATTTGCTTTTCCCCTCCCAGGCTTGTGTTGGTCCTTTCGCCTTTGTGCTGTGATGGTTTACTTTTTGGAATTCCCTTGGTTTTTGATGATCGATTGGTACTACCTAGAGATGACGCGTTTCTCCAAGTGCTCTTCTGCCTGGTGATCTGTCCTTTTAGTTGAAGCGCCATGGAAGTGCTACTCTGTGGATTGGCAGAAGAGATAGATTCCGTTGGTACTTTTTCTGCGACGCTGATGTTGCACAGACAACTGACATTGCAACAGGCGCTCCTTTGGAATTGAATTGTGTTTGGCTTGGTTGAATTAATTTTTCTTTGAGAAACTCTTGAGCCGGTTGCAGGTGGGCTGGGGACCTGAGGAGAGACGGTAAATCAGGCCCAAGGCCGAAGCCCGAAAAGCCCAAATACGACAAAGATGGCCCAAAGCTTGATATCCACCGGCCTGTACACTGTACTAGGCTCTCATAGCCTTCTCCTTGTTTGCAGCAGGCCCAGACACCGGCGAAGACGACGGAGGACCAGACAGAGTGTTTCCGAGGGAGGGAGAAGGAAGAGCAGCATTGGTGCGGTGCGGTGCGGCTGCGCTCGTCTGTTTCCTCTCCGCTCGCCGCCGCTCTCCGCCGTCTATCCCGCATTCCCGCGTGCATAAAACTGCTCCGAAGCCGCCGCTTTAGGGTTGCGCAAGCTGGATGCATAATATGCACCGCGGCTGGCCAGCGATGCTTCAGAATTATCGGCAAAATAATTCTCGTTATTAGGATACATAATAGTTCTCGTTATTAGGAGAACATACTTTAATTTATTTTTAAACTAGAATTACCGGCAATAATTTAAATACAAAGAGAATACGGAGTATATCTCTATAATTGTGATGCTACAGCATGATGAAAGATGCATGTTGATGCCACAGTAAGATAAGTACTTCCTCTGTTCTAAAAAAATAAGCGACAAGTTTTTTTTAAAACGGAGGGAATAAAAAAATCGGGTGTGGCTATTTCAGAGCGGATAAGAGGATAACAAGGTGGTCAACATCTGTCCCCCCTCCCGCTCCATCCGTCTTTGTCCGTCGTACTTCATCTACTTCTATGCTTTCCTCTGCATTTGCTGGAGGATTCCTCTGCCGAACGAGTCGCTTTGATTGATTCATGGGTTGATCAGATTGGTCTTGTTTTGGATTGGCATCTAATGTACTCCCTTCATCCCTATGAACTTGTCGCTTTGTAATTCATTTTGAACTACAAAACGACAACTTCATAAGGACAGAGGGAGTATGCATCAGATAAGGTTCCTGCAGAAAGATCTTATCGGACGCAGGTTGCTTTCTCGGAGAATACATAGCACCGAGGAGGCAGCTAGCATTGGATTAAAAAAAACAAAGCGATCGAGACATGGATGCGGGTTTTGTTTGAACGACCTCAGAACAGGAGTTAACGTCTATCATGCAGTTAAGCATTCCGTACCTACCATCCAAACCATATGGATTCTTTGCAATCCCATGATATCTTTTTTTTCTCTTCTGCTAATAATAAAGCCACTATATTGCTGTTACAAATGAATTTGCAAGTAGTAATTAGGTTTATATGTACGTATGTGTCGTCCAAACTCTCCAACCACGCTAAATTCATGCTTCTGACGTTTCCATCAGCTGGTTTTGATAGGGGACAGTCCGATCTGGCAACACGTAGGAAAATCTAAGCATGAAAGGGTCGGTTCTCGCCTCAAGAAGATTACGAAAGCGACGGAAATAATTCCAACTAGTCAAGGTGAAGGATTCGTGTGTCGCTAAGATCAGCTTGTGATCGGTTTTGGAAGAAGTTGGCAGGAATCCAACCGGTCGTCTTCCAGTAACTGTTGTTACGATAGCACTCTATCTGGAGCACATATGACATATGACTGCTAGCTCCGAGTCCGGGCATGTACAGGTGAAGTTCCTATGAATGCACAGGTAATCGCGCGTAGAGGTATGGGCGCGAGGGACCAGAAACTAAACTGGTGGAGAGTAGTCTAGGGACGAGAACGTGGTGTGCATGCGCGTTCCGGTGTCTCCGTCGCCCTCGCTGCGTCAGCCACGTCTGCCCGTCCGTCTTCTTCTTCTACCTCTCTCTCACCCTCTCTCTCTCCTGCCTGTCTGGCTACTCTCTCTTTCTCTATATATATACGTCCCCGCACCAAGCGCGTCCTCCTCTCTCTCCCTCACATCTATCTGGGCGTTCGGTGCCCGCCTGTCCATCTATCCATTCGGGGAGATCGAGCAATACATTCTTGATCACCAGCGCCCGCGGGCGCCATTGATGAGAGCACCGTTTGCGCCGCTGGTGTCCGGACGTGATGTCCGTTGTGGCGGCGGCGGCGGCAGCGGCAGCCGTGAGGCCTGCTGGCGTCGTGGCGTACGGACCACAGCGGTACTTCAGCGGGACGAGGAAGAGGAAGGACGTGGTCCAGGGCCAGGAGGCGGGGGAGGACGAGGACAGCCGCCCGGGTGACGGCGACTTCCTCGCCGCCGCGGGGCGGCAACAGCAGCATCATGGCCTGTTCGTGCTGGAAAAAGTCAACGAGGAGGAGGAAGAGCGGTCGTCCATTGGCGCGGCGTCCGAGGAGGACCGTGATGAGGTCGACGGAGATGAGGCGGACAGCGCCGGGGCGACGCGGCGGAAGATGGCGCCGGACGCGCTGGCGTGCATGGACGCGCTGGACGACGCGCTCCCCATCAAGTAAGTGCCCCGAATAATCCCCGTACGTCGCGCCGACCGACCGCTCGCTAACTCACTCATCGTGGCCGTCGCGCGAACGAACGTACGTTGCAGGAGGGGCCTGTCCAACTTCTTCTCCGGCAAGTCGCGGTCGTTCGCGAACCTGCAGGACGCGGCGGTGACCAGCGCCCGTGACCTCGCCAAGCCGGAGAGCCCGTTCAACAAGCGCCGGCGGATCCTCCGGTGCTCCTCCATCCGGAGGGTCGCCTCCACCTCGCTCACCGCGCTGCCGCCGTTCCTGCCGACCGCCGGCAACGACGACGGCGTGGACGACAGCGGCGGCGGTGGCTAGCAGGCAGAAGATCGTCAAAGCATGGATGAAGGACGCGCGACACGATGGATCGGATCCTTTGTAAGAGCCTGGGATCATCTCATCACATCGACATATGGGTATACGCCTAGACGTAGGTAGCTAAGCTAGCTAGGCGTTTTGTCCATTTTGCATTGTTGCATTGACCACCAAGAGGAACAAAGAAAAGAGGAACGAACGAGTTGCGTGGTGCATGCATATGCATGTGTTTTCTTCATCCCTAGCTTGTAGTGCCCGCTTCAATGGCCTTGTTTGAGAGAGAGCGGGCTAAAGCAAAAGATAACCTTTTCATATCGATCACGATCAACAGCATCATGGTTCCAGATCAACTAAACAAAGTCTCACTTTCTGTTTTACCCTAATCTTCTACTTATATGAATCTGTTCACAACGGTGGTTGGTCACATTGTACTTCGATTTTTTTAATTATGTTCTTGATCCTGTGTTAATAAGAGATTAGCTTAGCCTGCAGGGGTGACATGTAGCGTAGAGAGAGAGAGAAAAGTGATAGGAGAGAGAGAGAGGGGAATACAAGCAAGGTTTATTTATCGTAAGTGGCGTGCGTGGGAGGATAAGAAGAGCTTTGGCCGGCCGGCCGGACAGACAAAGATGGGAAGAAAAGGGGTCACGTCACGTCGTGAACAAGAGAAAGGGGCCGGTCGGTCTTATCCGTTTCCAATCCCACCAGTTCGAGCGACGCGACGATTGACCAACACCAATTGTGCTGGCAAAGCTTCACCGATTGCAATAACAATGGCTTCAAACCATGAGACAACCCAGGTTCCAACTAGCGACGATTCCATCGCCAGATTCAATTGTAATGGCGAGCTAAGAAAATGTTTGTAAATGGTATTACAATGTCCTGTCAAATAATAACTTTTCGAGTATCTGTTGGACAGTCCAGAAAACCAGAACTTTCACCCTTCTAAGTCACGCCACAATCTAACATGTTGTACGTGACCTAAATAAATGATCTACTTCTTCGTGACCTTGCATCTCTACCTCAGCAAAGGGAATACAACCAGATTCTCAAACGGAATTACAACAAAACCTTGAAACCTGTGATGCTGGAGTAGGCAAAATTGCCAGAATAAAGGACAGCCTATAAACTTCGGTAGTCAAGAACAGTAACCTCCTCGTCGGGAGCATCAAGGTCATTGTAACTGCAACCAAGACCATAGGATAATTATATAAGACGATGAGAAAGAGGTAAGGTAGCAAATTAAATTTAAACAGAAAAGGAATGATCTTCTTTAAAAAATTCCAAAACAGAGTGAATAAAATAGGAGCGAGCAAATGAAAAAAAAATGCAGTCCTCAATTTTGGTAATGCGGTAAATGGCTCCAACCTTCGTAGACGACGAGGATCATGACGAAAATTTGGGGCCATAGCTATAACTGGTGCCGGACCACCAAACATCGATCCGAGCACTCCTGTGTTCCCATGTGGTGCACCGTTTGGCTCAAAAGGAGGGGGCGGCCCTTGCTCCCTCATCATATGCATCGCTATGTCAGGAGGTGCAGGAACAAACGGTCCCAATGGACTGAAAACAAATGCAACCACGTTAAGAAACCTACTGGGCTTCCAAACAAGCTGAAATGCATGCTCTTAAACCTACCCAGCACCAGGCACGGGCATCAATATTGGCGGAGCTGGAAATTCACCGACAAATGGAGCATTGGAGCCCAGTCCCCGAAAAGCATCAAACATCTGATCATCAGGTCCATCACGGCTTGGAGAGCGATCACCTCTACCATACCGGCCTCCATCTCTCTCTGCCCTGTCATTTTCTCTACGAGAATCATCAAATCTCAGACGGCTGTCCATACCTGATCTTTGTCTCGTTCTATCCTGCAAATCATAAATTGGATCGTGAATCATGGATTCTTGAATGATAACTGAACATTTAATAAGGATCGGTTTTGCCGACCAGTCCCCTTTATTCAACATAGGTTTAAGTTGGAAGGTACTCCCTGGTTCAAACCCTAAACGAAGGCACACAACTTGTAGCTAAATGTACATTCAGAATCCCAACATGCAGAAATTGCTGCTACTTGCACAATGACTTTGTTTTCCAAACTCACAAGATGCCAAACCGACAGCTAATCAAAAGAGTGTGCATCTCCAAACAGTAAAATGACTTCTGATGTTTATTAAATTGCACGAGACAAAGACAGCTATATTAGTACTAATGAGAAATATTTTAATAGAATGAACACCTACTTTCATTGAAGTCCTAAAAATAAATGCATGTAAGAACAGAACTATGCTTCGTAGATCACTATTTTATTAAAAAACCCTATTTTATTGAACAGGTAGTATTTGTGATTCTTACTGGTGCAGGCTGTTGCATAACTGGTGTTCCACCAGGTGCGTTAGGATCGCTGTTCACAAACAAATGAATGAATAAGTATCACTCCTAAAGCACTCCTCCCTAGCTGCAAATAAAATATAGCGCATACATACTTCATGTAATTTTGAGAATAAATATCCTCTCGAACTTTTGAAGTCAACTCTAACACAAGGTCTTGATGCTTGAGCCTCAAATGCTTGTGGACAAACTCAGGAGCATGAAAAAGTTTTGTACAACCCTTAGCACCACAGCCGTATTTCCATCCATACTTTTCATCCCTGATTTTCCTGACATAAGGCTCTAGAACTTCAACAGCTGCTGCATCAATTTTGTCCTTCGCGGTTAGCAAGACCATAGGATCCTGACCATTCAGTCTTTCCTGCCAGAAAGAATCAAGCTTCTTCTCCCAATCAGCAGCATTGATATCAGATGTGCTAGTAGATTTATTGTCTGCTCTCACATGCCGAAGGCCCTTAGCCTCAAGTGACTCTGCTGCACCATAGTAATCAACACCATGAATGCGCCACAAATATGTAAGCACTGTGTCTAGGAGCTCAACACCTTCAAGGCCTTTGACAGTCGTTAAGCCTCGAATGATAATTATAGGCGCCATTGATCCAATATGTGATTTGTCAACATCCGACTTGTCATGATCACCACTCAACAATATATTGCCTTCAATACCCTTCTCAGCATCAAGCTTACGGATAAGTGACAAGGTTTGTTCTATATCAACTCGAACTCGCCGTGATTCAGAACTAATTGGATGAGCCTTGGGAGCATTGGACAGAGGATCTGTTCCTTTTGAGTAATCTTTGCTATTCTTTCTTCTCTTATCAGTATCTGCATCATCCTCAGAATTCGCATCACCAGCATTTCCAGATTTACTCACAGCACCCGCAGTTACCGCAGGGCCACTGTTCAGCATGATATCAAGAAATAAGTAAAAAAGTACAAAAAAAATCAAAACAAAAACTATATGGATGGCAAACTCACAGGTCCAAAGTTCCATTTTGCAAATCAAGAAAGAAGTCTTTTGCTATGACCTTACAGCGTTCATTCCTCCTGCAGTACCGAAAACAGAATATATGTACTAGAATGCATCATGATTTCTGGATATGCAGAGCCAAACTCCAACAGAGAAATTAATGACACAGCACAACCTCCCACCTTTCAATAACAGATAACAAGTTTGTCGGGTGATACTTGTCTTTCAACCTACAAATGCAAGGAAATTTTTTTTCAGTTAAGTAATTAAAAGATCTACAGTGTTGAATTGGCACCAGAAATTAAATCATTTTGAGCATACCAGTCTTCATTCTTGTGGAGATCAAAATAAGCACGTTTCTGAGTTGTTATATACTCTGTTTTGTACTCTTGGTACCTTAAGAAGGCAAGAAAGGGTAAGAAACAGGGCAGAATGATTGAATTGTCTGTGTGTTTTCACAAGAGATTACCTGCGCTCAGCTTCAGTTGGTGAAATATCATCCTCAAGGACCTGAATGAATTGTTTGTATGTCATCAAGCCTTCCCTGTAAAGATTCATAACCAAGTATGTTAATAGAAATAAGTCCTCCAAAATTAGTATAGCTTTATACCAATCTTTTGGAACTGGAGGGCGAAAACGGAAAGTAGGAAAGTGCGCATAAAGATTTGTAAAATAATAGTAGGATACTAGTGGGATCAGATTTAAGCCCCAACTAAAGATACCAGTGGGATAGCCAGACAGGTCTCATACAGGCATGCAATTATCTTATGTTGTTTCTTGAAAGGTGCGGTTAGACATTAAATTGAGAGAATAAAGAAAATGTAATTCAACAACATATATAAGAGGTTGGCAAGACTATTTCCGTAGAGAAATATCACTTGCAAAACTCCACAACACACTAGGACATTGCTATGAATTGGCAAAAAAAATTGAACAGCACCAACAACAGCACAAGTTCAATAAAGCTGAAGTACTGCCATCCATGAAAATGTAATGTAAATGCATGCATGATGTGATATGTCGCATAAATAAGACCTTGAACAATGTCCCGTTATATTTGTAAAATACACCACCACTCATGAAACCCAAAAGAAAAGCCTATGCAATGTCGATTGTTAACAAATAAAGAATGTTCTCATCAGATTCTCCATTTGACTTCATCCAAAACATGTACTGCTTCTTGTTTTGAGGATATATATAGCCACTTCTTGAGATAACATGCGCTGAGGCGAGTACCCATCTATTAACACTCTTGTTATACTGGGACAGCTCATTGTGGGAGTAGTACAAGAGGTGATAAAGCGCAAACTTGCAGCTGGTTGCTAATCAGAGTATTAAGGATCTAAAAAATGCACTTCCAGTGAGAAAGGACACCATGCTGATGGTGGCTTGAAAAGCACCCATATCTTCCTTTTTTTTGAACTCCATACTTTGCTCAAAACAACCAGTTAATTATGAAACATCAAATATGGAGAATTTTCTGAGAAGATTCTCTATCTGTTAACGATGCCTAAAGCATCCAACAGTAGCAAGCTTAATTTGAATTTCCCAAGAGTGGTGGTTGGTTTTGATAGTTCTCACATAGCAATAGTGTGAATGGCCGAAAATATAAAACCGAGTGAACCACAAAGGATCCAATGAGGCAAACAAATAAAATGCAAGGGGGACAAATTAATTACCTTTGAGTATTCCCTGGACCATCATTCAACGCCCCGTATCCTGAATCAGGCCAATCTGGGTGTCACAATTATATGTCAAAAGCACATGTATATACTCCCTCTGTTCCCGAAAGTTTGTCGCTTTCTAGAAAGCGACAAACTTTCGAGAATGGAGGGCGTACATATTTTCTATATCTGTTTTGTATGGAAGTAGATGTCCAGGTGTCAACATTCTACTTTGACTCAGGCACACCAGGATGTCAACATTCTACTTGGTTGTAAAGATAGGCCATGCTCGCTTAGCAAGCACAACAGCTGTTCTAAATCGAGTGGCTACATGAAACAGCATCTAACTTTGGTTGAGGGGAAATTATCACCTTGAGCGCGATTAGGATACCTTCCATGGTTCCGGTCATCGTCATACCCACCTCTGCCTCCACCTCGCTCGTAGTCATAGCCACGCCTGCATAAGCATAAGCACACCAGCGAAATATGGATAAGGGGAAAGGGGGGAAAAACATTTGGCGCGCAAACCAGAGCGACTGAACTGAACCTAGAACACGCTCACCTCCTGTCGTCGTAGCCGTACCGCGGCGGGCTCCGACCCCCGCGACGGTCGTACCCGTCGTCCCGCCGTGACCGCTTGAACGGCGGCGACGGGGACCTCCTGGACGGAGAGTGCCGGCGGCCGCCCCGGTGCGGCGGCGGGCTGGGGCTGCTTCCACCCCGACCGCTGCCACGGTGGTGATGGTCGCGGTACCTCTGGGGCCTTGACGAGCCGACCGGAGGCGGAGGGGGCGGAGGCGGGAGCGCGGACGGCGGCGGCGAGCGGCTTCGCTTGCGGCTCGGCGGAGGCCCGCCGGGGGGTGGAGGAGGGAGGTCCTGCGCGCGGTCCTCCGGACTGTCCGGCGGCGGAGGCGGAGGGCGGCGCGCGCGAGGCGCCTCGGAGTTGGGGTCTAGGACGTCGGCCATTGACGCGCCGGCGCTAGGGTTTGGGGTGGAGTCGAGTGGAGCAGTTGGAGACGGGAGGCTGAGATGGCGAGATTGACGGATGTTTTAGAGGGAGGGGAGAGAGAGCCTCTTTTTGTCCAAAACGAGCTGGCCGCCCCGTGTCCGAGAACGGGCTCTACTCTACTCGACCAAGAGTGTGCCGAGCCATCGAGCGCACAGCACAATCTCTGTTCCACGCACGGCGCCGTCACCTGCCATTCGAATTGCTCATCTGGTTTTAAGACCGTTCGCACTGGGAGACAATAAACGGGTCGCTACGATGATATAGTGGTGTAACGGGCAGTTTGGTGACTGCACCGGTGGGTTTAGAAGCGCCGCTAAAATAACAATGTGAACAATCCGCTTCGGCGGACGGAGATGTACTGTTGATGCTGCTACGGAGGAGAGAGAAGGAAAGCGGTTTGGCTCGTGTGTCGAAAAAGGGGGAGCTCAGCCGCGGCGAATCTGGGCGCGCGGAGGTCAGCGACGACCATCAAGCGAGCGGCGGTGTCCATTGGTGCGGGAAAGTCATCTGGTAGGCAGCGAGGGTGAATGGAGAAGATAAAGACGGGATGGATAAAAACGATGTCGGTAATGTTCTAGAAAGAACGGGAGGAGGCAGAAGAGAAATCGGGGAGAGAGAAAAAAGAGAAAAAATAGAAAAAAAAAAGAGAAAAGAAGGAAATAATAGAGATCGGACAAGAAATAAAAAAAAGAATTTAGTGAGTTTATGTAAATTACAAGCATAGTATAATCGTAAAAAAATAGTTGTTTGGCAAAAGAAATATAAAAAGTAGTTGTATAATATAATATAAAATAGATGATAGTTGATATAGATGTATGATATAGAGGTGAACGAGTGGAGAAAACAAAACTGTAATGGAGAGAATCTTTTAGAAATAACTGCAAAAGAGAAAAATATTTCTTTAAAAGATGAGTTTTAAAGTTGGATGAGTGCGAAAGGTCTGCCAGCAAAGCCGCTGGTCTGCCCCTTGCCGAAGAAGTCGCCATTCAGATTCAGGTTACGGGTGAAGGTTTGCTCGAAAGCCGCCGCCTCCTTGACTCCCACCCCGGTGCCAGCCCCCAGGGCATATAAGCCAGGACGAACAGGCGCCAGTGCGGTAATAGGCTGAAACTAAGGCGGAGATATGGCGTGGAGACAACCTTCCACAACCAACTAGTACTACGTACACTCTGTCATACACTTATCTACTGCAGAAGTACCAAAACAACGGAACATCAGTGCCGTAATGGGACGAAACATATGCTTTGACATCTACTACATACTGTATTACTATTACAAGACATTGGTAAATTGTTCACAGTAAGACATCAAGTTAATTTGCTGCAGCCGTGATGGCCGATTCCACAAGATAAAAACACTGTCGCGGCTCTTGCTCCCTAAAAAACGAAAAGATAAAAAAGACACCATATCTAGCATGTTCCCACACAAGTTATAGTACAAACAGTTGACCACCTCAGACACAGATCACTCCAGGATGACTTGTCACCGACAAACGCGGCTCCACTCACGTTGATAACTCGTGGCCATTGGCCATGCCTGCTGCTGCAGGATTCTGTTGCTCAGCACCAGGTGCAGCTACAGCACTTCCATTCTCCTGAAGAGGAAAACAATCCACATCACTCCAACTAACATTTCAATTTAGAATTAACAAAGGAGGAACTTGCGGCCAGCCTTTAGACCATAATTTCATCAACTGTTCATTATACGCACTCGTTAATGCTAAAATGATAAAAGTGGCAATGATAACCGAAACTTGGTGTACATTTTAGCTGCTGGTTTACTATTGACAAAAGGACAGATACCATGGGCAAGGCATACTGATTTGACATTTTAAGCAGATCAGGGCTCAATTAAAGTTCGATACAAAAAGAAAAAGTTAAGTTTTTCCTTTCGAGCTCATAGGAAGGTTCAATGAAAGAGAATAGAGCAAAGAAAAACTTACACCATCTTCTATAAGTGGGGCTGATTGCACAGCTAGAAGAGGTACAGGAGATTTCGATAGATCCCTCAGCAAGCCCTAGACAGATGGAAGGTCATTGGATTTGCTTGATACTTCATTCATATTTGCATAACAAAATGTGTGTGTAGGTATATGAAAGTTCAAGGTTGAGAAGAGTAATCCAATAAATGGAATCTTAAAATAACTAGAACGAGAATACTAGCAATCAGAGTTTAAAACCCCTTAGCCATTCAGTACATTCACAGGTGATTGCATTTGTATGAAGTTCTTTTGTAGAAGCTTTAAAAGAGCTGAAGGTAATGCCTCAAAATATAGAAAAAGGTAGGATGAGCTTCGTAGCAATCGGTGAAACAGTGACTTGGGCTCCACCAAGCAGATCTAACAGTTTATAAAGGGCCCACTACAGAGTTTAGTTCAAAAGGTTATTCCAAAGTTTCTGTGCTCAATAGAATTTAGAACTGCAACTGTACAAGAAAGCATTCACTCAATCACACATTCACACGTACCTT
The DNA here is from genome assembly GCA_036927565.1 of Tuctoria greenei. NCBI lineage: Eukaryota > Viridiplantae > Streptophyta > Magnoliopsida > Poales > Poaceae > Tuctoria > Tuctoria greenei. The sequence continues at coordinate 687,462 of JAYESD010000002.1, read as the reverse complement.
ATTAGCCCACATGAGGCCACAAGCATTGCATAGTGTTCTTGGTCCATCAGGTCCACGACGCATCATAGGTGTAGACGATGCACTAATACCACAGTGATGACATCTGAAAGAATTCAGAAAGTGAGTCATCACACCAATGACCAATGCAGAGATGATGTTCCACATTTAAAACTCAAATGGTAAAAAATGCCATGTCCGATGAACATATTAAAAGAAACAGATGTCATGTCAATGCATGCTAGGTAAATCACCAGACTCAAACAACAGGACACCAGGAGCATGTAAGTGTAGGAAGAAAATTACCAACACAGCAGCATATGCTTGATACGATCATACGATGGCTCGGGAGAATGATGCAAGCAACAAATGGGCACTCAAGTGCAGGCAAGCTTGAAAAATAAATAAAGATGTGCTATTATCTTAAACTATCAAACCAGATGCTAAAATATGTGATTCCATAGTACTAATAACAGAGAACAAACATGGTTTAAAACCCATGCAATATACCACAAAATAAACACAGAAGCATATGCTTGATATGAAGGATGGGAGGGATGAAGTGACAAACGAACACCTCAGGTGCAGGCAAGCTTGAAAAAGAAATAAGCATGAACCTGTATCTGAAACTATAAAATTATAACAAGAATAGCAGGATGCTAAATCTGTGATTCTGTGGTACTAATGACAGAACTGTTAACAACGACAAAAGCTAAGCAGCTATTAGTATAAAGCCCAGGCTAGTAAAATATGTCATGTAATCCAGATGTGTTGCTGCATGGGCTACAAGTGGGCTGCAGGCCGGTTGGGCCACGGGGCACCTGGGGGTCGTATTAGGATAAGACTCCATAATAAGGCAGGAAATCTATAGATGTAAATAAACAAAGAGAAACCAAAACGTTTATGTAAACTTACTCGGCAGCAGATGGAGGTCGGCCTTCCAGAGCACCCCAATTTGGAGAGCCGTCAGCAGTTGCCAATTCTGCTGCTGCTGCTTCATCAGGCTTTGGTTTTGACGATGTAAACTGGCCCCTATTGCGCTGCATCCTATAAATATAAGGTATATGTAAATCTCAAGAGTGATTACGCATACAATAGGCAGAAGTAGCCTATATAGCACCCACCAACTACATGATGATGTAAATGGATATATATCTGTAACCTTATTTAAGTCAAAAAATGTCGCAGTAGCACCCCGACAGACAACTTTTTCATACAACATTCATAATGAGTGGTTTGGCATCTTACTGAGGTACAACAACACTGTTCCCACATATACAGACAAATTTGATGAGAAAAAGGCAAAAATAACTTAATTGCATTTAGATATCATACGAATATATTTCCTAGCCGAATAGCTGGCACCAACCTAAGAGCAACTTCCTTCCGAACAGTGTACCGAATCTTCTTATCGAAGTTGCGCTCCTTCCGCTTCTCCCTAAACCTCATCAGTGACGCCACTCTTTGTGGGTAGTTTAGCCTCTGAATGAAACCAAATAACACAACCATGTAAACCATCTGTTCCAATGAGCAAGTTTGCAGAGATAATTGAAGCCAGGGCATTAATAAACCAGTTGTCACAACCTTACTGTAAGGTGCAGAAGATGATGCCGATGCACCCAGGCCTGGGTTCAGCTCCCTTCCTCCGAGCAGCAGAAGCACGGCTTGGACCTGTGCAACCAATGAAGTGAAGCGTTATCGGTCTTGCGAATCACATGGGTTAGACGCAGAGGAGAGAAAGGGCATGTTCACAGCTATAGATGGCAGAGGGCGGGAGAGGGACCTTATCAGGGGAAACGGAGTCGAAGACGTAGACCTCGCCCTGGAACGAGAGGGTGAGCGAGTTGGGAGAGACGGTGGGCACGGTCGTGGGCACCATCGCCCCGTGCTGTTCCATCTGCATGACGCTCGCGGCGGCGGCCGCCGCGGCAGCAGCAGCGTCCATGGGGACGTGGTCCCGGGCGACGCCGCCGCCTTCGTGGGCGTCCCCCTCCGCGCCGTTGTCGTCGTCCTCCTCGTCCATCTCGTCGTCCTCCTCCTCTTCCTCCCCGACCTCCTGCTCGTGCCCCTGCTGCTGCTGCTGGAGGAGCAGCTGCTGTTGCTGCTCGATGTATTGGCTCATCGACTCCGCCTCGACCGCCGCCGCGGCCGCGAGCTGGTCCACGGCCGGGGCGACGATGGCGGGTGGAGGGGCGGCATCCTCGGCCGGCTGCGCGGGGCGCTCGGGCCCCCGGCGCGGCTGGTAAGGCTTGCTGCCGTCGTGGTGGGACATCGGGCGGCGGTGGATCGGATCGGATCGGATCGGATGGGAACGGACGATGGGGATGGTGGGTGGACTAGGATTAACCCTAGCCCCTAGGATTTGGATCTGGTTTCGGTTTGGAGGGTGGAAATGGCCACGGCAGGTGGGATGGGAGGAGACGGGGCCGTCCAGGTTTTCTTGCCTAATCCCAGCCGTCCGTCCGATATACACGGTTCCCCTTCCCCCCTCCCAGGTTCTGTTCTCTTCTGTTCTCAGGGGCATCTTCATCGCTTCAGACCGACGGCAAGAAGAGTGGGCCGCCACGGAACAGGCGGTAAAGCCCACCAAGAAGCAGCGGCGCCAGCTCAAATAAGGCCCAACACGGAACCTAGCAGGCCGTAAGAAGTGGGCGGCCTCCTAAACTACAAAACACATGCTTTTGAGGACCGTGGAGTACGTCCATACCAGTCTTGTTTTCAGTCTTGTTATATTGTTAACGGGAATGCTTTTGGCGAGGTTCGTGTCATGTTTCAACTTCATTTTTCATCCCACGTGTACAAGGAACTGGCGCTGGATATAGGTAGCTGTTCTCAGGAGTTGCGTGCATTGTCATCAGAAGTCATATGTAGCAAAACAGAAATTTCGTGGTTCTCGAAATGAATATGTATTCCCTTCGTTTTCAAAAATTTGTTACTTTATTGTTTATTTTCGAACTACAAAAAAAAAAGTAAAACTTCAAGTACAGAGGGAACATTCTGAAAAAAACTTGTCGCTTCGTAGTTTATTTTTGAACCACAAAGCAACAAACTTTTGCGATAGAGGGAGTGTAAGCCAGTACCATTTCTCCACTATGACAGTCACACATAATTGTAAACAAGTGTGAACTCGTAGCTGTAGTTAGAAATTGCAGTAGAAACTTCAGATTGCTAATTTCAACCCGGAGTGCTTCTTAATCATTTCATACTCGACTTTCTACGATCTTGCTGCCGGCCGGGCGACGTCAAACTGCGAATGGGATGTCACCTGAGTTGCTTATTATGGATCGTAGATTGGTGACTTGGGGCTAAAATAAGATGCTGATGGCTACAGATTAGTGTTCTGTAGCTACCAGGTAATGCCCGTCCGAGGAAACAGGGTTCCCACGTTTGAAATTGCAGGCATACGCTACGCTGCACCTGCACCTATACTGTACTTTACTAATATCCCTACGTGGTGTTCAGCGGGTCACCGTCAAGTAAACGTCCAGACAGAGAGAGAGAGAGAGAGTATTTTGCATCCTAGCGAGGGCAGAGGCATTGCGTTCTATCCAGACCGATCATATACGTAATTCCATCGCAGAAAAGCAGTCTTCACCATGGACTTCACCAAGCAAGTTGTCGTCCCCGCTGCGGTGTCCGATATCCTCGGCCGTATATTCTCCTTCGTGTTCCACAACATCCCGCGGCCATCGTCGCCCGGCGCGAGGAACGTGCACCGGCGGCGGCTGGAGCGCCTGCTCGGCAACATCAGCAGCATGGTCGAGGAGGCCGAGGGACGGCACATCACCAACAACCAGCAACTCCTCGCACACCTCAAGGCTCTCACCGACGGCATGTACCGCGGCCGCTTCGCACTCGAGGTGACCGACCTCGACGACGTGAAGAACGAAGTTGGCGATGACGATGCGGACGACACTGTTACAGACGCCGGGAAGCGCTCGTTGGCGCTCTGCTCGTCGTTCAACGCCGCGAAGCGTGCCCGCCTCACCAGCATGATTTTGGGTGGCGGTAGGGGCGGCGGCCGCGCGACGGAGAGGCTGGCCACTGCCGTCGACGAGCTGGAGAACCTAACGCGCCACTACATGAGGGAGTTCATCCTGCTGGTGCAAGGGTACCCTCGGAAGGTGCACCGGCCGGTGAAGACGACGCTGTACATGGACCAGTGCGTGTTTGGGCGCCACGTGGAGAAGGAGCGCATCGTCGACTTCATGCTGCAGCGCGGGCCCACCGGCCGCGCGCCGTACCTGAGCGTGCTCGCGGTCGTCGGCGCCAAGAAGGTCGGCAAGACCACGCTCGTGAAGCACGCCTGCGACGACGAGCGCGTGCGCGACCACTTCATGCGCATCGAGTGGTTCGAGACGCCGGACGTCGTGCGGGCGGGCGGCCACCCTGACCAGACCATGTGGGAGAGCGACGGGCCGGAGTACCTCGCCGGCGTGCGCCGGATCCTCGACGAGCCGCGGTTCGCGGCGGCGGGGCCGTCCCTGCTCGTGTTCGAGGACGCATGGCCCGTCGACGAGTCGGCCTGGGCCGCGCTGGCGTCGTCCCCGAGCGCGCTCGCCGAGGGGAGCAAGCTCCTCTTCACGTGCCGTGACGCCGACCTCGCTCGCGTCGGGACGACGGAGCCGGTGGTGCTCGGCCGCCTGCGGGAGGAGGAGTACTGGTACTACTTCAAGGCGTTCGCGTTTGGCGGCGTGGACCCGCGGGATCACCCGCGGATCGCGGCGGTCGCGCGGGAGATCTCGAAGCACCTGGAGCGCACGTTCCTCGACGCGCGGGTGCTGGGCACGCTGCTCCGGGCCAACTTCGACGCCCGGTTCTGGCGCAGGATGCTGGCCGCCATCGTCAAGTGCGAGCTCCGTCCGCTCCATGTCGGCGTCCTGCTCGAGCTGCTGCCCGTCAGCAGTAGGCTGCAGTCCTACGGGTACTGCCGAAACCCGCCCAAGTTGACCGCACAGGACTTGCTCAACGCGTCAGCTTCCTCTTCTGTCCGTGGAGGTGGTGATTCCGACGAAAGCTTCACCATCCACCTTTGCAGGGAGACACTGTACATGGACCACTGGTACAGCATCACCTTCAAGAAAGATGGCTGGGCATCGCCGCAAGTTGTCAACTAAAGAATATATATACTCCATCTGTCTTAAAAAAAACTTGTCATTTTATAGTTTATTTTTGAACTACAAAATAACAAGTTTTTTTAGACGAGAGAGTATAAGCTATGAACAGTTCAGGGTATAAGTGTTGCTACAAACGTATGAGGACATGCATCCTCTGCAGTATTGTATGTGCAGTAGCATAGGCTGACATGTGGACTCAGTACTTGTTGGACACACATGTCAGCCGTTGTTACTGCACATGCAGTACTGCAGAGGATTTCAACCCGACGCATGGTGCATTTGTGTTCTTTAAATCATACTCTATCCTTTATACTTCATCTATACTTTCATACTTCATCTATACTTTCAGAAAGTTTATTATGTAGACATACTTGTATACTTAGAGTTAGAGGAGGCCAAATGGGCCGGGCCAAACGGGCCAGCCCGAAGCACGACAAAAATGGCCCGGCACGAGCACGACCCGGCCCGAAAAAATCGGGCCCGGGCCGGCCCGAGGCACGACACGGGCCGTGCCCGGGCCTGGATCTTCGGCCCGTCGGGCTTGCCGGCACGGCCCGATCAGGCCCGGCACGGTCGGCCCGCCGGGCGGCCCGGCCCGGCACGGCCCGTTTAGGCCCGAATAGTGATTTTTCGATTATTTTTATTATATTTTTAACTAAAATTGTCTACGGGCCGGCCCGACCCGGCACGGCCCGGTATGGCCCGGCACGACCCGGCACGCTTAAAATGGGCTCGGGCCGTGCCTGGGCCTGGACCCCTGACCCGTGGGCCGGCCCGGCACGGCCCGATTTTTTTCTGGGCCGTGCCGGGCCCAAGTTTTTTAGGCACGAGCCCGGCCGGGCTCGGGCCGGGCCGGCCCGGCACGGCCCGTTGGCCACCTATACTTAGAGTATATCTACAGTCCCGCTTTACTGTATATCATCACAAATTGTCTTAATTTTGGTAACCAACTCATCCGGTGGCGGCATCTACCAGTAGGAGACAATTGAAAATTTGTTATACCCAACGCTGGGCTTCGCTCAAACACTGCTCCCTCCGTTTCGTATCATTTCTGACAGCTTCGTGAAAATTAAGGAATGTGTGAAATTACGTTTCTGCCCTCCCGCACGTCTCCATCCTTGTGGTTGCCGCAATGTCGCTCTGCTCCTCAGTCGTGGTCCTCATCGAGATCCTAGTCGCCGCCGCTGTCCCCGCTGAGATCTCGCGCGCTGCGCCGTCCCTGCCTAGATCTTGTGTGTTGTCGTTCTCCCCGTCGAGATCTCGCGCGCTGCTGCCTTCCCCGTCGAGATCTCCCGCGTCGCCGCTCTCCTTGCCGAGATCTCGCGCTGCCGCCGTCCCCGTCGAGGTTCGCGTGCTGCTGTTGTCTTCCCTATCATCGCCGCCTTCCTGTTATCGCACTTTGCCTCCCAATCATCACTTGTCGAGCTCCACTACACCGTCGTTGCTTCCGTTCTCCACGAGGTATGACACCCAGCAAACTGCTGCTCTCTATTTCCGTTCTTCGTACACCATCTGCTCCTGCGCTGTCGCGATTGTTCAACTCTTCATTGTTTATAATTCGTCTTTTCATTTCCTGAAGCATGCTCTGCTTAGATTGCTCTCCCTTGGATGATCTTGCGCTAAAATCTGAGCTCTTTTGAGATAGAGGTTTATGCTACAATGAACTGGTGGAGCTTTATTTTCTATACTGCTTCTCTTAGGTTGGATGTATTAGCAGCTTGATGACTGTAGGGATAACCGGGCTAGTGGTCTGATTCAATCCCCATTTTCAGTAAAATTTCTTACTGCCTACTTTCAGTCATTTTGTTATGCGAGTATCTAAGTGTTGCTTCATTTCTTTTCCTTGAATGAAATGTGTATTAGCTGAAAAATGAATAACATTTCCTGCAGGATGTAGTGGGCATCCGGAGAACTTGTCCAGCGAAAGCTTGAAGGAAAGTGAGTCAGAAGACGTTGCTGATCATTTAGTGTTGAGATTCTGTAGAGATGTGCAAATTTTGGTGTTTGCAGTGTTACAGCAGCTGAAGCATTCCTTGCTTCGATTAGATGTTCCCTTATTTTTGTTTCAATGTTCTTTGGAGATTTGTGCAGACCTCTATATCAAGGACCTTTGTCAGTTAATATCTTTGTCAATGGCATCTGTCAGTTAATATCCGTGTCAATACAGTATTACTGTTTTATTTCATTATTTGTCAAATGTGAAGGCTACAATCTGAAACACTTTGCGGGTGTGGCTGAACTCTATAATTCAAACTAATCACTAGTTCATCAGTTATATACTCCCTCCTGATTCTTTTATTTGACGTTTCAGACAAAGTTTTAAACTAAAAATGAACTAGCATTTGTGTCTGAACGTCAATTAAAAAGATAATGAGGGAGTACTCCATTATCCCCAAATTACTTGTCACTCTCTAATTCAAAAATGAACTAAAGAGTGACTTGTAATCTCCATCCCAAATTACTTGTCACTCTGTAATTCAAAAATGAACTAAAGAGTGACAAGTAATTTGGGATAGGGAGTACACCCTATGGTTTGGTCAATCTGAAAATGTTAAAATTTTCAGAGGAACTTGTATGTCTTGTTCTAGTTGACTTGAAAGATTGTATTATTATATGCGGATGGGTTTATATCTCTATAAACCTCTTCAGTAATCATTTTTAAAAACTTTACCATTGCAGAAACATGCAGCTTGAGCAGAGTTTGGAGGGAGAAAAATAGGCAAGTTAAATTTATTTCTAAACATAGTAGCTTACCTTGCAAAGCCATGTATTGATCTCAGTTCTTATTTTTCAGGTACTTGAGGGCGGTAGGCCACCCAAAAGAAGGCAAGGATACTGCAAAGACTGAAGATTGACTTATAGGTGATCAGACTAAAATACCTTCCCAAAGCAGTTTGAACCCAAGTCAAACCAGGAGTCATGTGAAGAGGAAGAGCATAAACGCTGCAAAGACGAGGACATCTCCCAAACTGAAAGTAGCTGCCAAGAGTAAGCTAAAAAGCAGCAAGAAGAGATTTAGATTTGGCATCCAGTCAGTACTTAGTACTTTGGTGTTCAGTTAACACTCATGTTATGAACTTGGTGTCCCCGGTGTATTATGTTATTTAACACTTGTTCTAAAGTCAGAGATAATTGTTTTGTCAGTTAAACTAATGAATCAAGTTAATGATGGAAATCTTAATTGTGGATACTTCTCATTGACTCAAAATTCTGGATTACACTCGAATTTCAGTTACATTCCATTTCATATTGTTGTTGCATTTCAATTCAGTACAACTACAAGAACAAAGACAAGATGCTTATTCCTCTGCTTCTTCAGTACATATGCCCCATCGTGTACAATATTCAATACTACTACTAGTTGGTTCTGTTGCTTCTTCGCTACATACTCCATGGCATGAATTAAGCAGAATGGCGTCGTTTCCTCCTGGTCAGTAAATCACACGTGAAAATACTTCGGTTAATCTCGATAATTTCGGTTTGGTTTTCTGTTAAACCGAATAAACCGGATGTAGTGGCGAGCTGACCAATCAACGGCGACGTCAGCGGAGGGATTTCGCGCATCCAGGATGACAGGCCGGCGCGCATCGAAGGCGGGGCGACCGACGTTAGAGACGGCGGGGTGCCTGCGAGGCGGCCGGGGGGGCGGGGGGGGGGGGGGGGGGGGGTGGTGGTGACGCGCCGTTGGAGCTGGGGGAAGGGCGACGCGGTGAATGGCGGAGGCGCGTGCGCCGGCTGCGGTGGCGTCGTCTCCTCCATCTCGATGCCGACCGTGCAGAGGCGCGAGTTACTAGAAGTGGAAGGGAGGAGAAGAGGGATTTGATTGATCGTTAGAGGCGCTAGTAGAAAAAGGGTCGAGCCGGCGTTGGCAGCTGACGGAGCAAGGCCAGGGTGAGAGGGAGTTAGGCTTGCGTTAGCCATCTGTTGGGGTTGCTGCCGGGCTTTCAGTGTTGGGCCAGTATTATGGTTAGTACACAGTATGAGCTATTCCGTTCCTGTTAACCGGAATAAAATAACCGAAAACCGGCAAAATAATTGGTTTTTGCAGTCTGAGATCCGAATTTGTGTCCGGTTTAGCCGGTTTTGATTAGTTCGGTTTTGGTTGTCTAATTCAGTTTCAGTTTGCGGTTTTTTGTTTTTTTCCCACCCCTGTGAAAACCATGCACAGAGAGGACACAAATATACGATGTGGCGAGCGCTGATTCGTCGAATGCTCTAAGGGCAGGAACTCCCTCTCTGATTTAAGGTATGAATCTTAAAAGAGAAACATGGCAGAAGGTAGTACGTGGATATACTGAACAGTTATATGAAAATCATTTTGACCTGCAAGCCTGTGTTTTTTTATATAAAAAAAAATAAAGATGCATTGGTTTATCTGCATCTAATGTACTCGCTACATCTTAAATTATTTGATGTTTAGGATAATTTTTTAGTTATAAATGTACTCCCTCCGTGCTTAAATATTTGTCACTCTATAGTTCGAAAATGAACTACAAAGCACAAGTGTCTAGGAACAGAGGGAGTACAAATAAATTTATCATAAACAACAAATAATTTGAGAAGGAGGGAGTATACTATCTTTAGGGATATTGCTGTGAGAAAAACCTTGCTTTTATGTGATATTGTTGTTGTACAGTTTCTTCAATCTTGCGATATACTCCCTCCGTTTTAATTTATTTGTTGTTATGACAAACTTTATTAGTTCATTTTAAGTTCTTTTGATCGTCTGAAACACGACAATAATTTCGGAACGGAAGTAGTAGTTAATGACAATGCTTTGGGGAAGTTAGTCAGTTAGTGCCATGTTTCTGCTTCATTTTTTCATCTATAAGGAGCTGGCGCTGCATAGAGATATAGGTAGCAGCCGTTAGGAGTTGCATGCATTGTTTTCAGAAGTCGTATGTAGCAAGACAGAATGGAAAATGTCTGTCGGATGCAAACCTCGGATTGCTAGTTTCAACTTGCGAGTGCTTCTTAATTACTCTCTCAATCTCAAATTATTTGTTGTTTAGAACAAAAAAATTAATTTATTTTAAATTAAAATTCTTATTTGAACGACAAATAATTGGGATAGAGGGAGTATTTGCAAAATTACAGATGGAAAATGGTTGTAGAATGGAAACGCTCTGAGACTTTTTCTACGATTTTGCTGCCCGGCCGGCTGGCCGGACTAAAATAAGATGCTGATAGTTACAGAATGATAGTGTGTTGCGTAGCTACCAGGTAATGCCCCGGCCGTCCGAACAAACAAAGTCCACATGGTTGAGATAAGATGCTGCACTCGTACTTTACTAATCCCTGCGTCTTGTTCACCGGGTCATCGTCGTCAAGCAAACGTCCAAGAAACGGGCAGGTACGACCGCTGTTCCCCTTCCCTTCCCTCTCACTTTCACTTTTTTTATAACGGAGGCGGAGGGAGGGAGAGACAGAGAAAGCAAGCGTGTTCTATCCAGGTGGATCTTGTTTTTCGACTTCTTCACTGTCGTCGCGTGAGAAGACTGAGCGCGAGACATGGGGAAGGAGAGAAAGTGTAAGGAAACAGCGAGCGCGAGAGCGACGCCGCGCCCGCCTCTGCCCCACCTCTTCCTCCGGCCGCCTCCGTATAAGAAGTGGCTGCCAGCCCAAGGAGAAGAGGCAGTGTTCTCGCTCTCATCCGCCTCCCCCTCTCCACCCCTGCTCCCCCCGCGCTCCAGATCTGCGGTGGTGCCGACCTACCGAGGACGCGTGCGTCGTCGGTGGCTTCCGTTGTACAGTACTACTACTTAGTAGTTCAAACAAGTTGACCACTTTAGTATGGACTTCACTAAGAACGTTGTCGTCCCCGCGGCGCGGGATGCTATCCTCGGCCGGATATTCTCCTTCCTGTTGGACAACTTCCCCTGGCCGCCGTTGCCCGGCGCGAGGGACGTGCACCGGCGGCGGCTGGAGCGCCTGCTGGGAATCATAGGCACCATGGTCGAGGAGGCCGAGGGGCGGCACATCACCAACCACCAGCTCCTCGCACGCCTCAAGGCTCTCACCGATGGCATGTACCGCGCCCGCTACGCGCTCGAAGCGACCGACCTCGACGACTCCATGAACTCCATCAGCGACGACGACGATGCAGACGACGACACCGTTACCACCACAGGCAAGCGCTCGTTAGCGCTCCGCTCGCCGTTCATGGCCGTGAAGCGTGCCCGCCTGACGAGCGTCATCTGCGGCAGCCGCGCCACGGAGAGGCTGGCCACGACCGTCGACGAGCTGGAGGGCCTGACGCGCGACTACACGAGGGAGTTCATCATGCTGGTGCAAGGGTACCCTCAGAAGGTGTACCGGCCGGTGACGACGACACTGTACATGGACCGGTGTGTGTTCGGGCGCCACGTGGAGAAGGAGCGTATCGTCAACTTTCTGCTGCAGCGCGGGGCCACCTGCCGGAAGCCGTACCTGAACGTGCTCGCGGTCATCGGGGCCAAAGGTGTCGGCAAGACCAGGCTCGTGAGGCACGCCCAGGGCGACGAGCGGCTGCGCGACCACTTCGTGCGCACGGAGTGGTTCGATCAGATGGACGTCTTGCGGGCAGGCGGCTGCCCCGACGAGAGAATTAGGGAGAGCGACGGGACGGAGTACCTCGCAGGCGTGCGCCGCATCCTTGATGAGCCGCAGTTCGCGGCTGCGGGGCCGTCCCTGCTCGTGTTCGACGACGCATGGTATGTCGAGGAGTCCGCCTGGGCCGCGCTGGCGTCGTCCCCGACGAGCGCGCTCGCCGAGGGGAGCAAACTCATCTTCATGTCCCGCAACGCCCACCTCGGTCGGATCGGGACGGTGGAACCGGTGGTGCTAGCCCGCTTGAGGGAGGAGGAGTACTGGTACTACTTCAAGGCGTTCGCGTTCCGCGGCGCGGACCCTCGGGATCACCCGCGGATCGCGGCGGTGGGGCGGGAGATCTCGAACCACCTGGAGCGCACGTTCCCCGACGCGCAGATACTGGGCAAGCTGCTCCGGGACAACTTCAACGCCCGGTTCTGGCGCAGGTTGCTGGCCTCCATCGTCGAGTGCGTGACCCCGCGGCTCCGTGTCGGCGTCCTGCTCCAGTACGAGCTGCTGCCCGTCGACGACGACAGGCTGCAGTCGTACGGGGGGTACTGCTGGAACCCGCCCAAGTTGACCGCGCAGGACGTGCTCAGCGCGTCACCTTCCCGTTCTGGCCATGGGGGCGGTGATTCGGAGGACGAAAGCTCCACCATCCACCTTTCCAAGGAGACACCGTACATGTACGAGTGGTACCGCATCACCCTCAAGAAGGATGGCCGGGCACCGCCGAATGTTTCCATCAAACGTACACCTACATAAGCTATGAATATTTCAGGGGAACAACTCTAGTCTTTGAAAGTTTTCGTTTTGTAATTCAAAAAAAAAAAAAACTACTTTCTTTCCTTCCCAGCAAATCCGGTCGATCAATCCACAACACTTTCCAGCCCCCGGCGCACTCGATCGGTCGCAGCTCGTCAGTCGGTGCGGCAGAGCAGGGGTGGGGCGCTCGATCGAGTGCTCGTCGTTCCGTTGCGCGGTGCCGCGTGTGGCCTTCCCAGACGCTGCGTACGTTGCGCTCGCCAACAAGAAATCTTGGTGGTGGAAAGGAAATAGCCAAGCCGAGCGGGACCGGACGGATAACAAGACAGAGGTACTACTACACCTAGAAGGAGGCTGGAAGGGATCAAAAGTGTGGCGGGAGGAGGTGTGATCATCAGCCGGCGAATTCCTGGGTTGCTGTTGATTATCCTTGGATGATCGACGTGTGCGTACGACAGCGACCACTGGCCAGAAAACTCGTCGCTATGGGGAACACGGCGTTGATTGGAATCCGTGACGGGGTTCCTCTTCCCCTCGACGAACGGCCGCCGAGCAAGGTTGATTGATTGGGACGCGATGAATTATGGAGGCAGGCGCCAGCCAGAGCCAGCCAACCAACAGCAACTTAACAACTTTATTAGCATTAATCTAGTGATTAAATCCCAATCAGGACACAGAGGGAGCAGGACCGTAACGCACGCTCTGCTGCTCCACTTTCGTTGAGGTTGCTTCGGCCAACCTGATTGATTCCTTTTCTGATCCGTCAAAAGGGAGAGAAGAAAAAACGAGAACAAATCCGTAGTACGCCATGCTCGTGACTCGTGAGCAAGCTGTCCAGCTGCTGGCAGTAGCAGCGGCACACAAGCACAGTTCTAGCTCGTGAGCAGGACCGGTAGGTCACACGGCCGGGGTGCTCACACGTGTATGCTCGGCCACAAACCGAGGAACGCGACATGACAAGAAGCAAACCGAGCAAGGTCAAAAGCAACGCAGCAGGCGGGGCACGGAGGGAGAGTGAGAGAGAGTGACAGCGACGACTGAAATGAAAACGGTTGTTCGTCCGTTCCTCTGGCTCCCTTCCGACTCATGAAACCCTTTTTCTGTTTCCAGCCCTGCCTCTTCCGGTTCCTCGTAATATTTCCTCAATATTACCAGGGCAGGGTCCAAACAGAAAGGTCTTATTGTTGCCGCCCCAAATCCCTATTCGAACGAACGCATTTTCTCCGTTTTCTCCGCCCCATTCGGTACAAGTATAACCACACCCCCGTGTCCCTGCTCTTGATTTGCAGCTGAAATTACTCCAACACGAGCACCTCCACTGCTTGCCTGTTCTTCAATGTTGGTGTGGTGCTGCTGCTTTGATTAACAACAACAACAACGATCTAGTATTCGTTTCTTGGACTCCTCAATCGCTTGTTTTTCCTTTTTTACTGATCACCTTTTCCCGAGATCGCATTTTTTTATTTGTCGGCGGCGACCTTTCGCTCCGTCTCCTAGTCCTAGTCCTAGGCGGCAGAGGGAGCAGTCGAGTCGAGCGAGCAGAGCACCAGGCGGGGTTCCACGCGCGCCTCTTTCGCGTTTTTGGACCTTTCCTTTGTTTCCGCTGGCTTTCTGGTGGGACGGGGCTGGGAGGTTTTGCGTGCGTCGCGTTTGGGTTTTGGACGGCATCTCGCCTGATTCCCCCCCTTCCATTCGTCATCTTTGATTGAAGGTTTCCCAGTTTGATCCGCCGGCTTGCTATCTCTGATTGATCTGGGAAGAAAGTTGGGATCTTTTTTCGTGAGGCTTTCATTGGATTGACCGATCCATGGCGTCGTCGTGCATACCGGGCGGCGGCCTCCGGCTGGACCTGGAGATGATGAAGGCGGGCGCGACGCCGCCGCGGTCGGCGCACTCCGCGCCGTCATCGACGCTCTCGGAGGCGTCCAACGTGTCCTCCTCGTCCACGTCGTCGGTCGCGTCGCTGTCGGTCAAGCGCCCGCGCGCGCCGCGGAAGCGGCCAAACCAGACCTACAACGAGGCGGCGGCGCTGCTCGCGTCCATGTACCCCTCCGTCTTCCCCGTCGTCGCGAGGAGGGGACCCGAGACGGCGCCGCCCAGGCTCCTCGGTCTCGCCTCGGCCCTCGCCGACGACCCCAACTGCTCCGACCTCCTCCCGCCGTTCCCCGTCCTCGGCCACGCCGCGTTCCTTCTCCGTGACTTGCCGCACCCGCAGCCGCCTCCGACGCCGTGGAGCCCCGTCCCCGCCAAGAGCTCCCCGTCGCCGGCGGACATAAGCAGCGTCTCCAGCGAGTTCCGCGACCCGGCAACGCCTGACGCCGCGGCCGCAGACGAGCTCGGGGAGCTCGACTTCGATGGTGACTGCGATTTCAACGCAGATTCCTTTCTCGGCGTCGATGAGGGCGCGGCCGAGGGCATTGACGCCATCATGGGCAAGCTCACCATGGAGAACGACGCGGCAGTCGCTGCGACCAGCGTCAACTCTTACCTGCCCGGCCCCAGCATACAGACATACGTCAGAAACGTCATGATGCTCCAGCTCGGGGTCCGGCATCATGGTCAGCTAAACAAAAGCCAAGCACTGAAGGGGCAGACTGTTGATACCAAATGGTGGATGTGTCCTGCTATACCAGTGAAGGACATTGCTCCAGCACAGCAAGCATCAGTGCAAACGCTGGTTGTGCCAGAGAACAAGAAGAAGTGCAAGAAGAAGGTGGTGGGGAGAGAGATGGCCACACCTGTTGGGCAGTGCAGGAAAGCTGAGGACGGGATCCCTCACTCTGCCAATGGTGATCCTGGAACTTTGACACTGCCAGAGACGGGATTGGGGTTGAGGTTGAACAGTGAGGAGGTTCTAAAGGCGTGGTGCGGAAGTGGATCTGTTTTCGCTGATGGCTATGATCCTTACTTGTCGCGGTCCTCTGCTGATGTGCTTGTAAGTCATTTCAGTTGTTGTTGTTATAAATATTTCAATTCCAGTTGCAGAAAAAAATGTCTAGCATAATTCCATATAATATTTTTATGCTGCCAACCATTTTTCTAGCCTTGTGGCTTACATAACTGCTGAAAATCCCTTACGCTGCAACATTGCGAACATTTAATTTACCCATGCTGTTAACTTTTATCTGAAAAAATAAAACTTTCTTACTGAGAAGTGTTCAACTACTGTTGCAGGTTAAACATTCTGATAGTGATCTGATTAAAGAGAATGCTACTAGGGGTGTTATCAGGGAAGGCAACATTCTCAAAATGCAGCACAAGCAGAAGCAGTGCACTCCCGTCCTCTCGAATAAGAGTCGATATTACCGTCCTCGGGTGAAGGCAAGCACCAGAAGAAACTCTCAAGGGCATAAATTATGCTGGGACGACACTGCATTGCTCCACCAAATAGCACATGTTTCCCTCAGTTTCTGAAGTTGTTTGTGTTTTGGTTTTCGCAGGGGAGGTTTGTGAGCAAGGCTTATGTTCAGCAAGCGGCAGAGGAAGAGAAGAAAGGCTAGAGAGGATAAATCCTACTCCAAGTGTCATTCTGTTGTGCTTCTGCTCTCCCTCTTTAAGAGAAGCGAAATAGGCTTCTCCATTTTCGCTTCTCTAGTTTTGTACTGCTCCATCTCGAGGGTAGAGATGCCTGTATAGTGTGTGGCTTGCCGTTATGGAGCCTCAGATGGTTGCTACCAACTATGGCCAGCTTCAAATGCTCTGATGTAAATAAAGAAGATAATGTACTAGTTGTAGTGCATTACAACCAGTTATTGTTACAGTGTTGCTCTGATTCTGCACCTTCTTTTTATGTTTGTATATGTTGAGATGATCAGTCTTAGCTCCTGTGCAAGTGTTGTTTCGTCATGGTGAATCTCAGAACGAAGCCATACCAGCTAGTACCCACTCTGTCCTATTTTACTTGTGAATTTAACCTTGTGTGATTTATTCTTAATTTATTGTCATTCTTGTCTCTCATCTTCTTGTTTTTTATGCACCACAGTTGTCTAAAAACATCCATCGAAGAGTATATACAGTACTACCTGCTAGCACGCTTCTCTTATCTTGAAGCAACAAACTCCGCCATCCCGCTTTCGCATATTTCGAATGGGTGGCCGCCATCTTCATCGAGTCTGGAAGACTAGAACACCGTTCGGGCGCGGCTTGGAGCGGGGCGAGCGGTTTGAGGAAGGCAGAACTGACAGGGCGGGCCCGCGTCCAGAGAGAGAGAGGAAGGGGCGCGGCTGTGGGCTGTGGGCCGAGGGTGTGGGCTGTGCCAGGGAAGGGAAAAGAAGAGGGTGGGTTGGGCTGGACAAGGGAAAAGATGGGGTTTCGGCCCAAAAACTAGTTTTTGAGTTTTCTTTTGTTTTATTATTCTTTCCTATTTTAAATTTTGAATGCAAGAAAATTTCTAGCGTATTTGCTAATTTAATTATTCAATCAGAAGAAAACATATGTATTCATCTTGGAATAAATCATTAAGAAATTCATCATCACACAATTCTACACGTTATTTTCTTTTCTTTTTACTCATTCCTCATTTATTCATTATTGAATTATTTTTAATTTAATTTTTATTTTCTTATAAAGGGTGTTACATTACTGGCTGCTACCTCAGGCGGTGCAAAACCGAAGGCGTGGGAGCATTGCAGATTCTCTATCTCTGAGGAACAACTTTTGTGAGTTTCAGAGAGACGCAGCATCAACAACGTTCTGAACTGAAACGAATTTGGCTGGCGTTTGTGCAAATTTCTTCACACTAGCCGAAAACATGCAAGAATCAGGCTGCAATGTTCTGTTGGCCTGCTTTCAATTAATGTGATTTTCTTTGACGTGTGGCCATTGTTGCCCGTAACACAATTCCCTACGCCTCAAGCTTTGTCGCAGCGCGGCCGCCAGTCATGCGCCTGAACCCTGAACTCAGAATGACTGTCTTGTACTCCCTCCTTTCTCAAAAGATTATCACCTTCTAGTTCATTTTTGTACTAAAAGGTGACAATCTTTTGAGAAAGGAGGGAGTACTACTCAGAAATCGGAAGAACTTGCTTCGTCCCTACGCCAATGCAGCACGTCCGACCCGACTCGGATTCTAACAGCTGGCAGGAAGCTATATAAGTATACGAACAGCCCCCCCATCCCTCATCGAATCACTCTCTCGCGCTTCCACTTGCATCCATCCACCACTCGCCGACTCGCTACGACCTCCGGCACCATGGCCGGGCAAGCCGCGATCAGCCGCTGGACGCGCTTCCTCACGTCTTTCGACCACATCGACGCCGCCATCGAAGCCGCCGAGCCTTCCGTCTCCCGCGACGAGTTCCGCCGCCTGAGGGTGCAGATCCTGGAGATGCTCTGCGCCGCCCAGGACGACCACTGCAAGGCGAAGGAGCTCTGCCTGATCCTGTACGGCGTCATGGAGGAGTCGCTCGCCACGCTCCAGACGCTGCCCGCCGACGTCGTCCCCAAGATCCTGGCGTCGTCCCCCGACCTCGCCAACGCCGTCGGCGCGCTGAGGAGCCACCGCTCGGAGCGCGTCCGCGGACTGGCGCGCGACATCATCCGCGGGTGGAAGGCGACCGTCGAGGGCGACATCGTCAGGATGACCGCAGCCGTCGCCAAGCTTGATGCTGTGTCGCGGCTCCCGCCTTCCAAGAGCAGGGCACCCTACGTCTCCGATGGCCGCAACGACAACGCGCCATCGAATCCGACGAAGAGGGAGCAGGAGGGTAAGCCGTGTCCCACGAAGGCGGTTCCTCTCGTCGTCAACGTCCCTCCTGCCAGGACGACGGTGGGGGCATCTGCTCCGAGGAAGACGGCTCCGGCTGCTGGCATCGGTTGTGCGACGACGGCAGACAAGCCAGCTCCGGTGAAGATGGACGGCTTCCGGAGCGACAACCTGTGCCCTGAGGCGAAGAGTTATCACACCAGGATCCCATTCCAAGGGAACCCACCGCGCGCCAAGAAGATGGCTCCCGTCGTCGTCGAACCCGGTCGTGACAAAGCCTACGTGGTTTCTCCCTTGCCGGAGCAGCCTGCTCCAGTTTCCTCCGTCAGGCATGGCGTGAGGACGTTGAACACAAATGCTTCAACCAAGGTCTGGGGTACCAAGAGGCGGAGAAGATGGAGCTCCGAGGAGAAGATGGAGGCCACCAAGCGAAAACTCCACGAAGGGTACCAAGAGGCGGCGGATGCAAAACGGCAGCGCAAGATTCAAGTCATCGAGGACCCGAAGATGCTGGAGCAGAGACAGCGCAAGATACACCCCATCATGCGGGAGCGAAGCCGTGCGAGATCCGGGAACCCGACGGCCGTCAGGCGTTCGTTGCTCCCCTCCTTCCATTAGGGCTCTGCAGAGGTTTTGACTTCTTCGGTCACTGGAGCATCAGAATTTAGAATCAAATCTGTGTAATACAACTCATGTAATGTGATTAGCACTCATCTGTGACGTAAGTCTTTTCTGTAACTGAAATGTACTCCCTCCGTCCTCATAAACTTGTCGCTTTGTAATTCAAAAATGAACTACAAAAGTTTATGAGGACGGTGGGAGTATGTCATGTGATTTCGACGAAATTCCATGTAATTCTAGCAGAAAGTGTTTCTGGCAAGTTTTACTGAAATCTAGCAGCATACATCAGCCACCATATGTGTCCGAGCTTGAAACATGCAGATAATTTCATTTGAACCCGTTTGGTGATGCGTACAACGTACTCCCTCCGTCCCCATGAACTTGTCGCTTTGTAGTTCAAAAATGAACTACAAATCGACAAGTTGATGGAGACGGAGGGAGTACTTCGCGGTTCCAGCATCGCAGCAACCCACAGGGCTCAAAACCATGGCACGCACACGCATACGGCAGTCAAAGCAGGCGCGGCATCGCACGGCATATGCCTCAATCCTGAACTCGTCGCCGCGGCCATAAGCGCGGGAACGAGAACTAAAGACAGCGGAGAGGCAATGGAGTTCACATAAACCAACTGATTAGTTGAAACTTACATAAACAATAGCTGAGTACCGGAGTACAAAGACCAGGCCAGTAACGCACAAAGAGATACACGTGGCAAGGATCTTGGTCTATTTCATTCTGGTCCAGTGTGAAAGGTTACAGAAACAAAACAAAATACGCTTCTCAGCTTAGCTATGCAGCTGTTAACCCAGTTCATGTCTAATTCCCTCAAAGATAACCTGTTCGCCAGCCTCTTGCACAACCTTACAGCAGCCAGACTGTTACAACTGACCAACTGGGCATAAAAGTACGCAGCCTCTTCACCTTGCCCATTTTCCATTGCTTGCGCTAACAATTAGGTAATGGTCCAAGCCACTTCCACATCACTTCCCCGAACTGATCCCTCAATCCTCATTATAGTCTGGGTTTTTCTTCAGGATCACAAATCCCTCGAGAAATGGAGACAGCGGAACATATCTGCACATGAGAAAAGCAGTAAGTTCCAGCCAAAAGATTGGCTATAAAATACAAACCATTTCACAGCTGTTCTGTAATTACTTCTCTGTTGCCAACTCAGCCCGCTCCCCTGCCGCAAGCAATACAGGCGTGGAGTGTGTCTGAAATCCGGTAATTGTCTTTGGTTTTCCTGCCTGACCAACCACATCAACCGCCTGGCCCACACGGACTGGAACAGGAAGTGGCTTAAGATCCTCATCCACTGTCAATAGCATCCTCGGCTGTTTTCAGAAGAGAAATGAATTATCAAACTTGAGAATCTCACTTGGTATAACTCTTAACATCAGGGCTGAAAATACCTGCATAGCCAGGACAAGGATGTACAACATGTAGTGATATTTCCCGAGGATGATGGATTTCATGTCAAGACATGCATGCAGAACAGTGACAAGACCAGCAAGTGCTATCCTGAAAAGTGACGAGCAAGGATAGTTCTGAAATGCGGTGCTTGACAAAATTGAAGATGAATCAGCAGTCTATGAAATCACTCACGGAGAAAGAAGAAAACGGTCAGAATGGTACGGGGAAAGCGTAAGCAGGCCCTTCCCAAGGTGAGCAAGACCTTGAGCAATCCTTACCTGAAGTAAAATGAAATGAACAGATATGAAACTTAACAAAAAACACATGCACCCTTAATAGCTGCCAACAAGGATAGCAAACATTTATTCCTTACTACTACTTACACAGAACAGGTGTCCAGCTTCTTTGTAATAGTAACTTGAGAGATTACGAAGCATCCCAGCTATGCGAGCATTGTTTGTGCCAGCACCAATCAGACCCAGCGATATGATTGCAGCCTTCAGGTACCGATTTGATCAAATGTTAATACAAGTTCAAAAAAGTGAATATGCTGTGTTCTAATGATTCTAATAAAGGGTAAAGAAGTGTACCATTGACACTTCAGCATCGGCATCATGGCTCAGTCTGCTCAGTGTGTCCATAACATTTACCTAAGACAGAGAGATTGAATCAGAGTAGTTGACTGAACTATGTAGTAAGCAGTGTGTATCTACGTATTAAAATACAAAGCCTGCTGAAGCTTATGCAAGCTAGAATCAAATAATAAGGAGGCAGCAGCATATTGGCTGCAAGAACCAGGAACGAACGAAACACTGTCCACAAAGCTATGTCATCAAAAGTGTAAAACTCAGATCGTTGATCTAGTCATCTGGTGGGATGTTAATTGGCTACTCAGTTCACATCTTCCTAATTTGCATGTATGTATACAGCAGCACAAAGATGTAAATTCTCATCTGGTGCCCGTCAGCTCCTAAGAAACGCTTCCCTCCGTTTGTTGCAATTCAAAGTCACCACACACATAGTTCAAGTATGGATTATAACCATTGATTTTTTTTCTTTAGAAAAAAGAATTGAATTGTAAGATAGAAAGCACATATAAACATACCTTTGGGTTGGATATGCAGAGCACACCAAGAGCAAGAGGAACTGCTCTTCTAATATTCTGCTCTCCATACTGTAAAAGACGCTCAAGGGAGCGTATAGCCATGTCAGCACCTAATTCTTCAGCCATCGCAATGAGAGCAATCCCAAGGACTGCTGGCCCTTGGTGGGTTTCACCTTTCTCAAGATGTTCCGAGCAAATACCAAGGAGTTTTTGAACCTGAAAATAAAAACGGGAGAGTTCATAAAAACAATTCCTGCATTTTGCACTGTACCTTTACAGCCTTAATTATTTTATATGTTTCCATGCAAGGTACCTTAAGAACATTCCCTGTTCCAGCATACGCCAATGACATAAGAGTCACATCACAGTACTTTCGTATCTTTTCATCAAATGTTTTAGAAACCTCTGCAGTAGCCTCCACGCTTTCCTACAAAATGGCACCCAATAAATAATGAGTAAATAAAAAATACATATAATGGTGGCAGCTCAAGAAATAGAAACTTATTGGGAGACAATGAACAAATATAGCAATGATAAAAACAAAACACATCGATGATTCTGACAACAACAACAAAGCTGTTTAGTCCCATCCCAAACAAGTTGGGGTAGGCTAGAGATGAAAACCACAAGACTCAACACACACACACACACACACACACACACACACACACACACAAAGGAAAACGGGTAGGAAAGAGGGAAAAGAGGAGAGAAAATGAGCACTACACCAAAGAGGGAAAACCGAAAATGAGGGTTCTCGCCCGTGTATTGCTAGTCTCCACATCCTTCTATCTAATGTTAAGTCCCTAACGATGTTACAATCCTTCATGTCTCTCTCTCTTCAACGACCCCTCTAGAGTTAAACTGAACTTCCTCTACCTCTCTTCATGTTATCAGGGTGTCTTATTATCCTGCTATGAACCAGTGCCTCTTGAGGCCTCCATTGGATATGTCCAAACCATCTCCACAACCGGTGTCACCCCTAATCTCTCTCGTATGTCATCATTCTGGACATGATTTCTTCTTGTGTAGCCATAAATCCAACATAACATATGTATCTCTGCTATGCTTAGCCGTTGGAGATGTCGCCTTTTAGTAGGCCAACATTCCGCTCCATATAACATGGCAGGATCGCACATCGCAGTCCTATAGAATTTGCCTTTTAGCTTTTATGGCACCCTATTGTCACAAAGGACACCAGAAGCTTGGAGCCACTTCAACCATGTGACTTTAATTCTATGACTAACATCTTCAATATATCCTTCTACAGCATCGATGATGCTGTCAATATGCAAAAAGAAAAAAGAATGGAATAGGAAAAACACATGTACAACCAGAAAAATAACATACATCATATACAAAACAGTCACACATATTGAAGATAAAAAATAGAGATAAAATATAGTTAATGCTTCACAGTTATTTGACTCCCTCCACAACAAAGCTCAGGCCTTAGATGGGGAAATAAAAAATGAAACAAACATACCTGTTTCCCAAGATATAGAAGGCCAAGAGCAACAGGAAGCAGGCGTATAATGGGCTCTGCAAGCTCTGCTTCACTGCGATCCATCAAGACAAATATGATTGATTGTGCAATCTCTTCATTACAGGAACCGACGAATACCAATCCCAAGGAGATGGCGGTGAAAACTAAAACCTCCAGAGGAGTTTGGGAATCAGCTAGTATAGCTGAGAGTTGCGCTTGAAGCTGAAGAAACCAGAAACTATGTTAATACAAAAGGAACAACATAATGTTTTGGTAATAGATTGAGGGCATATAAGAATCAACCTCATCTTTCTGAGAGCCAGCATAAGCAATACCGAGACCAAGGATTGCACCTATTCGTATAATGGACTCATCTCTGCTGATATACTCAGAAATAAGAGCAAATGCCTGAAAAAAGAAGCCAGGTTATTACAGCAGAGAATTTATATAGTTACAATTTGACAGAGTAGGGTTAGGTTGTACATACTGGATCACAGTCATTCTTGACACCGCAAGAGACAATTCCAATACCTAACAAAGCTCCAGCAACAACATGAGTATCGTTACTGTGTAGGTACTTGTCAATTTGGGCAAGTCCTGAATCAGAATCCCACAGAAGAATCATTCCCTGAAAGACAATAAATTTGTCACTCATGTGATCGCCTGATAATCCTTAATTACAGGAATAAAAAACAAATTTCCAGTACCAAACTAGCAGCTGCACTAGCTTTTCCATGTTCCTTGTTCTTGAATAGCCAGTTACCAGAAGAACCACCAGAAGAATCTGACGGTGTAGTCATGAGTTTATCCTGCAACAAGATTTTGGATATCCTCAAAATCTTCTATGTCTCATACATCATTAAAATGTCTATAAGCAATAACCTGGCCAAATCCAGCATTCACAAATGCATTAACAAATGTCGCAGCCAAATTCTGTCTTGCAGAATCAAGACTGGAGCTTGTAGCACCTCGCCCATCAATGAGATGAACCTACAATATTACCATGGCGTTGAAAAAAAAATAGTTAGCAAGGGCTATGCAAAAGAGCTACAGAAGAATGTGATGCAATAACAAAAACAAAAACAAAGCATGTCAAACCTTATATATGTCCTCTGGAGATTTTGGCTCCATAACCTCAATATCACGTGCAAGAGTAAGGTATCCCTCGCTGAGTTTAGTATTATAAACTATTTCCTGCAAAGCTTCCTTATCATTTTCATCTGCAGCTATCTCATCATCGATCTCCATGCTTAAACCCTTCAGTAAAAAGACATTTCATTGATCAAAAGAGCAAACAGACAGCTAAAAAAATTCATTTTATCTAACAACATGATGTGACAGATCAGTAACAGATAACACGAACTGGTATTAGCTTCTGTTTAATGTCTCTGTGCACTTAAAGACTCACATGGCGTGCTACAATATATGAGAATTGCTTCTTCAGGAGAAGATCATCTGTTGCTGTGTAAACTTGCTTCACATACTGCAACTAGAAATCATTGAAATATGTATTAGTTACATTTTATTTCTGAAAAAATAATACAAAGGCAAGAACTCATTCATCACAGTCACACACACACACACACACACACACACACCTTGTTGTCAAGGAGAAGCGCAATCCGCAAGGCACTTGCAAGGTCCCCAAACTTTTGGTAAATTTCATATGCTATTTTAAGTGCCAACATATCATCAGGAGCAGGAAGGTATCTGCAAGATTCCATCCCGACAGAGCAAAGTATATGAAGCTAATTCAGTACACAGAGTCACAGACAGAAGATAAAGTTTTAACAAAGTAAGAAACCACAACCGGGCACGTACTTAGAAGAACTAGTGAGGTATAAGCAGGTCCTTTTGTAGTTTGTAACATCCACATGTTCAACTAGCATATCAAGGTTTTCGACCTGCCAAGCAATGGGATACCATGGATCAGCTGTGAATCAATCAATAAATAAGTGTTTGATGGTGTAACACAAGAACTTTTGCTGTACTTCCATGAGAAGATCCACAGCTTCAGGCTCAGCATTGTGCTGCAATAACAAGAAAATTGAACTTAGTTTCCATCAGTCAGTCAAAGACACCTCATAATTATGTAATCAAATGAAAACAAACCTTCATGTGGAATGAAACAATTTGCTGCACTAATTCCATCAGGGATTTATCAATTGGTACATCATCATCCTGCAGGAGATAGATAGCATTACAAAAAGACTTATCTTTAACATAAAGTAAGAATTATCTCAGCCTGAACACAAGCAGCAACACAACATGAAGAAGGTACTGAAGAAATAGCACAGAAGATAAACATACATGATAAGAATGGTAAATGCCACTGTTGACCACATGGAGATCAAACAGATATTATGCTACATATAACAGTAAAATCTGGAATAGATATTTAAGTAGAGGACAAAGGCAAAAAAGTTCTATAGGAGGAATGCTATAATTTGTAATTACAATTAACATTAGCTAAGCAGAACAAAGGTTTCTATTTTACATTTACGGTGTTATGATGAATATAAGTAATTTTGTGCATTTGTGGGGTAAAAGCATGATTTTTGAGGCAACGCTTAAGGCATCCAGATGTGCCCCCGACATCATGGCACACCACAAAGTCCTAGTTCTGCCACAGCGCCCAGACGCAAGCGTGCCACCAATGCCATGGGACGCCACAAGGCCTCAAAAGCCATGGCCAAAATAGAAGTTTGAAACTATTTCAATCATATGGATTATGGTCTAACCTGAAGCCTTTGGAATTCTTGAGCGATTTCACCAGCCAAATTTCTGACAAGAGACAGCAACATTTATTAGAATCCAAACAAGAATAAAAGTAAACACAAAATCACATCTGTCTTAACTGGAAAATTACAACTGTATAACTGAACCAATTGTGATATTCAAAAGTAGAAAAATATAATTGCTTTCAGAAGGCCATCAAATTCCACACAGAATCAACAACAACAACAACCAAGCCTTTGTCCCAAGCACGTTGGAGTCAAATTCCAAATAAAATGTAAGAATTTGTTTTCCTTTCATTGTTACACATGAGACAACAAATACAGCAGAAAACAGTAAATGTTGTCCCTACACTAACATCAAATTAAGAGGCCAAAGAGGACCCCTCATTATTTTCCAATGAGAACTACAAAACAATGATATAGGGTAAACAATGTTATTCAGAAATATAAACTAACCCAGAGGATGCTTAAACTAAAAAAAATGATCTATATATTTTTAACTTTTTATTTTTGGGGGTGCAAGACCTAGAACTCGAGATGCCTGGAGGCCAGTATTACCTTACATACTCATGGCCCCATGAACCAATATCACCTTCCGATCCCATCATCCGATACTTCAAGCTCTCCTGAAACAAGAACATTCAGCAAATGATCTTGTTAAGATCGGAATTGTACAGTGATGTAAAAGATTTATATCTATTTATAAGGCTCATATAAAGGAATAATTAACAGAATGTTCGACAAGCCAAAACGTACCCTTTCACCCTCCACAGACATTGTTAAGGCTAATATTGAAAGGATGTCTGCCATATACTTCTGCAAATGAAAAAACAAAAGAAGATTACATATGAATAAAAGAAAAACAAGTTTTTTTAACTGCGAATTTACAGAGAGACTACCTTCAGATCAGAGTCCGGCATCATCTCAAAGTAGGACTTGAGAGTCCCGTAGTGTGGACGGAGGAATTTGAGAGGCTTCGGCACAGATGTCATCGAGCTTGTCGCTGTACGAATCTCCATCCTGTAGCATCAGTTAATGAGAACTAGGAATCATGATGACCAGACAAATTGCATGCTTCGATAGCAGTAAAATTCTGATAGCACAACAGTTGCAGAAGCCACACCTACAATACAATGAAATTCTAGGGTGTGACCCTGTGCTGGAAAAGACTAAGACAACTAGATCCATGTAGAAACTTACGGCAACAAGCTAAACCTAAGTGTGGCAAGTGAAGCTGTCATGAAATTTTATGGAGAACTAGATCGCTGGACTAAGTAAAATAAGTTGGGGGCATCAAAATTAGGCTGCTGGAACATTAAAGACTAGGATTCAGACAGCCGTGCAGGCCGCCGAGCTGTGAGCAGTCCCTATAAAACCCAGGGCCACGGCGTACCTCATGCTTTCGAGCGCCAGCTTCTGGACGCCGGGATCGGAGTCCTGCGCGCGGACAACGTACAGCTCGAGCTGCTCCTTGAGCGCCTGGTCCTCCTCCGACTGCAAGCACACAGAGCCGTGGTAAGAGCGGGGAGCCGGCGCGCGGATCGATTAAGGGAGGGAGGGAGAGGCGGGGCAGCTCACCAGGTCGTCGTCCTTCTTCTCATCCTTCTTCTTCTTCCCCTTCCCCTTGGACTGCTGCGGCGGCGGCGGGGCGGGCTCAGATGGGGAAGCGGAGGAGGCGCCGTTGGTGTCCTCGCGCGGCGGCATGGCGAGGATCGGTCTCGGCCGCGTAGAGGCGAGGTGGGGTTAACGGGTGGAGGTCGGGGGAGGAGCGCAGTCACGCACGCAGCACAGGCGAGGGGCGGCAGCGGAGAGACGGGCGGTGACGGGAACGGCAAGCTGCCTCAACTACAGAGACGGCTGGGCTAGAGTTTTCCCTAGCTGGTTCCTGGGCCAGAGCCTTTATTAGGCCTGGGTCTGGTTGCTTTAGGGCTAGTACTATATACCTCCCGTTTCGGCCTTGCCGGGCCAGGCTTAAAGCGGGCCTGTTTCTTTTTCGATGCTATTGTACTTCCCAGCCTGCATCTCTAGCGTTTGCAGTGGTGGCAATGACACGCGGCGACGACATGTAGGCTGGTCACGTGTCAGATCAAGAATCAAAACCCAAACGACCTGACACAAGCAACGTCTCTTTCTCCCCTCGCATGTCTCGTGACCCGAGCAGAGCTGCTCTATGTTTCTACTGTAGATTCTAATAATGTGATGACGGTTTAACATTGCTGTGAAAAAGCTCTCTTCAGTTTAACAAGCGTCTTTTTACATTAAAACAGAGTTTCAGTGCTGACCAACATAAAGATACAAAAAATAATACTCTCAGCGTTCTAATTTATTCGAAGAAAATTAGTTTAAATTCTCCCAACGTCAAGTAATTGAGGACCGGAAGGATTACAAGCAGCATGTGCTGCCACGTATTGCGGTCCAGCGAAACTGTTGCAGGGAGGCGTACGCCGAGGCTGTGTGGCGCCAACCGACACTTGTTCCGGAGAGCATCGGCGCGCCTCAACCGAGGCGCCGCTGCTGGGAGCAACCTGGTTCTCTGTTCTTGAACATGGTCTTTGGACTTGTCGTAGCCGACATTTTGGGCCCACAAGGGACGGTTGCATGGACCATGCGCACGACAAGAGCAGCTGCTCCATCGCCGGGGACCCACGGGCAGTCAGTCACGAGGGGCACACGAGGAGAGCACCCACCGTCACGCTCGTCTCGTTTCACTGACACCTCTGGTCCCACGGGCTTGCTTGTTGCCTCCATCTCCATTAAAGACAAAGGCAAGGCCCAAAGCAGCCAAAAGCGCGACGCACGCACCATTGCCACCTCCTCCTCCACCACACTCCCGCTCAGCTCTCGCTGCTCCCCACTCCCGCCGCCCAAACCCTAACCCCCTGCGAGTCGATCTCCAAGCTTCCCGCGCGGCATGACGCTGCCGCCGCCATTGGGCACCGAGGCCAGCCTCGACTGATCCGCCGGCCGTCCGGAGCCACTCTCTCTGCAGCCACTGCCCGTGTCCAGTGCGGCGGTGGCGGTGTTGCTCCCCCCTCCCACGGTGTCCGGTGGAGTGAACAAGAGATCCGGTCGGACGTTGAGGTTCGGTTTATTCTTCGTTTAGTAGTGAGTAATCCCCCTACGTGAGTGTGGGTTTTTCTGTAGTCCATTTTGTTTCGTTCTCCAAAACAGAGGGACCATTTTGGCACAAGGAAGCAACCCAATCGCAACGTTGCTCTCTTCCCTCCCAAGCGAAGAAACAAAACTATGTCTTCATTTCTTCATCTAAACATATATGTTCAAGCCAACGAAGCAAAAATGTCTTTTTAAATATCAAGCTGTTCTTAAGAGGGCAGATGCGTGCATTCATGGTAACCGTTCATATTACTTCCGGACATCGTTCGAGCCATTTAATATCGCTGGCGGCCTATTTTAAGACTTTCCATAAATGCACACGCTGCGACCGTAAGACCCTTGAGGTGTGGTGGGTAAACTAAACTCTGGCAGCGGAAGTGATGGCGCTATGATTGTGTGTTTTACTGAAGGAGTGGTCAGCGTATATGCATATGCGGCCGCCTTACTGCCTGTAGACTAATGCTGCGCTTGGGAATTTGAGGACTGCAAATAGTTCGAGTCCGTGACCTGATAGTTCCTCACTTTCTATTTGGAAGGTTCTGCGGCGTGGGTTTTTGGGCATCGCTGGAGATGAAGGGGATTGTGGCTGCCTGTTTTCTTCTTATCTCTGTGCAACAAGTAGTCCTTGGAACACATGATGTGTACATTGTGACTATGGAAGGGGAACCGGTTGTGAACTACAGAGGTGGCGTTGAAGGATTCTCCCCAACCGCTTTGGATTTAGATGATGAGATGGATGTTACCAGGTACTGAACTCTTTCTGTCGCTTTTCAACTCGTCTTTGAACGTATGACTGGTTATAATTGAATTGCATTTCTCAACGTTTGTTGCATTTTGAGCACGGTATCTGATCATGTTAGCTTCATATCAAAGGTGCTAATGGAAATGAAATTACCTTTTCCACTAGTATATATGTCTTCACATATGTCATGGACACAATCTAACTATACTGACTGAATAACATACTCATTGATATTGCCTCATTTGAATGCTTTGAAATGTCATCAGTTTTCTTGTCGAAAGTTGCTCAATAAATTTTGCTTTGTAGCCTTCTTGTGCGGACATGATAATTTGTCTTAACTCCAAACTTACTGATTTGCAGTGAGGCTGTCACGTCATATGCGCTCCATCTCCGAAGGCACCATGACAAGCTCCTAGACTCGCTTTTTGTAGAAGGAAGTTATGAAAAGCTTTATAGCTACCATCATCTTATCAATGGTTTTGCTGTTCATATGTCGTCACTGCAGGTATTTAGCATCTCCATTTTGCTGATTGGCGCGTATCATTTTTTTCTTTCCAGTTTCTAGTCCTTATTTTGGCTGAAGAAAACAATGTTTCCTTTTGCTAGGCTGAATTCTTGAGAAAAGCCCCAGGAGTTAAGCATGTTGAGAGAGACATGAAGATTCAGAAATTAACAACACACACACCTCAGTTCCTTGGATTGCCTACCGGGGTATGGCCATCAGGAGGTGGATTCGATAGAGCTGGTGAAGATGTTGTGATCGGTTTTGTGGACTCCGGAATTTACCCCCAGCACCCAAGCTTTGCTGCCCACAAAACTGATCCTTATGGACCTGTTCCTCATTACAAAGGGAAATGTGAGATGGATCCAGTAACACACCAAAGCTTCTGTAATGGGAAGATAGTTGGAGCCCAGCATTTTGCCAAAGCAGCAATGGCTGCTGGAGCATTTAACCCCGATATTGAATTTGCATCTCCATTGGATGGTGATGGCCATGGAAGGTCTGATCTTGATTATTCTCTACCTCTTATATGTGTTGTATGGTTGTTCTTTCTTGAGGGTAATACACCAGCGGAAACACTACTGTGGTATTGTATTTGTATATATCTCTGGTTGTTCTTTAGAGTAGCCAAATATGAAAAATTAATATCAATCGTGCTTTAAGTTCCCCAGATGTTCTATTGTTATCATGATGCTTGGGCTGTAAAACAAATTTCTCTGTTTGAAGCATCTTGTTCATCAAACTTAGTTATTATGTGTGCTTATTTTCTTGAGGGAATGGCAGGATTTTCCTGACTCATATATGATATTTTCCTTTAACAGCCATACAGCTGCAATTGCTGCTGGAAACAACGGTATTCCAGTGCGAATGCATGGTCATGAATTTGGCAAGGCAAGTGGCATGGCTCCACGTGCTAGGTAAACTTTAACTTCTTAGCTTTTTTATGAATGTACATACATTTTTTTTCTTTTATGGTATAAAAGCACTCTATCTGTAATCAGTAACGTGAAAGTCATTTCTTTTATGCTGAAGTTTAATTTTGCTTTATTTTCAATAACATACCTTTTTGGTCTGTGCTTGTTAGGATAGCTGTGTACAAGGTTCTTTACAGACTCTTCGGTGGTTATGTAGCAGATGTTGTGGCAGCTATCGATCAGGCATGATATCTGAACTTCTGAAGTGACTTAACTGAACTTCTCTCATCGTGCAATTTTTTTGTTGGTTCTACAGCATCCTTGAAACTAATGGTTGATACCATTACATTTCGTAAAATCATTTGACAGTTCTTGTTTAAGGTTGACTGATCCATAATAATATAAAAGGCATGGTTTTTCGTACGAAAAAAAAAATCCGTTGAGCCAGTTGGTATGAGGGCCATTAGTGATGCAACTGTGGTTATCCAAATAGGGCACCATCCTTACTTCTAAATAGAGATGGAGTTATTATCTTTTCTACTTGTCACTATTTTAGGTATCCAATTTGCAGTAACTAATGTGTGGATGGCTATTTGCAGGCTGTTCAGGACGGTGTTGATATTCTCAACCTTTCTGTTGGACCAAACAGCCCACCAACAGCGACACGTACTACGTTTTTGAACCCTTTTGACGCGGCACTTCTTTCTGCTGTGAAAGCTGGAGTGTTTGTTGCCCAAGCTGCAGGAAATGGAGGACCATTCCCCAAAACACTGGTGTCATTCAGCCCATGGATAACCACAGTTGCTGCTGGAGTTGATGACCGCAGATACAAAAATCATTTAATTCTAGGAAATGGGAAGCTTCTTCCTGGACTAGGAGTATCACGTAAGCCTTCTGGTGCATCTTTCAGGAAACATATCGTTATGGCTGGAATTATTGAAGGATAATTAGCAAGATAAATCCACTAACTCGCCCTCCCTTGGAGGCTCTGAGTAGTCTTTAGATCTATTTTCTTGCTTCATTACAATTGACTCTCCTAATCTCTTTATATTGAGGTGACTATCCCAAAACCCTAACCCTAGCCGTAGGTAATGTAGCGGGCTGCTACAGTAACCGCACCACTACAGTACTGGCGCTACAGTACCGTTGGCCCACAAGACCCATCTATTATCTATAACACTCCATCCCTCTTTTTGAGCAGCTCGCCCTCGAGCTGCAGTTGAGATAGATTGTTGATTACATGACTCGACTACACACTAAAAGTATAAAAAAATGACTTAACTTTAGCACTTCAATGTAGTTTCCATCCCTTTGCTGGAACAACTGATGCTGACCAATTGTCCACAACTATCCCATTATCACAAGACTTGGCAATTATGTTGCTGAAGCAACCAACGTCCATCTGGCTATTCTTGTGCTCGCAGTGGCAGACTTCAATTGCCTCTATGAAAGTGTTGTGGATGACATCTTCATCTTCCTGTGAGCCCCAGGAATTTCTGAGCTCACTAGTGTTCAACAAGGTCCCTCCAGGTTTTAACTCTGCATTTGTAGTTGGGAAATCACATAAATATTCCCCTTGGGCAGAAAATTGAGGTTCTGCAATATCTGGATGACTGCCTTGAGAACCAGACTTATTTGCGCCAATTAATTCCACGGAATCTTTGTGAGCAACTGTACGTTCAAAATGTCCTGCTTCTGTGTCCTCCTGGTTGATGGTATGAACAATTGATATGTCTCTACCAATGTAACCCCAACATTTAGCAGTACCACATAAACTATCCTGAAAAACAGCATCCGATACATGAACATAGTTGTAATCAAATGTCAATTATGGCTGGAATTATGTTATGGCTGGAATTATTGAAGGATAATTAGCAAGATAAATCCACTAACTCGCCCTCCCTTGGAAGCTCTGAGTAGTCTTTAGATCTATTTTCTTGCTTGATTACAATTGACTCTCCTAATCTCTTTATATAGAGATGACTATCCCAAAACCCTAACCCTAGCCGCAGGTACTGTAGCGGGCGCTACAGTACTCGCACCACTACAGTACTCGCGCTACAGTACCGTTGGCCCATCTATTATCTATAACACATATGCTCACCTATATTCACTATCGTTGACTTATAACTGAAGTTTGCAAAATGAAAGAGTGAGCCATTTTAGGAGGCCTGCCTGATATTGCTGACTTTATTACAGAACTTTACAAAATGAAACAGAGTGAGCCATCCTATGATGCCTACTTCTATTTTTTTTTCACCCCCAAACAAATCACCAAATAATTTTGGTATGTGAGACATCTTAAACTCGGGCAGAAATGACATGACGGTACAGGATAAAACTGATTTAGTTATAGAGTGAATGGTTAGTATAAGCTTTATATTGCATCTTTAATTTTTGTTATCTCATCATGCTGAAACATATATTGGAAGCGACGTCCTGAGTTTGTCATCCTTGTAGTTACACAGGTGCTCCTCAGTTATCGTTTTGTACATTTACAAGTTTATTTATTTACTTGTTTCATAATTATTGTAAATG
The DNA here is from genome assembly GCA_036927565.1 of Tuctoria greenei. Classification (NCBI taxonomy): domain Eukaryota; kingdom Viridiplantae; phylum Streptophyta; class Magnoliopsida; order Poales; family Poaceae; genus Tuctoria; species Tuctoria greenei. The sequence goes on along the minus strand of JAYESD010000002.1, from coordinate 654,136 downwards.
TTGGACTGTGTTTGGGCCTAGCCTGTATGGCCCATCTATGTATCTATAAATATGTACCGAGACCCTATGATTAATCAAGCAATCAATTCTATCATGGTATCATTAGCCAAACCCTAATCCCACCCTAACCCTAACCCTAGCCCCCCCCCCCCCCCCCATGGCCGGCGCCCTCCCCTGCGCCGCCGCCGCCGCCGCCGGCGAGGCCGCCCCCTCCCTGGCCGCCGGCGGCCGCTCTCTGGCCGCCCCCCTCCCGGCCACCTCCCTCCCCTGCACAGCCGCCGCCGCCGCCGCCAGGGCCGCCGCAGGCGGGCTCCCCCCCTCCCTGGCCGCCGCCTCCCTCCCCTGTGCAGCCGCCGACGCCGCCAGGGTCGCCGCAGGCGGGCCCCCCCCCCTCCCTGGCCGCCGCCTCCCTCCCCTGCGCGACCGCCGCCGCCGCCAGGGCCGCCGCAGGCGGGCCCCCCCCCCTCCCTGGCCGCCGCCAACGCCGCCGCCGGCGGCCCCTTCCTGGCCGGCACCCCCCACGCCGCCAGTCCCCTGGCCGCCGACGCCCGCGCCCCCGCCGCCGCTGCCGGGGCCGCACCTCCCCTGACCGCCGGCGCGGCCCTGACCCAGCCGCTGCCGGCCGCCTCCCCTCCCTGGGCCGGCGCGCCCATCGCCGGCGCCGTCCCCTCCCTGGCCGGCTCCCTCCCCTGCGCCGGTGTGCCTGCCACCGGTCCTGCAGCGGGCGCTCCCCTCATCGCCATGACCCGGCCTTCGTACGGCGATGCGACTGGTCCCTCCGCCGGCGGACCACTTGCCGGCCCCACTGCCGTCGCCTTCGTGACAGGCTCCGGACCTGCTACTGCTCCGGCCGCGGACACCTCCAGTGTCTTCGCGGCTCTGGCTGCCTCTCGCGATCGCGAGCGGGCACTCGCTCTTGCCTTAGAGCAGGAGCGCGCCTCGGCGGCTGCTCTCTCGCACCAGATCCAGGAGAGCGCTCACCGACCGTCGGGCGCGACGTACGAGCCCGCCTTGGACACCGGTGTGCACTCCGCATATTCGGCGTCGCTCACCGCCGCCCTACATGCCCAGGCGGCTGGAGTTCAGAACATTCGGACCCTAGTGCCGACTGTTCTGAGTTGTACCTCTACCACCTACGCCCGCTGGCGTAACGAGTTCCTCCTCACGTTACGGCGGTACCAGCTTGCGGACCACGTCCAGCAGGACGACGCCCCGTGGGATGACTCTTGGATCAGCATGGACAGTCTGGTCCTTGCTTGGATCTTGGGCACTCTCGCCGATGATCTGTACAAGCTTGTCGGACAGCGCGGTGGGGGGACCGCGCGCCAGGCTTGGCAGATCCTGGAGCACCACTTCTTGGGGAACCGTGCGACTCGGGCTCTTCACATTAACGCACGGTTCCAGACTACAGTGCAGGGTGACCGCTCCATCTCGGCCTACTGTGGAGAGATGAAGGGCATGGCTGACTCCCTGCGCGACCTTGGCGAGCCGGTCGCTGACAGCACTCTAGTTCTTCGGGTCCTTCACGGCCTGAACGAGCGCTTCAGCCATCTTCGCTTCTGGCTTCTCCGGATGGAGCCTCCACCGACCTTCGAGAAGGTCTGGTCTGATCTTGAGCTTGAGGAGATCACGACGGGTGGGCCTGCTACCTCTGGGTCTGCCACAGCCTTCTATGGCTCCGGGCAGCCCCCCCGCCCACCGTCTTCTGGGGGACCACTACCGCGACCGCCTACTCCACCTACCGCCCCGGGTGCCTCTGCTGGCTCTGGGGGTGGTACTCGTCGACGTCGCGGCGGAAGGCGCACAGGACGAGGTGCTGGCAGCACTCCTACGTCCACTGCTCCTACTGGTGGTGGTACTGGTGGCACTGGCCAGGGAGGTGCGCCCTGGCCCACACCGTATAACCCGTGGACTGGCCAGATCTCTATGTGGCCTGGACCGTCTCCGGGTCTTCTTGGGGCGCCACCGACTTCCTCCACTCCGCGCCAGCCTCGTCCTCCGGCTGCGTACGTAGCCCATCCGGGCTATGGTGGACCTGGTCGCCCTGTGGCTGGATCGCCCACTCCAGCCTACGGCGGTGCTTCCTACCCCGCTGGACACTCGGAGCCACCAGCACCTCTCCAGGAGCCGCCCATGTGGTGGGACCGTCAGGACTTGGCGTCTTCCTTCAGCACCATGCACCTTACACCACCAACTACTGATTGGGTGGCTGATTCTGGCGCCTCCTACCACACCACCCCAGATGCTGGTATTCTCTCCTCTACACACACACCTCATCCGTCTTTTCCTTCATCGATCGTTGTTGGAAATGGATCCGTTCTTCCAGTCACCTCAGTAGGTGACTCAGTTTCTCCGGGTTCATTCCATCTTAATAATGTTCTTGTTGCTCCAGACATTATTCAAAATTTACTTTCCATTCGTCGTTTCACCACTGATAATAATATTTCTGTTGAGTTTGATCCGTTTGGTTTGTCTGTGAAGGATCTTTCCACCCGGCGTCTTCTTCTTCGATGTGATAGTCCGGGGCCCCTGTACACTCTTCGACTTCCTTCTTCCGCTGCGTCTTCATCTTTTGCTCTGGCTACGACAGCTTCGTCCGCTACTTGGCACCGTCGGCTTGGTCACCCTGGCGCTGATGCTATGTCGAAGTTGTCTAGTAGTTCAGTTATCTCGTGTACTAGGGGCACACATGAGTCATTGTGTCACGCTTGTCAGCTTGGTCGTCATGTTAGGCTTCCCTTTTCCACTTCTGTGTCTCATGTGCAACATATTTTTGATCTTATCCATTGCGATTTGTGGACATCTCCTGTTACCAGTATCTCGGGGTTTAAATATTATTTGGTGGTACTCGATGATTTCTCACATTTCTCTTGGACTTTTCCATTACGTCTGAAATCTGAGACTTTTGATACTCTCTCTCACTTCTTCACTTGGGTTTCCACACAGTTTGGGCGTACTGTTCGTGCTCTCCAGTGTGACAACGGACGAGAGTTTGACAACTCGCGACTCCGTGACTTTCTCCTTACACATGGCACACAGCTACGCATGTCTTGCCCATACACATCTCCTCAGAATGGCAAGGCTGAGCGCATGCTTCGCACCACTAATGATGTCATGCGTTCCTTGATGTTTCAGGCATCCATCCCCGCTCGCTACTGGGTAGAGGCACTTCACACTGCCACCTTCCTCCTTAACCGCCTTCCCACCAAGGCGATTCGGGCACCGACTCCTTTCTTTGCCCTGTATGGCACTACTCCTCTCTACGACCACCTCCGTGTCTTCGGGTGCGCCTGCTACCCTAATCTTTCCGCCACTGCTCCACATAAGCTTGCGCCCCGCTCTACTAGGTGTGTCTTCCTTGGGTACTCCCTTGAGCATAAGGGATACCGGTGCCTCGACCTCTCTACCCACCGCATTTTGATCTCTCGGCACGTCGTCTTCGAAGACCAGGAGACAAGATTCCCCCCCAGGAAGACGGCGTAGCCAGAGGTGGAACGGCGGGTATCAGGGCACCCCGCCCAGTCAGCGCCGTTTACCTCTCCACCAATCCCGTTCAGCACCAGCGCACGAAACATGTGGAGATTGATCTTCACTTTGTTCGTGAGCGGGTTGCACGCGGGGAGGTTCGAGTTCTCCACGTGCCGACGACGTCACAGTTTGCCGATATCTTCACGAAGGGACTCCCGTCGACTTTATTTTCTGAGTTTCGGTCCAGTCTCAACATCTGTTGTGGCTAGATGTTGGGACTGCGGGGGGGTGTTGGACTGTGTTTGGGCCTAGCCTGTATGGCCCATCTATGTATCTATAAATATGTACCGAGACCCTATGATTAATCAAGCAATCAATTCTATCAGTAAACAGTTGTCATTTCATAGTACTCTGAAGGTGGTGTGGGGTGTTTGGGTGGTCCTGGTATTCTCTATTCTGTTCTGACAATTACTTGAAAGTTGCTTGTGGTTAATTGACTGTTTTGTCATCTGAATACAGCTGCAACTCATGGGAACAAGTCATTCTGCCTGATTTCCGCGGCTGATGCTCTGCTAGGTTCACCTGCAACAAAGTACAGTGCATTAGACTGTCAGAGGCCAGAACTCTTGAATAAGAGGAAGGTTCGGGGTAAAATTCTCTTGTGTGGTTATTCTTTCAACTACATTTCTGGGACAGCTTCAATCAAGAAAGTAGCTGAGACTGCCAAAAGTCTTGGTGCAGCTGGCTTTGTTGTTGCTGTGGAGAATAGTTACCCAGGAACAAAATTTGATCCTGTACCTGTCAGTATCCCTGGTATTCTCATTACAGATGTCAGCAAAACACAGGTATTGTACTTTTAAGGCAGCTTTTTATTGTGCATGCACACATGAATGTCCCCCATAGAGAACATTTGTGAAAATATCAACCAATGACACGCAAGATCTCTTATGTAAACATGAACTAGATCAACAAACATACAATGGTATAATGGAAATGCTTTCAATTGAATTGCCATCCATTTAGGCTGGAGAAACAAGGCAATTTCTAGAGCAATGACATGTTTTATATATGATTACTACTTTTTACGATGACATGAAAGAGGAGAAGGGTTCATCTTGGGTTCTTATAATGATTTGTCTAGTATAGTTTGATGACATTATTTTGGATCTGTAGGATCTTATTGACTACTACAACTCTTCCACAATAAGAGATTGGGCCGGAAGGGCTTCAGTATTTAAAGCAACAGTGGCTATTGCAAATGGTTTGGCACCAACGCTATACAATTCAGCTCCCCAGGTTGCAATATTCTCCTCTCGAGGCCCTGATGTAAAAGATTTTAGCTTTCAAGACGCTGATGTTCTTAAACCAGATATCCTTGCTCCTGGCAATCTTATATGGGCTGCATGGGCGCCTAATGGAACAGATGAAGCTAATTATGCTGGTAAGTTTAGTTTGTAGATCTTTTCCTTGATGAAGAACATGTGGTTACTGGTTAGTTTCAGCATTTTAGGGTAAACACGTGGGGTTTCCCTCTGTATTTCTTTTCTATTATTGATTCATAAGGGTGTCCATTGTGATCGAGCTAACTCACAATTTCATGTGCTAATATTTTGCAGGAGAGGGATTTGCAATGGTTTCTGGAACTAGCATGGCTGCACCACATATTGCTGGCATTGCAGCTCTAATAAAACAGAAGAACCCCAAGTGGAGCCCCTCAGCAATAAAGTCTGCCTTGATGACTACAGCCAATACCCTGGATAAAGGGAGCCATCCTCTTAGAGCGCAGCAATACTCTGCATCAGAAATGATGACACTTTCACGGGCCACACCGTTTGATTGTGGTAGTGGGGCTGTTAACCCCAAAGCTGCCCTTGATCCTGGCCTTGTTCTAGATGCAAGTAAGTTCAGTTTGCTATGTACCATCTCTTGGTTAATTCCTGTTTCGCTTATGAATAATTGTTCTTGCCATCACAATTATTTTTAATCTGGGATCTGCCAACATAAAGCCGCTAATGAGAAATATGCCATTCAGGTAGGTTGCAATCTTTGAACATATTTGCCATCACCCTCAGCGGCATTAGATTTTTTTTCCGTTAAAGCAAGAAATAAAAACAATTATTCATTGCTTTATTCACTTTCAACTGTTTCTATGGTATAAGGCATTTCAAGATATTCATATGGTGATTTCATGTTTATTTCTGCTTTATGAATGTTGACAGCTCATGAAGACTACATCACATTTTTATGCTCGATCCCGGATGTCAGTCATAGTGAAGTAGCAAACATAGTGGGTTCATCATGCAACTCCAGCTCCAAGGGACAGCGCCCCTATGATCTAAACATTCCCTCAATTACCATATCTCAACTTAGAGGCACGCAAACAGTGAAGCGCACTCTCACAAGCGTGGCTGACGAGGCTGAAACCTACACCGTCATGACTAGAATGCCGCCCGAGGTTGCACTGGAGGTGACACCTCCGGCACTGACGGTGCTTCCAGGAGCATCAAGAGTGATAATGGCGACCCTTACAGCAAGGTCCATCACTGGTACCTACAGTTTCGGGGAGATCATGTTGAAAGGTGACCGAGGTCACCTTGTTAGAATCCCAGTGGTAGCTATGGGATTCAAATAGACAGACAGGTGCGACAGTTGCTAGGGAGATTGAAGAGCGTTGTGTGCCTCTCAAGTCTGATGCCATGAGGTGATGAGGAATGTTGTAATTTTTTTGTAGCTGGTAGAAAATAAGAGTTAGCACAGATGTTCATGTTGATGTGCCCGGAAATGTTGTACTTCTAATGTGGATGTGCTTCACAGTTCAAGGTTGTAAAATATGTATGCGAATGACCAGCGGAGCTCCTTATGTGTAAGCCTGTTCTGATGCATGGGAATATAATGATTTATTCTTGTGGGATAATTCCTCTTACATCATTATAAATCCTTCGTTTCTGTCATTCGTCAATGTAAAATGACTTATCCCTTTAGAGTCACCATAATATAAAATATTTCCCCGTATATGTTAATGAATAGTAAACACATGAAAAGACTGATACGTGTTCTTTTAGAATGTTGAATCAGATTTTAAAAGATGTTTTTTAGATAACGAGATTTTTGAAGATATTCAAACTGTTATTTTAAAATATTAAATATCGTTTACTAAGCTAACTTGAACTAGGTTGTTTAAATTAGTGGCTGCCGATCTGTGTGTTCACTCTACGTATAGAGGTCCCGTGCCCGCCATCGCAGCTGCCATGACCCATGAGCGCCGCCGCCTTGCGCACCGGCGCCGCCATCCTCCGCGCGCTTACCTTCGCCTCCGCTGCCCACCTCCACGCGCACGCTCTCAAGCTCGGTGTTCTGCCCTCCTGCCTCCACCTCTGCTCCGCCTTGGTAAAGTCCTACGCCTCCTCCGGACCCTCCTCCGGACGCCTTGCCTCCGCGCGCCAACTGTTCGACGAAATTCTGTGCCGGGACGTCCCGCTATGGAGCACCCTCGTGTCCGCGTACGTGCGCTCGGGACACCCCCAGTGCGCTCTGGAAGCTGCGTCCGCCATGGCGCGCGCGGGGTCCCGGCCGAATGGTGTCACCGTCTCGAGCCTCTTATCAGCTTGTGCTCAGCTCAGGAGTCTGGTGCACGGGAAGGAGCTTCACGGGTACGCGGTGAGGAACATCTCTGTTCTTGACTTACCTGTGCTCAATGCATTGGTGAACATGTATGGGAAGTGCTTCCGGCTGGTGGATGCGAGGACAATATTCGCCAGCATGGGTGTCATGAGGAGTGTTGTTTCTTGGACGTCCATGATCAATGCTTGCTGTGAGAATGGGCACCCAGCTGACGCATTGGAAGTGTTCGAGGAGATGAGACTTGCTGGTGCCATGGTCGATGAGGTCACCCTGCTTGCTGTCATCTCGGCCTGCACGAAGCTGGACTGTGCGTCAAATTTAGGGGGCTGGGTGGAGGAGTGTGCAAATGAGAATGGGTTCTTGGAGAACACCCGTGTCACCAATGCGCTCATACATATGCATGGTAAGATGGGTGATGTGAGGAGGCCGTGTGCGATATTTGACTCGATGAGGGTGAGGACCATCGTCACGTGGACGGCGTTGATTCAGGTACTTGCCATGAATGGGAATGGGATGGCTGCTCTTGTCCGGTTTGCACAGATGCTCAGAAAAGGGTTTCAGCCCGATGAGGTTATTTTCTTGATCATGATCAATGCGTGTGGTCACTCCAGGCTACTGAGTGAGGGGCGGCAACTGTTCAAGTCCATGGTTGAGGATTATCACATCACGCCATGGATGGAGCACTATGGCAGCATGGTTGACCTGTTGTGCAGATCTGGAGCTTTGAACGAAGCGTTTGAGTTTGTCCTTGCCATGCCCTTAAAGCCTGATCCTGTTATATGGCGTGTCTTGGCTGGAGCCTGTCGGGATCATGGGAATGGCAGCTTAGCAAGGAAGGTGATTGATCATGTGATCGATATGGAGCCTGACCATGAAGGGAATTATGTGCTAGCGTCAAACCTGTATGCTGCCAATGAGGATTGGAGACATGTGGTAGATGTAAGGTTGGACATGGGAGTATGGAGAGAGACTTCAAGATGAGATACTACTTTGTCTTGGGTTGAAGTCAATGGTCAACGAAAATTCTGAAAGCTTGTCTTCATGCTCCCGGTTTGGGGTTTGTATGCAAAATTGAAATATTTAGTGAACTAACATTCTCCACTTCGAGGCTCGAGCTTTGAATTTTCCTGATCTCCCTCCTTGCTCTGTTTGTTTTGTTTGCTTTGCTTTCATTCTTCTCGGGATTTGAATAGGGATCCCCTGATCTCCAAGGCTTTCTTCTTCTACAGCCACTGCCTCGAAAATCCTTGGCTGAAGCACAAGATCTCACCAGGCAGCCTCCTAGGAGCGGACGATCTCATTGAAGCTTGAGATGCGCTGAATCAATACCACCTATTAGTTTTGTAGATTGTTGGAGGATTTAGAAAATCTGGGATTGAATGTGTAAGATCCAAATGACACTCATAAAAGATGTGCTAGATTCCTAGAGCACGATGTGCACATATTTGGTTAAGCTAAGAGCATGTCATAATGGCTTGTACTATCATCAATTCATCATCATAATAATCAGAACAACAAAAGTTGATAAATGATACATCACACCTGGCCAACGTTTACACTGAATTTTCTGGTCCTAGTGCAGGCAAATGTCCTAATTCAGTAATCTACAAGAGAGCAGCTGCAGCAGGTGGCATCTGACACATGTGAACGATTCCCTGACCCTGCCTCGGTGTGTTTCTGCGTCCATTAGTTCCAGAACTCCATCATCAGGGACAATTCCTACACCTGGTGGCACGGTTAACACTGAAACGAAAACACTGCTGGCGCCTCAGTTCCTCAGATGATTGTGTAGTTTGAGAATATGTTCATCAGGTTGTCCAGAGCCTCTGGGTAAAACTCCCGAGCGAACAGGTAACAGGGCCGCTTCATGCCATTCCACATGCATGGTCTTCTCTGCACCACACGCTGCAAGACAGTGACATGTTAGGTCTTGCACTGGAGAAAGGGTACACATTATTTGTTCAAGTTAACCCGGACTGGGAATATATCAGGTAGAGAAAAGGAACACAATACTCTTACTTTTGCATTGCTTGAAACGTAAATGATCTCACCAATGGACTGCGAAATTTGGAATTGGTTAGATAAACACAACCTATGATTTTGATCATGATGATAAATGAAATAATTCCTTTTCTTCTCCCATACAAGAACTCTTGAGCACAGAAATGAACTTACAGATATACTCTTGAGGAGCTCAAAGCTTGTATCTACAGCCCTATAGGCTTTAGGATGCCATTTCCCTTCAGACCAATCGACATGTGTCACTGACCAATTCGCTATTCCGGTTGGATCAGCCATCTGAAGCCAAATTAACAATGTAACATTATTGGATAGTGATTTTCCTTTTAAAAAAAATTACCTTACAAGCACTCACATTAAATAGAGTTGGCAAATAGTGCTCTTCGGAATAGCAGTTGTGCCATTCATTTCCTGGCTGTACAGTTGCAATCACGAGATCAGTATTGAGAAACACATCGGGAAAGAGGTGCAATGTACTTAGTTCATCCAATGTACTGTTATTGACACGTAAAAAATGCTATGCACGTGCTAAGATGATATGCTCACTGCAGCTAAGACAAGCCACCTGCCAAGATATTTCTTTCTTTTATTCTTTTGGTTGGGGGTGTGGGGTGGAGGTGAGAAACAGGGATCACCTTGCAGTAGCGCTTGAACTTTCCGTAATAAAGGATGTCAGCAAGAATAAGGATTGCATGCTGCCGTTTCACTGTGAACCACTGTAGGAGAAGAACGCATCAGAATGTTGGAGGTTAGACCACGGGAAGAAATAGCAACAGTCAAATAATTTCTTGAATTCAATGAGAAAGGATTTTCTTTTTAGGAAGCCTAGAAACTACTCTGCATTCTACTAATGAAGTGAAAAAACAAGGAGAACATAGAGCAACAATTTACAACGTGAAACTATAAAACAACTTTGAATGGAAATAAGGCATATGAAACTAGTCACCTGTGCACCTTTTCTCCAATCTCTCTTCACTATTTCAGGTAACATATGGTCAGAATATCTACCTGCTCCATGTGGACCAGGATCGTCGAAACTGAGGGAAAAAATAACTATGCATGTCAATCAGGAAACAATTATGCTTATAAACTTGAGGGAATATTATATATGTATTCAACTACAACAACAACAACCAAGCCTTTGTCCCAAGCACTTTGGGGTTGATTTATATATATGTATTCAACTCCGAATAGGAAACAATTAACAAGTTGTTGTATATAACTTTCAGTATGCTCACTTACCTGTCAACAAAGCTGACATTTGTTTCCATGAGATAATTATATATATAGTCAAAGTTATGGAGCGGTACACAACTGTATACAAGAATAATTATTAGGATAAGATTCTAACGCTCAAAGTTAGATGGGAATAAATGAAATTTAGTAACCTCTCAGAAAGCAAGACAAAATGTTGATTTTCAGGATCCTCTAGTGCATGAGCCAAGAGCCTCTTTTCAGCATCAATCGTAGAAATTGAACCCCAGATTACCTACAAGCAAATCCGACAATTGGATTCCACAACAATTATAAAAAATGTTTACAATCTTGTATCATATTGTGTTAAAAACATAAGTATTATGGGCCAGGATGTGATGGTTCAACAACATTAATAAATACTACTCCCTCTGTCCCCATAAACTTGTCGCTTTGTAGTTTATTTTTAAACTACAAAGCGACAAGTTCATGGGGACGGAGGGAGTACGTCTTATTCTACTTCCTTTAAAGTAAGGAGTCCTACAATCAATTGAGATGGCTTTCAGAGAAAAAAAAAGACACACATTTTGCAAAGAGTTAAAGAATAGATCAATTAAATGATAGAAAAAAATTGAACACAGATTTAAGTTGATTCCAATTAGATACCTTTTCACTTCGAATATCCTTTCCAGTGAATACTGGACTTGTATGAACTGACCTGTCTCTTGATGCATGTACATATATGGTATACCTGTCTTCATGCCCCTGAAAGTACACACACGCGACTAGATTTGGTACTCATACATATCCAGATGCCCAAGTAAAATGTGAATATATCCTAGTTCTTTCACGACATAGTATGTAATGTTTATGTTCATCTACCAAATACAATATGCATAATTATTTACTAATGATATATTTTTCCTTATAGGAGAAAATGTAGTGTTACATATAGCAAGGCTTTGTCTTGATAGATGTTTGTTAATTATAAGACTTGCTAACTACCCATAGATGAGAGATTTATTCACCATAATTTTGCAAATAGCAAAAACATCATACCATGAAGAACTTTTCCCAAAGCTTCTCAAAAGGCAATGAACTGGGTGTCAAGAACATGAAAGCAATTTTTGGATTCTTCGACTGCACCGGTTGTGCCCGAACGATATCCCTCATGATTGCACGAGCAGCAATCTCATCATCAGTGTATACCCTACCAGGTTCTGGAGGAGGCCGAGAATTGCATGCATTGGACGATACCAGGTAACAAGCTGTGTAATGCCGGGGAGTATAAACGTAGGCTCCAAGGCCTACTGCACAGACAAAAGCAATCAAGATGATGATCCACAGAGGCCTTCTAGATGAAGACCTACTGCGTGGTGCCATGGTTGATGTTGCTGTACAAGCAGGAAAAACAGGGACTAGGAAAGACAGGTCCTCCCAATCTACAGCCAGCAAGTAACTGCTACACAATCATCCAAAGGCACCCTCCAGATAAAATTGATCAACATGCAAAATCCTGGAAAAAAATATGGAGAAAATGATATTTCAGTTTATAACCATGAAAGTCCTTGAGATAGGGGTACAAAATTACAAGCTCTCCAAGCATTTTTGGCATAGTTGATGGTAAAGACTAAGTGAGCCCTTAGATACAGAGAGTTGAAAACTGGGAGCGAGCCGTTCCATTTTCATGTCATTTTGCAAACACCATTAACAACAGCCTCATAAAAATAACAACCGATATCGATGGAGGAGTCGTTCCCTGCACTTCAAGAATAACGGCGTCTATGCCTTATGACACAGCGTTCCCCGGATAGTTGCAAGTTCGATAAGAAATCTCTAACTTGTTGGAGCTTGAAAAGGACGCTATTTCTGCTTCTGCCATTGTGTCAAGAGATCTAACGGTTTCGTACATCAGTATTGTCCTGTCTAGATTTCTCTTGGATAGTTGCAACGTTCCCCGGATCGTCTTGCCGTACGCCACCGCAAGGGGATTAGGGATTGACCTGGCGCTGTGTAGTTTCACGAGCTATTGGGCATCTGGGTCTGGGGGTAGCTAGGCTGTTCCTTACTCGGTGGGTTTTTATGAGCTTCAAGAGCAGTACATCCAAGAAGAGAAGAAAGCGAGAGTAGCTCACTTACCAACGACGGAAGAGGTTGATTCGGCTGCCTCAGATGGATGGACCTCCCCTCCACTGCACTCCGCAGCAGCCGGTACCAGCAGAGGGCGGCCGGGGAGGGAGGTCGTTGACGACGGGCCACGATGGAAAAGCTCGTCGTGGCGGCAGACCAGAAAGCAAGAGCAGCTCTACCGGATTGCTGAGGAGTGTGGACTCGGGAGCTTGGGAGATCTGGACGGTGAAGTTGGGGAGAATCTCGGGAGCAAGCCTGAGGGGAAAGGTTGGCTAGACAGGACAGTACTACATCTACAGCAGAGAACATACATACTCCAAACGTTGTGCTCCCGTGGTTCTACTCTCAAAATTCTCAAGTAGAATACATCACAAATAGTAAGTACTCTATCGTTCCACAAATAGTAAATATTCTCTATATTAAAAGGTTTGTCGTTTCATAATTTTTTTTAAACTATAAAGTAACAAGCTTTTGAACAAGTACATGACATATTGCTCGGTTACTATAAACCAACTTAATAAAATAATATTATCAACAAGTCAATTATATTAAAAAATTTCAATTTATTTGTTCGGCTATGGCCCGTCGTCGACGGCAGCCCAGCAGCTCCTCGAGAGCAGCCGGACTCAAATCCTTTATAGTAACTACACTACATTTATTGTAGTTGACAAGTAGACCCCACGTCCTCTGGCTCCACCAGTCAGCTGCAGGAACTACAGTGCGGTTAGTGTAGGAGATTTCGTTCCAGAGCAGCCTGTCGCAACTGTCCAGGATGGAAGGAAATCACCTGCAGTAACTGCAGTGCAGTTACTGCAGCTGACTAGTGGGACCATGAGATGTGGGGTCCACCTGTCAGTTGCAGTAACTGCACTGCAGTTACTGCAGAGGATTTGAGTCCGTTCAGGACACCTAGTATGTCGGCGGACCCGGGTGAACCTCGACGTCGGCGTGGCGACTCTCCCACAAACGCTGCGTCGGCGGTGGAGGCTCACCCCTCGTGTCCTCGTCGGCGGTGTTGACTTTTTGGTGACGCGAACGACGACATAGAGACTCCCATGTACTTTGGGTTAACGATTTCACCTCTTCTCCGGCGACGGCGAGTGGGTGGTGCAAGGCCAGGTCTGTCCCGTGGAATGGAAATCCAGAGGTCGAGCATGCAATGCTGTCATTTTGAGACGGCTGAGCAGCAGCAGGGTAGCAGCCCTTTTAAGCATAGTCATCCATAGAGCCAACCGACTCGAATCAATGTTTCCTAATAGCATTACCATTACCAGATGGCACGAATGTGGTTCAATGTCCTCGGCACTATCGAATGTTCATACCGCAGAAAAACAGACAAAACAGAAGAGCACATACGCCCAACGCAAGCTCAATGTTCATAGAGCAGAGACTGGTTGGCGCATACAAGAGGTAGCGGTTGAATAGAATAGTCAAGGTTGACACGAATAAATAGCATAATTCGGTAATACATAGGTTTAACCAAATACCAAAATAAAAAAGACTCCAGCAGTAGTGTCTCCCTCTTCGAGCTAATGAACCCCACCAGCGCATACCACAGCCTAAGCAGCTACAAAACTTCCCAAAACATGACATAAGGAAAACTGCAACTTGTCCAAGACCACGACTCAACATAGAACCTCAACCTTGTCACTCCTCCCCAGATGCAGTACTACTTGGCAATATTTTCTGTTTTTTTCTTTTTCTTCAACTTGCTCACAGGAGGTCAGCGACGTTGGCGGGCAGCTCCTCAATCATCACGTTGTAGAACTTCTGGATGTCAAAAAGCATCCGGTCGTCGTCACGGGTCACAAAGTTGATGGCAACACCCTTCCTCCCAAACCGACCACTACGACCAATACGATGCAGGTAGTTCTCTGGCTGGGTGGGAAGGTCGTAGTTGATGACCAGGGACACCTGCTGCACATCAATACCACGAGCAAGGAGATCGGTGGTGATGAGCACACGGGATGAACCGGACCTGAACTCCCTCATGATGATGTCCCTAGTGTTCTGGTCCATATCTCCGTGGGTAGCTGACACTGTATGGTCCCTGCTCCTCATCTTGTCGGTAAGCCAGTCCACCTTGCGCCGGGTGTTGACAAAGATGACACTCTGGGTGATAGCCAGGGTCTCGTACAGGTCACAAAGAGTGTCCAGCTTCCAATCTTCCTTCTCCACATTCACATAGAACTGCTTGATACCCTCGAGAGTAAGCTCATCCCTCTTCACAAGGATCCTCACAGGTTTGTTCATGAACTTGCGGGTAATCTCAAGGGCCTCAGGGGGCATGGTAGCTGAGAAAACTCCAACCTGAATTTTTGCTGGGAGAAGCTGGAAGATGTCATAAATCTGCAGAGTAACAAAATAGAATATTATCACACCAAAATCCAATAGTTGAGATGTCAATTCAGAAAAATATTGGAATAGAACATCACAGAAGTTGATTACTATGCTTTTGACAGGAAGGTCACACAACCAGAAGAACAATTGGTTGCCAAAAAATATTATATACACTAAAATTAAGCACTTTTATTGATGGTATATACACAACCAGAACAACAGAGGGTGTACCTGATCCTTGAAACCACGAGAAAGCATCTCATCAGCTTCATCCAACACAAACATCTTGATGTTATCAGGGCGGAGGGACTGTCTGCGCAACATGTCAAACACACGACCAGGTGTGCCAACAACAACATGGACACCACTTGCAAGAATCCTTTGGTCCTCACGGACAGAAGTTCCTCCCACACATGCATGAACTTTCACACCGAGGTAGTCACCAAGGGCACGCATGACTTTCTCAATTTGTTGAGCAAGCTCACGGGTTGGGGCAAGGACCAAGGCCTGGCACTCAACCAAGCTGTAGTCGAGCTGCTGCAAGATCCCAGAACAGAAAGTTGCGGTCTTTCCTGTTCCTGATTGTGCCTGCTGGATGACATCAAGCCCCTTGCAGAAGGGAACAATTCCTCTCTGCTGGATTGCAGAAGGCTTCTCAAAACCTATAAAAGAAAATGGATTTGTAAGACAAATATCACTCTAAAAGGCAAAACACACTAAAATCATATCAGGCTGTGAGCCTACCATAAGCATAAATGCCTCTCAGCAGATTCTCTTGGAGTCCCATGTCATCAAAACTTTCAAAGACCTCTTCATATGGGGTGAAGAACTCTTCGGTCTCACCAGTGCTCCTGTGATACATGAACATATTGAGATGAGACAAGGCACATAGCTAGCAGCACATGACATGTTGCCAGAGCAAAAGGGAAATATTTTCTATATTACTTACAGAAGCTCCTGCAGTTTAGAGTCATAGTGCTTAGTGTCAAACTGGTTAACCTCTGGTGCCATTCCTGCCATGGCTGTAATAAACAAGGAAGCATGTCAGTAACAAAAAAGTACTGTATATTAAAAGAATGAGACTAAATAAGATAGTAATATTTTTATTCATCAATACATAACAGATAAGGTGCATAATGTGGCCTACACAAAAGGCAAAAATATTTTGTAGCAAAGAAACTGTGTAAAGAGGCAATTGTATGTCTTGCACAAGTAAGAGACAAGCACCTTGCAATTAGCAACAGAATCAAGCAGCGCAAAGCCATACACTAATAATCGATCATGCATTAACCAAAGTCACATCTAAGCTCCACAATTGAGAGAAGAACTGGTGCAGCAGGTGATATTGAATCTATAATACAACAAATGATGCCTTTAGAACCTACTACAGAACATAATGATCAATAATACCATGTACTAACATGAAAATACTAGAATAAATCAAAGTTCACGGAACTGCAGACAAACGACTCTGATTTTCTATTAATGGTCAATATAACGCTATAAGTGCAGCTCTGCTTGTCCACTAATGGTCGTCAAGGGAACACTACATATACAACCCTAATTTCCAGTAATGGGTCGATAAAACTAAACAGCATCATAACATCCCACGACATAGCACAATAGCATCGAGCATAATTCATCCCACAATTTCATACAGCTTAAATCTTTTACCGTGAACAAGGAACCTACTGAACACGACCATCATACGACGGGAATAGAAAATCCTAAGCTTTCAACTAAAATTCTATCCCTAATATCAATGATAACACGCCTACTAACCCACCGACAAAAATCGAATCTTTCAACTCAATCGACTTAGATCCAAGGCTAGACCATCCAGATCGGACCAGACATGTGCGGAATCCACCAACCCTCTAGATCGGGCGAAACAGCACACGGAAAAGAGAGCCAGACGAAAAAACGAAGCGGGGAGAGGGTATCTCGGGGAGCGGACCACCTGACGTGCGTGAGAAGGACGGATCGTACTGGAGGTCGGAGGCTTGGTGCGCTGCGGTGAACCCGAGATCGGAGTCTCGGATTCGACGGCGAAGACGAGCGACGGCGCAGCGCAGGAGAGAGAAAACCGAGGGTTTGGAGGCGGCGCGGAGATATGGCTTTTAAGGGGTCTCGCTGCCACACGTAGGGTTCCTCGCTTCCATGGGCCGTTAGTGGGCTTCACTCGGATTGGGCCCGTCTTGTTCCCGAACTCTTTCCTCTTCCGTTTTTTTTCCTTTTCTTTTCTCCGAGTTCGAGCTGTAATCGAAACTGGTATGGTCAGATTAGAGGAAGACGACGCTTTTTATTTCAAGCATACAATTTGTGCATAATTTATACTCACCCTGTTATAAATAAATGATGTTTGTGGCAGTTACTTTAGTTCACTTATGACAGCTAATTTAATTCAATTGAACTACATTAGCTGTCCGTGATTATGTGGTTAACAAGATAGCTGTCTAGACTTTGTGTGAATTTTAAAAAGCGACATAAGTGTTTTCAGCCACACCTGATCTAGGAATTGAAAATGCATGGTCCTAAGACATTCCCTATGAAAATATAAGCAATAATAGATGGTCCCGTTTTGTTCTTTCGCATCTAGTCAGTTGCGCCGGAGACTTCCTCAGCCACGGCCAGCCTGGGTTAAACTATCCGCATCAGAGTCCTCTAAAACATACTTTATACACTATTTTCTTCTACTTTTACAGTATGTACACTAAATTACACTGCAAAATAGTATATCCAGTATAATTTACAGTGTGCCACTGCAGAGTGCAGACGGTCTTAGTCATCACAATTCCTTTCCACTTTGGAAAAGGACGACACTTGTTCATTCGCCAGGCAACGGCATATGAAAAATAGCAAAAGTAAATCGCCAAGAAGGCTGAGCAACTAACAATCTCATGAATAAATTGCTAGATCACAGGGAAACCAGTAATCCATGCCATAACATACATCTAAAAGATGCAACATATTCCCTCCTTTATCAAAAAATTATCATCTTTAGTTCATTTTTAAACTAAAGATGATAATCTTTTGAGAGTACAGTATAACACAAATTACATACCGCTGCGCTTGCTTGATTCTGTGCAAAGTTTTCAACTAAAAGTTTATTATAACCACTCATCCCATACAAATAACCAATTTTAGTTGCACGATAGAAGAGGGATTGACTATAAATAAATTACTATACAAGTACGAATACAAAGTATTCCTTCCGTCCTTAAATATTTATTGTCTTCTAGTACAAAAATAAATAAAAAGACAACAAGTATTTAGAGACGGAGGGAGTAGTCACAAAAGCATGCATGACTTTCTCAATTTGTTGTGCAAGCTCACGAGTTGGTGCAAGGACCAAGGCCTGGCACTCAACCAAGTTGTAATGGAGCTGCTGCAAGATCCCTAAAGAGAAAGTTGCCGTCTTTCCTATTCCTGGTTGTTATTCCTGATTGTGCCTGAATAAAAGAATAATACGACTATGCTTTCCACTAATGGCCAATAGAACGCCATTTTCATAGTGGTGCAGCTTGTACAACAGAACTTTTCCTCCAGCATGCCCAACAGACAAAAAGCCACTGCCTGGACTGAAATCAAGGCACCGCGGATAGTGAAGGCTGAATCGTGGCCCTGACCAGTTCTGGAAAACACTCATGGAAGGGGCATGGACAAGCCTCATCCCGTTCCTCTCCTTCCGTGAGCTTATCGCCAGAACCTGGGCGTCATGGTTGAACTTCATTTCACCAACGTCAGTGGTAAGGTTTTCAATTGTATTCAATGGCTTCCTCTTTCCGCAGAGAAAATCATCCCTCTTGTACACATTCACGATGCCGCTGGTGAAGCATGTGGCAAACAAACACATTTATGTTTGACAAAAATGCAACAGTAAGCACAATAATTCAAAATGGAGTTGATTCTTTGAGATTTAGAAAAACCCTAATGGGTGAGACTGATTCCCAATTTTAGGAGCTAAAAGAATTTACTGATAATGCCTAAGTCATTCAGAAAAATATTACAACAAAAATTCTTAAGGAACACTTGCATGAAAACTTACATGATGTTTGATCGTTTCAAAGATAAAATTTAAAGCACTGCCAACAACTAAATACAAAATGTACATAAAGTAGCTTTCTCTAAAAAAATAGATCATAAACCTCGGAAAAACCGTACCGATTTACTGGTGTATCTCACATCAATGAAAGCATGTTTGACAGTATTATTTTGAAACCAATGTCCGATAAGCTCTGCATACTCAACTCATTCGAATTTGTTCACCAACTTCCTTTCTTTGTCACAGTAGAACATGTATCGAGCCCTCTAGCAGCAGCTGACCAACACATCATTATCCTCAAATATAAATATCTTCTCAAACTCATTACCATCAAAAATACTCTTTATTTCCCGTACAAACAATTTAATGTCATGCATACCAATCCATGTTCTCATAGTTCTGTAGTTTCCAAAGTTTTGCTCTGCTATCACTAGATACATGACACATGCCAAGGTAATCATTATCAAGCTGAAGTAGACGTGCAGTTCAGTTATACGTCGATAAAGACATGCAAATGAATGACTCATTCATAATGTTAAAGATAATCACTCATTCTTTCTTCTTTCAGTGGAGACAGTTATAAAGGAGTACACAAGGGTCAGAGTTCTTATCTTTTAACCTCTCTTTTTCTATGACTTTTTCAACTTCATAGAATTTGCAGGTTGCTCAATGTTCCTCTTACTGCTCTCAGAGGGTCCACCTTGAAAATGAGATAATTGTAGATCATTCTGCGGTTATAGCCGTAAAAGTGGACGCGATATTCTTGAGGGGGTGAGTGTTAGTATAATCCACTGATCTCCACATATTTGATATCCTCATTTTTATTTTTATCTTTTATTCATAAGAGTACAATTCACTGCTTTCGTAGGAAGATTGTAGATGTAGAAACCGTTATCATAGAGGGTGAGAATGATAAGCCCGTTGCAAGACTCATGAATCACGAATTCACAACCAGACTTATAGTTTTAGTTGACAACTATAAGTCTAGTTGTGAATTCGTGATCCATGTCTCCTGCAACGGGTTCATCATACTCGCGCTCCATGATAACCGTTTCTACATCTGCAATCCCGCTACAAGCAGTGGATTGTAATTTCATTAATGAAAGATAAAAATAAAAATAAAAATATTAAAGATGTGAAGACCGGTAGCATATACTAGCACCCCCCTATTAAGAATATTGCGTCCTCTTCTACGGCTCCAACCGCAGAATGATCTACAATTACTCCTCTTCGAGAGCAGCAAGAGGAACATTGAGCAACCTGCAGATTCGGCAGAGTTGATGGAAGTCATAAAAGAAGAGAGATTAAAAGATAAAAACTTTTAACTTTGTGTACTCGTTTATAACTGTCTCCAATGAAAGAAAAAGGAACGGGTGATTATCTTTGACATTATAAATAAGTCATTTAATTACATGTATTTTCCGACGCATGACTGCACTGCACGTCTACTTCAACTTGATGATTATCGCCTTGACATGGGGTTATGTAGCTGGTGATGACAGATCAAAACTTTAAGAACCATAAAACTATGAAACAATGATTGATATGTATGACATTAAATTGTTTATGCAGTAAATAAGGAATACTTTTCATGGTAATGAGTTTGAGGGGATATTTATATCTGATTATAGTGATGTGTTGGTCAGCTGTTGCTACATGGCTCCATATATATTTTACTGTGATAAAGAAGAGAAGGTAGTGAACAAATTCAAATGGAGTTAATATACAGACCTTACAAGACATTAGTTCCAAAATAATACCTTTAAAAATGTTTTTCTTTATGAGAAACACACTTGTAAACCGGTACGGTTTCAAGGTTTATGATCCATTTTTTTCAAAGAATGCAACTTTATTTACCTTTTTCACTTCAACGCTGGTAGTTTTTTAAATTTTATCTCTGAAATAATCGAACATCATTTAAGTTTTCATTCAAGTGTTCCTTAAAAACATTTTATTATAAATATTCAACTAAATGACTTGGTGCATTAGCAGTAAATTCTCTTAGCTTCTAAAACTGTCAATCGGTCTCACCTAACAGAGTTCTTCTAAATTTCAAAAAAACAACTCTATTTTGAATTATTGTGTTTACCGTTACATTCTTATCAAAGCATAAATCCACCAATCTTGGAAACCTTTCTGTTAAAGATTTCCCTTCATACCAAACACCAAGCCCCTTGCAAAAGGGAACAATTCCTCTTTGCTGAATTGCAGAAGGCTTCTCAAAACCTATAAAAGAAAATGGATTTGTAAGACAAATATCATTCTAAAAGGCAAAACACCATAAAACAATAACAGACTGTCAGCCTACCATAAGCATAAAAGCCTCCCAGTAGATTCTCTTGGAATCCCATGTCATCAAAACTTTCAAAAACTTTTTCATATGGGGTGAAGAACTCCTCGGTCTCACCAGTGCTCCTGTAATAAATGAACATATTGAGATGAGACTGAGGCATCTCACCTAGCTAGCAGCACAAAGATGAAACGTTGCCAGGGTAAGGGTAAAAGGGAAATATTTTCTATATTACTTACAGAAGCTCCTGCAATTTAGAGTCATAGTGCTTAGTGTCAAACTGGTTAACCTCTGGTGCCATTCCTGCCATGGCTGTAATAAACAAGGAAGCACGTTAGCAACAAAAAAGTATCGTGTATTAGAAGAATGTGACGAAATAAGATAGCAATATTTTTATTCATCAATACAGAAAAGATAAGGTGCATATCGTAGCCTACACAAAAGGCAAAAACAATTTGTAGCAAAAAAAACTGTGAAAACAGGTAATTGTATAGTTCTGCACAAGTAAGAGACAACCGTCTTGCAATTAGAAACAGAATCAAGCAGCACAAAGCCATACACTAGTAAGCGATCAGGCATTAACCAGAAGTCACAACTTACACGATTCAGATAAGAACTGGTCCAGCAGGTGACATTGAATAAATAATACTACCTCTGTTTCATATTATATGTCGTTCGGACACCCAGCAGTAGTGCTTTTTTAGTTCATTCTTCTGTCAGGAACGTCAATTATTAAAAAACGGAGGGAGTACAACAACTGGTGCCTTTAGAACCTACTACAGAACATAATGATCAATGATGTACCATGTACTAACACGAAAATACTCAAATGAATTAAAGTTCACAAAACTGCAGACAAGCGGCTCTGCTTTTCCACTAATGGTCACAAAATGATAAAAGTGCAATTCTGCTTGTCCACTAATGGTCGTCAAGAGCACTACATATACAACCCTAATTTCCACTAATGGGCCAATAAAACAAAACGGGCATCTTAAGATCCCACGACATAGCAAAATAACATCAACATACATCATCCCACAATTTCATACAGCTTATACTTTTACCGTGAACTAGGAACCTACTGAACACGACCATCAAACGACGGCAGCACAGCACCAAAAAGAAAAAAAACTTGGGCAGGGCATAGAAAATCCTAAGCTTTCAACTAAAAATATATCCCTAATATCAATGATAACACGCCTACTAACCCACCGACAAAAAACGAATCTTTCAACTCAATCGACTTAGATCCAAGATAGACCATCTAGATCGGACCACACATGTGCGGAATCCACCAACCCTCCAGATCGGGCGAAACAGCACACGAAAAAGAGAGTCATAGGAAACGAAGCTGGGAGAGAATATCTCGGGGAGCGGACCACCTGACGTGCGGTGAGAAGAACGATCGAACTGCAGGTCGGAGGCTTGGTGCGCTGCGGTGAACCCGAGATCGGAGTCTCGGATTCGATGGCGGAGACGAGCGACGGAGCTGCGAAGGAGAGAGAAAACCGAGGGTTTGGAAGCGGCGTGGAGATATGGCTTTTAAGGGGTCTCGCTGCGACACGTAGGAACGTAGGACCCGTTTAGATAGCAGTGCGTGTCCTTCAATATAAGTGCATTGAAGTAAATTTAGAAAAAAAAATTAGTTCATTTTTTACTCCAGTGCATTTCAATGTGTCGTGGGCTTCAGCCGGATTGCGCCCGTCTTGTACCAGAACTCTTTCCTTTTCTGTTTTTTTTTCCTAGGTCGACCTGTAATCGAAACTGGCGCGGTCAGATTAGAGGAAAATGACGCTTTTTATTTCAAGCATACGTTCGTGAATAATTTATACTCACTCTGTTCTAGAATAAAAATAAATGATGTTTGTGACAGCTACTTCAGTTCAGTTATGACAGCTAATTTAATTCAATTGAACTACATTAGCTGTCCCTGAGTATGTGGTTAACAAGAGGGCTGTCTAGACTTTGAGTGAATTTTAAAAAACGACTCAAGTGTTTTCCGCCACACCTGATCTAGGAATTGAAAAAGGCATGGTCCTAGGACATTCCCTATAAAATTATAAGCGATAATGGATGGTCCCCTTTTGTTCTTTCCGCCACGGCATCTAGTCAGTTGCCACGACGACTTCGGTCCTATTTGCAACCTCTGAAACTAATAGTTAGATACTAAAAAATAGTTCTAGGAGTTTTGAACCCTCCAGCTAATAGCACAACTAATATTTAGCTAATCTCTCAGCTAATGATTATTTCATTAGCTGCTTCAACCCAGCTAATCCCAACTAATTGTTGGCTACAGTCGAAATTACCCCTCCTGCATTTGTCCCTCTCCTCTCTCCATCTGCTTCTGAGAGAGTCTGACTCTGGCGAAACCTAGTGTGTCGCCCGTGGAGCCACCGCCTCCGTCGTCTCCGTGACACCACCCCCCACTGACCGGTTGTGCCATTGTCGCATCAGCCCTGCGCCCCCACCGCGACGGACCAGTCGCGCTGCCTCCGCATCGACCCCACGTGGGCGCCCCCGTCGCCTGGTCGAGCCGGCGCCCCCGTCGGCCCCGCACCACGGTCCGTCGGGCACGCGGCGTCACCTTCGTTGGTTATGCCCCGCCGCTTCGTGAAGGTCAGTCGCTGGAGCAGCAGCAGCACCCCCTGTCGCGTCTGCTCGTCATTGAGCTCCGTCGGCGTCGGCGGCAACGGCAACAGCGGAGGAGGAGGTCTACAAGGAAGGGCTGGAGGACCTATCGCCGGATGCACGGCCTGGAGGACAGCGATGGAGGCGAACAACCTGGCGACGTGGTGTGTCGTCCCCGTCGAGTGCGCCGAGCACGTGTGCGACTACGTCACGGGCACCGTGTACCGCTTCGACCTCGAGCTCGTCACGCGGGAGTCTCCCGCCCACGCGCGCTCCATCGTGGCGCTTGCGGGGCTTGGGTCTTCGACAACGACAAGATGTTGCCGAGGAACGAGGGGCACCGGCGTGCGCTTCCTCTGCCTCCGCATGAGCTGTGACGGGGCATATCCAGAGGCACCACAGTGAAATGTGTTTAGGAACAAAATTAGCTCTAAAAATTCCAAACACCCTTCAACTAATAATTAGCTAGCTAATTATTAGTTGGTCCAATTCAACTAATAAATTATTAGCTAGCTAATAATTAGTTTAGATGTTCTAATTTTAGAGGTTCCAAACAGACCCTTCATCTCAGGCACGGCATATGTTCGTTCGGCATGCAACGGCATATGAAAAATAGCAGAAGTAAATCGCCAAGAAGGCTGCACCGACTTGTGATGATCAGCCACCTTGTGATGATCAGCCACCGGCTGAGCAACGAACAATCTCATGATAAATTGCTGGATCACAAGGAAACCAGTAATCCATGCCATGACATACAGCAAAAAGATTCGACATATAACACGAACTACATATTGCTGCGCTTGCTTGATTCTGTGCAAAGTTTTCAACAAAAAATTTATTATAACAACCACTCATCCCATAATCAATTTTAGTTGCAGGATGGAAGAGGCATTGACTAGGAATGAAGTTACTATACAAGTACGGATACAATTTAAGAATGAAGGCATTGACATCAAGCCCCGTGCAGAAGGGAACAGTTCCTCTCTACTGAATTGCAGAAGGTTTTTAAAACCTATACAAGAAAATGGATTTGTAAGTCAAATACCACTCTAAAAGGCAAAACACCATAAAACGATAACAGACTACAATGATGTACCATGTACTAGCAAGAAACTACTCCAATACTCTCTTCGTCTCGAAAAGTTTGTCACTTTGTAGTAGCGATAAGCTTTTTGGAATGGAGAGAGTATATCAGAAGTTCACAAAACTGGAGACAATGACTGAATAAAGAATAGTACGACTATGCTTTTCCACTAATGGCCAATAGAACACCACGAGTGCAACTCTGCCTGTCCACTAATGGTCAAAACTGGATTCTTCATTCCGCTTCCAGGTCTCATGCATTTTCATAGTGGTGCAGCTTGTACAGCAGAACTTTTCCTCCAGCATGCCCAACAGACAAAAAGCCGCTGCCTGGACTGAAATCAAGGCACCGCGGATAGTGAAGGCTGAATCGTGGCCCTGGCCAGTTCTGGAAAACACTCATGGAAGGGACATGGACAAGCCTCATCCCGTTCCTCTCCTTCCGTGAGCTTATCGCCAGAACCTGGGCGTCATGGTTGAACTTCATTTCACCAACGTCAGTGGTAAGGTTTTCAATTGTCTTCAATGGCTTCCTCTTTCCGCCAAGAAAATCATCCCTCTTGTACACATTCACAATGCCGCTGGTGGATCCTGTGGCAAACAAAGAGCTGTCCTGTGAGGTGCAAAGCGAAACACTACCCAGGGAACCATCATCCATGGCCTTGTGAATGCACCTCCTTGTTCTGAGATCCCAGTGATAAACATGGCCATCTCCGCCACTGCCCAAAAGCTCATTTCCACCATCCGCAAAAGCCAATGAACGCACACTCCCGTTCATTTTGAGGGTTCCAATGAGCTGCTTCGTCCTGGAAGAAATCAAAAGGATGTAACCTTCATTACCGACAAAAGCAATGGTTTTTGAATCGGGTGATATCTCAAAGCTCTCAAGGCTTTTCTCATCGCGTCCTGTCAACGGTCCAATCTTGCTGACAGCAGCATTCACAAGATCAAATGAGTAGAAAAATTTTCTCCTGCCTGAGAGGATCACCTCAGAGCCATCAGGTAGAAAGGAGGCCTTGAAGACTGGACAGTCCTCGATAAATATGCTCTGGATCTTGGGATTTCTCTTTCCATCAATCTGGAAAAATCTCAGATGCTTGTCCAAACCAGCAGCAAGCATCAGCTGCCCATTTCTGTGAAACTGCACTGAATTAATAGGACCATTTGATGGCTCCTGTATATTGGCATCCACAAGCCTTGAGAAGTCCAGCATACCAGGTAAGAGTTTAGCAGTATCCTTTACGACAAGCTCATCGTTATTCTGGAGGATATCACCAACGCCACCCTCATCATCAGATTCACAATCTGATACAGCATGAAGATGCACCTTCCGGTCCATGTCAGCCCAGCCAGTGAATGGGTTCAATTTGGCGTGCTGACCACGCAACCTAGCCTCGTACTCTTTCCCAGATATCAAATGATCATCAGCCTCTTTTCTCAGCTTTCTCAACCTTGCAACCCTCAGGATGTCCACCTCGGTCCTATCCTCCTCCTCATCGACCCATACAGGCTTCCTCCCCTGGTTACCCATCTCATCTTCTTCATCCTCATAAGCCAACTCCTCCTCATAAATAGGCACATCATCCACACCATCAAGAGCAGACCTATCTGTGAAGAATAAAGGTGCATCCTGGTCAGGAACCACCACTGTAGCTCCTGCCTCAGTGCCGAACTCCGGTGGCGCATATAGGGCACCAAATAGTGAACCCTCCAGCTGCCGCATCTCTTCCTCCTCTTTTTTCTGCTGCGCCTCCAGCACCTTAGCTCTCTTCTTCTTCCTTTCTTTGTTGTGATTCTTCAGCTTGGATTCTTTCCCAACCTCTGCATCTGTATAGACAGGAGAGCCAATGCCCTCCTCATTCCCATCATCAGCTCCAGCTTGCTCCAGGCGCCGCTTCTGGAGTGCATTCTGAGATATCAAACTCATCTTGCCTGGATAATGGCTGTAATAAACAAGGAAGCACGTTAGCAACAAAAAAAAAAGTACTGTATATTAGAAGAACATGATAAAATAAGATAGTAAATAACTCTACTCATCAATACAGAACAGATAAGGTGCATAATGTAGTTTGCACAAAAGGCAAAAACATTTTCTAGCAAAGAAACGGTGAAAACAGCCAATTGTATCATCATGCACCACAAGTGAGAGCCAAGCGCCTTGCAATTAGCAACACAATCAAGCAGCACGAAGCCATACACTAGTAAAAAGCGATCAGGCGTTAACCAGAAGTCAACCAACTAAGCTCCACGATTCAGATAAGAAATGTTCCAGCAGGTGACATTGAATCTATAATACAACAATTGATGCCTTTAGAACTTACTGCAGACCACGATGATGTGCCACGTACTAACACGAAACTACTCCAATATATCAGAAGTTCACAAATAAGAGAGTCCGACGAGACGAAGCCGTAAAGAAGATCTCGGGGAGAGGG
This sequence comes from Tuctoria greenei, assembly GCA_036927565.1. Taxonomy (NCBI): domain Eukaryota; kingdom Viridiplantae; phylum Streptophyta; class Magnoliopsida; order Poales; family Poaceae; genus Tuctoria; species Tuctoria greenei. Next base: position 626,883 of record JAYESD010000002.1, on the reverse strand, counting down.
CCACCTACCTAACGTGCGGCGAGGAGAACGGAACGAACTGGAGATCGGAGGCTTGGCGCGCTGCGGTGAACCCGACTCGGATTCGACGGCTAAGACGAGCGACGGCGCGGCGCGGGAGAGAGAGAAACGAGGGTTTGAGACGTGGGTTTTAAGGGGTGTAGGTATCTCGCTTCCATGGGCCGTTAGTGGGCTTCACACTGGTTGGGCCGTGTTGCTCTAGGACCTTTTTCTATTCTGAATTTTTTTTTCTCCAGGACCCTTCCATACGAAGATTTTTATTCCATGCATACGGTTAGTGCATAATTTAGTACTCCTTCTGTCTCTAAATACTTATACAAGTATGACGGAAGGAGTACTTACTTACTCCATATATGGTTACCAAGAGGCCTGTCTAGACTCGTAAAAAGATTTAAATAGTGGCGTAACTGCTTCAAGCCACAACAAAATTAGGAATGGAGAAAAGGCATGGTCACAACAAGACATTCCCTATAATCTTATAAGCGATAATGGATTGCGCTCTTTCGGTCTTCCCGACACGACATCTAGTCAGTTGCGATAAAGTAGAAACAGTATACTCTCTCCTGTTCAAATTAATTGACGTTCGAACAGTTTTGAGCAGTTCTATTAATTTTGATGGTCTGAGACACAAATAATATGAATCAGGGGGGAGTATAACACAAGAACAAGTGAAACTGAGTGCTAATTTGAGACACGTATTATATGTTCTACCAGGTCTCAGGGTTATCGTGTTCTACCTCTGCTTCATCGGTAGCAGTGACGATAAAGAGTGCCATCCAACAGTCAACGGTAGCATGATATTTCATTTTCAACAAAACAGAATCCATCAACTGGTAACACATAATGGACCACAGGGAAAAATTAAGAACACGAGCTTTCTCTTCAACAAACTATGGCATGTCTATAAGCCTCTGGCAAGCCCCGACAGGACAGCAAAACTACCACAATAGGATCGTATCATCACCACATAACAGCAAAAAAGTATGATCTAATCAAACAAGGAGAATCCCATGTCGTCATCACTCTCTTCCTTCTCTTCCTTCTTCTCCTCCTTGGCGTCGGCCTCAGCTGCAGCACCACCTGATGCAGCGCCGGCACTAGCAGCAACACCTCCACTGACCATCATCGCTCCGCCACCACCAACGGCACCAACAACCACCTGCACTTCGGATATAATTGCCCAACATCAGGAATCTTAAGGTTGGGTCGTCACTTGGCACATTTCAAATACCTCAGATCACCAGGTAAAGACATTACAAATTATGTTGTGCAATGCATAGGAACCCGCTGTTAACAGTAGTGGTCCTACTGGGGCAAGGTGTTTTAAGCAACAGAACTCAATACAACTCACAATCGTAGCAACATGGCAAGCAACAAGATCTGTGATGGCAAAACAGAATTATAATGCTGTCACATAATCGCAAGGCAATTATTTTATACCAAGCATACGATCACCACAGTTTATGGTTGAACAATAGGGAAAATACCGTAACAATCTAGTTCCTGACACTAAGCTATCGACAACAACTGTCCTCGAAGAGCTGCGGAACGATCACTGAAACAGGATAAATTTGACGACTTCACTACATGTGAGTATGTGAGTTGGCATCTAAACTCAATACGACCTTGGATCGGGTGGGTGTTGGGAGGGCCGCGGAGGCGGATGACCAGACCTGGAAGACGGCGGAGTTGGGGGAGACCATGGAGAAGGAGGACTGGACGCCGGAGGCGGAGTCGGCGGCAACGAGCTGGCGCTGCAGATCATATGGGGTGGCGGCGGAGGCCTCGATCTCTCCCGAGTGCTGCTTCGCCGTCCACTCGCCGCCGTTGTTCCGGCACACGAAGGTGTACACGCCCATGGCTGCGGCTCGCTGGTCGTCTGCGCGCGGCGGCAGCGGCGGAGAGGAGGGCGAAATGGTGAGGCCGAGCCCTAGCGCGGAGCGAGTTTATGTACTAGTGGCTTTGACGTGAGGCCGTGATAGGTCGGTTGCTCATGCGTGGGCCGGATATTGTTTTATGGGCCTTCGTATGTTTAACATGACGCTGGATGTTTTATCTTTTTATGAGAATTTTTAAGATTTTCCATTTGATCTCCATGTTCCGGTTCAGTGGAAGCGGAACAAAGGTGAGGCTATCTGCAGAGGCACCTTCTACAACATTTTCTAAATTTACACATATCCAATAAGCTTTATAGTATGTATCTGCGTACGGTCTGATGAGGCCATCAGCTAGAAGTAGAACTGATGAATGTGAATATGGAAACGTAGTGCCCCATCACAGATCAGCAACCATCCAATTGGAAGATGAAAAAAACATAAATGCTCCAAATCATCCTCCTCCTCTCTCTCTGTTTCTGTTAGAACGACTCGAGACAGAACCCCTCTGACAGGGGTCCTCGGAGGCTCTGACAGAAAGTAACAGAAGAATTGAAGAAAAATCCATCGCCCGCTTAGATCGTTTTCTGGATCATTTTCAATGAAAGAAAGAAAGACATCATGCGGACTGTTTAAATTTTGGCTCAAATCTGACTTGTACAGTATACTTATAAATACTCTGTTTCCACGGAAAACAACGGTGAAGTGAATCAACACACCATGCATTCAACTCCTCCATGCTACGCATGCATGCATGTGGCTGCTTTGCTTGCACTCCGAAGTCTGAGCACAAGAACGGCACCGTCTCTTCTCATCTACGCGTCATAGAGCAAATTGTACAAGACGAAATCTAAATCTTATCTGCGTACTGTACGTGTCAGGCGTCGTCGCTGCTTTCTGCAGTTAATTACAAGCTGATGACGAGCTTCTTCCCCTTACCGGCGGCGGCGGCGTTGCCGTTCTTGCGCTGGAGGCGGCGCACGAGGTCCTCGAAGTCCTCCTCGGCGCAGGGCACGCGGAGGCCGCCAGACTGCGCGAAGCCGAACTCATCTGCCGCGCGCTCCATGAGGTCCCGGAACGCCGGCTCCCTGAGGTACCCCGTGGGCACCACGAACCGCCGGGACTCCTCCCCGACGTACACCGCGAAGTACCCCTTGGGCACGTCGCCAGCCTCGGCGGCAGCAGCCGACTGCCCCAGCAGCGTCTCCCGGAGGCTCGCCTCCTCGTTCTCCGCCGCCGGTGATGACCCGCCGTTCTTCTTCTTCTTCGCCTTCTTCATCTTAGCCGCCGGCGACGTCGCGGACTTGGCAGCAGCACGGAAGTAGCCCATCACCATCATCGTGTCGCGCGCGCGTACGTCTCCGGCCGGCAGATAACCGCGAGACCCCCCACGCGCGCGCGCGCGCGCTCTGAGCGCCCGGCCGTCGTCGACGCCCAGGAACCGCACGCGCGTGGTGGGCCGTTGCTCGATCGCCGGGCGGCGGCTGGAAGAACGAGGACTGTTAATTAGTAGGTAGCCCCGACGCCTGCGGCGGGCGGTTGGTTGGTGGCGGCCATGGCTGCTTGCTCGCGTGCTCTCTTCTCTTGATGGAGTTGGTGGCTGCCAACCACTACACGAGCAGGACGTGGTCGACTCTCACCTGAAGAGCTCGTCGTGACGAGCAGCTTCTCTTATTCGTGTGTGTGGTACGATCACGAGGGGATGTTAGGGAGGGGGGCAGGGACCAAAGGGAGCCGGTATATACTAGCGGGCGATGCGGTGACTCCGGAAATGGATATGAACATTGATTTACTAACATGCAATAACTAAAATTTAAGCTGATCTGATATCGTTTCATTAAAAAAAAACTATATAATCGATACACACCTCCCTTTAGTCCCGTGTATAGTACAGACGGTTTCCCAGTTCCCATCCTGCTGCAATCAATAGTTAATAACTCTGGCTAGCTTTCACCAAACACTGCTTCACGCAGCCGTCATCGTCTTCGAGAGGGGAGGAAATTTTTTATTGCAGGTGCAAGCAAAATAAATTTAATTAGAATATAAAATCCAAATTGATCAATCGTAAACCAGAAGTGTGAGTCCAGCAAATAAAAGCGCTTTAAGTTATTTACCTCACCAATCATGCGTGTTGTGTCGTTGACCAGAGCGAGGTCGGGACGACGATAAGGAAGCGGCCAAATGGAGCGAGGACGTTTATTCTCGCGCGCCCAGTACTGCCGCCGGAGTTTATAAGTACGGTTGCAGTACTTTAGTGGGGACTCATATGAGAGCTTCTAGATTAGTTACGCAACGTAATTGACGGTTTAACAGGTCTAATTGCCGGCTCCTGACACGCAACTGCGTTTTGTTGTTACAATTGCGAAACCCAATCGATGATCGTGGATATTTAATTTTGCAGTTTGTTGAATTCAAGCATTTTGAAGACAGTACTTTCAGTCAACTTTGGAAGCTTGCTAGCTAGCTGATTAGAGGCGATCGATCCATCAAGGACAGGACGGTACGAAACCGGAGACGACTAGAGTGTACGTACGGCCAACGATTCGTTGCCCGGCCACTCTCAACAACGTCTCTTTCCCTCTCTTGTAACCGATCAACGGAGATTTTTCCTCCTCCGCCCGTCGTCACTTCACAGCTCGATCATGTCCGATCGATTGATTTCTCCGGTCAACCCGTCCCGCGCGCCACAAGTTAATAAGCGCAACAAACGTCATCTGCACGCGTCTTTCAATCCGGGAGGGGACTCTCTCTCATTTGGAACGTTGCGAGATTTCATAAGCTGAGACTGATGAGTTTACAGAAGCTTCTTCGCGATAAGTCGTACGTACGGTTCGTGTACGAAATCGGGTGAGTTATTTCAGCGTTGAAAACACAAGCGTTTAACTGATGGGATTCGCTCGGTGCCCCAGAAATTCAATTCGAAAGGGAGATCTGCTTCGTGGCTGAAAAAGAGTGGTCGATGCATGCCTTCCCTTGGATCATTCGGAAGAAACGCATGGATGAGATGAGACTCCTGTTTTTTAATTATTATATTCATCATCATTGACTCAGAAAACATGGTAAGGCTGGTACGTATTTGAGACTCGAGGAAGAAGAAGACTGTCCTGTAGCTGGGTGAGCTTTAGTTTCGAACGTACGGTGTCTTCCACTGATGATGTCGTCTTCGATCAGAAGCCGCACCAAGGCAAGGAGGGAAAGGCCATTATTTATTCCTGTTGATCGGCCAGTTTCCATGGAGATGGGGCCGTAGACTTTTCTGCTTCCACAACTTGGTCTCCATCACCATTCACCATCGTCCCCGGAAGTGGGACGCATGTTAAATAAGTCTAATCCAGTCAAGTCTACCCAACAAAAAACTGTATAGAAATGCCATAACAAAACTGAAAACAGGTAGAGCATTAGTCTTCTCTCCTTTATAAATTAAAATATTAGTATAGTGAGCCATCTGCTGTTTTCAACTGTTTACTGCTACTACAACGCTGTTTACTACTGTTTAATCTTTCTAGAAATACTAAATATTTATTTTTTCAATAATACAATATCTCGTGCTCGCCTCATATATATCATACTATATCTATGAAAACAAGATATAAACTCGCGTGCCAACCAGCGCTGCAACAATATAAAGAAATGAATTGTACATCTTCTATCCAACAATATTTGTCACTTAGAACAAAAATTTTAGTTCAAAATGAACTAAAAGTTTTGTCCTAAATGACAAGTATTGTGAGATAAAGAGTGTAATATTTTTCATCTCTCTAATCTATTTCAGAGAAACAAATTGCACAAGCAGAAATGTCGTGGACCGAGTCCAAATGGGACTCAAGCCCAACTGGAAGGTCCAAAGCGCTACAAGGTTTCTAGAAGTTATGTTTATATAAGAGATTTATTAGGGAGAATAAATCTATTAAAGATAAGTTAGTTAGATTTATTAAAGATAAGATTAGTTAGATTATTAGAGATAAATTATTAAAGATAAGACGTTCCTTAGCCTATAAAAAGAATCCCTTAAGCTATAATTCAGATCACCGAGAAAAAAAAAAGAATAGAAGATTTCCTGTTGCTACTTCGGTCACCGAGCGCCCAGCCCCGGTGACACTGACACAAGGCAGGCGCACTCCACAACCACCTCCTAGTCTAGCCAACTGTTCCCCGTCTTCCTCGGACTCACCGGCGGCCGCGTTTCCTCGGCGACACCATCGGCACGTCGGTCGCCCCCCTCCTTCCCCTCTCTGCTTTTTTGGCCTTCTGTTGCCCATTTGATTTATTTTCTCCGTTGACTACCGAGCTACCCCCCGGAACGCAACTAGGTCCATTTGACCATTTCAGCAGCAGGCGCGGTCGCAGCTCGGTCGCGGTTCGTAAAAAATCGCCGTGTTCGTTCTTGCGCTCACGGCTTCGTTCGGTCGATCCGCTTGGAATTTCCTGTTTTCGGCAAAACGCCTACATTGGTGCTGCCAAATGGGGTTTTCGGAAGGTTTTGCTACCGGCTCTACTTATGTGGCACTGCTGATTTTTTTCGTCGATGCTTCTGTTAGTTACAGTACCAATCTTCCGTAGTATTTTTTCCCGGCCGCAGCTTCAGATGGAAATCACAAAAAAGAATCAGGGAAGCGTTAGAAGCTTCCGCGCTGCGTTCTTTGTTTATTTGCCTCGGACTTCACCTGTTTAATTTATTGTACTTTGATACTTCAGCTGTGACATGATGCTGACGGTATGTATATCAACCATGACGGGTCCATCCTGGTTGGTGGTCTGGGTTCTATTGATGTGAGGAACTACCTTGTTCGGTTGGTGGGGCTAACTAGTACTCCTTCTTTTCTCAAAAGATTGTCATCTTTAGTGTTAGACAGTTTGTGTACTGGGTTAGGCCCATTGTATCCAGCCCATCAGGGCTCCATATATGTACCCCTAAACTCTATCAATGAAACCCTAATTTTAGCCTCCAATTTGGTATCAGGGTCTCTCCCTCCCTCTCTCCCTCCCGATGAGCCGGCCGCCGCCGCCGCCCCGGGCGGACGGCGCGCGCGCCGCCGCCGCCGCCGCCCTACTCCCAGCCGCCGCCGCCGGCTCCCTTCCCCCCCTCCTCTTCTTCTCCTCTGTGGATGGCGCCGCCGCCGCCGGCTCCCGTGTCGCCGCCGACCGCCGCGCCGCCGCCGCCGGCTCCCGTCCTCCGCGCCGTCGCCGCCGCCGCCGTGGGCGCGCCCGCTGCCGCCGTGGCTGCGCCGGCCGCCGCCGCCGTGGCCGCGCCGGCCGCCGTCGTGGCCGCGCCTGCTGCCGCCGCCGGTGGGCCAGCCGGCTACCGCCACCCCGTTGCTGCTGCAGTGGCCGCCGCCGCCGCCGGTGGTGCCGGCGCCCAATCTGCACCCGGCACGCTGCCGCCTTGGGTTGCTCCTCCACACCCTCGGGCCCCACTGCCGGTCCATGCCGGCGTTGTCACTTCGCCGCCGCCGTGGTGGTCCCCTCCCGCCGTCGGTGCACCACCACCGCCACCCGGGACTGTCCCGCACGACGGCTCCGCGTCGTCGTCCGTTCTCCTCGCCGATCCTGCTACCTTAGCAGATCCTCGAGGGTTGTCTGCCCAGCCTTCCGCGCCTCCCTCTGGTGTTGCTGCTGCCTTGGCGGCCTCGCGTGAGCGTGAGCGGACTCTTGCTCTTGCCCTGGAGCAGGAGCGAGCGTCCATGGCGTCCCTCACTCACCAGCTCAAGGAGGAGACACACCCGCAGTGGTTCCTCTCTTGTGAGACCTCCCCCGGTGATGGAGCGACGCACAGCACCTACGCTGCGACCCTGGTTGCCGGCCTCCATGCCCAGGCTTCCGGCGTCTCGAACATCCGGACGCTAGTCCCGGTTGTTCTCGGCTCCGACTCCACCACCTACGCCCGCTGGCGTAACCTGCTTCTCCTCACGTTGAGACGCTTCCGTCTTGACGACCACGTCATCCGGGATGACCCCCCGTTGGACGACAATTGGCTTGGCATGGACAGCCTAGTCCTTGCCTGGATTCTCGGCTCTCTTTCTGATGAGCTGGAGGACCTGGTGAGTCGACGCAGTGGTGGCACGGCGCGTCAGACCTGGCTCGTCATCGAGCAGCACTTCCAGGGGAACCGTGCGACCCGAGCTCTTCACATTCGGGCACGGTTCGCTACTACCGTTTAGGGGGACCTCTCGGTCTCTGCCTACTGTCGCCAGATGAAGGGCATGTCCGATGCCCTTCATGACCTCGGTGACCCTGTCCCGGAGACTTCGCTCGTTCTTCAGGTCCTGCAGGGCCTGAATGAGCGCTACTCCCACCTGCGGACGGTGATCCTACGTGAGCAGCCTCTACCGACCTTTGATAAGGTTTGGTCTGACCTTGAGCTCGAGGAGATCACTTCCGCAGGCACTGGCGCCTCCTCGCCTGCCACAGCCTTCTACGGCTCTGGGCAGCACTCCCGTCCTGCCTCCGGAGGACCACCCTCGCGCCCACCTACCACTCCAGGGGCTCCTGCCAACCCCGGGGGTGGTAATCGTCGCCGTGGTGGTCGTCGGCGCGGGGGTCGTGACAGCTCTACTGGTGGCGGAGCTGCCTCTACGCCGCGTGGTGGCTCTGCTCCGGGTGCTACGGGTTCGGGTGCTCTGCCATCCTGGCCCACACCCTATAACCCGTGGACTGGCCAGATTGCCATGTGGCCTGGACCGTCTCTGGGTCTTCCTCCTCCATGCTTGGCGCGCCCTCAGGCTGCTTACGTGACCACTCCCGCGTACGGCGGTACTGCCTACTCGGCCAGTGGACCGTGGACTGCGCCCACTGGCGGGTCGGGCTACCCTATGGCTGGACCCTCCGGTCACTGGGGCCTGAGTTCTGAGTCCTCGGCGCCACACTCCACTCCTGACGGGTGGGACCGCCAGTCACTGACCTCCTCCTTCAGCACGATGGCCCTTACTCCGCCAGGTGCTGACTGGGTCGCCGACTCCGGAGCCTCGTACCACACCACCCCCGACGCTGGTATACTCTCTTCTTCCCACCCTTCCCGCCCTTTTCATCCTTCATCTATCGTTGTTGGGAATGGGTCTGTTCTTCCAGTCACCTCAGTAGGTGACTTGGGCTCGTCGGGTTCTTTCCAGCTTCGTGATGTTCTTGTTGCTCCTGACATCATTCACAATCTTCTTTCTGTTCGTCGCTTTACCACTGACAACCATGTTTCTATTGAGTTTGATCCTTTTGGTTTATCTGTGAAGGATCTTACTACCCGACGTCTTCTTCACCGTTGTGAGAGTTCGGGGCCCCTGTACACGTTTCGTCTTCCCGCTTCCGCTTCGACTTCACCTTTTGCCCTGGCTACGACAGCTTCTTCCACGACTTGGCACCGTCGGCTTGGCCATCCTAGTGCTGATGTCATGTCTAAGTTGTCTAGTAGCTCAGTGATTTCGTGTACTAGGGGTACTCATGAGTCTTTGTGTCATGGTTGTCAGCTTGGTCGCCATGTTCGGCTTCCATTTCCGCACTCTGTTACTCATGTTGAGCGGCTTTTTGATTTGATACACTGTGATCTTTGGACTTCCCCTGTCGTCAGTGTTTCTGGATATAAATATTACTTGGTGATACTTGATGATTTTTCGCACTACTCGTGGACTTTTCCCTTGCGTCAGAAGTCCGACACGTTCGCCACTCTCTCTCACTTCTTTTCTTGGGTGTCCACCCAGTTCAGCCTCATTATTCGAGCCATCCAGTGCGATAACGGACGCGAGTTTGACAACTCCGCGTTCCGTGACTTTCTTCTCTCTCGCGGTGTTCAGTTGCGCATGTCCTGCCCGTACACTTCTCCTCAGAATGGCAAGGCTGAACGCATGATTCGTACCACTAATGATGTTATGCGTTCCCTGATGTTTCAGGCCTCCATTCCTGCTCGGTACTGGGCTGAGGCACTCCACACCGCTACTCTCCTCATTAATCGCCTCCCTACGAAGGCGATTAGTGCCCCCACCCCTCACTTCGCCCTTTTCGGCACCACTCCCCTCTATGACCACCTTCGAGTGTTCGGGTGCACCTGCTACCCTAACCTTTCCGCCACCACACCCCATAAGCTTGCGCCCCGTTCCACCCGGTGTGTCTTCCTTGGATACTCCCCTGATCATAAGGGGTATCGGTGCCTTGACCTTGCTACCCGTCGTGTCCTGATCTCTCGTCACGTTGTTTTCGACGAGTCATCCTTCCCCTTCTCCGCTTCGTCCTCCGACTCTGTTGTTGAGTTGGATTCCCTGTTTCCCACTGACCTTGAGGCCGCGCCCATCCAGCGACCTTGTGTTTTACCCCCTGCAGGTCACCCACTCGCCAAGGAGCGCGCGGCTCCGGTGCCCGCTGTGCCACGCGCAGCCCCGGCGTCTCTGACGCCGCCTCCCGCGCCACGCGCGGCCCCGGCGTCCCCGACGCCGTCTACCGCGCCACGCGCGGCCCCGACGTCCCCGACTACCGCGCCACGTGCGGCCCCGGCGTCCCCGACGTCGCCTCCCGCGCCACGCGCGGCCCCGACGTCGCCCCCCGCGCCACGCGCGGCCCCGGCGTCCCCGACGTCGCCCCCCGCGCCACGCGCGGCCCCGGCGTCCCCGACGTCGCCCCCCGCGCCACGCGCGGCCCCGGCGTCCCCGACGTCGCCCCCCGCGCCACGCGCGGCCCCGGCGTTGCGTTACGCCGACCCTGCCCTTGTCTATCAGCGACGAGTGCGGGTTGGCGTACCGGCCCCCTCCCTCCTAGAGCCTCCGGTGTACCACCCCCCACTGCTCCACCGAGACCCTAGTCACGTCCACCCGATGGTGACTCGTCGGGCGGCTGGGGTCCTCCGACCGGTGGAGCGGTTCTCCGGAGTGGTCCTCTCTTCGTCGACCTCCTCACCGCCTGCCTCTCCGGCCGTTTCACCCATCCCCTCTTCTGTCCGTAGTGCCCTCGCCGATCCGCACTGGCGTCGGGCTATGGAAGAAGAGTATGCGGCCCTACTTGCCAACCAGACCTGGGACTTGGTTCCTCGTCCTGGCCGTGGCAATGTTGTCACGGGCAAGTGGGTGTTCACGCATAAGCGGCGGGCGGATGGGTCCCTCGAGCGGTATAAGGCTTGGTGGGTTCTTCGCGGCTTCACTCAGCGGCCTGGCGTCGACTACGACGAGACTTTCAGTCCCGTGGTGAAGTCGGCGACGGTTCGGACCGTCCTGTCGCTGGCTCTCTCGCGTTCTTGGCCTGTCCACCAGCTGGACGTCAAGAACGCCTTTCTCCACGGCACGCTGACGGAGACGGTGTACTGCTGTCAGCCGACAGGGTTCGTTGATTCAGCTCGCCCAGACATGGTCTGCCGGCTGAACAAGTCCCTGTACGGTCTCAAGCAGGCGCCCCGAGCTTGGTACAGCCGGTTCGCCTCCTTCCTGGCCTCGCTTGGCTTCGCCGAGGCCAAGGCGGACACCTCGCTCTTCGTCTACAGCCGTGAGGGGGACACAGTGTACCTTCTTCTCTACTTCGATGACATCGTCCTCACAGCGTCCAGTCCGGTCCTCCTTCAGCGCACGATCTCCGCCTTGCAGCGGGAGTTCGCGATGAAGGACCTGGGCCGACTCCACCACTTCCTGGGCGTGACGGTGGAGCACAGACCGGGTAGCTTGTTCCTCCACCAGAGACAGTACTGCTTGGACGTCCTCCAGCGAGCGGGCATGGCTGATTGCAAGCCGTGCTCCACTCCGGTGGATACCCAGGCGAAGGTTTCCTCCGCTGACGGTGCCCCTGTCGCTGACCCTACAGTGTACAGGAGTCTTGCAGGTGCTCTCCAGTACCTCACCTTCACCAGGCCGGACATCTCCTACGCCGTCCAGCAGGTGTGCCTTCACATGCATGATCCGAGGGAGCCGCATCTCACTGCGGTGAAGCGGATCCTTCGGTACCTGCGCGGCACCCTCGACTACGGCCTTCTCCTTCGGGGTGACTCAGCCTCCGAGCTGGTTGTCTACACCGACGCCGACTGGGCAGGATGCCCAGACACCCGTCGGTCTACCTCTGGCTACGCCGTCTTCCTGGGCGGCAACCTCGTCTCTTGGTCCTCGAAGCGGCAACCTGTGGTGTCCCGCTCGAGTGCCGAGGCGGAGTACCGCGCCGTGGCAAACGGGGTGGCCGAGACCTTCTGGCTCCAGCAGCTCCTTCAGGAGCTTCACTCTCCAGTCACTCGGAGCACACTGGTGTACTGCGACAACGTCAGCACCGTCTACCTCTCCACCAACCCCATCCAGCATCAGCGCACGAAGCATGTGGAGATCGATC